>JAQPPZ010002226.1:16945000-17554524 GCA_028583015.1 Wollemia nobilis
CATAAGAAATCATAAGAATTAAAGATGTTTCATTTTTCTCTTATTGATAATTATCAAACTTTGTTCATCATTAATAAAAAAATATTTGTTAGCTTAATGTCTTTATGTAAAATAATTTAAGATTATGGTTTTTTTTTTTTTCATCCATTTTATTGTATTAAATGGACCTAATAATATAATTTTTGAAAATTTAAATATTAAAGTTCGAATTTAAAAATGAATAGAATTGTACCATATAACTTTAGTTATATATTAATAAATTATATACTTAAAAGTAAATTTTAATAATTTTAATAAAAAAATTTAAACAATCAAATAAATTTAATAACTAAAATTTTAAAAATTTAAATAAAAGGTTGATGATATGTATTTTAAAAGGAATTAAGATCTTACACCATACTACTAAAATAACAAATACTTAAACCTATTAAATAAAAACATTCACCATAAAAATCATCTCCCATGATGTATGGCCTTATAAAAGTTTAAAACCAATTTTTTTCACTTACCAACTCTCATGGTGTTTTATATATTATCCACTTAAAAAAGTATGTAATGCTTATATTTCTTCTTATCTAGAACATAGTTTCTTATTGATCTCCTCAAGTGTACGCATCATTACCTTTAAATTTTTTCTCAAAGCATCACTTGCAGTGTTTATTTAATACGAGTGGAGAAAGTCATTGGAATATAAAAAGTCTAACATGTTATATAGTAGAAGCTTTCTTTTCACCTCATCGGAGTTTAAACCCATTTCCTCATGTCCAACCACTTCGACGCTAAGGGCGAGTGCAAGCTTACATCGTCGTCCGTTTTGGCTTTTGCGTTCATTATAGGTCACTTTCTTCAGAGTTTTAAAAAAAAAACACACTTGAAAAAAGCTTGTCCAATCTTTTAAAATAAACTTTCTCGATAAAACATCGATGCCGACGAAAAATTCCTGAGTTTAAAGTGCGATTTAGCCTTATATCTAGACACATAAAATCATAGGTGATTGGATGTCCATCAGAAATTATTTAAGATGAAAAAAATACACTGGAACAATAAAACAACCCTTGATCCTGATCATCGATTTGCTTCCAAGCCATGTCATTGACGATTCATTTGCGCTGGTTCCACGCTGACGATGCTGCATCCTCAAAATTTGCGATTTCATTTAAACCAGTTGTAGTCAATTGGAGAGAACACAAACAATCAGAATTAATGTTGCACTAACCTTTGGTGGACAACATCCAGTTGCTATCTTGGCTGATGGCCCAGAAAAAGTAACCCAACAAACTTTTCTGTTTAGCAAACTTAATCTTTCCTGCAACTGACTCTTCATTGTCGTAGCCGACCCACACGTCTCCCGCGTAGCTATAGGCCGAGACGGTAACCTTATCGAACACCTCCGTCGCATTCTTTTCTTTTATGAAGTCCTGAATCTCCGAGAAAAACATGACCCCCGTTTCGTCGCTCAGCTTTTGCTTGGCACCCGCGGCGACAGCGGGAGCTCCAATTCCCGTCTCGTTTTGGCTCTTGAGTATCCAAGAACCGTCCGTAGAGCGGCATTCCCATCACAACTTTGTTCGGAGACAACCCCGACTCCAACCACGATCCGATTCCGTAGCTGTTGCTGATGTTTGAGGTCGGGTCATACAGAGCCGCAGGAGCTCCCGTGGCGGACGTGTCCCACGAGCCGTGATAGTCGAAGCACATGACGTTCACCCAGCCCAGGTTTCGGGCGATGGAGACCGTCGGGTACGCTCTGCGGTCGCCCCGTACGAAGAACCGCTGTGCGAAATACACGGCCGCCGTGAGGAGAAGCGAAGGACCTCTGACTTATTTTATGTCCTTTTTGTAATTTTGTAAAAGGTTCAAGGACCCTTTAAAAACACATTTTGCCAACTAATAATATATATAGATATAATAATAATAATAATAATAATAATAATAATTTTACAAAAAAAAAAAAAAGTGTATATGCACATCCTTATTTAATCAATAATTATCCAAAAAACTGGAGGACAAACATGCATTAGATCATTAACTAATTTTATAACATCTACCAAGACTATGGAGGCTTGTCTTTGGTATATTTCTCTTAGTCATCGCATATTGCATGTAGTGTGTGTTTCAACTTGATGTAGAAGATGAATCATCTTGGTGGCCAGACCTACCACAATTAGTTGTAAGCTTTGTGGATTTGGCCAAAGAAATGGCCAATGCAAGAAAAATAGTGCAAAAAGCATTTTCTCAATGCACAGATTATTCCCCTAGTGTGCAATCAATTCCTATAAATGGATCATTAACTATCCATAGAAAATAGAGACCAAACATGCCTTAGACTATTATATATTTTTACCACATCTAACAAGACTACAAAGACTTGTCTTTGGTAGATTACTCCTAGTCATCACGTCCCATCTACACTATGATTTTCAGCTTGGTATAGAGGATGAATCAACTCAATGGTCAAGCCTAGCACATTATGTCTCAAGTTTTTTATAACTGGCCATAGAAATGGATATTGGCCAATGCATTCAATCAATTCTTGCAAATGAACCAACTTCATTGCTACTTTGTTGGCCTACACTAAAGTCTGCAACAACATGGAAGAAATCACATTGATCCTATCAACAACACTATAGAATGGAACAACAAAGGCATAAGAGAACAAGGATTATCTTTAGCTTTCCATAAAGAAATCAAAATGTCAATTTTGAAAAGGTGCCAAACTTCTAGAAACATCAAAATAGGAGAGGAGGGTCTCCAAGGATAATTTGTTGCCATGTGAACAAATATGGGAGAACAAGCTGGAAAAAAGAAAAAATCCACTTCCACATTGAGATCTTTAGTGGATTCATGCTTCTAGTGCTCTAAAGAGCATCTTGCTAGCTTGGTTAGACCAATGATCATAGGTAAAAAATGCCTTGGTTTGAGGATGTGAGAAGGTGAATCAAAAGAGATTAATGGATTAACGGATGTGAGAAGGTGAATCAAAAAAAGGATGCAAATGGGTGTTCAATTGGGCAACATTTCGTTGCTTGAAATCGCCTCCAATCTATCTTCTTTTGGGTGGGAAAGTCCACCATTTTATAGACCCATGGGGTCTCTTTGGATGGGCATGCAGGGATGCCATGTGGCGGCCATGCCTTCCCAAGAGGGAGGAGACTCCTCCCTGACTTGGGCTTCCATGACTGCCCTTGTGACAGTCCACTAACTGCCAACCTACCCACCTACACGTGCATGCATGGCAGGAGGCAATAATTGACTATCCTTGGCTGCCACTTGGCGGCATTTTTATTTTTGCCCGTTAAACCTGGAATTTTTCCTAACCAGGGACGATTTCAAAATTCATCCCTGGGTGAGACGAATCCTAGTTAGTATTTGTCCCTGGGTGAGACGAATACTGAGCAAAGTGTCTAAATGTGCCAAATTGCTTCTTGACCTTACAAAATTGCTATGAAAGTGGTTAGGACCACTGTTTAACCTCTGAGGGCTGCCCTGGGGGCTGTGTTTGTCAAAGCGATCAGTGTTTGCGGTCACATAATTGGATTGGTGTTGTTTTGGTGTCTATAGATGCCCCTTTTTGAGATATGCTATGCATGGTGCAACGTCGAGCAAAAATAAATAGCCAAAGCACTAATAATTAGGGTTTCTTGGTGACCTAATCAAATTTTGATGCCCAAAGCATGGAAAGGGCATGCATTCTTGAATCCTTGCTTCTGACGAGCTAAGGAATTTGATTTCAAGTATTAACCTGTTTTGGTGAGGTGTGACTTGAGCTTGGACATTGATCAGTCATGATTAGGCAAAGAGCGCAACATTTTGTCCACGAGGGAACCTTGTGTTCATGATTCACGAATGCCAAGTGTTTGATCAATTTGATTGTTATTGCTTGTTTACTACCCCAAGCAAGAGCATAATTGTCTTTGTCAATGATTCTTTGAATGCATGTCATTTTCCTTAATTGGGTGTGTGCTTGTTGATTGGTGACTAAGTGTGACTACCCCCTCAAGCGACGAATCGATGAGGGAATGACCTTCGTGAGAAAAGCGACGAGTCGCTTGACCTAAGATGACTTGTGCAAGGGTGCCTTTAGATGGTTTATCATTAAGCATGTGCAATTTTTCCAACATTTGGACCTATTTTTGGTGGGTGTTAACCCTTTTTGCGACGCTGTTTGGAGCTAAAATTGGCAAAAATCCGTCTTCCCATGGAGCGGTCCGGCTAAAGTAGCCTTCTTAGGGAGTAGGATAATGACAATTTGTGACCCCAACGTCTATTTTGTATGCTCGGGATGTCAAGTGCAACAGCACTCACATCGGGCAAATTTATTGTCTATTTTTAGTGCATTTTTGTTCATTTTTTGATGTTTTTTAAGTTTATGGCCTGAATTCGTCCCAGGGTGGGACGAATTCCAGTTGTAGAATTCGTCCCTGGGTGGGACGAGCGCTAACCAGAGTGCTCATCCTAGTAAAGGACGAATTCCAGCTCAAAGGCCTATTTAAGGGCCAAAACTTGAGTTTGGGCTCATTTGTGTCAAATTTTTTCTTGCGATTTGGAGCTCTGGGAGGAGGAGGTAAATTCTGCGAAGCGAAGCGCTGCCGAGATTTTCCCTGCCATCATGAGTACACAAATTGGTTTGAGCGGCGGAGCCGAAGCGAAACCCGTAAGTGCTCCCTAAATTTTATTTTTGTTTTTAAAGCTATAAGTGTGTTGTTTTTTTATACAGTTTTTTTCTATGATTTTAATTAATTTTTCTATTGATTTTTTTTTTTCTTTTACATGTTGTTAGGAGCTGGTACCGTGTACCCGCTGCTTTCACTAAGGCACGGGGGGTGTTGACTGATGCTGAATTGGAATGGCTTGATGCCCTTGGGCTCAAGCAGGTGGCTCGACTACAGCCTATGGTCCCGGATCAGGCCTATCTGATGGCCCTGATCAAATTTTGGGATCCGCAGACCAACACTTTCCATCTCCCGACAGGGGAGATGACTGTGACTTTGGAGGATGTCTATCGGCTTCTTCAAATTCTAATAGATGGACTGCCTATCAAGACATCATCGCGTGATCAACAAACTACTGTACTGATGAGATGCTTCGAGCATGGGGAGTGGCTGGGTGTAGCGAACCCAGTGGAGATGGCCAAGGTGGACTGCCAGGTTGGCAGGATTTTGGTTGGGTGGTGGCAGGAGAGGGGGGTGTTAGGAGTGAGGCAAGCATTCCTGATGGGCCTCATTTCTAACATGTTATTACCTAACTCGTTAGGCACGAGGTTCCCATGGAACCTACTGGATTTGGTGTGGCAGTTGGTAGAGTTCCCGATAGAGGCATTGCTGATCCTGAGATGGGGACAGACATTGTTGGCACAGCTCTACGGGGAGCTGTACGAGGTCCACTGTCGGTAGCAGAAGGGGGTCAGCTACAGTTATCTGCTATAGTGCTAGGGTTGGCAGCACATAGTAGTTGAGAGGCCAACCAGGTTACCATGGACGACTTGGGTGATGATGGAGGATAAGGAGATAGGTTATGCAGTTCTATGGCGACGTTCTGCGGAATAGGGGCAGATTCAGCGATGGACAGGTGTCATAGAGCATTATACAGATGCCTTCTCTCGGCTCACTCCAGGGGAGGTGGTTTGGCGCCCTTATCGAAACTGTCCAGCCTGGTCGAAGGCTAGAGAGTGGCTCTGATGGGTATGTAGGGAGCGATGGTTGATTGGGTGGCAAGGGACCGAGCATGAGTTATTCTCATATAGTCAGGTTACACGATAGTTTGGGGTGCGCCAGGGGTTGCCTGGTGAGCCCGTGGTATATCGACGTCGGGGAGATGAGAGGACTCTAGATCGACCGATCATCGCGCCATTGGGCGAGGAGTCAGATGCAGTGGTCGACATCCCGAACGTGGATGATGTCGGGACTACCACTGAGTATGACTCGTGGTGGGTACTACGACAATGGAGAGGAGAGGGGCCACTGGGAGGCACAGAGGCGGTAGTGGAAGGTGCTGAGGCAGTAGGGGATGATTTGGGAGTTTCGTTGGATGATGTGGACATGGTTGAGGTGGGGGATGAGGATGTAGATTTGGGAGCTCCGAATCAGCCGGACATGCAGGACATGGAGGAGCAGTGGGAGCCAGAGCAGGCTGTTATTCTAGAGAGTCCTATACTTTAGGCAGATACAGAGGAGATGGAGTCTAGGATACGTGCTGAGAATACGTGACTGACAGAGCTGCTACGGATGCAGGATCTGGAGCTCGGGGACATACTACAAGAGAGGGATCTCCTACGGGCTCAGCTAGCAAAGCGGGATAGGGTTTTGGCACAGCACGACGATGCAGTATCTTACTACCATCGGCGGGAGGCAGAGTGGTTCCGGCATTGGCTAGATTTGGAGAGGGAGGTCATCCGCCTTGGTGGGTGGCTACCTGAGCCATCAGGAAGTGGATCTTCACGTCGAATGAGGGATAGTGCTACTGATTAGTCAGCATCATCTCATCGTAGGCGATTGGATGAGGGAGGCGATAGCAGGCATGATGCGAGGGCTAGTAGTAGCCACCCTACAGGGTCCCATAGGACCCACACCATGGGGGGTAGTTCCCGTCGCACCGATCCTGCATGATCATGGTGGTTGACGCCTTAGGGTGGCTTTTGTTATATGATTGCGGGGTCTGAGGACCAATTTTGTAGCCTGGGCATTTTTTTGACGATATATATACATATACCAGTTTTATTTTGGTTATGTACATGTGATGATTTGATCTTTATGCATGATGGCTGATGACTATGGATGTATGCATGTTAATTTATTTTGATGAATGCAAATGTTTTTTATTTATATGTGATATGCAAAATGAAATGGATGGATGGAATTTGTGATGGTTGGTTATGGCACCATAGACTGTTTAGAACTCTATTATTTTGTTTTTAGGCGATTGCTGTGATGCATGAATTTGTATGTATACATGTGGTTTTTCTCTTTTTGTATTTTCTGATGGTATTGTAAGGATGAAAAGTAGCACAGTTGGTTTAGAAATGTAGCTAAGGTTTTTTGAGACTCAGAAGATTTTTTTTTTTTACTAGCCACGACTGTACTTTATCTTACAAGACTTTTTGACCAAGGTATGAATCAAACTCGTTTTTGACCAAGCTATTTCACATCCCTGTGTGTGCAATTGAGTTCATTTATGTGGTATTTGTCAAGATACCGCCAGTGCCAGATGGGCTTTCAACCGAACCTATACTGAGGATCACCTAATTAGCTCCACTAACTCCTTTGTTGTATTTAGTTAGATTAATCTACGGTGTTATCCAGGATACCATAAGCTAGCTCATCCTTATGCAAACATTGGTCTACACACATGCAAAGCGAATGTGACAGACATATCGTCATGCGGGTAGGATACCACCATTGCCAGATAGGCTATCAACCAAACTTGTAATGAGGATCACCTAGATGGTTTTCGAATGCTGAGAATTCCAGGGATTCAAGTTCAGGATATTTGTTGGCTGAATGATTTAGAAAGTTGCTCATCTATATAGTGATGAAAATCACTATTTATTTTCTATTAATTCTTTTTGAGCAAGGATTTTGAATAGTAGTGATAACCACTGTTATTTGATTTTGTATTTTGAGTATTGTGAGTTTGGGCTTGTGAGTGGCCTTGATCCTTGTGGCCTTGGGGACGACTACGCATCCTTTGCAGGGACGTGTAGTACGAATCCTTACGACGTTGGGAACCAAGGGGGTGATGGAGATTATGGAGTAAGGGCATTGATCTGTTAGGCCTTGGGGATGACTACCCATCCTGGTTAGGGGCGGATAGTACGAATCCTTACAACTTGGAGACCAAAGGTGAATGGAAAGTGTTAGGATGATGATTTGTTGGAATTTTGTTCATGAATGGCGTTGATCCTTTTAGGTCTTGGGGATGACTACCCATCCTTGGCAGGGACGTGTAGTATGAATCCTTACAACTTTGGGAACCAACTATGATTGGGATTTGGTAGTGGTGAAAACCACTATATATGGAGGTGAATGGATAGGAAAGAGCTTGTCCTTTTGTCAATTCTCAGCATTCTAGAACCATTCGCATGAGGGGATGAGCAAGATAACCGTTTCACTTATGGTGACCTGGATTACTATGCAGGTTTCATCTTTCGTTCACACAACTTGGGAATTTTTATGTGTTTTAATTTGTGTTGGGATGTTACGTAACAAGGTGTATTTCAAGTGTAACTCTACCTTCATAAAATCTGTCTGACTCGGTACATGACGTAGCTAAAAAGCAAAATGATGACTGAATCACGAAAACTCTTGATACATTAAAAGACCACTGACTCTAGTGTGGTAAAAAGCAATGCATGGTGTTTTTGTTGTTTTTGTAAAATGGAACAGTGTGGAACAAGATGGACTAGCAGAGCAATTATAGCCTATGGTGCCTTTGACATGTACGACCACAAATATGCAATGTATGGATGCAATGCTTTGATGCAACTATGTATTTTTTGTGTTTTTGATGGATTGATTTTTTTTTTGAATATGAAGATGAGGTGCGAGAAGAGCTCTCTATTGATGAATTTGAGTATGCCTAGAAATGAGATGCAAAAAAAAAATTTTGTTGTTTTTGATGATTTTTGTTGTTTTTGAATTTTCTTGATTTTTGACCAAGCGATTGTGGAAATCCTTGGAGCATTTTTGGGATTTGACCAAGCGATTTTAGGAATCCTTGGAGCATTTTGGGATTGACCAAGCGGGAAATCCTTGGAGCATTTTGAGGTTGACCAAGCGATTTTAGGGATCCTTGGAGCATTTTGGGATTGACCAAGTGATTTTAGGGATCCTTGGAGCATTTTTGGGATTTGACCAAGCGATTTTAGAATCCTTGGAGCATTTTTGGGATTTGGATCTCTTAGATATGAAATGGTCGCAAATGACTGATATTCAAGGGTTATGTTTCCTTGATACCGTCAAGAGAAGCTAGCTGGTATGTCCTAGGTCCTATTTTGCTATCAATGACATATGGACCTAACCAATTTGCCATAAATTTTTCCCTTAGGTGGGATGGCAAACTAGAATTTTGTTGGTTTTCCTTCAAAACCTGTAAGAATAGCGTTGTGTTGCTATTAATGGGAGTAGGGGAGAACAAGGACCCCCAGTTGGCGTGTTTCAAATGATATTGGATTCGAGAGAACTTATCCAAGGATGGTTCAATCTGGATCATGTGGATTCCTGGCGTCAAGTCTGAGCTTGCACGCTCCATCATGGATTGCGATAAGGTTTTGACTTGAATGGTTGTCATATCACCGGAAAGGTCTTGCGGGATTAGTGACCCCAAGGAGGCCATTGTGTCCGCAAAATGATTCGATGATCAAGGGAGTGCCTCGATGTCATACCACTCAAGTTTTGCCGAGAATTTGTCCACGAGGGCTTTATAAGCCTACAGGATCGGGCATTTGCATTGATATACCCCTTTGACTTGATTGACTATTAACAACGAATCACCAAAGATATTCAGTCATTTGATGTTCATGGCGATTGTTGTCTGAAGACCTAGGAGCAAGGCTTCATACTCTACATTATTGTTGGTGCATGGGAAGTTTAATTTAAATGACAGGGGCATTGGAGCACCCTGCGGTGTGAAGAATACAATTCCCGTGCCACCACCTTGCTCACATTTAGAACCATCGAAGAATAGGGTTATGTCGGCCTGTGACTTAGGCTCATCGAATATGGTGATTCTGAGACATGGAAGACCCCATCATCGGGTAGTTCTATGACTAGAGGCTGATCTTCTTCAAGAGGAGCCTCTGCTAGTTGATCGGCTATGACTTGTCCTTTGATATATTTTTTTCCAATAAACTCTATGTCAAATTTTGTCAACAACATGATCCATTTCACCATGCGACTACTATGATAAGTATGACTCATCATGTATCGCAATGGATTCTCCTTAGACACAACATACGTAGTGTTGCTCAGCATGTAGTGGCATAGCTTTTTGGTAGCAAACACCACTGCTAGCAAGTAGAGTTTCTCAACGTATGCATAGTTAAGTTCATAACTGACCAAGGTGCGGCTAAGATAGTAAGTAGCCTGTTCCTTGTGAAGTTCATTCTTTTGGGCTAACATGGCACCCAATGCCACCTCAGTAGCTGAGATGTATAAGTAGAACGACACTCCTGGTCTAGGTGGTGCCAATACTTGCGGCGAAGCCAGGTATTGTTTGATTTCGTCAAAGGCTGACTGGCACTCGTCATCCCAATGAAATGTAACCCCCTTGTGCAATAATTTGTTCATGGGTTGGCACTTGTCGGATAATTGTGCTATAAAGCGTTTAATCGACGCGACCTTTCCCTGCAGACTTCTAAGTTGCTTGATTGTAGTTGGGGGAACCATTTCAAGGATTGCCTTGACTTTCTTTGGGTCCACCTCGATTCCTCACTTTGAGACTATGAAACCCAAGAGTTTTCCAGATGTGACGCCAAATACGCACTTCTTGGGGTTTAGTCTAACTTTATGCTCCATGAGGCGATCGAGGATCTTGCTTAAGTCATCGATATGATTTGAGCGCAAAAGAGACTTGGCTAACAAATCATCCATGTAATCTTCCAAAGTTTTGTGCATGTAATCGTGGAAGATATATGTCATGGCACGTTGGTAGGTGGCACTAGCATTTTTAAGGCCAAAAGGCATGACCTTATAAAAAAATGTCCCCCAAGGCATTGTGAACGCCATTTTTAGTTGGTCTTCAGGATTGATACGAATTTGATTGTATCCTGAGAAACCATCCATTAGGGAGAGCATTTCGTGACCTGTTGTAGCGTCTACCAACGCGTCGATGCTAGGCAAGGGGAAATCATCCTTAGGACTCGCTTTGTTTAGATCTCAAAAATCAGTGCATATGCGAATCCTCCCATCGGGCTTCTTGACGGGAACCATGTTGGACAACCATGGCGGATAATCCACGCAGATGACAAACTATGCATCCAACAACTTTTGCAATTCTTCTTTGACCATCAAGGCCACTGTTGGGTGCATCTTACGTAGTTTTTGCTTTACGAGCTTGATTGTCGGATCAAGCGTTAAATTATGCGTGACTAGCTACGGGTCTAGTCCCGGCATATCCTTGTACGACCATGCAAAAACCTCCTTCTTCTCTTTGAGAAGGGCAATGTAGTCGGCTTGCTCTTTGGGGGAAAGACTTACCCCCGACTTGAGAATCTATGGATTCATTGGATCCGTGCCGATATCTACATCAGTCGTCTCCTCGACTGACATGTGGGATCTGTCCTCCAACTGATGTGGAGTCGGGATCAAATGGATATCATTAGCTGAATTTAGATCTACGTTGGGAACCTCGGGTTCCTCTTCAGCCTAAAAAATATCTTGAGTTGTCCCTGGGGTAAAATGAGGCATTTCATCGAAAGGCCAGTACTCTGATGGTGATAAAGGTGAATTGACGTGATCCCAGTCGATGGCATCTATGTCTAGATGCAATGACCGTGCTGGATTGGCCGGATTGCGGATGGGTGCGATCAAATCAATGGAGATCATGTGGATGGAATGAATTTGGTCTCCATTACCGCGGGTATGATAACTTGAATCTTTTGGATGCTCCCTATACTCTGGATCTGGCTCTAGGGGAACGGGCACGAACGGATCGGCCCTATGTGCTGATAGGAGGACAGGGTCTTCCCTCGGCACTGTTGTCATGATAGGGTCTTGAGGTGGACGGTGCTCATCATGAATTTGGAGCCATGGATCCAACACTTGGTCCCACCCCGCTGGGTCTACCCACCATTCATGCCCTAACCTTATGCCCATCTCTCCCATCAGATCTTCATGAGTTAAAGGGCGATTATGCCATCGCGCATGATTGAGATAGTTCATCTCGGTCTCATCTTCTGAATCACTTTCGGAGATCCAAAAATGTTCATTCTCTTCAGAAACTGTTACTTGCGACATTGAGGGTTCTCCTTGTTCCAAGCAAGTTAATCCGGTCCCATGGCAGTTGTTCCACTCTTGGTGGAGGGACTCGATTCTCTTGACACTGTATTGACTCAACTGGAACCTCTAAGGGGAACAACTTCAAAAAGATGTCCGGACATCGTTTATGTTCTCTTTGGGGATTAGTGTCCGAACTTTCACCTCTCTCTAGCAAAGGAGAGGGATTACTGATGTTGCCAAGGGTGTTTGTTGACCATGGGAGGTAATCTCCCAATGTATATTTTGTATTTGGGTTGGCATAAAGATCTGGTGCCAATCCCCCCTTGTTGCCTATTTCTAGGCCTTGCATATTTTCTACCAAGATGTCTAAGGGCAGGGGGTGGTTGAACCCTACTCCCGAATTATCATATGGCATCTCGATATCTTGGTTGGCAAAGGACACGCATCCCTTGCTCATATCTCGCCTAGCCCATATCCATGCCAATTGCATTGGCCGAGATATCTTAGAGCGAAGTCCGGGTTTGACAGATAGTTGATATTTTCAGCAAAAGGCTCTTTGTCTTCTTCCTTTTTCTTGCATGGTTCAAGACCATGATCAAGGCCCCCATACACAAAATTTGTCCTGGTTTGGTGGGTAACCTAGAGGAACAACTATTCCTATGGGAATGCGAGGTCTCCCCATATCTTGTACTGACTCTGATGCGGGCGTTGCCACAAAATTCTGCACTAAATACTCCCCTCGGCCCGTACTGGCCATTTCAATAGTGATTGTTGATGCTTGGGAGGGAGGGAACGGGAGTCCTTCCTGAGTCCATTCCATGTTTGGTGGGTTAGGAGTCTCAGCTTCCGTTGTGCTAGGTATTTCCTCTGTTGATACCATTGATATTGTTGGCAACCCCTCTTCTAGGGGCTGAGCCTCTTCCATGATCTGTTTTCCCTTGTCCTTCTATTTAGCCATGACAGTGGCGTTGGTAATGAAGGAGCAGATGATGAAGACTCACCCGGATGGGATTTTGATGATTTGGTCACCAGTGGTGCATGCGGTATTGGACCCTGTTTAGATGGATTTAACTAGAAATCCAAATGCGTTGAAGGGAGGGTCGATTGAGGCATTAATTGCACCGCATTGCAATACTTGAAGGGTTCTAAGTCCATCGGGACTACATGTATTTCTCCTTCAAATGCATACTTTAGGCACTGGTGAGCGATCGAAGGGACACACTTCATGTCCCTGATCCAAGGCCACCCTAGCAAGTATATTGTAAGCCATCTCGCCTTCCAACACATGGCACAATGTAGGTATTGTCTTTTGTCCTACCTGGACAGGCAGAACAACTGTGCCGACTGTCGAGCATATTGCATCGTTGAAAGCTCGTAGTGTGTATGTGGAGGCTGTGATATGAGAGGCTGGTAGCTTCAAATGTTTTAGTGCTATAGTGGTAATGATGTTACTGGACGAGCCAGTATCTACCAACACTCTCTTGTATAGGATCCCGTTGACCCGCGCGATAACGTGTAGGGGTGGATCTGCCATGTCATTCGATATTGTTTTGACTTCATCCTCTCTAAAGGTAATGACCGGCTCCGTACATCGTTTCACATGTCCCATGAAGTTGTTGAAAGAATTTGCTTCGTGAGGCTGTAATTCGATGGCTTTTAAAATTTCCATAAGAGCTTCTCTATGGGGTGTTGATTGTTGAATAAGCTCGTAAATGGAAAGCCTAGCCGATGTGGTCCGCAAACTCTGTGTGAGTTTGGTCCGTATCGTGGCCTCGGGTCTAGGATTAGGAAACTACATAGGGCATTGTTGAGGCTGCGACGTTGTTGGAACTTCCCTTGTAGCTACCTCGGGGGCAACTGCTGGGTACTTTTTGTTCCTGGTCACTATGCTGATCATTCCCACAAATCCTTGCATGGGAATATTTTGTCGCACCTCATTAACCTGGAGAGGTTTTGCCTGTGCCTCATGGGCAGGCAAAGGGTCCTTGAATACCCCCATTTGTTGATTATTTGGCGCTATGGGGTTGTCCACGACCAATGTTTTATTGTCGATCAAATCTTGGATTAATCCTTTGAATTTCAAGCATCCATTCAAGTCATGTCCCCTTCGCATATGGAATCTACAATATAATTCCTCTCTGTATCCCTTAGGCTTGGGAGCGTTAGGGTCTATAGTTTGGATCTCTAGAAGGGTGACTAAATTTGTTGCTAACAAGCTATCAAATAGGGAGTCCCTGGACTCCGCATAAGGGGTGAATTGTTGCCTAGGGCGACGCTGCTGATTCTGCTCCTATTTTTTATTATCTCTTTCATAACTAGGAGGCACTGCCTAGTAATTAGCCTTTTGGGGCTGTATTTCTTGCACAAGCTTGGGGACATTTATCGCAACTTGGTTAACCACAACGGGTTGTGATTGCGTAGTCCCGGTCTTAGTGGTTTTATTCCACTCTTTCTTTTTAGGCTTGGCGATTGCGCCCTCGCCTATTTTGATCTCTTCTATAACTTTGGCTTGCGCCAAAGCTTCTTCTAAGCTGGCATATTACTACAGCAAGCAATAGCCCAGAGATTGATTTTAAGCAACTCCGTGCAAACATCTGTGTGAGATCAGACATAGGGGGAAGGTAGGGTAGCTTAGAAAGCAAAGCCCTCCATCGATTCCTATATGCTGCCATTGTTTCTTCCTCATATTGCCTGAGGCTGGCTAGATCACTCAGTGATGCCTTCTTCTTTGTGTTGAAGGCAAAGCGTTCAAGAAATGCATCTACTAATTGATCTAGGTTGTTTATGCTATGTTTTGGTAATTGTGTGAACCAATCCGAGGCAGGGCCTATGAATGTGGTTATGAATGTCCTAAGCAACAATGCATCATTATCTTGGATGCCGAAGCATTGACTTAGGAATCTTGTGACATGTTCTTGTGCATCCTCTTCACCTTTAAAGACTGCCAATTGAGGCAACTTGAAATGTTCGGGGTAAAGAGGTGTGGGCACCGAGGGATGCACTCGGATGACTACGGAGTTGACGTAACGTGGGCTTTTGATGCCCGTAAGCTTTTGTCTCCACGGACTCCAAACGCTCTAATAACACTTTGTATGCATCGAAAGATTTTATTTCTTCCTCTTTTGTTTGCTCCCGTTGTGAGTTATGGGAGACTGGAGGCCTATGGGGGGGTGGCCAAGTGGCAGCCCTCCCGCCTTGATGGGGCGTTTTGGCCCATTCTATTTTTGGTTCATACTCCTCATAAACTTCTTGAGGAGTCTCTAGGCGAGACCTATGACCCTGATTGAGTCCCCGCTGAGGGTACCCATCATTGTTTCGGGGAGTGGCCTCCCTCTCGGGTCTATAAGGTCTCGGAGGCAAAGCTTGACGAGGTCGCGGAGACCTATCCTGCACCAAAGGGTTGTGCCTCTCATATTGTTCTGCTCTTTGGGTGCGAGGGGTTGGCACCCTCTCAGGTAGTTTATAGCGCAACTCATCCGCTTCGTGCTGCATGCGCTCTTTATTCAGGTGGTATAAGTACTCTAACTCCTGATGACCTTGCTCAAGCTACGTGATTCGGGCTTGGCGGGCGGCATGTCTGGCGACTGCCGGGTCAACTTGGTCTGCCCTCTTTTGCTCAGGAGGCTTGAATGTTTCTCCTATGTGTTTGCCTCGATCTTGATGATCTAAAATTTTAATGGGTCGCTTCCCTCTGTCGAGGTAGGCGGCATTTACTTGAGGCTCTGACCTCGATGGGTGACCATGATATCTAGCAGGTGCAAAAATGCAAGGTTCTCGTGCTGTATGTTGTTCTCGAGGAATGTGATGGTCTTCCTCGTACTCCCTTTCATGGGTGTGAAAGGGGCGGGCGGAGTGAGCTCACCTTGTGTAAAGAGCCCTACGCTCTAGATTTTGTCTTTCTGTTCTAATGGGAGGCAAAGAAGAGGTACCGTATTCACGCTGTCTCTCCTCATGGACACTATGCCTCTCTAGCGCTTCATCGCACTGTGGCCACTCAGATCTAGCCTCAAGAGGCGGTTGTCTACTTACATTGAGATCTACATGTAAAGCTTCTTCCCGAAAGGGGCTGTGTTGAATAGGTATACTCCAATGAGGAGGGTCCCAATAATTCCTTTTTGATGTGTCCTAATGTGGACTCTCTTGTAGGCCAGACCGCCAAGGTGGTATGGCCAAGTCCTCAGGGCTAAAGCGAAGGCGACCAGCGCCCTCTCTTTGTGCACCTTTCACAGTGTCCGCCCTTGATTGGGCTTGGCTACGGGTGTACACCATTGTGGTGCTTCTCTACTATCTAAGCAGATTTTTATCTCGTTTATGATGATTTTTCTTTTTTTTTACACTAAGCAGAAATGAACACACACATACACAAACAGTGATTATCTCTTTTAAGGATTAATAGTGTGTCCTAAACTGGTTTAGTGCATTTTGATGTTTTGTTTTGTTTTTGCAAGTTTTGAAGAACGTTTAAATGCATAATGTTGGCTCATATGACTCCCATAAATGGTCGCCCCTTCAATATACCATTATCGGACCGATATACCAACCTCTCTATATACCCGCCCTTACGAGAGGGAAACTATAGGTACGTGAGAGCAGATGGTACGTGGAACATAGGCGATACGAAAGGGGGGATTGTCCTATTAATGACACCTACCATAGAAGACTTATCCTCACGTGCATGGGAATCACCCCAGTGACACTCGGTCAGCTTTCGTCAGGATTTACGCCTAACAACAGTGACAATCGAGGAAATGGATGCAAAGCTAAGCCAAGGTGGTGATGAACCCATCGTTGGTCTTGCTCAAGGGCTGGGGTCTTACGACCAACTCCTTGGTTTAAAACGTGCCACGTGATGTGTGTGTGGTTTATTTTACTTAAAAAAATGAAACATGCAATCAACCACTATTTTCTTTAAGCACGCAAGAATTGACAAAAAAAATGAAAGCAAAAAATCAAAAAAATGACAAAGACAGTTTGGAACTTTACCTCTTTTCTGCCCGGACTTGCTGTTTCTGATCTTCGACTCTAAAAATTTACAGGGGAGAATTTGTCCCTCTGTGAGACGAATTACGTAACAGAATTCTTCCCTACCGGAGACGAATTTGAATTCGTCTCGGGGTCAGACGAATTACAGTAAGGTATTCATCACAGTCAGAGATGAATAACAGTATGCTTTAAAAAACTTGTACCTGTCAAGCACAAAACACAAAAATGGATCAGTTATTTGATCTAAAAACATGGGGATAGAGTCCCACCGTGATCGCCACTAAAAGCATGAGATTATGGAAGCTTTTAGAAAGGAAAACTACTTCGATGCATTCAAATCAAAATAACGCTTAAGTCCTAGAATATGTAGTGCATTAAAAGAAAGAGGCAAATTGATTGAAATCAGTTACAATAATTTAGAGAAGTCACAGCACTTTTATTAAACTCTTTAACCTCGATTACAAAATTTCCTCCTTCCTTTTTAGGGGTTAGAAGTGTTAAATGGATTTGGTTACAATCATGATCAATGATCCCTCTTTCGCATGCCCACGTTTGAAATGGGCAGGCCAGAGTGTTGCCGCCGCTTATGCTGATGAATCCTCACTTCTTGTTGCTCCTCCTGCAATCAAAGAAACAAACAAGGCGTTAGTAGCACCTGTGACAAAAAGGAAAGTTCGTTCTTTGAAATTGACAAAAGATGCACATAAACGATTGTCTAAAACAGTGAGTAAAGTGAATCTAAATGACCTGAAAACCTGACAAAGGACAAAAGACATTACCAGAGGGCCACTGCCATTGAAACAGTCAGCCAATCTGCTTTCAACTGGAATTCGTCCCTGGGTAGGACGAATTTCGACTGCTATTCGTCCCTAGGTGGGACAAATTCGACTGTGTTAGAAAATCCGAAGTGATACTGCTCCAATGTCGACTCTCAGGACCTCCAAAACACCTACAAATAGAGGGGTTACGTAATTGGGGCCATTTTGGGATGACCCAGATGGTCAGATTCTCCCAATTTGGCCTCTATCCTCGAGAATTCGATATCGCCACCTGCAAGTCAGTGAGAGCTATACAATCGACAAAGCATGATAATGTGTGATCAAAATTCTATGAAATAAAAATTAGAGACTACTTAAACAGCATAGCATAGAATAGAGATGAATAAATGATAGTTAAAATGAAACTTGAAAGAAAAGTGTGGGGTGCCCAAATGGGCCGCCCACCGTTAGGACTTGATTTTGACGCCAATCCACTAGGGATGGGCTCAAAATCTCTTGGATTGGGGTGTCGGAAAATTTGTGGTTTTAGGTGGTCAAATGTTGGGTTTGGGTTCGGATCCACGCTTCCAAAAGCCACCCAATAACCTCCCTTGCGAAAGAGATTAATGGATGTGAGAATGTGAATCAAAAAAAGGATGCAAATGGGTGTTCAATTGGGTAGCACTTTGTTGCTTGAAATCGCCTCCAATATATCTTCTTTTGGGTGGGAAATTCCACAATTTTATAGACCCATGGGGTCTCTTTGGAGGGGCATGCAGGGATGCCATGTTGTGGCCATGCCTTCCCAAGAGGGAGGAGACTCCTCCCTGACTTGGGCTTCCATGACTGCCCTTGTGACAGTCCACTAACTGCCAACCTACCCACCTACATGCGCATGCATGGTAGGAGGCAATAATTGACTGTCCTTGGCTACCACTTGGCGGAATTTTTCTTTTTGCCCGTTAAACCTGGAATTCGTCCTAACCAGGGACGATTTCAGAATTCATCCCTAGGTGAGACAAATCCCAGTTAGTATTCGTCCCTGGGTGAGACGAATACTGAGCAAAGTGTCTAAATGTGCCAAATTGCTTCTTGACCTTACAAAATTGCTATGAAAGTGGTTAGGACCACTGTTTGACCTCTGAGGGCTGCCCTGGGGGCTATGTTTGTCAAAGCAATCAGTTTTTGCAGTCACATAATCGGATTGGTGCTATTTTGGTGTCTACAGTTACATGCAAGCTAGAATGAGAGTAGGCTATTGAAAGAGTGGAATAACACTAGTTGATCCATATATATATCTTTCTTACAACACCATAAGATCATATATGGTTAGTAAAATCAAAATGCTAGATTTTGTTCAAACAATGTTGGAGATGCTTTAACAAAAACAAAAAATAAATATGTTTGATCCATTTATATAGATACTTTAATGGATTCTTGCTACAAATAGTGTTTTGTCTCTTTATATTATAGGAAGGACTACCAAAATTTCCACACCCTTAAAAGTGTAGGTAAACTTTGATCTTCTTACTTTTGAAAGAGATATTGATGTAGAAGTCATGGGAAATTAGTTGGATCAACTATATATTAGTACTTTTGGGTCTATAAATTTTCTTATGATGATAACATCATATTTGCACTCTTGAGAACCTCCATACCTACTTATAATTGATGGGATTCAAATGTAATGTAAGTCAAAATTGATGGCTCTAATGTCGATGCACCCCATACCAACCTCATATAAGCAAAATTCACTAAAGTTATTAATGATGAGTTCTATATAATTGATGATCATGAAAAATATAATCCTAAGTGGCAACAACTTAAGCAAGACAAGTATCAATGTTTCAAATACCATGCCAATATTTTTTATAAACTTTTGTTGAAAATAGGCATAAATAATGCATAACAATATAGAATGATCAAAGAATTATAGTGGTCTATATATGTAAGTCTAGAATGAGATGGAATTCCTTTGCATCACCATGTTAGGAAAAATATACCACTATGCAACCAAGATAGAGGTAAAATTCATGGGAAATAATATCTTAAAAGAGAGTAGTATAGTTAGAAGTTATAATTCAAGAAGGATAAGAGCAATCCCAAGTCTAGTTCCAAAAAACAATATAAGGGAAAAACATGATAGAAGCAATCTAAAAACTCCCTAAATAAATTTGGTAAGTGGTGTACTTATCACAAGAGAAAATTTTAAAATGAATATGAGTGTTGCACCTACTAGTTATTATCTACTAAAAAGCTAGTACCATATATTAAAAAAGCACCTATCTCTTCTTTCTTACCATGGGTTAAAGAAAAATATATCATGGATGCTAACCATAATTTTATTATTGCTATAGCAAATCTATAAATAGTTGATGAAGATTAGAAGAGTTACCTTTTTATTAAAGATATACTAAATAAAGAGTCATTATATTTTATTCTTGATGGTAGTAGCTAGAAGAATTTGGTCATGGTGAATGTAGTCAAAAGGGTGAAATTGGATGTGATACCATATCCTTATCCATAAAATAATGTTTGGTTTCATTGGGGTAAATTCATTAATGAAATAGAGTAGTGTTGTGTCTCTTATGCCATCAACACTTTTTAGGATGAGGTAAGATATGATGTTACTCTTTATGTTTATGCAGTCTTTCTTGAGAGATCCTCTATGTGGGATTTTCATGGGGTCTATGAGTCTAGATCCATAAGTGTTATCATCACACTCCATGAACATTGCTACATAATTATAGATATTACACTATCCATCAAGATATTATTAATTAATATTAAACAATGTTGTAAGGTGATCCATTAGACAAGAAAGTTTATCCTCCTAATGATTCAACTACAACAAGATAAGAGGTTCACTATTGTCATTTATCAGTATGTCATCGATGCCTAATAAGGGTAATAACACCAAATAAACTAAATGATATCATCCTTTAGTGATATCTTCATTTAATACTAATAATCCCTCTTCATTATTGTGGAAAATATCCGATTGATCATGTACATGGATGAATCTTCTCAAAATACAAATCTATTAACACTATTCTATACAATGATGAGACCAAGCACCAAATCCAAACAATAAAAAAATAAACATAACTGACCCAATTATTCATATTATAGAATCTTACGTACGTTAGGATTAAAAACATGAATAATTATGACTCTATATTTACTAAAGAGTGCTCAACAAGTTTAGGGTGAAGAACTAATATCCTATTCCCAAGATTGATGATATCTTGTATGAATTAAGATATATAAAATACTTCACCAATTATACATGTCATTCAATCCTAGTATCTATAAAATATCCTTTAAGTCCAAGTATGGTTTGTCTAAGTGGTTGGTTATACCTTTTGGCCATTCCAATGCACCTATAATATTCATATATATTATTAATTACATATTGTGATTATTCATTTTTTCCTATATGGTTATCTACATAGATGAAATTATTGTGTTTAATATGACAAGGGAGAAACACTTGAAGGATTTTAGAAAATTTTTGAGTACTTTGCACCAATATAAGCTTAGTGTCAACCTAAAGAAGTGTTCTTTAGTTGTAACAAGTATTTAGTATTTAGAATTTAGTATTTATGAGCATGAGATTCATGTGAAAGCAAAAAAGATCTAGGTTATTCAAGATTGGACTACCACGAAGACCATGAAAAACATTCATATCTTCATAGGTCTTGTGAATTTCTAGAATTAATTTATATTGGGTTTCTATACCATTAGTTTTGTAATAAATCAAGTGATCAAGGGAATTTACAAAGCAAATTCACTTGGACACAACCATAGAAAATGATATTTGAATAATTGAAGCAACAACTTTGCTCTACATTAATTTTCATACTATTAGAACTACATAAACATTTTCAAATTTAAATTGATAGCTTAGAGTATGCATTTAATGCCATCCTTAGTCAACATCGACATCTAGTCACTTACCATACTAAAATCCATAATGATATAGCTAATAAATACCTTATGTATGATCATGCAATATATACCATTATCAAGGCATTCCACCACTAAGAACATTACATATAGGGTAAGGAGTCTGTCATACACATAAACCATAATCCATTGTAGCTTATGTAAATATAGAATAGGTTATTAAATGAGCATCACCAAAAGTGGTCAACTTTCATATAACAATTACATCTTCATATCAAGCACAAGAAATGAAGCACCAACCTTGTTATGGAATTTTTCAATTGGTTGCTAGTCACTATAGTCATCATCATTGTTGATGGCTAAGTGTTTTATGATTAATACTATTTTGACCATCTAACTATCTATTCTTAATAACCAAATAAATGGATCTTTAAAACTATTAATATAGGGAAATTATAGGCGTTAATAAATTTAGTCTATGGAAAGGCATATTGAAACCTAAAATATATAATTGATTTAATTTGTATGCCACATAAGAGGTTAATAGAAACATTCATATATTCTTCACGAGGTTTGATGATAAATTATTTGGAATATATGCTATTTGAGAAAGCATATATTAATTTTAGTAATAGAATCTTATGGGTGCCATTTACTTTAGAACATAAACAAACATCATGCAAATAATAACATAAAATTATTTTATAAAATATGTTAATTAATAATAATTTCATAAATAATAATTTCTTTCCTAGTCACCCTAAAACATAGGTGTTAATTAATTAATAATTCTAAGTTTTAAAATAATAATTTTTTTCTAATTACCCTAACATATATTTTTCAATTAAAGAGATATTAGAGCTTTCTAATTTTGAGATAACTATTAGAATATATCATGCAAAAGACCAACACTCTCAATTATAAAATAAGAGATGGTCCCTTGCAATATTTAATTAATTTATATGGTAGGTTATTTATTTGCGACGACAAATATAGAACATTTTGTAAACACATTAATGTCCAACATGTTGGCATTGCCATTAGACTTTAAGAATTACAATGAATATGCCTCAATAATATAAATATATCTCACTTGAGAAGTGTTGTATGAAACATTCAAAATGCATATTTTCTCCAAAACCATCACATTTAAAATATAAGTATAATTATATTTATCAATAATGCCAAATTGATTATATATGATAACCATAAAAAATTGAAAGGAAAACAATGTAAACATGGTTGTTGGCCGTTCAAAAGTAATTTTTAATGTAACGTAGGTCGAAGGAAAAAATTATCAACTAGACAATAGACAATGGAGGTACTATATTTTCATCAATGTGCTTTTTTAGTAGTCTTGAAATATATATTAATCATACATGTTGGTATCTAGTCATTGGAAATGTTTAATATATTAAAATTTATTTATTTTTATTGATTAAATACTTCTTATACATATATCCGCCGTGGGGTTGAACTCGGGTGACATCACCGATAATGCAAGTGGTTTCCTTGTCACAACAGGTGGATTAAAAATTTGTTTTATATTTGATCAATTTTTCTTTTAAAAAATACTTGTAATTATTATGTATGTATATAATATAAAACTTTTACCTCTTTTATTGAAAAATAAAGTTCATGAACATGATTTTTTAAATAGATTTATTAATTTATTTTTTAATTAACTAATTAATTTATAATAAATAAGTTATATATGATTTTATTAGAGAACATTCATAAAAATACTAAAATATTCTATCTATTTTCTAATTAATTAAATCATATTTAGCTTTTCCTTTTATCAAAGATATTTTTTATTTTATTTTCTATTAAACATATTCTTCAAACTATTATGTTTATATAATAAGCTATTTATCATATTTTTCATTAAGAGACAAAAACTTAGCCATATGTCTTCTAAAATTTGAGTTTTACCAATACACAGATCAACATCATAATTGAGTAGATTATCTTCTACCTAATTTTTTCTTTGTAGATATCTAAAAGATTATCTCCAAACATCAACAATAATGTTATTTTTATTCAATCCTCGCATCCATTTCTATTGATAGCATTAATGATCATTTGTGAATCCTTTTAATTGAAATGTATATTCATCATTTTTTTATTACACTTTTGACCCTCATAAAAAGTATTCTATTATCTACATAGTTGCTAGTTGAAGTTCCATATGATTTTGATTAAATGAGGAGAATTTTACCTTTATTATTTTGAAAAAAACTACCTCTAAAATATTGTTCTTGATTTTCTATGAAAGCACCATTAAAATTAAATTTTATGAAGCCAAATTTTTAAAATCTTTATTTTACCATAGATTGAAGCAAATTCTTTGTTTCAAATCCATTGTCATAGATGACCCTTCCATGTATATTCAACTCTTTTAACCAATAGGCTAGCACATATTTTTCTACACTTGAAACTTACCATGATGAGCACCATGTCTACAAACATTAAGAGTATTCTTGAAACTTATGAGGAGGTTGCAAGTTAGAAAATAAATTATATTAAAAGCAAAATTTATTTCATTAACACTCCCCAAGAGAGACAAGAAAATATTTCACGTATTTTTCAATGTGTTATATCTCAGTTACCTACTAAATATTTGGGTCTCTCTCTTTTCACTAGTGATTTGAAGAAATCCATATAGAGTAATGTTATTAAGAGGAATAACAAAAAACTTGTAGGTTAGAAAGGAACCCTCCTCTCTCAAGAAGCCAAAGCCACCATGATAATGGCTTATCTCCAAAGTGTTCCTATTTATTTCATGTCCGTATTCAAAGTTCCTGCTACTATTTGCATGAAAATTGAGTAAATCCAAAAAATATTTTTATGGGCAGTTGGCGAGGATAGGAAAAGATTTCATCTGATTAGTTGGAACAAGGTGTGCTCCCAAAAAATTAGGGGGGATTGGGGCTCTGAAAATTTTGTAATATAAAAACAACCTTGTTAGCCAAGCAAGCATGGAAGGTTTTCATCAACAACAACCTTGAATGGGTCTCAATTGTCAACAGAAAATACCATAAAAACTATTATTTCCTAAATGATGATATTCCCAGATATGGATCTACTTCTTGGAAATCAATTACCCAAACCAGATCTCTAATTAAAAAGGATATAAGGTGCCAACTAGGCAGAAGGAGTAAAATTAATTTTTCTATTGATAGGTCGATTTCTAATCAACCGTTTTTAAAGAACAATGAAATTGTCATCTTAAAACCTTTCCTAGATACATTAATTGGAAATAAAGTTGAATATTCCATTAATATTTCATCAGATTCCAAGTGTTGAAAATATTTTCATATTTCATATACTAATGGTCAAATATCTGCTGCCTTAGAATTTCTCAAAACCATCCTAAATGCAATAGTCATCCCCACTGGTAATTCCCTTGATTCTCCTTTTTAGAAAGAAACTGATTCTGGGCTTTTCACTGTTAAATTTGCTCATGATTTGACTATTGATTATCAAGTGGTCCATATTCCTTATGATCAAGTGTGGATTAAACACCTCATACCAAAATTTACCCATTTCAACTGGTTGACCATTCATAATAAGATTCTAAAAATTGATAACATTATGATAAGGGACATGTCTATCCCCAACAAATGCTTTTTGTGCATGAATTATTAGGAATATACCAATCACCTCCTTCTTGAGCGCCCTTTCTTAAAGATAGCTTTGGATCACTTATGTCCACTTTTCATATCTCTTAGGTCCCTCCTAATTCATTGAGTCACCTTTTCACCCATGGCCTACTACATTCAAAAATCTTAGATTATCTTCTTTATGGAAAGTGAGCCTTCATCATAACTTATGGCAATTGTGACTTGAAAGAAATAGCAGGGTTTTTTTTCCTCCTCTAAGGATCCCATATTTGTTTCCAATAAAGCTATTACCTTTGCTATCGATAATTTCTATCTCTTTCCTTACCCCAAATCACTTTATTCTAGATTGGAGTCTATTATGTTCTCTTCTTTAAATAATCCCTATAACTCTAGTTCAAGTTTGTCATCCCCTCATCCCAAAGTGGGTGCCCATTAGATCCCTCCCCTAAGTGAGTGGTTGAAACTTAACTTTGATGGTACCTCCAAAGGAAACCCAGGGGATGTTGGTGTAGGTGGTCTAATGAGAGACAGTAGTGGACAAGTTATTATGGCTTATGATGAGTATCTAGGGTGCCAAACTAATCATTTTATTAAAGGTCATGCACTATGCAGAGGGCTAGATCTTCTCAAGGATTTAAAAGGTAAACTTTTTATCTAGGGATATTCTTTGAACATTATAAATACTCTTAAAAATAATAGGGTGTCTTCTTGGAATGTTAGAACTATTGTTCAGGAAGTTAAGAAGCTGTCCAAAAATTTCAATGATATCTCTATCAACCATGTGTACCATGAAGCTAACAGACCTATAGATATTCTTTCAAATTGAGGAGTTATCCATAAATATATATCCATTTAGGAAGACAAATTTTTACAAGAAGTTGTAAATGCTAATAATAATGATTTGGTTCAAAAAATATGGTCACAATTTTTGGCGAGTCAACTTCTCCAATGTTGACTCTACCCTTTTCAGCATGATGTGTTTCTCTGGTTCCAATTCTTATGGTGGAAATTTTTTGATTAGCATGACTCTCTATCTTGCTATCAGTGTTGGCCCATGGATAATATCAGTAAGACTCTTAAGGTGCTACTCCTGAACCATACTAGAGATGCTCCTACAAATGAAGATATTATAGAGTTCTAGGTTTGGTTCTATTGAGTACTCTATTTATTCTTATGTTGGGTCTCTCTATTTTAGTATTTTTATCCCCTGCATGGGATTTTAATTATAATCTATAGTGCCCCTATGTGGGCCTTTTTGAGCATTGTGTTCATTTTTGTATAGGTGTCTATTATAGTTTTTTTGGATCTTTTGCGAGCTTCCCATGTGCAGGTTTTTATCATAGTTTCTTTATGGTTTTTTCAAGTGGTTACTGAAAGCACAAGATTCCAGAATATTAAAATGAAAACTAAAGCGATGTATTCAAAACCCAAAATTGACGCTTAAGGTCCTATAAAGTGAAATGCATGAAATGAAAGAGACGAATTGAACTGAGATAAA
Organism: Wollemia nobilis; assembly: GCA_028583015.1. Lineage (NCBI taxonomy): Eukaryota > Viridiplantae > Streptophyta > Pinopsida > Araucariales > Araucariaceae > Wollemia > Wollemia nobilis. The sequence goes on from JAQPPZ010002226.1 coordinate 16,971,708, forward strand.
AGAAAGTACAGAAAGCACAACCCTTTTTATTTAACTCTCTTAATATCAGTTACAAATATGCCTCCTCCCTTTTTAGGGGCTAGGAGCGTTAAATGAGTTTTGGTTATAATCATGACTTAGTGTTCCTCCTTCCACGTGCCCATATGTAAAATGGGCGGGCCAAAGTGTTGTCGCTGCTAGTGTTGATGAATCCTTGATCCTTGTTGCTCCTCTTGTGTTCAAAGAAACAATAAATCGTTAGTAGCACCTATGACAAAAGATAAGGCGTTTGATCCCTAAAAACCAATGGAGGATGCATGCATAAGATTAGCTAAATCGATAAATAAAAATGACTCCAAATAACCTGCAAATTTCACAGAAACCAGAGAACATTACCAGAATATCATTGCAAATGAAACAGTCAGAAAATCCTTCATCGATTCAAATTCGTTTCTGGGCGGGATGGATCCAACTGTAATTCGCTCTAGGGTAGGACAAATTCACCTGTAACAAAGTGCCGAAGTGATACTGCCCAAAATGTCGCATCTAGGGAGCTCCAAAAGACCTGCAAACTTGGGGTTAGATAATTGGAGGCATTTTGGGAAGACCCAGATGGTCAGATTTCCCCAATTTGGTCTCCATCAATGGGAATTTAACATTGCTACTTGCAATTTAGTGAGGACAACAAAAGTGATAAAACATGATAAGATTTGATCAAAGCATTATGAAATCGGAATTACAAGCTATTTAAGCAGCATAATATGGAATGCAAAATAAACAAATGACAAAAATAACAATCTGCCATGAATTCCCAATCGTTCTTAAAAAAGGAATATTAGGCTCGCTGCAATGTGGGGCACCCAAGCGGGCCGCCCACCGTTGGAACCTGATTTTGGCACCAATCCACTTGGGATGGGCCCAAAATCTTTGGTAATGTGTTGTCGGCGAATTGGTAGATCGATGTGGTCAAGTTTCGGGTTTTGGATCCGGATTCACACTTCCAATAACCACCCAATGACCTCCCTTGCGAAAGAGATCAAATATGTGGAAGAGGTGAATCAAAGGTAAAGCGTGGTATCAATTTGGCAACACTTTGTTGCTTAAAAATGCTTCCAATCTGTCCTTTTTTTTGGGTGAGAAAGCTCACCATTTTATAGACCCAAGGGGTATCTTTGGATGGGCATGCAGGGGTGCCACTTGGTGGCCATGCCTTCCCAAGAGGGAGGAGATTCCTCCCTGACTTGGGCTTCCATGACTGCCCTTGTGACAGTCCTCTAACATTCAATCTGCCCACGTACGCGTGCATGCAATGCAAGGAGCATTAATTGACTGTCCTTGGATGCCATTTGGCGCAATTTGTCTTTTTGCCTATTGAACCTAGAATTCATCCTACCCCGGAGCGAATTATGTATTTGTCCCAGGGGAGGACGGATCCCATTTTGAATTCATCTCGAGGAGGGACGGATTCTGAGCAAAGTGCCTAGAAGGTGTCAAATTGATCTCTGACTTCCCAAAACTGCTGTGAGAGTGGTTAGGACCACTGTTTAACCTCTGGGGGCTGCCCTTGGGGCTGTGTGTGTCAATGCGATCAGTTTTTGTAGTCACATAATCAGATTGGTGCTATTTTGATGTCTACAGATGCCCCTTTTTAGGATGCGCTATGCATGGCACAACACCGAGCAAAAATAGATAACCAAAGCACTAACGATTAGGGTTTCTTAGTAACCTAACCAACTCTTGATGCCCCAAGCATGGAAAGGGCATGCAATCTTAAATCCTTTCTTCTGACGAGCGAAGGAACTTAACTCAAGTGTTAACCTTTTTCGGTGAGGTGTTACTTGAACTTGGACATTGATCAGTCATGAATAGGCAAAGGGCACAACCTTTTGTCTATGGTAACCTAGAGTTCATGATTCACGAATGCCAAGTGTTTGATCAGCTTGTGATTGTTGCTTGTTTATTGCCCCAAGTAGGAGCATAATTGTCTTTGTCAATGATCCTTTGAATGCATGCCATTTTCCATGATTGGGTGTGTAATTGTTGATTGGTGTCTAAGTGTGACTACCCCCTCAAGCGATGAATCGATGAGGGAATGACCTTCATGAGAAAAGCGACGAGTCACTTGACCCAAGATGACTTAGGCAAGGGTGCCATCAGAGATTTATCTTTGAGCGTGTGTGCAGTTTCCCGACATTTAGACCTATTTTTGGTGGGTGTTAACCCTTTTGGCGATGCCTTTTGGAGCTGAAATTGTCAAAAATCCGTCTTCCCGTGGAGCGGTCCGGCCATGGTGGCCTTCTTAGGGAGTAGGATGGTGACGATTTATAACCCCAATGTCAGTTTTGGTTGCCAAGAATGTCAGGCATGAAGGCGCCTTCGTTCGGCAATGTTATTACTTATTTTTGGGTGGGTTTTTGACCCTTTTGCTGACACTGTTTGGGGATGAAATTCTCAAAAATCTGTCTTCCCATGGAGTGGTCCAGCTATGGTAGCCTTCTTAGGGAATAGGATAGTGAGGATTTGTGACCCCAATATATTTTTTGCATGCCTGGAATGTCAAGTGCAAAAGCACTCTCATTGGACAGGTTTATTGCTGCTTTTAGTGCATTTTTGTTCAATTTTTGTTGTTTTTTGAAATTTCTGCCTAGAATTCATTTCGGGGTGGGACGAATTCCAGCATAGTATTCATCCCAGGGTAGGATGAGTTCTAACTAGAGTGCTCGTCCTAGGTAGGAACGTATATAGGCTGAAAAGGCTTATTAAGGGCCAAAACTAGGGTTTGGGCTCATTTGCATCTGAATTTGCTTATGATTTGGAGCTCTAGGGAGGAGGAGGTTAATTCTACGAAGTGAAGCGCTGCCAAATTTCTCCCGCCATCATGAGTGCACAAACCAAATCGAGCGGTGGAGCCAAAGCGAGACTAGTAAGTGCTCTTTAGCATTATTACTTTTTATTGTGTTTTCAAAATTGCAAGTTATTTGTTTATTTTTCTTTTGTGATGTTGTTTTCTTAAAATAAAACTGAAAACCCTAAAAACTTAACTGGACACAAACCAAGACCTTAGCTAAATATTGACCAGAGTACGTAGCTAAAATCTAAGTGAAAAATCTTTGTTTGTGCTTTCAACTTAAAAACCCTAGGATAAACGAAACGTAAAACCCTAGTTTTTTAGGCTGAGTTTGTCAGTTTTAAAATGTAGGTGAAAACCCTAAGTTAAAACTGTTATTTTTACGGTTGTTTTGTTTGTACAGACTTTTTAAACTTAGAATACCGAAATCCTATGACTGACAATAGGACGGACAAAATGTTTGTGTTTTTTTTAATTAATTAGTTTAGAGTTTAAAACCCTAGGGCTGAAAAATTAATTTTTGAATTTTGTTTTGTTTGTAAATTTATCAGTTAGGATTAGAAACCCTAGGACTGACAAATAGTTTTTGTGAATTTTTTTTGTGTTATTTTTGGCTGTACATTTTTATGTAGTGTTGTATATTCATGTTTTTGTTGTATAGTTTTTTATAATTTTTTAATGTTTTGCGTTGTGCTTGTGCAGATTGTGAAGAGCCGGTATCGGGTGCCTACTGCTTTTGTCGAAGCACATGAGGTGCTAACTGTGGCTGACTGGGAATGGCTTGATGCTCTTAGGCTCAAGCAAGTGACTTGACTGGAGCCTGTGGTCGGGGATCGAGCCTATATGATGGCCTTGATTAATCTATGGGATCCCCAGACCAACACTGAAAGCACGAGATTCCAGAAGTTGAAAGGAAACACTAAAGCTATGCAATGCAAAATGAAATGTAACGCTTTAATCCTAGAAATTTGAAATGCATGAAATAGGGAAAAGAGACGAATTGAGACAAAATGAAAGAGGTATAGAAAGCACAACCCTTTTTATTTATACTCTCTCAATATTGGTTACAAAGACGTCTCCCACCTTTTTGGGGGCTAGGAGCGTTAACATGTTTTGGTTACAACATTGACTAGTGATCCTCCTTTCGCGTGCCCACATGTAAAATGGGCGGGCCAAAGTGTTGCCGCCACTGGTGTGAATGAATATTTGATCCTTGCTGCTCCTCCTGCATTCAAAGAAACAACAAAATCTTTAGTAGCACCTGTTGCAAAATATGAAACGTTTGTTCTCTAAAAACAATGAAGGATGCATGCATGAAACTGAATAAAAGGATAAATGAACCGAATCAAAATAGTCTGCAAATTTCATAGAAACAAGGGAACATTACCAGAAGGTCACTGTAAATGAGACAGTCAAGAAATTCCTCACCGATTTGAATTTGCTCTGGGGCGGGACGGATTCGATTGTAATTTGTCTCGGGTAGGACGAATTCACCTACGACAAAGCGTCGAAGTGATACTGCCCCAAATGTCGCATCTAGGGAGCTCCAAAAGACTTGTAAACTTGGGGTTAGCTAATTGGAGGCATTTTGGGAAGACCCAGATGGTCGGATTTCCCCAATTTGGCCTCCATCAATAGGAATTTGACGCTGCTACCTACAAGTTAGTGAGGACAACAAAAGCGACAAAACATGATAAGATTTGATCAAAGCATTGTGAAATCAGAATTATAAGCTATTTAAGCAGCATAATATGGAATGCTAAATAAAAAAATGACAAAAAGAACAATCTGCCATGAATTCCCAATCGTTCCTAAAAAGGAAGATTAGGCTCATAGGAGTGCGGGGCACCCGGGCGGGCCGCCCACCGTTGGAACTCGATTTCGGCACCAATCCACTTGGGATGGGCCCAAAATCTCTGTAATGTGTTGTCAACGAATGGGTGAGATCAATGTGGTCAAGTTTTGGGTTTTGGATCCGGATTCACACTTCCAATAACCACCCAATGACCTCCCTTGCGAAAGAGATCAAGGATGTGGAAGAGGTGAATCAAAAGGGTAAAGCGTGGTATCAATTTGGCAACACTTCGTTGCTTGAAAATGCTTCCAACCTGTCCTCTTTTGGGTGATGAAGCTCACCATTTTATAGACCCAAGGGGTCTCTTTGGATGGGCATGCAGGGGCGCCACATGGCAGCCATGCCTTCCCAAGAGGGAGGAGATTCCTCCCTGACTTGGGCTTCCATGACTGCCCTTGTGATAGTCCTCTAACATTCAATCTGCCCACCTACCCGCGCATGCAAGGCAAGGAGCATTAATTGACTGTCCTCGGCTGCCATTTGGCGCAATTTCTCTTTTTTCCCGTTGAACCTGGAATTCGTCCTACCCAAGAGCGAATTCAGAATTTGTCCCTAGGTGGGGTGGATCCCATTTTGAATTCGTCCTAGGGTGGGATGGATTTGGAGCAGAGTGTCTGAAGGTGCCAAATTGCTTTCTAACCTTCCAAAATTGTTGTAAAAGTGGTTAGGACCACTGTTTAACCTCTAAGGGCTGCCCTGGGGGCTATGTGTGTCAAAGCGATCAGTGTTTGCAGCCACATAATCGGATTGGTGTTGTTTTGGTGTCTACAGATGCCCCTTTTTGGGATGTGTTGTGCATGGCACAGCGCCGAGCAAAAATAGATAACCAAAGCACTAATGATTAGGGTTTCTTAGTAACCTAACCAACTCTTGATGCCCCAAGCATGGAAAGGGCATGCATTCTTGAATCCTTGCTTCTGACGAGCTTAAGGAATTTGATTTCAAGTGTTAACCTATTTTGGTGAGGTGTGACTTGAACTTAGACATTGATCAGTCATGAATAGGCAAAGGGTGCAACCTTTTATCCATGGGGGAACCTCGAATTCATGATTCATGAATGCCAAGTGTGTGATCGATTTGTGATTATTGCTTGTTTGCTGCCCCAAGTAGGAGCGTGATTGTCTTTGTCAATGATTCTTTGAATGCATGCCATTGCCTTGATTGGGTGTGTGTTTGTTGATTGGTGACTAAGTGTGACTACCCCCTCAAGCGACGAATCGATGAGGGAATGACTGCCATGAGAAAAGTGACGAGTCGCTTGACCCACGATGACTTAGGTGAGGGTGTCTTCAGATGTTTTCTATTTAAAGCTTAAGCAATTTCTCGACATTTGGACCTATTTTTGGTGGGTAAAAACCCTTTTGGTGATGCCATAATGGGGTGAAAGTGTCGAAAGTCCGTCTTCCCGTGGAGCGGTCCGGCTATGGTAGCCTTCTTGGGGAAGTAGGAGAGTGACAATTTGAGCCCCGACATCGATTTTCTATGCCAAGAGGTTAAGTGCAAGAGCACTTGTGTCCGGAAATTTTTATTGTTGTGTGTTTGTGTTGCATTTTTTGTTGTTTTTGAGTGGGTTTTGACCCTTTTGTGACGCCGTTTGGGGGTGAAATTGTCGAAAATCCGTCTTCCCGTGGAGCGGTCCAGCTATGGTAGCCTTCTTAGGGAGTAGGATAGTGACAATGTAAACCCCGACATCAGTTTTGCTATGCCAAGAGGTTAAGTGCAAGAGCACTTGTGTCTGGCAATGTTTATTGCTGTTTGTTTGTGTTGCATTTTTTGTTGTTTTTGTTATTTTTGTTGGTTTTTTTATTTTTGCTTTGTATATATGTCATAATTTCATGTTATGCATAATGATTGATGTTGATGGATGCATGCTACTTTATATTGATGTATGCATATGGTATGATAAATGCGAATGTTGTTGATTTATATGATAGGTAATGGAATGGATGAAATGGTTTGTTGATAACCTTGCATTGGCACCATAGACTATACAGGACTTATGGCTTTGTGTACTGGGTGATTGCTGTGGTAAATGCTTTTGTGTATATATGTTGCTCTTTTTTTTTTTTATGGTGATATAGGGATGGATTATATGCAACGGTTTGCATAGAATGTAGCTAAGTGTTTCTGAGACTCAGATGGTTTAACTAACTAGCCAATACTGTACTGTTGTCTTACAAGATGTTTGAACAAGGTATGAATCATGCTTGTTTTTGACCAAGTTATTTCACATCCCTGTGTGTGCGATTGAGTTCATTTTTGTGGTGTTTGTCAGGATTTCGCCAGTGCCAGATGGGCTTTCAACCGAACCTGTACTGAGGATCACCTGATTAGCTCCACTAACTCCTTTGTTGTATTTAGTCAGATTAATCTATTTTGCGATCTAGGAGACCATAAGCTAGCTCATCCACATGCAAACATTGATCTGCACACAAGTAAATGTGACAGATATATCGTCATGCGGGAGGCTTACTCGCTAGTGACCGATAGGCTATCCACCAAACCGGTACTGAGGTTCACCTCATGACCTTTTGAATGCTGAGAGTTCCAGGGATTCAATTTCGACTCCCTTCTTTTCTTCATTTGTATTGGGGTACTTGCTCTTTTATAGTGATGAAAATCACTATTTATTTTTGTGTTTTTCTTTTTGAGCAAGGGATTTGAATTTGGGAGTGATAAGAATCACTATTGCTTGTGCTTTTGATGTATGCACTCTTATGGGATTTGATCTCAATTTTTGTAGTGTTTGACTTTTGCAAATTTTTGATGTTTTTGCAATCTTTTGAGAACTTGGGATTCTTGGGGAATTGGGTAGGGAAGATTCTTGTCCTTTTGCCAACTCTCAACATTCTTGGGGTCATTCGCATAGGGGGATGAGCGAGGTAACCTTTTTCACTGTATGGTATCCTATATCGCTTTACAGGTTTCATCTTTCATTGACACAACTTGGGAATTGTTTTTATGTGCTTTTGAACTTGTGATGGGATGCTACGTACCAAGGTGTATTTCAAGTAAAACTCTACCGTTGTAACATCCATTTGACTTTGTACAATTATTGGCTAGAGATCTAAAGACATCTGAATGACGAACCGCTAGATACTTTTAGTCAACAACTAAAATGGTGAATGGCATTTATTGTGGTGTACTTTTGTTTAAAATGGAAAACGTGAAAGGTGGTGGATTTGCCAAGTAATGACAGTCTATGGTGCCTTTGCCTTGTGTGATCAACAATATGCAATGGATGGATGCGGTGTCTATGCAGCTATTTTGTATTTTGATTTTTGAAGTATGCATGAAATTGAAATGCAGATTTTTATTTTTTTATTTTTGATGATTTTGATTGTTTTTGGATTTTCTTGACCAAGTGATTGCGATAATCCTTGGAGCTTTTGGGGTGACCAAGGGATTGCGATAATCCTTGGAGCTTTTTGGTGTGACCAAAGGGTTTGTAGGCACCTTTGGGGCATTTTGGGGTGACCAAGCAATTGCGATAATCCTTGGAGCTTTTGGGTTGACCAAGAGATTGCGATAATATTTGGAGCTTTTTGGGATGACCAAGCGATTGCGATAATCCTTGGAGCTTTTTGGGATGACCAAGCGATTGCGATAATCCTTGGAGCTTTTGGGTTGGCCAAGAGATTGCGATAATCCTTGGAGATTTTTGGGATGACCAAGAGATTGTGATAATCCTTGGAGCTTTTTGGGATGACCAAGCGATTGCGATAATCCTTGGAGCTTTTGGGTTGGCCAAGAGATTGCGATAATCCTTGGAGCTTTTTGGGATGACCAAGCGATTGCGATAATCCTTGGAGATTTTGGGTTGACCAAGAGATTGCGATAATCCTTGGAGCCTTTTGGGATGACCAAGTGATTGCGATAATCCTTGGAGCTTTTGGGTTTGACCAAGCGATTGCGGGAATCCTTGGAGCTTTTTGGGATGACCAAGCGATTGCGATAATCCTTGGAGCTTTTGGGTTGACCAAGAGATTGCGATAATCCTTGGAGCCTTTGGTGTGACCAAAGGGTTTGTAGGCACCTTTGGGGCATTTTGGGGTGACCAAGTGATTGCGATAATCCTTGGAGCTTTTGTGGGATTGACCAAGTGATTTAGGAATCCTTGGAGCTTTTTGGGTTTGACCAAGCGATTGCGATAATCCTTGGAGCTTTTGGGGTGACCAAGCGATTACGATAATCCTTGGACCTTTTGGGGTGACCAAGCGATTACGATAATCCTTGGAGCTTTTGGGGTGACCAAGTGATTGCGATAATCCTTGGAGCTTTTGGCTTGCTCTTCAGGGGATAGATGTACCCCCAGCTTGATGATATTTGTGCTTCGGATCTGGCTCTGGAGGGATTGGCATGAATGGATCGGCCCTATGTGTGAAGAGGAGGACAGGGTCCGCCCTCGATACTGATATAGCTATGGGGTCTCTGGGCGGAAGTTGATCTCTGTATGCCCAAAGTGGTGGATGTAACACTTGGTCCCACTGTGCTGGGTTAACTCGCCACTCATGCCCTGGCCTTATGTTTAACTGTTGAAGTGCATCATGAATATCCATGGGGTGTGGATGCTGTCGCATGTGATTGATGTCGGCCATCTCTATTTCATCCTCATCTTCGGCCAATGAGTCAAGCTCATCAAAATATGGTGATTCTGAGACATGGGAGACTCCGTCATTTGTCTCTACCGACTCTAAGTGCTCTAGCAGTGCATTGTATGTATCAAGGGATTTGAGCTCCTCCTCATTGGTTTGTCCCTATTGCAGGTTGTAGGGAACTTGAGGCTTTGGGAGGGGTGGCTGGATAGCACCCCCTATGCCTTGGTATGGCATTTCATCCCGCTCTTCTTCTCGCTCAGATTCCTCAGGTGCTTCTTGAGGGATTTCTAAGGGTGGCCCATGAACTTGGGTGGGTGCCTGAGGAAGGTGCCCATCATTGGTTCTAGGAGTGGCCTCCCACTCATGTCTAGGAGGCGTCGTGGGTGGTGCTTGATAAGGTCGCAGAGGCTTGTCTCGCACCCAGGGGTTGTGCCTCTCATAATGTTTTATCTTATGCATGTGAGGGGTTGGAGTCCTCTCCAACATAGTGTGTTGGAACAACTCATCCTTCTAGTGCTGAAGGCGCTCTTTGTTAATATGGTACAGTTCCTCTAACTGGAGTCATTCTAGCTCGAGTAGCGTGAGTTGCATTCAGCATGCGATGTGTTTGGCAGATTCTAAGATAGTTGGTCCTATCATCTCATGTCTAGAAGGCCTAAATACCTCTCCTAGAGATCTATCTCGATCGTGGTGATCCGAGATCTCTATAGGTCGCCTCCCTCTGTTGGGGGTAGCGGCATTCCCTCGAGGCTTTGGCCTCAGTGGGTGATCCTGATAGCTAGCAAGTGCGGAGGCGTATTGCTCCCATGATGTATATTGCTCTTGAGGAAGGTACGGGTTTTCCTTGTGCTCTCTTTTGTAAGTGAAAAGGGGACGGGCGGAGTTGGCTCACCCCGCCTGAGGAGCCTTGTGCTCTGGATTTGACCGGTTGTTGCTAACAGTGACGCGGGGTACAGGAGGGGTGGCATAATCATATGGCCCTTCCTTATGGACCCCCTGCCATTCTAGCACTTCATCGCACGGTGGCCACTTATAGTGGGTGTCTAAGGGAGCTCTCCTATGGGTGTACCCCTCCTGAACGGGTGTGTGCTAGGTGTTGTGCTGGTAGGGAGTGCCCCTAGAAGGGGTGCCCCTATAGTCCCATTCCATCGGGGCATGGAGGGGACTGCCTTGTGTGTCAGGCCACCAAGGTGGTATGACCAAATCCTTGGGGCTATACCGGAGGCAACTTGTGCCTCCTTGGATATTCCCCGCAGTGTCCACCCGTGATTGGGCTTGGCTGTGGGTGAGCACCATGATGATGTCTCTCTACATTTAGTTTTGCATTGCATGGCTTGGATTGCGATAATGTTTTGACTTGAATGGTTGTCATATCACCAGAAAGGTCTTGCGAGATTAGTGACCCTAAAGAGGCCATAGTGTCCACAAAACGATTCGATGATCGAGGGAGTGCCTCGATGTCATACCATTCAATATTTACCAAGAATTTGTCCACAAGGGCTTTGTAGGCCTACAAAACTAGGCATTTACATTGGAATACCCCTTTAACTTGATTGACGATTAACAACGAATCACCAAATATGTTCAATTGTTTAATGTTCATGTTGATTGCTATCTGAAGACCTATGAGCAAGGCTTCATACTCTGCATTATTTTTGGTGCACAGAAGTCTAATTTAAATGACAAGGGTATTGGAGCCCCTTGTGGTGTGAAGAATACAATTTTTGTGCCACCCCCTTGCTCACATTTAGAACCATCAAAAAATAGGGTTATGTCAGCCTGTGACTCAGGCTCATTAGAATCTGGCAATTCCGAGACATGAAAGACCCCATCATCGGGTAGTTCTATGACTAGAGGCTGATCGTCTTCGAGAGGAGCCTCTACTAGTTGATCGGCTATGACTTATCCTTTGATTGATTTCTATCCAATAAACTCTATGTCAAATTTCGTCAACAACATGATCCATTTCATCGTGCGACTACTATGATAAGTACAACTCATCATGTATCACAATGGATTCTCCTTAGACACAACATATGTCTTGTTGCTCAACATGTAATGATGCAACTTTTTGGTAGCAAACACCACTGCCAAGCAGAGTTTCTCAACGTATGCATAGTTAAGTTCGTAACTGACCAGGGTGCGGCTAAGATAGTAAGTAGCCTGCTCTTTGTGAAGTTCATTCTTCTGGGCTAGCATGGCACCCAGTGCCACCTCAATAGCTGAGATGTATAAGTAGAACGACACTCCTGGTCTAGGTGGTGCCAATACTGGTGGCAAAGCCAAGTATCGTTTGATGTCATCAAAGGCTGACTGACACTCATCATCCCAATGAAATGCTACCCCTTTATGCAATAATTTGTTCATGGGTCAGAACTTGTCTGATAACTGTGCTATGAAATGCTTGATCGACGTGACCTTACCCTGTAGACTTCTGAGCTGATTGATGGTAGTTGGGGGAAGCATCTCAAGGATTTCCTTGAATTTGTTTGGGTCCACCTCGATGCCTCATTTTGAGACTATAAAACCCAAGAGCTTTCCAGATGTGACACCAAATACACACTTCTTGGGATTTAGTCTGACTTTATGCTCCATGAGGCGATCGGGGATCTTGCTTAAGTCATCGAGATGATTTGGGCGTAAGAGAGACTTGGCCAACAAATCATCCATGTAATCTTCCAAAGTTTTATGCATGTAATCATGGAAGATGTATGTCATGGCACATTGGTAGGTGGCGCCAGCATTTTTAAGGCCAAAAGGCATGACCTTGTAACAAAATATCCCCCAGGGCATTATGAACACTATTTTTAGTTGGTCCTCGGGATTGATACGAATCTGATTGTATCCCGAGAAACCATCCATGAGGGATAGCATTTGGTGACTTGCTGTAGCATCTATGAATGCGTCGATGCTAGGCAAGGGAAAATCATCCTTAGGACTCACTTTGTTTAGATAAAAAAAATTAGTGCATATGCGAATCCTCCCGTCGGGCTTCTTGATGGGAACCATGTTAGACAACCATGGCGGATAATCCACGCAGATGACAAACTATGCATCCAACAGTTTTTGCAATTTGTCTTTGACCATCAAGGCCACTATTGGGTGCATCTTGCGTAGTTTTTGCTTAACAGGCTTGACTGTCGGATCAAGCGTTAAATTATGCATGACTAGCTACGGATCTAGCACCGACATATCTCTATACGACCATGCAAAAACCTCCTTCTTCTCTTTGAGAAGGGCAATGTAGTTGGCTTGCTCTTCAGGGGATAAGCTTACCCCCAGCTTGATAATCTGTGGATTCATTGGATCTGAGCCAATGTCTACATCAGTCGTCTCCTCGATCGACATGTGGGATTCGTCCTCCAACTGGTGTGGAGTCGGGATCAAATGGATATCATTTTTTGAGTTAAGATCATCGTTGGGAACCTCAGGTTCCTCTTCAGCATGAAAGATATCCTAAGTTGGTGCAGGGGTAAAATGAAGCATTTTATCGAAAGGCCAGTACTCTAATGGGGATGGAGGTGAATTGACACGATCCCAATCAATGGCATCTATGTCTAGATGGAAGGATCATGCTGGATCGATCGGATTGTGGATGGGGGCGGTTAAATCAATGGAGATCATGTTGATGGAATGATTTTGGTCTCCATTACCGCAGGTTTGGTTTCTTAGACATCTTAGATGTTCTTTATGCTCTGGATCTGTCTCTAGAGGGACAAGCATGAATGGATCGTCCCTATGTGTGAATAGGAAGATAGGGTCTACCATCGGCATTGATGTCATTATAGGATCTCGGGGTGGATGGTGTTCATCGTAAACTTGGAGCCATGAATCCAAAAATTGGTCCCACCCTACTGGGTCCACGTACCACTCATGCCTTGGAAGTATGCCCATCTGTGCAAATAAGTCATTAATCTCCAAGGGGTGTCGTTGTTGCATTTGTCGCATGTGGTTGAGATAGGCCATCTCAGTTTCATCTTCTGAATCACTGTCGGAGATCCAAAAGCATTCATTAGCTCCAAAAACTGCTTGAGGCATATGATGTTCATCTTGTTCAAGCAAATTAATCTGGTCCCATTACGATTGTTCCACGCTCCATGGGGGGACATGGTTCTCTTGGCGTATCACAGGTTCAGCTGGAGACTCTAGAGGAAATAGAGCCAAAAATATCTCTTGATAGTTATTCATAGGAATTTCTCGTGAGTGATCACTATCGGATTCGATGGGATCATATGACACTGGTTCATATTCTGATTCATCCTCCGAAGATCCTTCTAGACACTGCTTATTCCTTTATTGAAAGTGAGTTCCCAAACTTTCGCCTCTCTCTAGCAAAGGAGGAGGGTTATTGATGTTAACAAGGGTGGTTGTTGACCATGGGAGATAATCTCCCAATGTATATGTTGTGTTTGGGTTGGCATAAGGATCTGATGCCAATCCACCCTTATTGCCTATTCCTAGGCCTTGCATGTTTTCCACCAAGATGTCCAAGGGTAGGGGGTGATTGAACCCTACACCTAACTTGTCATAAGGCATTTGGTATCTTGGTTGACAAAGGACATGCACTCCTTGCTCATACTGGCCTAACTCGTATCCATGCCAATTGCATTGGCCAAGATATCTCAAAGCAAAATTTGGGTTGGACAGATAGTTTACATCCTCTACGAAAGGCTCTTCGTCCTCGTCCTCTTGCATGCATGGCTCAGTGCCATGATCAAGGCCCCCATACACAAAGTTAATCTGGTTTGGCGGGTAGCCTAGAGGAAAAATTGTACCAATGGGGAGGCGAGGTCTCCCCATGTCTTGCATGGACTCTAGTGCGGGCGTTGCTACAAAATTCCGCACCAGATACTCCCCCAAGCTCGTATTGGCCATTTCAACAGTGATTGTTGGTGACTGAGAGGGAGGGAATGGAAGCTCTTCTAGACTCCACTCCATGTGGGGTGGGCTAGGAGCTTCCACTTCCATTGTACTAGGCATCTCTTCTATAGAGATGTTTGAGACTGATTGTGGCACCTCTTTTAGAGGCTATGCCTCCTCCAGGGGTTTCTTCCCTTTGTATTTCTATTTGGCCATGATAGGTGGCATCGTTTATGAAGGACCAACTGATGAAGATGGACCTAACTAGGGTTTTGGTGGATCTGCCTTTGGGTATGCTTGCAAAATTGGACCCTATCGAGATGTATTCAACTGGAAATCCAAATGCATTGATGGAAGGGTTGAATGTGGCATCAACTGCACCATGTTGCAGTACTTGAAGGGTTCTAGGTCTGCTGGGACCACATGTACCTCCCCTTCAAATGTATACTTAAGGCATTGATGTGCTATTGACTGGACAAACTTCATATCCCTGATCCATGGCCGGCCTAACAAGATGTTGTACGCCATCTCACCTTCCAAAATATGGCACAATGTTGGTATTGTCTTTTGTCCTACTTGAATGGGTAGGACGATTGTGCCGACTGTCGAGCATATTGCATCGTTAAATGCTCGTAGTGTATATGTGGAGGCCATGATGTGAGATGTCGATAGCTTCAAATGTTTCAATGTTGCGGTAGTAATGATGTTACTAGATGAGCCAGTGTATACTAACACCCTCTTATAGGGGATCCCATTGACCCGCGTGATAACGTGCAGGGGTGGATCTGCTATGTCATCAGCCACTAACTTCACTTCATCTTCTCGAAAAGTGATGACTGGCTCGGTGCATCTTTTGACATGCCCCACAAAGTTATTGAAAGAATTCGGTTCTTGGGGATGCAACTCAATAGCCTTCAATATCTCCATAAGAGCCTCCCGATGGGGCGTTGATTATTGAATTAGCTCATATATGGAGAGCCTAGCCGACGTGGTCCGTAGAATTTGGGTAAGTCTAGTCTAAATCATGGCCGTGGGTCTAGGCGAAGGCAGCTGCGTAGGGTTCTGTTGAGACTATGACGTTGATGGAACTTCTTTTGTGGCTACCGCGGGAGCAGCTCCTAGGTATTTCTTGTTCCTAGTCACTATACTTATCATCCCTACATACCCCTGCATGGGGAAGTTCTATTGCACCTCATTGATTTGCAGGGGTTTTTCCTGCGCCTCATGGGCAGGCAAGGGGTCTCTAAAAACTCCCATTTGTTGGTTGTTCGGTGCTACAGGGTTGTCTACAACCAATGTCTTGTTGTCAATCAGGTCTTGTATCAAGCCTTTGAATTTCCAACATGCATTAAGGTCATGTCCCTGTCGTCGATGGAATTTACAGTACAAATCCTCCCGGTACCCCTTAGGCTTCGGTGCATTGGGATCTATGGTTTGAATTTTTGGGAGGTTGATCAAATTTACCACTGACAAGCGGTCAAATAGGGAGTCCCTAGACTCCATGTAAGGTGTAAACTATCGCCTAGGGCGATGCTACTGATTTTGCCCCTGTTTCTGATTTTCTATTTCATAGTTATTAGGGGGAATTGCCTGATAATTAGCATTTTGAGGTTGTATTTCTTGTGCAGGCTTAGGAAAATTTATAGGAACTTGGTTAACCATCGTGGGTTTTTGTTGCTTAGTCCCTATTTTGGTGTTTTTGTTCCATTATTTTTTCTTAGGTTTGGCGATCTCGCCATCCTATATCTTGATCTCTTCGATGATTTTGGCTTGTGCCAGAGCCTCTTCTAAGGTGGCATATTACTGTAGCTGCAATAGCATAGAGATCGATCTCAAACAACTTCTTGAAAACATTTGTGTAAGGTTAGACATAGGGGGAAGGTAAGGTAGCTTGGAAAGCAGAGTCCTCCATCGATTCCCATAGGCTACCATAGTCTCTTCCTCATACTGTCTAAGGTTGGCCAAATCACTTAGTGATGCCTTCTTCTTGGTGTTAAAGGTGAAGCATTCGAGGAACGTATCCACTAACTGATCCAAGTTGTTGATGTTGTGCTTCGGCAGTTGGGTGAACCAATCCGAGGCAAGGCCTACGAATGTGGTTATAAAGGTCCTCAGCAACAAAGCATCATTGTCCTGAATGTCAAAGAATTGGCTTAGGAACCTCGTTACATGCTCTTGGGCATCCTACTCACCTTTAAAGATTGCCAAATGAGGCAACTTAAAGTGCTCTGGATAAGGGGGTGCAGGCACGGACAGATGCATCAGATGACTACGAAGTTGACGTAACATGGGCTTTTGGGGCCCAGTAGATTTGGTTTCCACAGACTCCAAACACTCTAGCAATGCTTTGTATGCATCGAAAGACTTAATATATTCCTCTCTAATTTTCTCTCATTGTGGGTTGTGGGAGACTTGAGGCCTATGGAGATGTGGCCAGATAGCAACCCCTCTGCCTTGATAGGGTGTTTTGACCCACTCTTCTTCTTGTTCATACTCCTCGTATGCTTCTTGAGGAGTCTCTGGGTGAGACCTACGACCATGAGTGGGTCCCCGCGGAGGGAGCCCATCATTATTTTGAGGAGTGGCCTCCCGTTCAGGTCTATGAGGTCTTGGAGGTAGCGCTTGGTTAGGTCACGGGGACCTATTTTGTACCAAGGGGTTATGCCTCTCATATGGTTCTGCCATTTGGGTGCGAGGGGTCAGAACCCTCTCTAGCATAGTGTTATTCAATAGCTCATCTGTTTGGTGCCTAATGCACTCTTTACTAAGGTGATATAAATTCTCTAGTTGCTGTTGATCTTGCTTAAGCTACGTAATCTATGCTTGGTGAGTGACATGTCTGGCGATTGCCAAGTTGATCTGTTCTACATCTTGAGTCTCGAAGGCCTAGATGCCTCTCCCATGCACTTATCTCGGTCATAGTGATCCAAGATCTCTATAGGTCGCTTCCCCCTATCGAGGTTGGTGGCATTTAATTGAGGCTCTGGCCTCGAAGGATGGTTTTGGTACATAGCAGGTGTAGAAGCGCATTGCTCTCATGCTATATATTGCTCTTGAGGAAGATAAGGGTCTTCCTCGTTCTCCCTTTCATAAGTGTGAAAGGGGCGGGCGAAGTTGGCTCACCCTGTCAGAGGAGCCTTGTGCTCTGAATTTGTCCTATTGTTTCTGACAATGAGAGGAGGCAATGAAGGGATGATATAATCTTGAAGCCTCTCCTCATGGACCCTCTGTCGTTCTAGCGCTTCATCACACGGTGGCCACTCGTATCGAGCTTCTAAGGGACATCTTTGACCTATGTTGAGTGCCACATGTAAGGACTCTTCCCTAAAGGGGCTATAACAAATGGGCGTGTCCCCCAATGGGGTGTCCCTATAATTCCATCTTGACCTAGACTGATGTGGACTCTCTTGCGGGTTAGACCGCCAAGGCGGTATAACTAAGTCCTTAGGACTATAGTGGAGGTGACTTGTGCCTCCCCCTTGTACTCTTTCTGTAGCTTCCACCTTTGATTGGGCTTGGCTACGTGTGTACACCATGGTGGTGCTTTCCTACAAGCTATGTATATTTTATCTCTTTTATGAATTTTTTTTTGTTACACTAAGCAAAAATGAACACACACATACACAAACAATGATTATCTCTTTTAAAGATTAATGGTGTGTCCTAGACTGGTTTTAGTGCATTTTGATGATTTTTGTTTTTTTGAAATTTTTGAAGAATGTTTAAATGCATAATGAAGGCTCATATGACTCCCATAATTGGTCGCCCCTTCGATATACCATTGCCAAGCTGATATACCAACCTCTCTATATACCCTCCCTTACGAGAGGGAAACTATAGGTACGTGAGAGTAGATGGTATGTGGAATGTAGGTGGTACGACAGGGGGATTGTCCTGTTTATGACACCTACCATAGAAGACTTATCCTCGCACGCTGGGAATCACCCAACGACACTCGGTCAGCTTTCATTAGGATTTACGTCGAGCAACAGTGACAATCGGGGTAATGGATGCAAAATCAAGCCAAGGTGGTGATGAAATCCATCGATGGTCTTGATCAAGGGCTAGGGTTTTACGACTAGCTCCTTGGTTTAAAAATGTTGCGTGAAGTGTGTGTGATTCTTTTTATTTAGAAAAATGAAACATGCAGAAACCACTACTTTCCTTAATAAGGCAAAATTGACAGAAAATAGAAACAAAAAAGCAAAAAATGACAGGAAAAGTTTAGGATCCTTACCTTTTCTCTGCCTAGACCTGTTGTTTCTGATCCTCGGCCCTAAAACTACACAGACAGAAATTTGTCCCTAGGTGAGATGAATTCCAGAAAAGTATTTTTCCTGGGCTAAGACGAATTCCAATTCATCTCAGGGTCAGGCGAATTCTAGTACTGTATTTTCCACAGGCTGGAACGAACCACAGTCAGAGTTCAAAAAATGGTACCTGTGAGCAAGAAAACACAAATTTTGATCAGTTTATTGATCTCAAAAATCAGGGGACAGTGTCCCACCGTGATCGCCACTGAAAGCACGAGATTCCAAAATATTAAAATGAAAACTAAAGCAATGTATTCAAAACCCAAAATTGATGCTTAAGGTCCTATAAAGTGAAATGCATGAAATGAAAGAGACAAATTGAACTGAGATAAAATAAAGTACAGAAAGCACAACCCTTTTTATTTAACTCTCTTAATATCAGTTACAAAGATGCCTCCTCCATTTTTAGGGGCTAGGAGCGCTAAATGAGTTTTTGTTACAATCATGACTTAGTGTTCCTCCTTTCACGTGCCCACATGTAAAATGGGCGAGCCAAAGTGTTGTCGTCGCTGATGTTGATGAATCCTTGATCCTTGCTTCTCCTCCTATGTTCAAAGAAACAACAAATTGTTAGTAGCACCTGTGACAAAAGATAAGGCGTTTGATCCCTAAAAACCAATAGAGGATGCATGCATAATATTAGCTAAATCGATGAATAAAAATGACTCCAAATAACCTACAAATTTGACAAAAACTAGAGAACGTTACTAGAAGATCATTGCAAATGAAACAGTCAAAAAATCCTTCACCGATTCAAATTCGTTCTAGGGCAGGACGGATCTGACTGTAATTTGCTCCGGGGTAGGACAAATTCACCTATAACGAAGTGCCGAAGTGATACTACCCAAAATGTCGCATCTAGGGAGCTCCAAAAGACCTGCAAACTTGGGGTTAGCTAATTGAAGGCATTTTGGGAAGACCTAGATGGTCATATTTCCCCAATTTGGCCTCCATAAATGGGAATTTAATGCTGCTACCTGCAAGTTAGTGAGGACAACAAAAGCGATAAAACATGATAAGATTTGATCAAAGCATTATGAAATCAGAATTACAAGCTATTTAAGTAGCATAAGATGGAATGCAAAATAAAAAAATGACAAAAAGAACAATCTGCCATGAATTCCCAATCGTTCTTAAAAAAATAATATTAGGCTCGCAGCAGTGTGAGGCACCCAGGTGGGCCACCCACCATTGGAACCTAATTTTGACACCAATCCACTTGGGATGGGCCCAAAATCTTTGGTAATGTGTTGTCTGTGAATTGGTAGATCGATGTGGTCAAGTGTCGGGTTTTGGATCCGGATCGACACTTCCAATAACCACCCAACGACCTCCCTTGCGAAAGAGATCAAGGATGTGGAAGAGGTGAATCAAATGTAAATCATGGTATCAATTTGGTAGCACTTTATTGCTTAAAAATGCTTCCAATCTGTCCTTTTTTTTGGGTGAGAAAGCTCACCATTTTATAGACCTAAGGGGTCTCTTTGGATGGGCATGCAGGGGCACCACTTGGCGGACATGCCTTCCCAAGAGGAAGGAGATTCCTCCCTGACTTGGGCTTCCATGATTGCCCTTATGACAGTCCTCTAACGTTCAATCTTCCCACCTACGCGTGCATGCAAGGAAAGGAGCATTAATTGACTGTCCTTGGCTGCCATTTGGTGCAATTTGTCTTTTTGCCCGTTGAACCTAGAATTCGTCCTACCCTAGAGCGGATTCTGTATTCGTCCCAGGGGAGGACAGATCCCATTTTGAATTCATCTTAGGGAGGGACAGATTCTAAGCAAAGTTCCTAGAAGGTGTCAAATTGATCTTTGACTTCCCAAAACTGCTGTGAGAGTGGTTAGGACCACTGTTTAACCTCTGGGGGCTGCCCTTGGGGCTGTGTGTGTCAATGCGATCAGTTTTTGCAGTCACATAATCAGATTGGTGCTGTTTTGGTGTCTACATTTACTTCTCTTAAGAAACTCTTGTGTGGGTATTGCTCGAACTATATTTTTTTTAACTGATGTCAGTGCTCCATCCAATTTTATTTGTTCTTGTTTGGACCTTTTTGTTTAGGTTGTTGCTGGTCAACATGCAGGCTTGTGTTATCTTGTGTTACCTTTTTGTGGACTTAATAATATTTGATATTTAATAAATAAATATTATAAAATTTAAAATTAAATGTAAGAAGTAAAAAATAAGGTTTTAAAGTAAAAACCTTCCTTTAAATCTTGTTAAATAATATATTGCTTATATTTATTAAAATAGTAAAATAACACAATTATAATATAGCATAAATAAAACTAGTTTCAATGTCATATAATTTATTAAAAAATATATTTTTATAAAATTTATAAAGCAATAATATAAATTAAAAAAAGGAATAAATAAATTTTAATATATTAAATATCAAACGTAACATCAAATATTTTTTATAAGAAGCACATGTTGGATGGAATAAAACGGGAAGGAAAAATAGATTTTAGGAAGTTAGTTTATTTTGATTTAATTTTAATGTACTTTTAAAAAATTAAATTTATTTACATATTAAAATATATGA
Organism: Wollemia nobilis; assembly: GCA_028583015.1. Lineage (NCBI taxonomy): Eukaryota > Viridiplantae > Streptophyta > Pinopsida > Araucariales > Araucariaceae > Wollemia > Wollemia nobilis. The sequence goes on from JAQPPZ010002226.1 coordinate 16,992,706, forward strand.
TTATATATATTATTGATTGAGGATAAATCCTTTGAAAATAATAATCAAAAAATTTATTTCTTATTATTATTAATATAATTTATTATTAATTTGATCATTTTAATTAAAAAAAAATAATGATAAAGAAATAATTACAAATAAATTTATTAAGATTAATTTATTTGATCATTTTAATTAAAAAAAAAATAATGATAAAGCAATAGTTATAAATAAATTTATTAAGGTTAATTCAGTAATATAATTAAAACAGCGTAAATAATAAAACAATAAATATACATCTAATACATTACCAATAATTGAAAAATGGTTACAATTTACAAATGAAATTTAATATTTGCATTATAATAAACATATAAGGAAAAGTAAAAGTGAAGACCAATTATTTTTGAACCTTCATATACGTTAATTTTATAAATTGGAAAAAAATTGTCAAAATAATGTGTGATAAAAACTCTTATAATTAAAATTAAAATTACTTTTTAAAGCCTATACCTAATATATATAACTAAATATCTTATAAAAAAACATTATATATTCACTTTGACACGTTATACAAGGACGGAAATATTTATATTATATTATTCACTCATGACGTGCTTTTAAAATCAACTTTGATACTTTTATTTACAATACATAAACTTACCTCTACCATAGATTATTATAATACTATTTGATAAGCCACTTTTCTTGAAATAAATATAATTTGGATAAAAAATATTTTAATTTTTGTATATTATTATCTAAGAAATAATGTAAATTTTCGATACTTTTCCAACCCTTCACGGAAGCGTGTTCCATACGGATAGTGTGTAGTCATGCACGTGAAGACATGATGCACATTACGAGGATATTCTTTATTTGCATTTAGGACTCTTGGACATGGGCCTCGCACTTTTTTAGCACATCAAACTTGTTGAGAAAAGACTCGGTCAATACTCCAAATAACTATGACGTTTGTTCTCAGTTGGCAACTTGAATTTCACTTCAATCTCCAAATTAATATTTACGAGTTGCTGGATACATCCAGCGCTTCTAATGTCGCACATGGAGCTCAACTTCTAGATAATAGTTGACATATGCCCAATTTTACGAGCTATTCCACGTGCGATCCACCCACCTATTGCCAAAAGTCCAGGTTGGGAAGAAATTCCTCGGTAAAAACAAGGCCCGAAGGAGTGAACCAACAAAATGAGGAAGCCCTAACCCAACCGAAAGCAAACTATATAAACAATTCAGCCTTGGAGCTTCTGCTTTATTTCTCGCAAATTTTCACAAAAATGGTGCGCGTACAAAGTTTGCTGATCCTAGGCTTGACGATATTGTTGTTTCATTCTTCAGTCGAGTCCCGCTGTGTCTCTCCAAGCAACAACTATGTCAAATCTGCATATTGGCCGTCTCATACAGTTTCTTACACGCCGCCGTCCTCCATCAATGCAGCGCTCTACACCCACATCATTTACGGCTTCGCGGACCTCAACGACCAGACCTTCGAGGTGAACGTCTCTTCCAATTACCAAACATCGTCAAGGAATTCACCCCAACGGTGCTCAAGAAGAATCCATGCGTGAAGACGCTCATCTCCATCGACGGCGGGGGGTCGAACTCCATCGCCTTCGCTCTCATGGCAAGCAATGCGTACAGGCGAAAAGTCTTCATAAAATCGGCGATTGCCCTTGCCAGGCGCCACGGCTTCCACGGCCTCGACCTCGACTGGGAGTTTCCCCAAAATACTACCGAGATGGACAACTTGGGAACGCTCTTCTCGGAGTGGAGACACAACATAGAGGTGGAAGCCTCATCTTCCGGTCGGCCTCCGCTTCTCCTCACCGCAGCAGTATATTTTGCACAGCGGTTCTTCCTGTGGGGCGAGCTCAGAGCGTACCCGACGTCGTCTATCGTGCGAAACTTGGACTGGGTGAACGTCATGTGTTATGACTATCATGGCAAGTGGAACACGTCCTCCACAGGAGCTCACGCGGCTCTGTATGATCCAACCTCAAACATCAGCACCAGCTACGGAATAGAATCGTGGTTGGAATCCGGGTTGGCCCCGCAGAAAGTTGTGATGGGAATGCCGCTTTACGGGCGTTCGTGGATACTCAAGAGCCGAAACGTGACGGGAATCGGAGCTCCCGCTGTCGCCGCCGGTCCCAAGCAAAACCTAAGCAACGAAATAGGGGTCATGTTCTTCTCCGAAATTCAGGATTTCATAAGAGAAAAGTATGCGACGGAGGTGTTCGATAAGGTCACCGTATCGGCCTACAGCTACGCGGGAGACATGTGGGTTGGCTACGACAACGAAGAATCAGTTGCAGGAAAGATCCAGTTCGCTAAAAAGAAAGCTCTGCTGGGTTATGTTTTCTGGGCCATCAGCCAAGATAGCAACTGGATGTTGTCCACCAAAGGTAACTGTCATATTTCTCACTCTCATTTTTTTCTCAATATTACTGCAAGTGGCGTTGATACAATTTGCAAATTTTGTGGATGCCATATTTCTCACTCTCATTTTTTTCTCAATATTACTGCGAGTGGTGTTGATAGAATTTGCGAATTTTGTGGATCCCATATTTCTCACTCTCAATTTTTTTTTTCACTCCAAATGACGTTGATAGAAATTGCAAAATTTGTGGATGCAGCATCGTTAGCGTGGAACCAACGCTATTGAGTTTTCAGCGATGATCAGGACCCAGGGCTGTTTTGTTCTCCATCTAGCGACACACAACTTTTGGTCACTTTTCAGTGTCCACCTTCTGTCAAGAAGTTTATTCATAAAACATGCTTTTCCAGCAAACTGGAAAGGAAATGATACATATCTCATTGATGTTTTGTATCCTTTGCCAGATAAAAAAAGTTGAATGTGACAGGATACATATCTCATTGATGTTTTGTATCCTTTTCCTGAAAAAAAAAGTTGAAAGTGACAGGATACATATCGCATTGATGTTTTGTATCACTTTGCCTGAAAAAAAAAGTTGAAATTGAAAGTGACAGCATACATATTTCATTGATGTTTTGTATCCTTAGCCTGAAAAATAAAGTTGAAAGTTGAAAGTTACAGGATACATATCTTTATTTTTTTTAGCAGTGTTGTTAATTAGTAAGTTTGATTTTAGTTAATGATTTTATTTTTATCTATGGTTTTATTTTTAAGCTGTTTTATTTTACTCTATGGTTTTATTTTTGGGAGTCTTATTTTAGGCCATAGTGCAATTTTCTTAAATTAGAGTGTATGGTGGTTTTTAGCCCATAGACTTATTTTTGGATGCTGTAAGATACCATTTTTATATATTGTAATTATTTTGTTAAAAGTGCAAGCACAATATATAATAACAAAAGAAGCATGAGGTGTGATTCTGAGTTTTTATTTTGTGTTTATTTTATATGTATATTATTTTTCCTTCTATTTTACAATTATTTTGTATTAATATCTCTAGAACAAGTTTATCAATCTCTTCATATGGTATGAGAGCATGTTTATTGGTTTCAAGAAGACGCCTTTATTGCTAGGGTTCAGCTTGGAATAAAAAAAGCAAGGGCATCTTGGATCTGCGATAACCTATTTTTTATTGAGAGTTTTGTGTCGGTGAATCCAATGTGAAGGATGGATGACAAGCTTGTTTCTCTTGTATTTTAGTAGAATATCTTGAAAGGAATGATGATATGATTTTGGTATCTTCTTGTTTTGTGCTAAGCATGGGATTATTATCCATGTATTGATATTGAGGGACTATGAGGGTTGGTATATTGCATCTTTGTGAGGTTTTGTGTGGGTTTATCCATGTACCAAGATGGAAGGGATGATGTAGGTTAGTTTACCTTGTCCTTGTAAGGTGTTTCTAGACTGTTGCATGGCAACATTTGGATAGTGCTAGAGGAACTATTAGGATATGTTGTTGGATAGTCATTGAATTTCATCATCTCTTGTATAGTGAGCTTGTCATGCTAGGAGTCATGTGTTGCTCTTGTGTGAGGGGGTGTCATGCTAGAAAGAGTAGCTAGTATTGTATGTGTGTTGTTTGGAAATGTTTCTACTCTTGTATCATGGTAGGTTTTGTTGTAAAGGGTAGCGAGCATATGATTGTACTTTGTTCCTTTATTATATGAGGATGAAAGGCTAGCTTAAGAACCATGGGATAGTTTAGGGGTCATGAGTTAGATGGAAAGAAGTGGACTATGTGGGTATTGTGGTAATGTACACTACTCTTGTCTAGCAAGTAAGATACACTAGAGGAGTAGTAGACATTATGGTTTGAAATTGAATGCAACATGTGCTTGTTGGTATTAGGAGTGCATGGAGTAGGTGGTTGGAATTATAAATTATATGGCATGTAAGGAGTTGAAGTTGTGTTGCTCTTATATATGAGAGCAGTGTATGAATATGACAACAAGCCTAGATAAAGTTTCTTTGTTCTTGTGTGATAGGGTATTTTGTTGGAGGAGCAAAGGATTGTGTAGGGATGCATATTAACACATTATTGTTAATTAATGAATATTAAGAATTTTGAAATTTAAAATTGGTGAATATGAGGACCCTTGATCAGAGCAAATTTACCCAAAGTTACAGGAAATTATTTTTTAGGGCTATATTACCTTGAATTTATAATAATTTAATGGTTTAAATTTTAAATTGTCAACATTCCCACATCATTTTTGGATATTTTTACCTTAAAATTATGAATAATTTTATTAACATTGATAAAATTACCTATTATACCCCCAATATATATACCTAATGTGATAGTTATAATCATACACATTAAATACTGGTTCTCCTTGATTGCCACTAGAGAAGCCAAAAATGAGTGGCAACAAAGAATGGAAGAAAAATAAAAGATGAATGATTGATATAAAAGAATAAATGATAGAAAGTTGATAGCATTTAATAAATGATAGATGAACGATAGTAGATTATAAATGAAGAATGATGGATAACATAATAAATGAAACATGACTACAAAATGATAGTAGTGAATAGACTACCAATGATAGACAATTGATAATAGAGAACAAACAACAAATAAAGGATAGCATAATAGATAGAAGACACCCAATTATAGAGAAATATAATCGACACTAGAGAATATACTATAGATAATTGGTGACACAATGACCAGTATTAGTGTAAATAACAAATGACATGATGACTGGTAATATCAAAAAATGAGCAATAATTCATAGCAAAGTATAAATAACAACATATATCATAATAAACAAATATGACCATACCTTTGAATAGATGAACAATAATAGGTAGAAGACCATGATATTCTTTATAGCACTTATAGAATTTTTATATTTTTATTCAATATTGTGTTATTTTTCTAACATGAAATATTTTTTCTTTATAGGTACAATACCTCCAAATTCCAATGGAAACAAGGGAGAAAAATCTTTTGGAAAAAAGAGTATCCAAAATTATTTTAGCCATATATCAAAATCTAATGAGGCATAAAAATCTAATGAGGCATCAAAATCCAATGAGACATCGAAATCCAATGAGGCACCAAAATCTACACAATTGCAAGGTACTTACCCATTTTACCTATTTAATAGTAATTTTCATATGTAATTTCAAAAAATGAAATAGAACATATTTGAATGTAATATACACAACATATACTAATATGCATCCACTTGATAATATTCTCAAGAATGAAATACCTCAACATGAAAATTTGATTAACAATAACATGTAACAACTTGAATAGAATCTTAAGCCAACACATGAACTGAAAATAAAAATGATCATTCTAACCAAATGCACACTTCTAGGGAAGATTCTACTCATAAAACCAAATATAGAAAGTTAAAAAATAGACTATTGAAAGGATATTTTAGCTTGAATGGTCATCAAAATTTTGTTTATTGAACCAATATAGCCAAAAAATAGTAATGATACACCAATAGAATATACATGTATTTTTTTATAGTTGGAAACTAGGGAAAGATCATAAGATGCAACTTAAGTTGGATACACTAAAAAAACATTGTGGGAAAGTTTATGTGATATTAAAAGAAAGTGATAGAACAATTAAGAAAATAATTATGTGGAAGGATGCACTAGAATATGTATATGTATGATATGTAGAAGACTATGACAATGAGATGAAGTAAAAATAAAAAAAACACTAGCTTAGAATAGTGGAACGATTCCAACACAGTTTCAAAAACTTCATAAATTCACTTTAGTTTCAAAAAACTTGTAGTTTGTTGTCACATATACTATTCTTAGAAAGGTTAGACCTATGTCATATTTTATTGATTTTAAGCATCTCTTTCAACTAGCTGATATAAAAAACCTCCCTAGTACCTATTGGTCAGATCAAAGTGGTTAGGAAATAAAAAACTATCTCTCTTTAGTTGAGAAGAAGGACCTAAAAGAGAAAGTGAAAAAATATAACTTCATTTCACTTTCTATTTATGAGGTAATTATAGTTGTAGTACATCTTAGATTTGAAAGTATGTTTACATCTTTGAAAATCATGTAAGGCAACCTCATTTGTTAGCACTGCATTAGATGGTAAAAAATTGTAATTAAAAAATCTTTACAATGTTGTTATTACTAGCTTAAAAGATATTGTTGGAATGAATGATGCAATAATAGCTACTATATTAAAATGTGTTAGAGCTAATGGTGCTACTATAATGTAAGGTCATAGAAATGGTCTTTGTGTTTGACTTCAAATATTAGTTACCCCATATTTTATCCCAATTCATTGCATGACTCATAGAATGAATCTGACATATAAAATTGTGAGCATATTTAAAAATATTTCAAGAGTCGAAGAACTCATCCATGAAGTTCATGCTTATTTTTGGTGCAATCCAAAAATATTTGCAAAGTTTCAATTGTTTGCACTAGGAGTTACAAAAGGTAAAAAATTGTTAAAATATGTAGATACTAGGTGGATTTCATTGTTTCAACCTACAATAAGAGTTTTCAAAGAATATAAATCCTTAGTAAATATTTATAGACTTGGAAACACTACTCTATTTATCATAGAGGGTAGTTGATAAAATAAAATATTTGCTATATCATAAGGTAGACTTGGAAATACTACTCGCGTTTTGTGGTATTCTTCCAATGTTGCATGAAATGAATACTTTGATAAAACTTGCACAAAAAGGGTCCATTTATATTGTTGATTTTATCAGGATTAAAAAAAAAAATTGTATGTGTATTGATAGGTTATAATTTTTGAATGAAAATTTTATGGATCCTTTGTTTGATGATTAGAGAACTTGAATAAATATCAATGATCAAAATAGTTTGTTGAAGTTCAACATCAATCATCATATTTGTATTAATGTTCATATAAAAGAGATACCTTTATATGGTTTTTAAAAGTGATTGGATACAGTTATTGTAGATATTAAATAGATGCTAATCACATACAATAGATTTGATGTATTTTCACTCAATACAAGCATTAAATTAATAAAAATAGCAAAAACATTGATAAGAGAAATCAAAGACTGTTTTCAAAGATATGAGTTGCTTGAAGGGATCTATAAATAAATGATAATACTAAAAGTGAGTTGTTTATAAAATATATGAGTACACTTTTTAAATATTTTTCTAAAAGTGTGGAAGAGAATGGTATTCTAAATACATAACTTTTGACCAATCAATCCTTATATTTTGGAATGACAATGGTTGATCAAATTTCACATTTGACTAATCCTAATGAACTAGGTTCTATTATATGTTTACAAAAAAATGTAGTACCCTAGTAGTGTTTTGCAGTATGCAATGAGTGAATATCTTTGCTTATATGAATTGTGTCAAACAATAATTTTGGAATAAGTGGAAGATGAAAGGATTTTTAGTACATTATCTTTTGTGAAATCTATAGTTTGTAATAGACTGGATAAAATTTAGAAAACTACTTGAAAATATATCTCATCTTATGAGGTGGGTAAGTATCCTTATGAGAGATCTTTGATATATTAGAAATTTATAGTAGACATAAGAGATATAACTAATATTGATGATAATAAGGAAAATGATAACTACAATGATTAGATTATTGACACACAGATATTAGCTATGTATACAAGTTATTTAGGACAAGATGATAAGTGTTTATTTCAAATTCCTTCATTGTAATATTTTCATATTTTTTGCAAACATCTATCTTTAGGATTATGATTTTTTTTATAGATTTGTTTTTAACATATAGAATTATGAAATTTTCTTTGGATTGATGAGCTTTTCAAATAATATTCCATACTTTTTAATGAAATTTTTATTTTCTATCATACTCTTTGTTCATAAAATTATATGTTTTATATGATAGCCTTGGTTTACTTTGTTGAATATTGTAAACATTGGATGACTTATTGATAATAACATAAAACTTAAAATTCTTAATGACACATTTGTTTATAGTGAATTGAAAAAATCCTTTAACAAAACTACATTAAACATATAATAAATTAGATCTTATTCAATCAACACCTAAGTAAAATAATTGGATTAATTTCATCATTTTAAAACTTTTATTTTCTAAATTTTCATAGTTCTAATAGCAAGAAATTGTAAATCTCCACAAATATTTAATAAAAAAAAAAAATAGTTTAAAAATATTAGATACATATTTAAAAAATATTTTTTATTTATTTGGAATCACTTTTCATTACAAAACTAGTGAACTGTGTGTCCACTTTAATACTATTCTTTTACAATTTTATAAAACTAGTGAACTATACATCCACTTTGATACTATTCAATTACGAGGCTCAATGTAGGTGCTCACTCAAATGTAGGATCCAACTAATTTTCCACATGCACTTTTCCAAATGTTGCCTCTAATGTAGGATTAAATAAACTTTCTTCATACCTTATTCCATAAGTTTATCCTTGTAGGGCATTGACTCTCCTTAGGATATCCTTTGCATTCATGAAACTCATGATAAATGCCCTTTCCTCTATAGTTGGATCTTATTTTAAACTCAAAGAAATTTCTTTCTCATGTTCCTTAAACAAAATGTCTGGATCCATAATATGTTTCTTGACTATTCTTTTGAGGGAACTATTCTCTCTAATGGTGTGATATAATCATTCTTTAAATTTGATAGCATTTTCGAGACTCTACTTCTCCATGATAAAAAAAACCTTCAATATTTCCACCTGATTCTTCACATTGTCAAAATTAGACTAAATAGAAAAAAATTTAAAATATGTTAGTTAATAAAGGTCTAAATATATGAAAATAAATAATTTGATTAAACAAAATATTGATGACTTAACTCTACAACTACTTTGGTAGCCTTTGCCACTTTATCAATTTTCTTATCAATTGCCCATTTATTGAAATATGCTTGAGATTCAACATTTATATTCTCTAGCCTATTTGAAAGGATATCCAAAATTTTATCATTGTAAAAGGATATTTTATAATACAAGTAGAGTTACTAGTTTGATGGAAGGGAGAGGAGTTGTGATCAGTGGTTACTTTTCTTTTAGTTTACCATGCTTCAGTTTGAAGCACATCAAAAGCTTTAAAACACTTAAAAATGTTGCCTTGTAAAAGATAATAATCATATAGGGAGAATTATCCAAGTCAGGAAAGTCATGCATAATATTTCCAAATGAAATTTTTGAAAAGTTTGAAATGGTTTCAATATGACCTCCTCCTAAAATTCTTGAAGAAAATAATTGCTTTCCACACATATGTTCTTGACCCGTCATCAATTGTTGCCATGGTGGAGGTGATGGTGGCATCATTCACTATCTCGACCATTGTGATTGACCTAAGGTCCCTACAAAAAAATAAGAATAAAATTTACTAGAAAGTATTGAAATAAACTATTGAAAAATATAATTGTACTATATAGCTATTAAGTAACTTTAATTATGCATACCATACTCGATGTCGATGCGGTCTCTTATTCTAATTCAACCAGTTGTTTAGACGTTTGTGTGCAATGTTACCGATATGGAGGTGGTGGTGGTATTATTCATTGTATTTGATGATGTCATTGAGTTAAGGACCCTATAAAAAATAGAATAAAATTTATTAAAAAATATTGAAATAAAATGATGAAAAAATAAAATATAAGTATACTATATAGTGATTAATTAACTATAATTGCACATACAAGATGTCAATGTGACCTCATGTTCTAATTGGGTTGGTTGTTCTAAAGCATGTTTGTGATGTTACCCTAAATACATTAAAAAAATATTAGATAAATTTGACTAAAATTAAGGAAAATAAATAAATTACACAATCAAATATGGAAAGAGTAACATTATCTCTAATGGGATGGCTGAATTTCTCAATATATATGAGCTCTTTACATACAACTAAAGAGGCAACTACACGAACAAGAGGAGATGTAGATTACCTCATGTGTTTTTTAGATCTTCTTATTAGAGGTTGTGGTGATTGAGTCTCAGAATCTCCACTAGCCTTTAGGAGAAGTCTTCTAATTGCAGCCTCTCTTCTGTTAGAAGATGAGGCTACTCTTTTCTACATTCAAGTGTAAATTTAAAAATTAAAAACATAAAAACTATATTATAATATAATAAAAATAAATTTATTGTAAATTTTAATTAAAATATGAATTTTACATACACCTCTTCAACGACTAAGCCATATATCTTCAATTTTGGATGGAGTGAGGTGGGGATCAAGGTACTCTTTACATTGTAAAATTATTCAAAAAATAAATCAAATAATTGGTAGTAGAAACAATAAAAGTGGCAACAGTGTTTGTGTGTGCATTATTAAGATCATTTGTGATTCTATTGGAAACATATGAGGACCAATTGAATCTATTGTTTCCATGATAATACACCATATATGCTAAAGCCCAAGATGGAATGTTTGTTGTTCTCCCTTATAAAACAACATTTACCTAGAAGAACTTTATGACCACGTGAAGAAACTTGAGGGTGGTAACTGAAAATATCAAGCCCCTTTTTGAATGGATTTAAAATGTACTACAAAAATATTATAACACAAAATTAATAATTACATTTGGAAATTATGCAAGGAAGAGGAAAAATTCAATTTGAAAGACTTGCTAAAAAATTCAATGTGAGATTGTATCTATTCTCAAGATATATTTTGTCACCTTTATATGGAGAGAATTTTGATGTGATGGATTCATAATTTTTAAATTGAAGGGTTTTCAATCTATGGATGTTAGTTAGTGTAACAGAGAATGAGACTGTCTTATTATTAATGGTCATTATTATGACTAACCCATCATTATCATAACACTCAACAATTATATGCAACAAATTATTTTTTATATTGTATTGGAGCATTCATATGAATCTTAGAAACCTAGATTTTATCATCCATGTTGAATCATAATCCAGAGTATTGAGAACATTAGAGATGAATAGGTAAATGAGGTTTTCAAAGTAATTTTTGATGGAAGAATAGATGATGGTTCGACCATTGTTGCAATAGATTGGAAGGGTTTCATAAGGCATTGGGTAAGATTGGAAGGATTTCAAAAGGTTTTGAATGACGTTTGTAATATCTAGTATCTTTTTATTATTTGTAAAGAAGAGAAATAAAATTATTCATATCCTTTTATAGGCATTTGCATGCATAGCATAGCATTAAATAAGGTTTTGATATATGGTAACAATAAGTGAGGTGTCAACACATGATAGTAGGTGTGTGGTATACCACCAATAAAATATCTTTAGTTGTTGCTTAGCATACAATTGGTAGACTATCATTAGGAAATGTGCAATATGATACCAATAGGCTCTCATCAAACATTGTAAAATATGATGTCAGTATGCTCTTGATAGGCATCATAAAGCATGTTATAGATAGGTTGTCATTAGGAATCATGAAACATGTTCAGTAGGCTCTCATTAGGTGTCATGAAGCATGTTACCAATAGGATATCACTAGGTATTATGCCCATAGTGTTGGCATGCTTTGGTCAGGTATCATGAAGTATACTATTTATAGGATTTCATTAGGAATCATGAAGCATGTTGTCGATAGGCTCTCATCAGGTATCATTTCCATTGTGCAAATAGGCTTTGGCATTGTGTGCCATAAAATAAATAGGATATTGTATGTCATTATGTACTATGCAACCAGTAGGCTATTATAAGTCATTGTATACAATGTAACTAGTAGTTTACAATGTGTTATCATGTACCATGCAACTGATAGGCTATTGTAAGTTATTATATACCATGCAACTGATAGTATTTTACTATACATTTTAATTTTTTGATAAATTCACCACCTTTTTATGTTTTTTTATGGAAAAAAGTCTATTTGCTATGTCTTCTACATGACTTTGAACATTATTCACCTCAATTTTGAAATAGATTCACCTCATTATTATAAATATATTTTTAAACCTACCACTTATGCATAACCCTAGGATCTTCTATATGTATAATTTATTGGACTCAGGGCCTATGTGCCTAGTTGAGACCTAGAGTAGATTGAGAGTTGAGTCCTAGGGACATCCTCCCTCAATGCCTCAAGTGCCTTAAGGTTCTAGTCTCATGAGTGGGTGTATGGTAAAACTAGAAAGACTTATAGAGATAGGTGGATTCATAATCTTATAAATTACAAGTGGAAAAGGACAACAAGTACAATGACGTAATTTTATCTAATTTGATGCATCAAATCTTATTAAAATCTAGTGGTTAAGTAGAACTGGCTAGATTAGTGTTGAATGGATGACCTCCAAGGATATCCTAGTGGTGCACACCCTTTAATTATTCTTAGGTTATAAATTATTGTATGGGAAAGATGGATGCTCTTTTTTCTTGTGTTGCAAATTCATTGACTAAGCCTATAAGCATTCAAAAATTTTCTTGGTGTAAGGAGACAATGGGTTTAGTTGCCCCAATTAGTTAAATTTATGAATTGTATAGGTCCCATTGCAAAGTATTCAATAAGTGGGATATTGTTAGATATGTTGTATCCTTTGCGTGAAAGAAAATATGAGGGTCTTATTTTTGGGTAATATTCTTAATTAGCAAGTATGGGTGGTTTTAGCCTATGATCTTATTTTGGGATAGTCTTATTTTATTCCATGGTCTTATTCTTGGGAAATATCCTTAAATTAGCAAGTATGGGTGGTTTTAGCCCATGGTCTTATTTGTGGGTAGTCTCCTTAAATTAGTAGGTATGAATGGTTTTTTGTCCATTGACATATATTTGGGTGTTTTAAGATACCTATATAAATTATAAATTCTTTGTTAAAAGTGCAAACACGATGAATAATAATAAAAAGAGCAAGAGGTGTGGCTCTAAGTTTCTGCTATTTTTTTTTCAGTCAAAGGTTTCCAAGATAAATATTCATGTTATTATGTATGCATATTATTTTCCTTCTATTTTATGATTCTAATTGCATTAATAACTCTAATAAATCTCTTCAATATCAACTCTCATGAACATGACCCATAATCAATGAAAAGCTAAAATTACCTTCAATGTAGCCTTCTAAAGACTAGCAAGTACACAAAATGTAGATGGTTAAAGAATAAATCGATAATAATCATGGATAAGAAATCTCATAAAACTTAATTTTCCCCAAGCAGTTATTATCTTGTGAAATACTATTTAATTTAATAAATAATTAAAATTAAATGGTATATTTTTAAATTTTAAATAAATTTAAATATAATTACTTTTTATTAAATAATAATACATGTATATTAATATTAAATAAGATTATTTATTAAGTGCAAACTTTGTTATTGTTTTCTATAGTTACCATTTCATGAGTTATAATATATTTGGAAAATAATTATGGAATGAATTCTAGAAGATAAAGATCTTGATTTCCTTAAATAAGATGAAAATTATATTAAATAATACTAAAGACTTAAATTATTTAGTGAAAATAAAAAGGACGTGGAAAAGTGAAAGAATTTAAAAAGCTTCATTATTAACATTGGTAGAACTTATTTAAGAAAAAGTGCATAAGAAGAATAGTCAAGGCTAGAAATACATTATAATATGACAAGAACAACACACACAATTTGACACTTATTTTTGGTAATGAACAAAAGTAAACCATTCACTAAAATATCATATTGAAAGCATAAAAAAGGAAAGAGATAAAATTTGTGGATGCCTTGAGCACCATCAAATAATCACTATATTATATGTGAATATTTTAAGTCACCATATAATAATAAAATGGTTGATTGTATGTTAAATTAACAGCCATATTGAAGGAGTTATGGGACACTTTTTTTGGCTACATTAAATTCATGAAAAGGAAAAAAATCATATCTCTCAATATGAGTAAGCAATCTAGTTGTAATTTATTTTGTTTTAAAACAAATACACAAACCTAATTATTTATAAAATATTAGATGATATTTGGTCAAGAGGGATTTTATTTTTGATAAATATTGTATTATTAAACCATAGCTACTTTGGGAAATGTTTTTGGGTAGAGCTCATGGAGTTTCCAATGTTCATTAGTAAGGATAAAATTAATGCTAGAGAATGGTGGGAATTTTTTAAAGCTTTAAATTATCTTGATTTTGTATGGCTACATAAGCTTAGTGATTCTTTATAGGAAGAAGCTTCATGTTTGTATATGAATTTTGTTTGTGTCTAAAGTTTTACATACATGTGGAAATATTTTGAAGAAGCATTCTTTAGAAAATAAAAATTTGAGAGAAAGGATAAAAATATATCTACTTTAATGGATACACGAAGAAGAAATCGAAATGAGTAAGGAAGAGTAAGAAGTAAATAAATCTAGATGATAGTTTGAAGACTAAGGGAACCACATCTTTGGAGATAGACAAGCAAGGTGATGGTTAGAGTGATTTATTTTAATCTAAAATTTTTATTTTGTAATTTTATGGTTGCATTCAAAAGAAAAAAGTTATTGTATCTATAAACCCTAGCAATAAGTATAAATTCAATGGCATTGACTTAATAGTTTATAGGTTCTAACATAGAGTGTCAAATATGGATAGTTTTAGGGAGAGAGATTTGAAATTTTTGAATACTTAGAGCTATGGATAAATATATTTTGCATTCTAATTTTCATGTCATGTCTATGAATGATGTGGATGTTATTCTTGGTTATCCTTGGTTATATTTATTAGACACTATTAAATTTAATGCAAAAAAAGTTCATAAAATTTTGATACATGAAAAAAAGTTAACCTTATAGGATATTTCTCAACTTAATTAGCAAGGACCCTAGGAGAATATAGAAAATGTTTTTTGTAGGAAAAAGGTTTAAGAACTAGTAGAAGAACCTAAAATAGAATCTAAGGATGAAGCAATAGTAGAATCTAAGGAATAAGCAGAATAAAGTCTAAGGATGCATAGTTAGAAGACCACAAGGATGAACAAAAGAATGTGAACAAAAGAGAAGAGCATGAAGAATCATTTAAAATAAAGGATTTAAAAAATAAAAAAAAGCAAACCATATGGTTAAGGTTGTAGCATATTATCATCCTCATAATAATAGACGTAATAATCATGGAGATAGTGTGTAGAGCACTGTAAAAATTATGATGGACTTACATGGAAGTATAAACTATAAATATACAACCAATATCAATTATAAGCAATTTGGATAAAAATATTATATTTATGATTACTATAAATACCAATGACCAAAACGTCTCTTCCAATGTCCAAAACATCATCAAAGAATTCACCCCAGCGGTGCTACAAAAGAATCCATGCGTGAAGACTCATCTCCATCGGCGGCGGGGGTTCGAACTCCACCGCCTTCGCTCTCATGGCAAGCAATGCGTACAGGCGCAAAGTCTTCATAGAATCGGCAATTGCCCTTGCCAGGCGCCACGGCTTCCACGGCCTCGACCTCGACTGGGAGTTTCCCCAAAATACTACCGAGATGGACAATTTGGGAACGCTCTTCTCGGAGTGGAGACACAACATAGTGGTGGAAGCCACATCTTCCAGTCGGCCTCCGCTTCTCCTCAGCGCGGCAGTATATTTTGCGCAGCGGTTCTTCCTACGGGGCGAGCTCAGAGCGTACCCGACGTCGTCTATCGCGCAAAACTTGGACTGGGTGAACGTCATGTGCTTCGACTATCACGGCTCATGGGACACGTCTGCCACAGGAGCTCACGCGGCTCTGTATGATCCAACCTCAAATATCAGCACCAGCTACGGAATCGGATCGTGGTTGGAATCCGGGTTGCCCTCGCCTAAAGTTGTTATGGGAATGCCGCTCTACGGGCGTTCGTGGATACTCAAGAACCGAAACGTGACCAGAATCGGAGCTCCCACTGTCGCCGCGGGTCCCAAGCAAAACCTGAGTGACGAAACAGGGGTCATGTTCTTCTCCGAAATTCAGGATTTCATAAGAGAAAAGAATGCGACGGAGGTGTTCGATAAGGTCACCGTATCGGCCTACAGCTACGCGGGAGACATGTGGGTTGGCTACGATAACGAAGAATCAGTTGCAGGGAAGATCCAGTTCGCTAAACAGAAAGCTCTGCCGGGTTATCTTTTCTGGGCCATTAGCCAAGATAGCAACTGGACATTGTCCACCACAGGTTAGTGCCATATTTCTCAATCTCATTTTCTTTTCTCTCAATATTACTGCAAGTGGCGTTGATAGAATTTGCAAATATTGTGGATGCAGCATCGTTAGCCTGGAACCAACTCTAGTGAGTTCTCAGCGATGATCAGGGTCCACGGCTGTTTTGTTGTTCCTCTAGAGAAATCCAATCTACCTATGATTTTCACGTGTATACATATGGGATTTTCTGGTCATTTCGCATTCCAAACTTAGGAGATGGAAGGTAAAACTTGTTAAGGCGTCAATGTCCACCTTTTATCAAGATCATTATTTTCTGATAAGACATGCTTTTTCTGCCAGAAGTGAGAGAATGACATATAACTCTCACGAATGTGACTTATAATTAATGAAAAAGCCAAAATTGTCTTCAATGTAGCCTTCTAAAGGCTAGCAAGTGCACGAAGTCCGGATGGTTAAAGAATAACTCGATAAGGAGAAGAAAGCTCGTAATTATTATCCTTTAATGTACTATTTAAATTAATAATTAATTAAAATTATAAATAAAAAAAATGTTATTGGTGAATAAAAAAATTAATATTATCTAAAAATCCAACCAATTGAAAAGAAGTAACTTTAAAAGAACAAGGTTGAAAAACCAACTTTACTTAGAATAAATAAAGGCTACTTTATCTTATAATCACGTAGTCTTATTCCTTTTAAACATAAATAATCAAACTTCTAACTACTTGGAATGTTATAACTATCTATCATTGTTTTATGTCAAATATTATCGTACGTATGATTCAAGTTATTTTTTTAGCTTTTAGAATATATATATTATTGGTAAATAAGGATTTTGAAAGAAACTTATAACCTTTTACATATATATATATTATTGGCAAATAAGGGTTTTAAAAGAAACTTGTAATCTTTTACAAAAATATGAGGGTTGGAAGAAGAGTTCTCAACTAAAATATAGTCGAAGAAATATGTCTTCTAGTTGTTGGCGATAAAAATCTTAAACTGAAAAAGAGAAACCCATGCATGAGCAAGAGAGGCCCTCGTAGGGGCAGTAGAGAAAACCTCATAATTACATAAAATTTGAAAAGGGTTTTCTCACACTAGAGAAAATCTCACAGTTACACACAAATTTGAAAAGGGTTTTCCCACATAGGAGAAAAACTCACAATTTTAGAAGGCTCGATGAAAAAACGAAGTCATACAGTGCAAGGTCATCCATAAACAAAATAGGACCATCCGCAAACAAATAAGAACCATACGTAAAATAAATGGGACCACCCGCAAACCAACATAGGACCATCTGAAAAATAGCCCAGGGCCATTCACAAAACAACACTAGACCATTTGTAAAAGACTCCTCGAGAAAATAAAAATAAGTTTTTTAAAAGGTTTTCCTGCCTAAGGAAAAACACACTATTTTAGAAGACCCAAATTGTAGAATAGTCCATAGGATATACTACCAAAAACACCAGTACCGATCATATCCACAAAGGTAGTCTACGCAAGGTTATCCATAGGCCTAAAAATGGAACAACCGAAGGAGATCACTATACACCATGCGATCTCCTAGAGAAGAAATGTGAAGCATAGTCAAAAAGTAGAACCTGATAAATAAGACATCCCTAAACCAAGAAGAATATTATGCATAGCATAATGTCACAAAGCCCTCCACTACAACGAACAATCAATGCATGGTCCTCCATCAAGACCAAAAAGAGCTACAGGAAGCACCACCAACAAAGTACCCGTAGATCTGTAAGAAAGCACCAACCTTACCACTAGAGAAAAATTTATGGAACCCTTCTATAACACAATGTAGCACATGGTCCCCTCCAAGCCCATAAAATAAAGAGAAGGAATCCATCAGAAACCCTTGGACATGAACCACAACAAATCCACATCGCCAGCCACAAGAAGCACTTAACTATGAACAATAAAATTGGGGCCTCCCCCAAAACCCATAAAAACAACGAATGACCATCCCAACAAGTAGAAGGAATGAAAAAAATCCATCGAAAACCCCAAACCATAAGCCACAAGAAATACTCAATTGTGAGAAATAAATTTGGGACATCTTCCAAAGCCCAAAAAAAATAAATGACCTTCTCAACAAGTAGAATGAACGAATTAAATCCCATCTTGAAGCAATACCAAGTTCTAGAGAGAAACAAAGAGTTTATTTTATAGGCAGTAAAGTACATGACTCCTTCCCATGGCCAAAGGAAAAACTATAGGGAAGAGCTCCACTAGCCTAAAAATATATGCCTAAAATTCCATAGGAAGGGCCAAGGAGGGAGCAAGAATTTGAAAAGGTGGCCTCCTACCCAAAACAGGAGGCCTCTTGCTCTTGCAGCTCCTTAACTTGCTATGGATCCACCATACAAATAGGAGATTTGCCTAGAAATCCATAGGAAAGTAGGAGATCTACCTGAAAATCCATAGAAAGAGCCAAGGAGGGCGTAGAAATTTGAAAAGGTGCCTCCTATCCAGAGTGGGAGGTCTCTTGCTTTCGCACACACGTAATTTTTAGAATATATTATCATTTATCTTATTCATTGTACTTTAGTGAAAATATTCTATCACACAATGGATCAATAATTATAAGAGGAATTCAATAAGCATCTTGCACAACCATTTTTATTATTAGAAAATATTCTAAATGCTTATAAGTGAGACATCCCACTATCTTACTTGTTTATGTTAAATATAAATAACTTTGTTTTTATCATTCTAATTACATCTAATATTTTTGTTTCTAATAAATATGTAAAATTCACTATTTTCATATTTAATATCAAATAATTATTTTTAGTATATGTTACACTCAAGAAATGTGATATTTTTAAGAAGTGATTGAGGAAGGGGTTGATCTAATAAGAGCATAAGGTAAGGTGACATTTTTAAGTATAAAAGGAAGTGATTTATTTAATAATATTGCAAGGTGATAGTGCCATGCATATATTGGAGGAGGTATTTGATTTTATCCTTTAATATCATGCAAACACCATATACTAGCATTGATACCATCAAACCACATTGGAACTAGTAACAATTGTCATCATCAACATGGTCATTTAGGATTGGTACCATGAACTCCTATTATATCTCTCAACATGAATCCAAAACCATATGTTAAAATTAGTGTTATCCTTCAACATTTTTCAATGGATCCACTTCTAGTGGTCATAACTTCCTCATTAAGGGTCTTATTATATATATATATATATATATATATATATATATATATATATATATATATATATATATATATAAGCACTTTTTAAAAACTTTAGTATGTTCCTTAACCATATTTTACTCCAATAATTTGCTAGAAATAAGAACTCTAAAACCTTCAAATTGTAATTTAAGTTTTTGAGTTGTTTTTGGTGTCAAATTGCTATCTTTCAACATGTATGAAGATGGTGTCAAAATTTTTATAATTATCACATTAGTTCCACCTTGACTAGAGGTTGGTAGATACTATTAGAATCTTATAATTATTGTCTATAGCTGGAAGATAAACCATTTCACTAGTTTTGTAACTATTAGTTACAGTTGGAAGATGAATCATTTCATCTTACAAAATTATCATTTCTTATTCTATTTTTTTATTAGGGTAGTGTGAGAAATCCCTATGACCAATGTTTAGGGTTGGACATTCCCATCCCAACCATGACCCCTCGTAAGGCCAAGAGCAAAGCTTATCAATAGGGGTTAAACACACAACGATACGCACACACCCCCTCACACACTTGCATATGTCGTGGTTTGAACCTTGGACATCATGAAGAAGATCCAAAGCCCAAATGGTTGCATCATCCCCTAAGAAAAGTTTTTTAGGTGAAATAAAAACCCTAAGAACCTAGCTCTGTGGTTAGTCGTAACTATTCCATCTAGGTATATCACATAGAATCAATCATAAGAAATTTCTATTTGAGTATCCATAGGGTGGGGCATAGGGTAAATACAGCTCGTGTTGACCTCTACCAACACATAGGATATTCACCAACTATGCCATGTATCCTCAAGGTGGAGGTAGGGAGAATGTATCCTCGATCAATCTCTACTAGCACCATGCCATTCACCAAATGTGCTACACAATCAAATTATATTTTAGGTGAAATAGAAACCCCATGAATCTAGCTCTATGGCTAGCCATAATTATCTCATCTGGATATACCACATGGCATCAATCATAAATAGAAACCCCAAGTATCTAGCTCTATGGCTAGCCATAATTATCCCATCCGGGAATACCACATGGCATCAATCATAAGGTATTATTATTTGAGTATCCACAGGGTGTGGCATAGGGGAAATGAAGCATGTGTTGACCTCTAAAACCACATAATACATTCACCAACTGTACCATGTATCTATAGGGTAGAGTTAGGGGGTACGAAAGCCTAGGTCAGCCTCTACCAACACCCAACATATTCATCAATTAGAGTACACAATCAAATTTTTCTTATTCTGTTACATCCTCATACATAAGATATTTTTCATAGGTAGCACAAGAAGAATCAAATATTAGATGGTCAATGTCAATTCATGTCTCAATATTGAGATCATTTATTACATTGTATACCAAAGACATGACCTAGAATACACCTCTAGATATGAATTTGATATGTAGCATAGTATTCCTTGTCAGGAATATTCTCTATACTATTGTATCTCTGCACAAAGATTTAATTTACATCATCTCTAACCCCTTATCAAGGATTCAATGTATGCATAGAATATCTCTCCCTCTCATCTCTCTCAAATTGGAGGAATGGAGGAAATGATGAGAGGAGAGAATACAATTGGCTAGTTATGTTGAATTATTTTCTCTATGTTGATGACATCATATTGATTGGCAAGATATTCAAAGAATTTTTGTAAAGAATTTGAATGCAAGTAAACACTAGCAAAACTAATATTATGGTATTCTGTACTTAAAAAGAGCAAAAGCAACCATATATTTTGTTAAATTTCTACTCAAATAGTTAAATTGCTCTTCTTAAATGAAACAAATATGGCATTAAGAATCTACTCTTGAAAAACTTTATAGTTGAAATTAAAATTTTCCCTTTTAATATTGTAAATATAAAACCTTTAAAACCTTTAAAACTATAAGTTTAGTGTGAATTTCTTTTACGTAGAATTATAAATAGTTCACCATAAATACTACAGTCGTGAAAATTTAATTTAGTTCAAAGTTTTTTAAAACATGACTTGTAAATAGTTCACCGTAAATAATATGATCCATAAATACTATAATCATATTAACAATGACATATAACTTCAATATATAAACATAGTTGTATGCTAAGGAAATTCTATACAAGGAAAACGATTCAAAATCTTCTTGAATTTAAGATCACTTTTTAAAAATATATATTACCATGGATGCCATAACAGCCTGTTATATATACATATTCTTATTATTATACGCAATAAAATTCAAAACCTTATTAGATAAGGCGTAGTCTTAGAATGTGCAATTGCAACCAAGACATAAGATATTACACTCCATTAATATCATAAGACTTATTTTTAAGGTTTTCTTTGATTATTTGAATGGTGTTTTAAAAAAAAAAAAAATTGAAGGCGGTGATATCTTCTAGATGCCACTTTTGTTGTTTCTTCTTCCTTTATGGACTTGACATTACACTGTTGATAACATATGCCTGTATTTGTCATGGGCAATATTTGGGTATGGTCTGATGTTTTCCTGTTTAGTGTTCACTTGTTTATAATATTAATTAAAAACATTAATTATAATAATTTATTTTACATTTGTTAACCGGGCATACTTTAAAATTGTATTTATACCACTGTTTTTTCTTTTTGAATAATTGGTTACAGGCTCAAATCACATTGCCTCCTGTCATAGCATCAAATCATGGAGCTACCACTATAATTCCTACCTCACCTCCGACATGGAATAAAGGAAACCTTGGGTGACTCGATGTTGGTTCGGCTGCGCAGATTAGCATTCACACCAAATTTATTTCAATGTATTTTATATGAAATATTGATATTAAGACATCTAAGTGATCCAATAAATTTCCCCAAAGCTTCTTCCACATGGGTACCATCATCGCATCTAGAGTCCACGTTAAGACCCGCTGCACACCTAGAAGCCTATCCTGGAAAATGCAAGTCAAATTTGGAGTCTGGCCCTACCACTTTACCGGTGTACCTAACTTCTTATGGACCGCTTAGTAAAGGAGCCTCCTAAGGTAAGACCTATCCTGAAAGTATGGTTTAGTAGTCCTTATCTTAGTTAAAGATAAATTGGTTGGTAACCTCATTTGTTTTTTTTAGTTATTATTTACGAAATAGACTGGTTGGTAATTTTTTAGTTTATAATTTTTTTTATTAATTTAAAAAACAATCTTAATTATCATTCCAACGTTCCAACTTTATGGAAGTGACAGTTATTTGTAAATTTTTTAAAAATAATAAGAAGTATAATTAGAACGAGTTACTGTTTGTTTTCACCAATGAATTCTTCGATCGTCATTTCTG
Source organism: Wollemia nobilis (assembly GCA_028583015.1). Taxonomy (NCBI): domain Eukaryota; kingdom Viridiplantae; phylum Streptophyta; class Pinopsida; order Araucariales; family Araucariaceae; genus Wollemia; species Wollemia nobilis. Next base: position 17,015,722 of record JAQPPZ010002226.1, read on the forward strand.
CTAACTTCATCATCCAGAAGTGTTTGACCCACTGAAAAGTGAACGCCCTCCGTGGACCTAAACATTCTAGATAACAATTGACTAGCACCCAATTTTACAAGGAATTCCACACCTGGCGTAAGCCGCCACCAATCCATTGCCAAAAGTCCTGTTGGAGAAAACAAATCCTTGATAAAACAGCAAACACCTATAAAAAAGCCTAGGAAATGGTCAAGGGGAAGCCCTATGCCTAATCCAATTCAGAGGGCACCAGTTTTAACGATGCATCCATTCTGGACACGTTGACTGATGCCAACCATCTCAATGGAAAGCCAACTATTTAAACGGATGTGTTCTCGTACTGGCATCCATCCTTGAAGTTCAACGCAATAGTTTAATGGGGGCGGACTCAAAATCTGCTGATTATAGGTTTGACCATGGGTTACTTTTTTGGGGCCATCAGCCAAGATAGCAACTGAATGTTATCCACCAAAGGTAAGTGCTATACTTTTCCCAGTCATTTTTCTTTCCTTCTTAATGCAAGTGTTTGTTGATAGAGTTTGTGGATCTAGCATTGTCAGCGTGGAACCAACGCTACTGAATTGTTATTGCTATGCAAAGCGAGGCTCGGGGCGAAGAGTCGTAGAGTTGTTTATTGTTCCATGTCATGTTTTAGAAAGGACTACGGAAGAAGGCCCTTGCACGGGTTTTCAGGGAGAATATAGAAGTAGAAAACATTTTTAGAATATTCTTTTCATTTTATTAGAGATAACGGTTTAAAAATAAAATAAAAGAGATTTCTGGTTGAATGTTAAAAGGGAGGAAGACTCTCAAAGAGAAAAGTAAACAAATGAAAAATAAAAAATAAAAAATAAACATATAATTATAAAGTAGGTTTAATGTCATAAATAATAAGAATAGAAAATAATGATGGAGAATATATTAGGGGTATGAATAGATAGATAGATAGGTATAAACCTGAATTTCAATCATTAAATATGCTACTATATTTGCATCATCACATTAACCTGTTGGAAAGCAAGAGGGCCAGCCCCACACACACATGCCCAGACTCGACTTGGATGTTAAAAGTACGATTAAGGACTTGTACCTTTAAGCCTGCTATCCGATTGGCAAAGAGTATGGCAAGTGTTGGGGTTTATAAACCACTCAAGTCATTAATATTTTTTTCTAATATTAAGTTTATTTGAATAAAAGAAATAAAAATAAATAATGAAGAATGTAAGTATGTATTTGAAAAGATTTAGAAAATGTTAACAAATTTTGTTGTAGGAGTATGATACAAATGTAAATGGGAGGGACAATTATTAGAAGTAAGAAATTATTATGTCCTTGGTTAAATTTAAAAAAAACATGAAAATATTGAAGTTAGAGTCAAAAATGTATATGCTCATCATTCTTCATTATAGATGTTGAAATGCTCTTCATGTATTTATATCAAATTCAATGATGATTTACAGTTATGATCTAAATATTTCTATGACTTTATCATCTTTAGAAAATAAAGTTGATACTTGAAGAATTCATTATATATCTTATTAATAAGGGATAAGTAGACTAGTCCAAAATAGATCATGATAAATCTTATTATCAATTATCGAGGACTTTCACCACTTCTTAGACTTTGTACAAGTTCCAACTCTTTGTCTAAGTCCAGTACCAACCTACTATGGTATCCTTTCCTATGCCACCAATACCAAGACATTTAGCCTCATCTTCGTTATGATTCAACCAACATAATACAAACAAAATACAAAATAAATACAAATAGAATACCAATAATCAATTGTTTATCAACTATTACTGAACCTCATCTTAAACAAGTTTGGTTTATTAAATAATTTTGCTAACAAAATCTAACAATTTTGATTGATCTCAATACCCAAGTTTTGTGTTTGGGTAGCACCCAAACAAACTTTTCCATAATTAAACTTTAGCCTCATCCAAATAATATACTTTATAGATATCTAAGATGTATTATGACTTTGGTTCTTTGAATACACAGAGGATTTTGCCATAGTAGTTATGTAGTAGAAATTATAACTTTAGGTAGTTTTATATTCATTATTTTCATGCTAAAAGTATAACTATTGAATATCCTCATTCATAAATAACATTATGTAACTATATTTTAGTCATCCATGTTGACCAATTCACCTTTAGAAAATGAATCACTTGGTCCTCTCTAATGCATCTTCATATTCTATGTTATGTATAAGTATGCATTTAATTCTAGAAGATAATCATATGAGAAGAGATATCATAGATTTTTATATATATCCTACAAAGATCATTGTATAGTTTATATATGCATAATAGAAGATGGGTCATTGGGTATGCATATTTATTTATTCATGTTATTTATTTTTCTGATATGATAATAGATTGCATCACCCCATGAAATTGTATCTATGATCATAAAAAAATTAATGATTGTGTTACATGTAAGCCAAAATATGAGTAGGATACTAGCAGAGTGGAATCACATTAGGTGATCCATTTATATACATTTCTTACCATACCGTAAGATCACAAATGGATAGTAAATATTGGAATAAGGGAAAATAAACAAAAATATCAAAATAAAATACTATATATTTTCACCAAATGTTTTTGTCAACCAAATCTATCGTACATCTTTTATATTTATATAACATGATGTCTCTTAGGTTCAAGATACCCTTAGTGTTTTACCTTTATATTTTCATATTTTCTCATGGTCATGGGTGATGTAACTATCCAACATCATATGAGATGAAGTCATCAATAATAATGTAATAATGGTTAAAACCCTTCTTATTTAATTATTTGTATAAATATCATTGGCCCCATAATTTCTAGGGTTTTAAGTTGGTTCTCAATCTGGATTTGCATAATATTTATTGGATCTATATCAAGTTCTACCTATGTGTCATTGCCTCTAAAATATATTTGGATATTTACCTCTAGACCACTTTTTAATTATACTCTAGGTCATGTCTAGGCCTTCTCTGGATCATCACCTCTAAGTTTTCCTTTCAATATTCCTTTAGATCATCACCTTTAGGTTTTCCTTTAAATATTCCTTTATGTCATCACCTTTAGGTTTTCCTTTCAATATTTCTTTAGGTCATCACCTCAAGGTCATTACCACTAAATTATAGCTTTTGTGTTAGTCCCCATATTCAAAATATTATAAATAATATTTCACTATAGGTTATGTAATTGTAGGCCTTTTGAGCATAGTTTGGGTTATATTCTAATATAGAAATCATTAATTTCAAGTTTTCCAATATTACTTTGCTCTATGGAAAAACTTACATTTGATAAATTGTGATATTTTTCAACCACCAAATTTTGCTTTCTTTTGTAGAAACCATTCAAAATTTCTTTTACTTTATCCTATTTGAACATGTTCATTCATCCATAATTCATATGTATCTTGTCAATCACTTCATTTTTGTGCTAACACTTTATTATAGAGTGATTATTACCTCCACAAATATCACAAGCATCATATTCTAACACATATCACATGTTTGAATATTCCAAAATGACTACAATAACTCATCCTAGGATCCTCATTATATGTATATGATTTTTTTATATATATATAAATTTATGGTCATTGATTTCTACTTGACCAATATATTCAAAGCTTTCATTATTTTGTATTATATTTAGAATTTTGGATATTTTAAGCCTTGCCCATATCTTCCCAACCTATACCTTTGTATCCCATTTTTCTAATTAGTTTCAAACCAATTACTTTGGTATTATTTTAAAAATACCCAATTTTCTCATCTCCATTATGATCTTTGTCACTATCACCAACAAAATTTAAATACTACACATCATCATCACAATGAATTTCAACACAATCTAGAATATCATTACCACTTTTAACTTTGACAACATAACCTTTGTCATGGCCAATATAATAATCTTTTATGTAAACTCTTATCTTATCAATAATCTTCAAATCATTAGTATCATAGGCTATATTTATCCCTTGTATGTGATCACTTGTATTATAACATACATTTTGCACTTTAGGATTCAAATCACTTGTATCACAAGAAAAATATACCATTTGAAGAATATTGCTTGTATCACAATAAACTCTTGCCTACATGGACTTGTCCTTCAACTTGTCAATTATTTCTATTTATTTTCTACATTCTATCTCAAGGATATCAAGAGTGAATAATATCATGTACATTATTCTCACAACACCAATAGAGATTGCCACACCATTTTTAAAGTACTCTTCACATGTATTAGTTTTTTTGAGGATTAATTGTAAATAACACCTAAGTTTTGAAAATCCTTCACCTTCACTAGTATTTAATGACCCGCATTTTTAAATTTCATTTTATTTATTGGGTCATTTACTGATCCCTTTATTTATTTCTTTATTATTTTCCATGGCCATTAGTAACCTATGTGTTGTTTCACACTCTTCTTCACAATTTGATTTACGTTTCCTTTGAATAATATACCCTTGTTGTTGTTTCTCTTGTTGATGTTATTATTTAAACTATTATTTTCTCTTAAGGGGCCTATGAAATTGAGTCCTAGGAGTCATAAAATTATAGTTATATAATTTGGTATTATATCTTTTGTTTTTATTAATATGACAATAACTCTTCCTCCAATGAAGTTGCGTTTGTGATGAAGATGAGGTAGAGGTATATGGAGACTTTAAGTTTTTTGTGGTTTATTTGTGGATATAAGAGCATTATTGGACAACTCATATATTAATTGATTTTCTATTTCTTGTTGTTGAAGTATGTTTACCAATTCTTCAAATGCCACCATTCTATTTGATACTTACAAATATGTAATCAATATTTGATATGATTTAGAAAGAGCTCTAAGTACAACAACTATTAAGAGCTTGTCATTCACATTTTATCTTATGGTATTGAATTTTACCTTCAAGTCCATAATTCTTCATAAAAATTATTCTATACTCTTCTTATCTCGGACCCTTAATGTATTTAGTTGTGACTAAATATGAAGGCTTGTGGCTTTATTTCTCCCTAAAAATATAGTACGAAGTATATATCATGCATCTTTTAATATTTTTGCTTCACTAATATATGGTTTTATTTCATCTACCACTCTAAAAGTGATAAGCATAAGTGCGCTTGCATCTCCTTCATTATACTTTTGCTTAGTTGTAGTTTCCTTAGGTTGATTTTCATCATAGTAATTATGTCCCCAAGTATTTTTACCACTAGTATTGTTCTTATTTTTATTTTCCATGGTATAAAATTTGGACCTTTGAGCAATTGAGAGTTTGTGAGAAATTTTGATGTAGTCATGGGAAAGGTTCCTTATATCTCCTAAAATAGTCCCCTTTTCTATATATCATTAGAATTATATAGCAAACCTTTTGATATACATGTGCTTCCTATATACCTATTGATAATTGGAAGAAGCTAGTCCTCTCAAAATATGTGATTGTAAATGAGAGATACCTTAAGGTACATGAAATAGATCAATATACGGTACCAAGGTAGTACTAAAGAGGATTCATCTTATCAATAACACATACTTATAGAGAAATGATCATACATAGATGTAACTTCTCTATATATTTATATTTTCTCACTTTTAGGAGTTACATATAATTATAGTGATAAATAGGGCAATGAATGGAGTGAAAAGAAACAAAAAATAATGCATTCCTATTTATACTTTATAATTTATAGGGTCAATTCCCAGACATCATTATGGTTGTTGTATTAGAATTTATATGTAATATCTTAATGCAACAACATTACCTATAAATACACATTAGAGGTATTATTTATATTGCTATTGTGTAAATCACATTTTTAATTTTTTATGCATAAAATTATTTTTGATGCAAAGTTTATTTGAAAAATAAGGTGTCGATCACTATTGAGAATACACAAAAAACACTATTCTCCTTACAACAATATTTACTTAAAAAAAACTTTCAAATATTTATGCCAACTTCCCACTCTTCATTACATGAAAAAAATTCCTATAAAATAAGATGCACTTTATAACTTTCTAAAGACACCTTTTAAATCCTCATATGAACCAAACTTGTAATTGTTTTTTTTATGACTTAATTTTTCTTCCAAATTCCAATTCTCCACCATGCAAGTTAAGACATATATAAAATAATGCTTCTTTCAAACAAGCACCTAAAGAGTATTGAACCTACAATGTATTTTTTAGATAATGTTTCTTTCAATCACAAATCCACCTATTATGCAAGTTATAACTTATGAAAGAAAAAGAGAGGTATATTTGATTTGAAATTATTGTACCTCATAGTGAAGGATAGGATGTAGGACATTTACTTATCCATTGGAGACTTCAAAATGACCACTCATGAGAATATTTTCATCATCCATCATAGAACCTTCTAGCAAGAATTCAAAATTACCACTAGTTAAAGTAGTATATTTTTTCAAACAACCCATAGGGCCTTCAAAGTGCTCACAATTGTATACCTTCATTGCTTCAAGATTCTTGCCAATAATTCAAATATTAACTTACCCCAATGTGAGAATTTCCTTGTCTATTAACTAGTGCATATTTTGTTTACTACAAATATTTCGTCAAAATATAAAAAAATATTTATTTAAGTAAGACTCAAAAAATACACAAAGTCTCTCTATTACATAAATAAGATACCAAGATAAAATTAGAAAAATTACATAGGTGTCTCCTTGATATCACATAGGTAGGCTAGAAAATATATCAATAAGTAGAAGAAATACCTTTCTTATTCATGCATCCACACTATCTTGTTGTTCAAGACCTATGACTTATGGTTTTAGAGACTCTATAAGTATCAAAGGTAAGTAAAAATATAATAGATGACAAATGTTAATGTCACAATATTTTGAGACATCTCATTCTCTCATATAAACTAGAAATACTCAGGGTATACCATAAAATGATGATAATTGTTCCTACTCACATAAACTATCCAAACTCGCCATAGATATAATACTAGATATTGGAATAAGAGGAAAGCAAACAATAACATAAAAATAAAATATTGTATATTTTTATCAAATATTTTTTCCAACCAAATATTTTGTACATATTTCAAATTTGTACAAAATAATGTCTCTTAGATTCAAAATATCCTTGTTGTTTCACCTTTAGCTTTCTCTTTTCATCTTTACTCATACTTATGGGTGATGCGAATATCAACCTCATGAGGTAAAATCATCAATCATCCCCTAATAATTACATAACATCAAATAATGTAATAATGACTAATAGTAAAATCAAGGTGCTATATTTTTTCAAATGATATTGGATGAATCTTCAACAAAAATAAATAGCAAATATGTTTAATTAGTTTACATAGGTCCTTCAATGGATTCCTTCTATAAACCATGCTTCTTCTCCTTCTCTTATATGAAGGACTGCTAGAAGTTCCTTAGCCTTTAAAGTCTAGATAAATTTTGATATTCTTATTTTTGAACGAGATATTGATGTACAAGTCATCGAAACTTAGTTGGATCAACTATATTTTAGTACGTTAGATCTATAATTTCTCTAATTATAATAAGTTCATATTTTCACTCTTGAGATACTCATACCTATTCATAACTAGTGGGATTCAAATGTAAAATAAGTAAAAAATAATGACTCTAATTTTAATGCACCCCAAACCAACCTCACCTAATAATAATTCACTAAAGTCAGCAATTATGTATTCTATGTAATGATGATCATTATGAATATTATCCCAAATGGTAACAACATAAGAAAGGAAAATATCAAATTGTCAAAGATTGTGCCAATGCTTTTCATAAACTTTTGATAAAATTGGACATACACAATACATAACAACATAGAATGCTCAAACATTATATTGGTCTATATAATTATATCTAGACTAAAATGGACTTCCTTTACATTACCATGTTAGGATACACATACCACTATACAAACAAGATAGAGATAAATTTCATGGGAAAATATCTTAAATAGAGTGGGATTAGTTAGAAGTCATATTTCAAGAAGGATAAGAGAAATTTCTAAGTCTATTTCCAAAACAAAATATAAGGTGAAAACATGATAGAACCAATCTAAGGACCCCTAAATAAATTTAGTAGGTGGTGCATATATCACAAGAGAAAGTTTCAAAAATGAAGTTGAGTGCTGCACCTACCATCATTATCTATTGAAATGCTAGTACCACCATATAAAGAAACACCTACATATTCCTCCTTAGCATGGTTTAGATAAAAATAGATCATGGATGGTAACTCTAATGTTGTAATTGATATAGTTAAGTTATCAATAGTTGATGAATATGATAAGAATCCTCTTTTTCTCAAATATGTGGTGAATGGAAATATGTTATATTTTATTATCAATGGTAGTAGCTAGAAGAATTTGATCATGATGGATTTAGTCAAAAGGATGAAATTGGATGTGATACCACATCCTCATCCATAAAATATCAAGTGGCTTCATTAGGGTAAATCCATCAATGACATACCATAGTGTTGGGTATCTTATGCCATCAATTATTTAGAGGATGAGGTAATATCTGATGTTTTTCCTCTTGATGTGTATGGTATATTTCTTGAGAGACCCTCCATGTGGGAGTTTCATGGAGTCTATGAGTTTAGAACCAAAAGTGTCCTCATCGCACTCCATGAACATTGCTACATAATTCTAGAGATGATACTATTCACCAAGGTCTCATTGATTAATAGAAAACAATGTTGTAAGGTGATCCATTAGATGAGAAATTTTGTTATCCTAATGATCAAACCATAATAAGAGAAGAGGATCACTATCCAATATGTGTTTTATTGTAGAAGATTCAATATTTTAGAGCACTTTTTAGGATCATTTTTCATTGTTCACTATTTGCACCCTAATTTTGGTGCTTAATAAGCACCTTCATTGGGAAAATAACCTCTTATAAGATTGAGCGTAAGTCTCAACTACTTAACTATGGGAAGTACCTCGTCTAACATCTATCCTAAAACTTATTTTGAGGAGTATCCTAGGAACCCCAAAGTAACTAGTTTTAGTGTGTTGCTAGTGAAAAGGATCAATGACCCCATACCCTATTTTATAGTATTTTACGCCAAGAGAGTATACAAAAAATTATCATGTGGAGGTAAATTGGTGGGTAGTTACTCAATAAATGTTCCTTTATGGAAATATTATTCGTAATCAAAGAGCGGTACTCACTTAGATAGATTTTATGGTCAATGGAATTTATCTTAACCCACTAAGAAGCCATAGTCTAGGGGTCTAGTTCATTGCTAGAGTTTTTATAGAAAGTTCCATACAACCATCAACAACAAGTTTAGTGATAGTTTCTATAGTTTGTGCAATAGTTCCATCACATAAATATAATAGAAAGTTACAAGTGAATGCATAAAATATCCAATTTATAATTGATAGCAGTCCACTAAATAGTCTATAAAAAAAGTGTATAGGAAAAGCCATTATTAGTTTTAATTGCATAAAATTAATTAATTTTTTAGATATTCATGCAATCTAAATTATAAAAAATTAAATTTTAATAAAACTAGAATTATAAAATCATAATGTTGAGCAACCATAGAATCAAAAGTAGATTATAAATAATTTTACTTACTAAAATTATTGCACAAGATAAAAAAATTAAATTATAATAAAAATGATTCATTCTACTCTACTAGATTAGTTTACTACAAAAATGAAATTAATAAGAAAAAAACTCTAGAAGAAGAGTGCATCAGTGGGTCCTTTCTCCATTCTAGATAATATCTTACTTTAGAGAAAATAGAATCAAATAATTAATGTAATAGTAAGGCTAATATTCTATTCAATGGTAATATGTAATAACAATTTTACAAATAAAAATGACAATAATTATACACTCCCAAGTGTTATAGTCTCTTCAAAAACCCTATAGAATATGGAAGAAATAAAAAAATTATAACCATCCCCAACAACAAAGTCTCTAATTAAGAATAGATTTACAAGATATCATTAAAGTTAGTACAAATAAATTATAACAAAAACTTAAATAGCTTGTTTGTCTATTAGAAATAGATAAATTGTGTTATTGAAGATGTGGCTTTTCTCTTTCTAAAGTGATTTCTATATAATTTTCTCCTCTCTATTAGTCGTCATACTAGAAAAGGTTTCAAAATAAAAAATTGATAATCTTCGGCTCAATGATAATTTTACTCCATATTTGTCAAGATAGATATAGAAGTAGATTGAAATAATAGTCACATCATTTCACTTTGAAAAATATATTTATGTATGAATTAATTTTATATAAACCTTTGCCCATATTTAGAATGTTACCAACAAAGTTCTTTTTGCCCAAATAAAGCAATCAATAAAAAATTAACCATAAATAATTTTATAAACATAAGCAAAAATATTTAATGTTTAAGCATTCTATCAGTGTTCTACTTAACTTTATAAACATGAAACATACATATAATTTGTAGCCCATAAGAGTTTACAAAGTTATTTTTAGATAAAACTAGGTAAAATAAGGTAAAAAAGAGTGATAAATACACATATCTAGCACTCATTATATATAAACAAGCTCTACATAACTCTACCAAACATTGTCCATTTTGAGTTTGTTTTTGTTTCTAATCCTTGGGACCTACTAATGTAGTTCTCCCTATGAAAACCATGGATTACTCACCTCATGGACAAAAATAAGCAAAAAAATGTGACACAATTTGTGGAACAAATTTAGCACATCCCATAACAGGTGCATAAGCTCTTATAAAATACAAATTAGAGATACAAGTAATGCCATGACCAATATTGGGTCCCACATAAATTCAAGGATGTATATAAGGTATGGACATGTCTTTAGAAAGAGATACTTACATGACCCCATCAAAATATCAAATATCTTTGCTATAGACCATACACCATCACCAAGAAGATAGGAGAAAATGCTTTTGAATTATCCCATATTGTCTTGGTTTACATCCAATATTCAATGTTGAACATCTTAGGCCCTATCCTCCACTTCTATTAGATACTACCATCAAAGAAAATTTTTCAAATAGATAAGGATCAAATTGTTGACACATGAACCAAGACCACTAGAAGGTAGTCTCCTCAAATGTATAGAGTGATCAAGGGAGAGCAACTTGTTTACCAAGGGAAATGGATCATAAAAGTTAGATAAAGAAGTAATTTCCACACCTAATGTCAAAGGTTGATATAATTCATAAATTTTTTCAAGGAGGGATAAATTATATAGGCATGTGACCTTTCTACAACATGGATCTATGATAAAAATGCTCAAGTTATTTTTGTAATCCTAACTACATTATTAAGGGCATGACTTTTTGCTTGAGAGTCTATTTTGATACATTCAAGAAGCATTGGAAATATTAGAGAGAGAAGAACTATTTTTATAGGAAAATTTATCATAGATAAATTTTCAACACATATGTAGAAAAAAACTTTAGAGGCCCTCAAAAATACAAAACAAATTACTTACCAAAAGTAGTAATTTTATATTTTTAGATTTTCGTAGCCAAAATGCATCTCTAGCTATGTTGACACATCAACCAAAGATAAAACATAAAAGGATAAGTTACATGTGTGTAATTTTTATTTAACATGCACTTCATATCTTATTGAAGATAAATCACCATATTTTCATATGGGCGACCTTCAACTCATGAAAGGTGAACCACCACATTTTCAAATGGGTGACCTTCAACTCATGGAAGGTGACATTTTCAAATGGGTGACCTTAGTATTATTTCAAAAATACTTCTATTACCCTAAGATGAAAAATTATTTTATAAGGAACATCAAGTCGAGTACCCCCTATGTTGTTGCTAAACCAACCAACAACAAGCAGTGACTATATACACCATTGCTAGTACCAGCCAAGCCATGGGGAATTACCTCTATGTATTTCCTCTTAGTCCATTGTATCTAATAGGAATAGAAATTTTTTTTAGCATTTTTCATCCACTCTATGGAGCACAAAGGACACCAAGTTGCCCATGTTGAAAACCTTCCATCCTCAAACTAATGATCAAACAAAAGTTATGAATCAATTGATTGTACATCACATTTGAATGTACAATTCCAAGTATCCATGCACATGGGATGAAGTCCTCACCTAAGTTCAACATGGATACAATCAAGTTTTACATACCTCTATCAAACACAAACTATTTCATGTTTGTTTTAAGTCCCAACACTTGGTACCCATTGATGTATCTCTCCTTATGCAATCCATGGAGTACTAATATTATGGACAAAATAAACTAGAAAAGGTAGAAAATTTTGTGAAATAGATTAAGACATACAACAATAGGTCCATGACCTCTTGGAAAATATAAACTATAAATACAAGCAATTCCATGACCAAAATTGGGTTCCACATCAATTCAAGATTGGAGATAAGATATTATTATATCCTTAGAAGGAGAGACTTGTAGGACAACATGTGAATATTAGACCTCTTCACTATGGACAATACACAATGCATAATCTTCAATATTAAACTTCTTAGAACCTATCATCCACCTCTAGTGGACACTACTGTAGTAGCAGATGGACATTAAATTATTCAATCCAGATAACTTAGTACTAGTGGATGAGGAAAAAACTATTGACACATGGACATGGACCACTAGAAGGTAGTCCACTTAGATGCATAGAGTGGTGAAGGTAGGACAACCTGGTTCCTAAGGGGAATGGCTAATGAAAAATAAAGTAAAGAAATAATTTCCACATATAACATAAAAATTTGATGCAATGGGATTCATTGATTTTCAATGGAGGATACATCATCCAAGCATGTGATTGTTTTACAACATGAATTTATTCTTAAAAATACCTAAAAATCTATTTTTTTTTAAATCTTAAATACACTATTAGGGGTATAATGTTTTGCTTGAGGCTCTTTTTTGATCCATTCAAGAAGCATTAGAAATATTAGAGAGAGAACAAGATTTTTTAGGTAACTTTATAATAGAAAATTTGATCCCATGTTTGTGGAAAAATGCTATGAAGACCCTTAAAAATAGAAAATAAATTACTTAGTAGAAGTAGTAATTTTCTATTTTTAGATTTTCATAGCCAAAATACATCTCTAGTTATGTTGACACATTAGTAAACAACAAAATACATAATGACAAGTCACATGTATGTAATTTTCATTTAATATGCACTATAACTCATGGAAGGTGAATCACCACATTACCATGTGGGTGACTTTCTAACTCATAAAATGTACACCACCATATTTCCATATGGGTAACCTTCCATATTCAATATGATGGATTTACAACACACAAATGCTTTTATAAATAGATGTGGACCCTTATAAACAACATGAGTAATTGATGTAATGTTATAGACTCACATATCTTCTTAGACATTGCTTACATTGTACTTTATTTTCTAAGATATAAAATCATTGTGCTATGCTTATATACTCTTGTGTTTTGGTTTGTTATTATTTTTTAATCACACTTTTTCATAATATTTCCTAACTCAATATTTTAAATTTCATATCATTCAATATTTTGAGTTTTGAATCAAATGAAATTCTAAGTTTTAGATCATAAGGGGTTATAATCCCTTTAGTTTCTAAAATACTTCATGCTAGAATTAGATTTGGATGCTCTTAGGGTAATTTTGATATGATAAAAATTAAATTTATATTTCACTTTACATAAATCAAAATATCAAGTAGCATAAAATTTATCCATTGAAATATTCTCTATTTAAACATATATGTGGAGGTTGATAAGTGCATCTTATTACGCTATGTGGCTCTCATGAATGAACTAGTTAGTACTGGAATATATTTTTCCTTATAAGAGATAGCATTATAAATATATGTAGACCCATTACAAGAACTAGCCTAACCCTTAAATGGTTTGTACAAATGCATCATAAAAAGCTACATTGATCCCTTTAGAAAAGTTATAAAATATGCACATGGTTGTGACCATAGATAAATTAAGGTTATAGTTATCTAATAATGCCATAGTTACTTTCTAAAATCATGGACAATTATATATTTAATAGAAACATGTCTTAATTTAATGCATACTGCTTTGAAATACATCTCTTTGATACATCATAAACCTTCACAATTTTTATCATAAAATTAACAATATATCATCCATTATAATAACAAGTATGCATGCATGCAAGTTAGTTATATATATAGGAATCGACAATGTCTCCATTATTTTATCCTCATGGGTGCGACTTCAAATTTGGAATGCTACCACTATAACTCTTCCTCACCTTAATAAACTTTTACTCCAAGTGAGGGGGACCTTGAAGGGGCTTATGATTGGAACTACTAACCTCAACCTAGCAAACACTCAACAAAAAACTGGTCAATATACTACCTCCACCCATGTTCCATATGAATATTATTACAATAATGTTGAATTTTCTTTGGAAGGTTGATTGTAATAAAAATGAAGCATGTATTTTTTCTACTTAATTGTATGCAATTTTCAACATATAAATTTTAAAAATTGCAAGGCAACTTTATGTTTAGGTTAAATTATTACCTCATCTATTCCATTTTACAATATTATTTATAAAATTTCCATGAATCCAAGTATTTATCTAATTTTTCATCCACTTTTATTAAAATAAGTTTATTTGAAGTTAGTGTGCACTATATATATTTTCTAATAATGCATGGTATGCTCTATTATGAAGCATAAGTAAAAATAAAATAAAAATAACAATGTTGGAATTCAAAAAAAACAATGGATATGATGTTTAGTGTTAATAACAACTCTTGGATGGTGCAACATCATCAATAATTTTGTAATGAGTTATTTGTGATTAAAAACTAACATTGAAATCAATTTGATTTTATATGATATTTTTTTTATCGCCTTTACCAACAAATCATAAATTTTATACTCTCGCTTTCATTCATACCAATACTATTTTATGTAGTTCAAATAAATCATGTTCATGATCAAACTTGAACATTAAAAATAGTTTGTATACATAATTAATGGAATAAAATAAAAAATTATTTATTATGTAAAAAAAAATAGAGCAAGTAAAGCAACTAAAAGAATGTCAATATCTTTGATGACTTTTGTACAAGTACATTATCAATATTTTAGAACCTTTTCTTTATTTTTTCATAATTTTAAAATGACTAAAAATTATAATATATAATTTGTAAAATTTAAAATTTATAAAAAATTTAAATAAAAATAAATTATTTGAAAATTATTACTATTTCAAATTTGTAGGGCATTTGTTCTTAGAGTGTTCATTTGCATGGGAAATTTGGCATCTTTGGTGGAGGGTGTGAAAATAGTCTTGTTCTCATCTCTCTTTTCTTGTTGAGTTCTGGAGGAGTTTAGGAATATCTCCTGCTAAGGAGAGTTCTGGAGGAGTTTAGGAAGATCTCCTACTAAGGCTTTCTTTCTTCAAGTTGTATGGAGTATTGGGCCCTCATGTATTATATGGTAGATTTGTCTTGAAATAAATCAAAGAATTTTTCAAGGTAGAAAGTTAACTATTTATCATATTTGGAAGATAATTATTGGTATGATCTAAGAAACTATTTCTTCTAAATGTCAGATTAGTCTTCCTTTGGAGCAGTATGAGATTCTAATGATGCAGGATCTGGGTTTAGTGGAGAATGACCCTCATCCTTATGTATTAGTTAGGAGGAGGGGCCTTAATAAAAAATTATAGAGAGATGGCATATGACATCATCCACATCGAGGAGTGTTTAAGATTAATATTGATGGCTCTTCCAAAGGGAATCCTGGGCATGCAGATATTGTTGGTGTTGGGAGAGATAGCAGTGGTGTATTTTTTTTCATTGTTTCCTGTTATAAAGGAAAGTAGACAAATAATTATATGGAGGCCCTTGCTATTTGTTTTGCTTTAGAAAAAAGTTATGCTTTGGGATGACGAAAGATAATTTGTGAGTCAGATTCTTTGATTATTATTAATTTATTGAAGACTCATAATATTTCTAATGTTCATTGGTAGTTGGCGGTAGTAACTTGGCATATCTTTCAAATCTATCGATATCTGGAGTTTATTTCTTTTGTTCATATTCCCAAGGAATGGAATGGTGTGGCTGATTGCTTGCTAAAATGGGATTCTGAGTTTCAAAAGGACTAGAATGTTAGAGAATGGGATCAACTTCCATTGGACTGTTCTCAGCATCTTGTTAATTTGCTTGTTATGGATATTCCTAGTTGAGGCTGTTGTTTGTTGGATGTCTTCTGGGCTGGTGCTCGTGGTATTGGGGGTTTCTTTCTTCTAGACCTTGTAAGGGTTATTGTTATGGGATTATCTGGTTCTTGTAAAGCTTGTTGATTCAATAAATTTTTACCATTTACAAAAAAAATCAAACTAACATCTTATGAGCTATTAGTTTAATAAAATTTATTAGTTATTGTTCTTTTTAGTTTAGGGTGTGCTTTCAAATATTCGTCCACAATAGAGATCAAAATTATAACTTGCAAGACCTTTTGAATGTTTTCTATCTTTCATTGTCAGGGATCAAAATTGTAACCTGTAAAGCCTTTTTGAATGTTTTCTATAATTTATTGAATGATGATTTTAAAAGAGATCCCAACCAAGGAACACAAACCTCCTTTGACATGTGGCCCATCCAGTAATTAGAGCCCTATCAATGGGGGTGAACAACAAAAATGATACAATCAATAAAAGGATATCTACAATTGAGTACACCAACAACTAAAAAGCCTTCCATATTTGTATTACAATCAACCATGAGACTCATTAAAGAGAATAATAAGGATAAACCACCCTAAAAAAACAACTAAAAGAAAATAAAGGGAAGATCCTAATAAAAATTTGGATCTTTGGAACCCTAGGATCTAACACAACCAGATAAGTCCAATAGCTAATCCACCCCTTGCAACCCACCAGTACTAGGAGATCACACCAGAAAAAGGGTCCATCCAAAAATTATTTTCTCAATGATCACTGAGCCCAAGGTCTCCCCTTATAGTTGGATCAAGGAAGAGGTAAGACTAGAAAGAACATCCAAAATGACACCCACATCTAGCAATTGTCCCAATAATTGTTAGGCAAAAATACCAAACATCCACCGGTCGAAATGACTTGGAAGTACAAGTATGACTCCATTTTATTTGTGGAAAACATCCCAAAAGGGATGCCACTTTCGGGTAAGACCCAAGGAGGCAGGGGTATCCATTCCACCAAAAATGCCCAGGACTCGGACCTGGCCTACCACCTTTGACATACTCAAGGAGCAAACAAACACACAAAACCAATTTAAAAATAAGTAAATAAATAAGTAAATAACAACAAAAATAATAAAATAAAATAAAAAACATGCTCCTTGAGTGTGTCAAAAACAAAAGCACAACCAAACACGCACAATAAGATAAAAGAAACCACAACACGAACCACATAGAAAAACACAAGAACCACATAACAAAACACAAACAAGACAAAAACAACAGAACACTACAAAGACATAACCCAAAAAAAACATGAAAAATAAACACAACCAAAACCTAAAAAATTAAAAAAATAAAATAAAAATAAAAATAAAAAACAACCAACAACATACAATAAACAAAAACAAAAAACATAGAAAACACTCACACATAAAAACACGAATTAACACAAACAAAGAGAAACCCAAGAACAAGAATGAAAAAAACACAAGAACAATAACAAAAAACACAAAAAAACAAAAAAACACAAGAACAACAAAAAACAACACAAAGAACACAAAAACAAAACAAAACAAAACAAAAGAACCCACCCACCTTAAAAAAACTAAACAAAAAAAATAAAAATAAAAAATAAAAAGAAAAAAGAAAAAATTGAACATAACAATGACCTATCTAGACCAGAAGACTATTAAGGCAAGAATCAACAGAGGAAACAAAATAAAGAATAGAATGAGCTAGGGAACTAAAAAAACTGAATGAACCAAAGAGAAGCAAAAAAAAAAAAAAAAAAAAAAAAAAACCTTCAAAAAACAACCCCCCCCCAAAGAAATGATAGAAAGAAGAGCTTCCCTAATTTGAGAAGCCCACCATCTAGGAGGGTGGCCATAACAAGTAAGATCACCTTTGTCCAAAGCCCAATTAGCTAAAGCATCAACACTCTTGTTTTGATCTCCTAACCACATGATTGTAATCAACTTTCAAAAATTCCATTTGGATTAATTGAATCTTCTCAATAATTCTTTTTATTCTCCAATCCACCTTATGATTCTTAGAAGGAGTCTTCAAGAGATTAATCATAAGTTGAGAGTCGACTCAACTAACACCTTTTCCCATCCAACCTTAGTAGCCTCCTGAAGGCCTCCGAGGATACCATACCCCTCAGCAAGGTTATTGGAAAGAATACCCAAATTCTCAAGCAAAAGTAAAAACCAGGGAGCCATCTGAAAGTCTACCAATTCCTCCCACACTCGGCTTTTCCAGGGTTCCCTCTAGAGGCTCCATCAGTATTGACTTTTCCAAAATCCTTAGGAGGAGGTTGCCAATTTCTTGTCCTATCCATCTTACTAATACTCACATTCCCTTTAAGTTGGTTGCCCTTAGAAGATTTAATCTTCAATATTTGCATCACTTGATCCCATATTTGGTGGGAGTTTTGGGGGTGATTAAGGAGTTGATGGACTGATTCAACTAAGTTGGCTATGGTCTTTTGCCAAATATAGTGAATATCCTTCCTATCTTGATTAAAAATTTGGTTGTTCCTTTCATTCCAAATATTCCAAAGAAGAATGGTAGAACCCATCCAAACTAATCGCCTAATAAAATGATCAACACCCTCTTGATTAGGCCAATCCCTCCAAAGTTGTTCAAAAGTAAAAAAATTGGACCACTATAAGCCAAGTAAAGTGGCCATTCTCCTCCATAGCTCAGAGGCTAAAGTACACTCAATAAAAATATGGTTGAGAGTTTCTACATTCTCTTCACACATTTCACATCTAAAAGGGCCATGAAAACCACGCTTCATAAGTTGCTCACCAGTAAGCACCCTACGATGCAATAAAAGCCAATTAAAGAACCTCACCTTAGGCCGAAGCTTTTGAGCCCACAATCGAGAAAATATGTCAGAAGAATGGTTGGGATTATTATGGCATAAGGTCAAATAACCTTGAGCAACCGAATACTCACCCTTAGTAGTGTTGTTCCATCCAAAACAATCTTTTTCATGGGACCAAGAGAGGGATCTCATATGAAGGATGCCTTGGATATCTTGTCTTTGCCTTTCTGGGATTTGAATAGGCCAGTCCTCAATAGGGATCCAATATCTACCAACCTTTGAATTACCAGTATGGTACCGATAGTAATTAGCCACCTTTATCCAGATAGCTCGGTGAAGCTCCTCCATCCAAGGCCTCCAATCGGGAAACCGAGTTATCAAAGGCTTGTGACCATCCCAAGAATCTGTCCAAAAATTTGCCTGTTGACCATTATGAATGATCCAAAATAAATTTTTCTTTATCAAATCCTCACCAGTCTTAAGAACCGCTAAAATGGGAGAACCTTTGGTAGGAAGTTGATAGCGAACAAGGTCTTCAGGACTTTTGTTCTCAACATATTTAGCACGGAGATTATTGGCCCAAAGAGCATTGGGGTTATGCAACATCCTCCAATATAATTTAGCAGCTAAAGCTTTGTTGTTATTAATAGAAGACCAGAATCCTAACCCCCCTTCACTCTTAGGAAGACATAAAGTATCCCATTTCACCAAGGCCCATTTTCTTTTCTCCTTAGTACCACTCCAAAGGAAACGATGACTGATTTGATCCAATTCTCGAAGAACAACCTTTGGGATATTCAAAATGGAAGAAACATAAATAGGAATAGCTTGAAGGACTGATTTTACCAAGGTGATTCTACCCCCAGAAGAAAGCCACCTGTTGGTCCACTTTCCAATTTTCTTCTTGACTTTGTCCAACAACCAATTCCAATATTTATTTTTCTGCCTTTGAATATTTATGGGAATACCTAAATAAGTGATTGGAAGGGAGGTCTTCTTATATCTTAATTTATCCAAGACCATGGATTCCTGTCTAGCAGAAGCAGTGAAAGAAAATAACTTTAGATTTGTCTTCATTGATCAACTGCCCAAGTAGCCTTAGAAAAATAGCTAATGATTTGCTTAATATTAGAAGCTTCCTTAACTCTAGCTTTACCTAAAAGAGTAGAGTCATCCACAAATTGAATATGAGAGATAGGTCTAGCTCCATGAGCAATGGTAACTCCCTCAAGGGTTTTGTTTTCCCTCTTTTTGGTTATAGTCCTACCCAAGCATTCAACAAGAATGATGAATAAATAAGGGGATAGCGGGTCACCTTGCCTAATACCTCTGGAAGCTGGGAATGACTGAGAAGGCCTGCCATTGATAAGAACTAAGTAGGAAACTGAAGAGATACATCCCATAATCCAATCCATCCAATCCTTAGAGAAACCAAATTGCCTCAAAACTTTGATAAGGAAGTGCCAATCCACTCTGTCATAAGCTTTGGATAAGTCTAACCGAATGAACATGGAAGGAGATTTTTGCATATCCATGGAATGGATGGCTTCCTGAGCAAGAACTATCTCATCTACTATTTGACGTCCTTCCACATAACCCCCTTGCTCTGGGGAAATAATCTTATGCAAAAGAGGCTTCAACCTTTCTGCCATGATTTTAGTAATGATTTTGAGAAGAACATTACATAAAGCAATAGGTCTAAAAGCTGAGATATGATCAACCTCTTGAGCTTTTGGAACAAGAGTAATATAAGTTTTATTGATAACCTTCAAAATTTCTTTGGCTTTCCTGGCTTCTTCCACCACCTCTAATAAATCAACATGAAGGATATCCCATAACTCTTGGTAGAACTCAATGGGAAAACCATCAGGACCTGGGGTTTTCCCTTTTTGCATTTTAAAAACTACTTGTTGAAGCTCATTGATAGTAACGAGAGCAAGTCAAAATAGAGTTCTCCTCAGAAGTGATAAGAGAAGGGATTGCTTGAAGAACATTTTGTTGTGAAGCTGAGTCAAGAGGAGTAGCAGCAAAAATATTGGAAAAGTAATCAACAACAATAGAGTTCATGCCATCCCAAGTATAAACAACATCTCCAGAATCTGATTTTAAGGAAGAAATAAAGTTGTGAGATCTTCGAGCTAGAAGAGATTTGTGGAAGAAATTTGTGTTTCGATCTCCTTCTTTGAGCCATTGAATTCTAGATTTTTGCTTCCATAAGATTTCTTCTCTTTTTTCCCATTCCTCTAACCGAGTTGTGAGTTTAATTTCATCCTGCACTTCTCTTCTCTGTGAGGCCATCTAAACGGATTTTCTTATTCAAATTTTCAAGATGAGCAATAACTTCATGTTTTTTTATGAACATCCCCAAACTCTTTCCAGTTCCAAGTCTTGATTTTGGATTTAATGTATTGCAGTCTTTTGGCAAAATAGAACATCTTAGTCCCATGCCTAGGTTTACCTTCCTTCCACCATTGTTGCACATGAGGTCCGAAGGAAATGTCTCTAAGCCACATTAATTGAAAACGAAAAGGAGAGAAACTCACATTGGTTTTCCACATTTCCACCATGACTGGCCAATGATCCGAACCAACATTATTAAGAGTCTTCACTTTAGGAATGTGACCATGGATTAAGAAATTTTTAGAGAGCAAAAACCTATCCAATCTCTCCATTATACAAGCTAAGCCTTGCCTTCTGTTAGACCAAGTCATAAGGCCATTATCTCGGTTGGATATCCACAAGATGGAGGTTTGCAATATATTCGCTCATGAGGTCAGTGCTTTTGTCCAAATTTCTATTTCCCCCCTTTTCTCATCCAGAGAGAGGATGGTATTGAAATCTCCTCCGATCAAGATCCAAGCTTCAGGAAAATGAGAGATAATATGAGTAATATCCTTCCACTATCTTCTTTTTTCCTCCAAAGAAGTCGGAGCATAAACGAGTAATGCAGAGCATAATTTGGTTGGAATGTCTACTTTGAATAGCTATAGCCAACAAACCCCAACTGCCAACCATATGGTGAATAACTACCTCTTTTGGGTCCCAAAGACAAGCAATGCCACCAGAAGTCCCTTGGGAACTGAGGGAAACCACTTTTCCAGTCGGCCAAATTTTACTGGCAATTGAGTCCATATCCTCCATTGACATCTTTGTTTCTTGAAGGAAAACAAGATGTGGATGATTTATCCGAATCATTCTTCTAATTTCATTTTGTTTTGAAAGACTCCCTTTGAGTCCTCTAATATTCCAAGTGATGATCTTCATTAATACCAGGGCTAAAAAAGTTGGGAAGGGCATTAATCTTACCTTCCTCTACAAGCTTTTCACCTTCTTTTACCATATGATATTGATTGGTCTTGCGACCTGCTTTTTGATTAGAATCCATCTTCAATTTTTTTTCCTCTGTTTCTTGACTTATTCCAATTGAATCTGAGATGGCTTCTAACCTTGAAGAATGCTCGTACACAGCCAAAATTTTACTAGATGGTTCAACGGAGTCTATATTGGGACTCGCATTATTTGAAGTTTTGACATTTGAAAGATTGTTTTTCTTGTGTAAATTTTCTTCCTTTTTTTTCTGTTGAAAACCTTTGATTTGTTGGTTTGTCTCTGAGTTCTTCCCTTCATATTTAAATTGTGTTTCTAAGATTTTAGTTTCCATTATTTCCTCTTCCTCACTTGGGACATCATTTGTGGAAAGGATTTCAAACATATTAGCAGATGACTTTGATTGATCCTTCATAACTGGTTTTTCTGAGTGTTCTTCTTCTTAGGTATTTGGAAACCTACTGAGTTTATATCTTCTTTCTTTTGATCAGGAATTTTATTTGGGCAAGCATTGGCCAAATGACCATATTCATGGCAAATTCTACAACGAAAAGGAATGTTCTCATAGTCCACTACTTGCTCCCAAGTGTCTTCCCCAAATTGTAATGTGATATTTTTAGGTAGGGGTTTGTCAAAATCCATTAAAACACAAATCCGAGCATAAATAATATGTTCAAAATTTTGAGTACAATCAACAGTCATCATAAAAGTTCCTAAAGAGTTTCCAATTGAAGAAAAAATAGTAGGATTCCAAAATTCAATAGGGAGGCCAAAGAGTCTAACCCACACGGGAGCTATAGAAGGCATCTCTTCTTCGACTTTAAATTTAGTATGCCAGGGCTTCATGAAAAGCCCTGCCCTTCCAAAAAACCAAGGACCCCCTTGAAAAGTTTTCTCTCTATCTTCATTATTAGCAAATAAAACAAGAAAATAACCATTTGGATAAATAGAGATTTGTAACTCACCTTTAGTTTTCCAGCTTTTTGCAGCCCAAAATTTGAAAGCAGATAGACTCGGATGAAAACCCACGAACCGACAAATTAGTCCTCTTTTTTCCAAATCTTCAATGCCAGTCTGAATGTTACCCATATCAAGCTTAACAATAGGAGTTCCATCAACTGCTTTAAGACATCCCGACTCCATTTTCCTGGGATCAATCTTAGGCATTCTTAGAGGTTTATGGGAAGCCCTAAGATTGATATTAGCATTGGGCTGAGGCTGTCCACCATGGAGGGCATCCCTAAAATTCATTTTTGGGGCTGAGTCTTCGAAATTCTTACCCTTGACAGGGGTTTTCACGGTAGAATTATTTTGTGGGTGCACCTTAGCACCAGATTCACTTGAGATATGAGCCATTTTTTGATCAACTGCTTGAAACTTGTTTCGTGATCTCTTTAATCCTTGCCCTAGACGTCGTGGAAAGGTATGGTTTTCACTTTTCTTTTGTGCAGCAAATTGGAAGTCGTTGTCACTCAAGTTCATAGTATGATCTATTGAAAGACAAATTTCTAACCCATCTTGGATCCCCTGCAACATTTCTTGCTAAAATATTGAGCATAAACCACAAAAATATTGGCCGCTAGGGCCCGAAGGCCCTAAAAACCAACCTCTGGAGCTGCTTGCACTCAACCCAGATGAAACCCTCGCATAGCCGCTTGCCAAATATCTCGTTCACACATAGGGATGCGCTAGGATCTGTGTTGCTCCAAATGATATGAAAATTGGTGGAGACGTTCTAGGGTTTTTCAGGCATCTACCCTCAAAATTTTAGCTCAATCCGAGTCCGGATGAGTGAGATATGGCCGAAACGAGTTCGACAGTTTGGGCAGTCCTACGAAAAACGTCCCTCCACCTCATCCACTTTTTTTTTTTTTAGGTATTCTTTTGTATGATAAGGTAAAAAAGGAGTTATCTTAGGGTAATTTTGATATGATAAAAATTAAGTTTATATTTCACTTTCCATAAATCAAAATATCAAGTAGCATAAAATTTATCCATTGAAATATTCTCTATTTAAACATATATGTGGAGGTTAATAAGTGCATCTTATTACAATATGTGGCTCTCATGAATGAACTAGTTAATACTGGCATATATTTTTCCTTATAAGAGATAGCATTATAAATATATGTATGACCCATTACAAGAAGTGGCCTAACCCTTAAATGGTTTGTACAAATGCATCATAAAAAGCTACATTGATCCCTTTAGAAAAGTTATAAAATATGCACATGGTTGTGACCATAGATAAATTAAGGTTATAGTTATCTAATAATGCCATAGTTACTTTCTAAAATCATGGACAATTATATATTTAATAGAAACATGTCTTAATTTAATGCATACTGCTTTGAAAGACATCTCTTTGATACATCATAAACCTTCACAAATTTTATCATAAAATTAACAATATATCATCCATTATAATAACAAGTATGCATGCATGCAAGTTAGTTATATATATAGGAATCGACAATGTCTCCATTATTTTATCTTCATGGGTGCGACTTCAAATTTGGAATGCTACCACTATAACTCTTCCTCACCTTAATAAACTTTTACTCCAAGTGAGGGGGACCTTGAAGGGGCTTACGATTGAAACTACTAACCTCAACCTAGCAAACACTCAACAAAAAACTGGTCAATATACTACCTCCACCCATGTTCCATATGAATATTATTACAATAATGTTGAATTATCTCTTTGGAAGGTTGATTGTAATAAAAATGAAGCATGTATTTTTTCTACTTTATTGTATGCAATTTTCAACATATAAATTTTAAAAATTGCAAGGCAACTTTATGTTTAGGTTAAATTATTACCTCATTTATTCCATCTTACAGTATTATTTATAAAATTTCCATGAATCCAAGTATTTATTTTTCATCCACTTTTATTAAAATAAGTTTATTTGAAGTTAGTGTGCACTATATATTTTTTCTAACGCATGGTATGCTCTATTATGAAGCATAAGTAAAAATAAAATAAAAATAACATGTTGGAATTCAATAAAAATAATGGATATGATGTTTAGTGTTAATAAAAACTCTTGGATGGTGCAACATAATCAATAATTTTGTAATGAATTATTTGTGATTTAAAACTAATGTTGAAATCAATTTGATTTGATATGATATTTTGTTGATATTTTGTTTTATCACCTTTACCAACAAATCATAAATTTTATACTCTAGCTTTCATTCATACCAATACTATTTTATGTAGTTCTAATAAATCATGTTCATGATCAAAATTGAACATTAAAAATAGTTTTTATACATAATTAATGGAATAAAATAAAAAAATATTTATTATGTAAAAAAAAATAGAGCAAGTAAAGCAACTAAAAGAATGTCAATATCTTTGATGACTTCTGTACAAGTACATTATCAATCTTTTAGAACCTTTTCTTTAAATTTTCATAATTTTAAAATGACTAAAAATTCTAATATATAATATGTAAAATTTAAAATTTATAAAAAATTTAAATTAAAAACAATTTTTTTGAAAATTATTACTATTTCAAATCTATAGGGCATTTGTTCTTATAGTGTTCATTTGCACGGGAAATTTGGCATCTTTGATGGAGGGTGTGAAAATAGTCTTGTTCTCATATCTCTTCTCTTGTTGAGTTCTGGAGGAGTTTAGGAATATCTCCTGCTAAGGAGTGTTCTAGAGGAGTTTAGGAAGACCTCCTGCTAAGGATTTATTTCTTCAAGTTGTGTGGAGTATTGGGCCCTCATGTATTATATGGTAGATTTGACTTGAAAGAAATCAAAGAATTTTACAAGGTAGAAAGTTAACTATTTATCATATTTGGTAGATAATTATTGTATGATCCAAGAAATTGTTTCTTCTAAATGTCATATCAGTCTTCCTTTGGAGCAGTATGAGATTCTGATGATGCAAGATCTAGGTTTAGTGGAGAATGACCCTCATCCTTATGTATCAGTTAGGAGGAGAGGCCTTAATAAAAAAGTATAGAGAGATGGCATACGACATCATCCACATTAGAGGGTGTTTAAGATTAATACTAATGGATCTTCTAGAGGGAATCCTGGGCATGTAGATATTGTTAGTGTTGGGAGAGATAGCAGTGGTGTAGTTTTTTTCATTTTTTCCTTTTATAAGGGGAAGTAGACAAATAATTATATGGAGGCCCTTGCTATTTGTTTTTCTTTAGAAAAAGGTTATGCTTTGGGATGACAAAAGATAATTTGTGAGTCATATTCT
Source organism: Wollemia nobilis (assembly GCA_028583015.1). Lineage (NCBI taxonomy): Eukaryota > Viridiplantae > Streptophyta > Pinopsida > Araucariales > Araucariaceae > Wollemia > Wollemia nobilis. Next base: position 17,042,306 of record JAQPPZ010002226.1, read on the forward strand.
TTGATTATTATTAATTTATTGAAGACTCATAATATTTCTAATGTTCATTGGTAGCTGGTAGTAGTAACTCGGCATATCTTTCAAATCTGTCGATATATGGAGTTTATTTCTTTTGTTTATATTCCCAGGGAATGGAATGGTTTGGCTGATTACTTGGTAAAATGGGATTCTGAGTTTCAGAAGGACTGGAATGTTAGAGAATGGGATCAACTTCCATTGGACTGTTCTCAACATCTTGTTAATTTGCTTGTTATGGATATTCTTGGTTGAGGTTGTTGTTTGTTGGATGTCTTCTGGGCGGGTGCTCGATGGTATTGGGGGTTTCTTTCTTCTGGCCCTTGTAAGGGTTATTGTTATGGGATTCTCTGGTTCTTGTAAAGCTTGTTGATTCAATAAATTTTTACCATTTACAAAAAAAAAAAATCAAACTAACATCTTATGAGCTATTAGTTTAATAAAATTTATTAGTTATTGTTCTTTTTAGTTTAGGGTGTGCTTTCAAATATTCATCCACAATAGAGATCAAAATTGTAACTTGCAAGACCTTTTGAATGTTTTCTATCTTTCATTGTCAGGGATCAAAGTTGTAACCTGCAAAGCCTTTTTGAATGTTTTCTATATTTTATTGAATAATTATTTTAAAATTATTTGAAAAGAGTTTATATATATATATATATATATATATATATATATATATATATATATATAATATATATATATATATATATATATATATATATATATATATATATAATTTTAATTAGTTATATAGAATTGAATTTTTATAGATACCAATAACTTGTTTAATATGTATTATTTGACAAATTTTAAATATGAATCTTAGTTAAAAGTTAATGAATTAAAGTGATTAACTTAATATTATTTGATATTTAATAAATATTATTAAATATAAAATTTTAAATTAAATTAAATTGATCTAAGAGGTAAAAAATTTTAGCTCTAAACATAGAAATCTAGGTTTATTCTTGTTAAAGAATGTATTGCTTATATTTATTAAAAAACTAAAGTAACACACAATTATGATGTACAAAATCTAGAAAATAATTATTTGAATTAAGAGAAACATATCTTTAAAATATTAAATCATATGTAAGTACAATATAAGATCAAGTTCAACTCTAAGTCATAAAAAGTATCCTTTAGGTGGAATAAAATGTGAAAGAAAAATAGATTTTAACAAGTTTGATTTTTTTTATTAGGTGAAAGAAGGGGTTTTGTAAGGGTCATTGAATCTATATAAAGAGGTTTTGGAAGGGACCACAAACCATTACAAATCCAAATAGTATTCAATGTGTCCAAAGTACATCAAATAAAAATAGATCTAGAGGAAGAACATCAAATAAAAATAGATCTAGAGGAAGAACATCAAATAAAATATGGATCCAAAAATCCCACCTTATCTCCTCTTTAAAATTTAAATTTGAAAAATAGTACCAAAGAGTAAGAAAACAAGCGAAATGAGGCACTAAAAAAATATTGGATAAAAACATCGAGGATTTCAATAAAAAATAAAAATAAAAATCTCACCTAGAAAGAGTAAAGTGAACTAGCAAGCCACGAACAATAATTAGCAGACTACAATAGAAATTTCCACTTATTACAAGCCCACAAAGCATACCCAGAATCAAAAAATCAAAAACCAAGGGAATGACACTGATAAAATGACAAGAGAAAAAAAACCCAAATTTCTTCTTTAAAAAAGAAAACTCTTGAATCACCCAATGGAAAGAAAGCATCTAGAATTAAGCAAAAATTCACACTTACTACGAAGTCCTTAGAGCATGCCCAAAAATAAGGGTATGACGTTGGTAATCTAGCAAGATAAATTAAACATAATTTTTTATTTTAAATATGAGAACTCTTGAATAACCTAGTGAAAATGAAACAACAAGATTAAATCAAAAGAATCCCACTTTCTTTGAAGCCCTCAGAGCTCACAATCCTAAAATATCAAAAAATAATACTAAAAATCCAAGGAGCTCTCAAAAAATAAAATAAATCCTCCCCACAAGAGATCCCAACCAAGGAACACAAACCTCCTTTGACACATGGCCCATCCATTAATTAGAGCCCTATCAAGGGGGGTGAACAACAAAAATGATACAATCGATAAAAGGAGATCTACAATTGAGTACACCAACAACTAAAAAGCCTTCCATATTTATATTACAATCAACCATGAGACTCATTGAAGAGAATAATAAGGATAAACCACCCTAAAACAACAACTAAAATAAAATAAAGGGAAGATCCTAATAAAAATTTGGAGCTTTGGAACCCTAGAATCTAACACAACCAGATAAGTCCAATAGCTAATCCACCCCTTGCAACCCACCAGTACTAGAAGATCACACTAGACAAAGGGGCCATCCAAAAATTATTTTCTCAATGATCATTGAGCCCAAGGTCTCCCCTTAGAGTTGGATCAAGGAAGAGGTAAGACTAGAAAGAACCTCCAAAATGACACCCACATCTAGCAATTGTCCCAATAATTGTTGGGCAAAAATACCAAACATCCACCAGTTGAAATGTCTTGGAAGTACAAGTATGACTCCATAAATGTTGAAGGTATAAGGTCTCCCTTTGTATTTGAATCAGGGAAGGGATAATACCAAAGAATTCCATAGAGAGAAACTCGACTAACTAGCATAGGCAACAAACAACAAGATATCAAAGGGAAAAACCCAACAAAAAAAAATAAGGAGACCTCTTGCTCAAAGAGAAAGAGTTTGAGAGCTCAAGAGCGAGAGGCTCAGGCCCTCTCTACCATGGTGAGGCTCAGGCTCTAGACTTATTATAATTGGTACTAATTTTAATGCATATATATTAATTTTTTTTACATATAAACAAATATGACATTATATTATATTATGTTTATTATTGATTTAAAATATAGTCCTTTGGAAAAATAATAACTAAATTAACTTAAAAATGATAATAATTAAATTGATATTCATTTTATATTGAATTATTTTTTATATAAGTTAGAAATTAACTAATGTATTTATATCTAATTAATAATATTAGTTATGAGTGCGTCTAATATATTTTGAGTAATTGAAATATAGTTGCAATTATATGGACACAAAAGTTTAAATACTTACATTGTAATAGATACTAGATACAAAATTTCAAAACATACTCTTCAAAGAAGAACCATCACTACACAAAAAATGGTCTTTAAGGGTGGTTTTTAACCACCCTTAAAGACCTTTAAGGGTGGTTATTCGGTTTTTATCTATGAGGGTGTTGTAAATAGTCTGCAACATATGAGGGCAGTTAAAAACTGCCTCAAAAAATAATCCTCTTAGGATATATTAGGGTGGTTAAAAACTACCTTAGTTTATCACTATGAGGGTAAAATACCCTAATAGACCCTAAGAGGATGGTTTTAAACTGCCCTCTTAGGGTCTATTAGGGCAATTTAAAATTGTCCTCTTAGGGTTAGGACCCTAAGAGGGTGGTTTTAAACCACCCTAATAGGCCCTAATAGAGTAGTTTAAAACCACCCTCTTAGAACCTAAGATGGAAGTTTTAAATCATGCTCGTAGGATATAGCGTTGATTGAAGGCTGACCAATGCATTCCAACATTGGTCAACCTTTGACCGACGCATTCAAAACATGGATAAAAACTAAAAACATTAAAGACTATAGTTTTTCTTTGGATTTTATAGGATATACTTATTAGAATTAAAAATTATAATGGTTATACTATATGTTCTTCAGTTGTATGTCTACCTTATTGTCAATTTTCTAAACAAGGGTTAATTTCAATGGACTATGAAGTAGAAGTAGAAGATGATATCATACCTTTATTTTGTAGAGGAGAGGTTTATTTGAAGCAATATTATATGCTTTATTTGGATGGTAATTGAAATGATATTATAGCTTTAATTTTTTGCTTTTAGCCTCTTCATATCAAATATTGCAAGTGCCTAGTGTTAGTACATATGATAGTAGATTAATGTCACTTTTATAATACTTGTAATGTTTCAGGATTTTGAATATGGTGTGGAATTTTTCCTTCTTATTTTAGTATATGAAGATGCTTCAATAGATACTATAAAATATCCATTAGATGCATTTGTAAATCTTATACAAGACTTTGGATCGATGATTATATAGTATACTCAAGGTAAAAGATAAAGGAAAACCCATTACTGTACATTGTTATCTCTTTTTTTGTGTCAATTTGTTTTCTATGAAGTGTAATTTGAGCTGGAAAATGTAGTTTTCTTTTTTTCATAGTTGACTTCCTACACACACATACAGAGGGATTGAGTTTATTCTATGTAATGGTGGTGATTTTCTAGTATATTATTTTGTATTTACTTCATTCAAAACTACTTTGGATTGTTTCTCTTGTTATTTCCCCATGCCAACAAGGTAGTTTATTTACTAGGAAGCAATATCAGCAACAATAGCAAGGACTACATGCATGGCATTATCATACAATTTCCATCAAGTTGGTGGAATTGCAAAATCACATTGCATTAATTGAATAACTTTCCTTTTCATTCCATTATATCTAAAATTTCTATATTGAAGGCCATAGGATTGGCTTCTTTTAATGCTTAACTAATATGTATATAAAATTTCTCTTGTAGAAGAGGTCATAAAGATCTTTACCAACAACACAACATACACTGATGTATGATATACAATTTAATAAAAATGATGAACTCATATTGGCTTCTTTGGACTTGAAGTTGGTTGTTAATGTCAATATATATTCCATAAAGAAAAATTCATGCCAATTTAAGAGTTTCTTTGTATTCCATTGTCCTATTGGTCAAAATGACCACATCTAGGGAAAAAGGAATAATCTTCTCCAAATACTAAGTGTAGAAGTCAAAAGTCATAACGACACGATATTTTAGAAGTAATGGAGCAAACCAAGACCAAAAGTCATGATGGTATGACATTTTGAAGGGTAAGGATGAAGTAATGGTCAAAAGTCATGATGGTGCAACATTTTGAAGGCCAAGGACCAAGTAGTGGCAAAAAGTTACGATGGCATGACATTTTGAAGGCCAAGGACCAAGAAGTGACTAAAAGTCACGATGGTGTAACATTTTGAAGGCCAAGGATCAAGCAATGACCAAAAGTCATGATGGCATAATATTTTGAAGGCCAAGGACCAAATAGTGGCCAAAAGTCATAATGGCATGATATTTTGAAGGCCAAGGACCAAGCAGTAGCCAAAAGTCATGATGACACAACATTTTGAAGGCCAAGGACCAAGCAGTGCATAAACATTATGATGGTGTGATATTTTGAAGGCCAAGGACCAAGAAGAGGCTAAAAGTTGTGATGGTGCAACATTTTGAAGGCCAAGGACCAAGAAGTGGCCAAAATTCATGATGGCACGATATTTTGAAGGCCAAGGACCAAGCAGTGGCCAAAAGTTGCAATGACATAACATTTTGAAGGCCAAGGATCAAGCAGTGGCTAAAAGTCATGATAGCACAACATTTTTAAGGCCAAGGACCAAGTAGTGACCAAAAATCATGATGGCATGACATTTTGAAGGCCAAGTACCAAGTAGTGGACAACAGTCACAATGGTGCAATATATTGAAGGCAAGGACCAAGTAGTGGCTAACAGTCGTGATGGCATGACATTTTGAAGGCCAAGGACCACAAAGTCTAAAAAATCAGATAAGGATTGATGTAACAAGAATATCCCAACCTCTTTCAATTATAATTTCCATCACTCCTTAACTTTATTCTGTACCATAATGAGCCTATGGACATACTTTTGTAATAACTTTCAGTTTTTTGTTATGTAAAACTCTTATATATAGAATGAGTGGCCCAAACAAATGGTCGGCTCTTAGGCGTTTACAAGGCTATGTATACAGACTTCTAAAATATAAATAAAGATCTACCTTCTAGTTCTTGGCTCATTTGTGTTGTGAAAACAAGTATGTATGTGTTGTCTATTGCTAATTAATCTAGTTTGAATGTAATCTGCATCAATTATTAATCTGGATTCCTAAATTAGAATTTTTTTAAGATCTACAATTTAACTTCGCAAATAGATTTGTGTTCACATAAAATATTCATTAAGGGTTTAAGTTTATGTGTTAGGTTTTATTATGCTTATCTACAATAGGCTATGATAGTAGTTATTGTTGTTACTTAATCTATAACATTTTAATCCTCTAGCATTAGATATATTTCTCTCTATTTATGCATTTCCTTATCTCTTTTCCCTAAAAGAAACAAAGAAACCAGCCTCCTTTGGAGATTGAATCGGGTAGACTCTGTTTTCACCTAGTTCTTCAATTTTGGTAAAGTTTTGGGCGTAAACGTAACCAAAGGCATATTTTTCTCCAACAGTTTTTAGCACGCTTAGTGGGACAAAATACCATGCATTATACAGATCAAAGCCTTGGTGAATAGATTTGCCCTATCAATATTTTTATATCACCTGGTGACTCCGCACCAGAAGAGAACCTTAGAAAATCTCTTACCCAGAGTTTGGTCATGAACCATCTTTCATGATAACCAGATCTAAGGCAAAAAATTTAGAAGAACCCATAGATTTTTTCAAACTGCACCTTGGTAGCCTTTGGGCTAACCCTATTTTTATTGCTAGAACAAATTTTGCTTACATCAGCAACTCAAAATGCTTCGATACTTCCCCTGTAGCCCTCTCTAGCACTACCGCTAGCGGAACTCTAGCTCAAGTTATCTACCCAACTGCAATGGTCGAGAATCTACTAATTTTACCTTACACTACATGGAACCATACGGGCCCCTTGAACCTGGTAGTTCAACATCTTATCCCCGTAGTAGCCCTGAAAGATCTACCCCAGTATGATGGTACTAAAAATACAACTTATAAACATTGTCTATATATGGCTATGTTTGCCCCATCCATGACATTCAAGAAGAGGATGTTATGATAAGATTACTAGTAATTTCTTTGAAAGGAAAAATTCTCTATTGGTATAGAGCTCTTGAAAATTATTTCATAGCTACATGGACCCAACTTGCTGGTAAATTAGTGTAATAATTCAACAAGCAGACAAATCCCTTCTCTTTGCTGAACTAGTTCACTATTTTTAAGAAACATCCACAAGAGGAGATCGTAGATTTTAATATTAGATTTAGCATAACTTGGCTGAGAGTACCTAATGGTTTGAGACCAACTCATGAGCAGGCAATGTATTATAATTTGAGAGATTTTAACTTAGACATAAGTATGGTGATTAGACAATATCATGTACACACTTTCCCTAAGGTTTATCAAGAAGCACAAAGGGAAGAGAAAAACTTAATTACTATTGGTCGTTTCCCACTCAAATCCACAATGCCTATTTTTACAAATCTACCTCAAGAATCAAATGCAACCTTCCCAACTAATAATAGTCTCCCTAAGTGGACCGGATAGCCTAACATCCCATCAATACAAGCTCCTCCTGCACTTCCACTACTTCCCCCTATTCTTGCACTCCCCATGGTTATGGTCCCATCAAATCCAGATCCTCAAATGGTAGTTCTACAAGATTTGTAATATTCTCATAAGACTTTTGCAAACAAGTTAATACCCATGGAACGGAGATAGGTGGAAAGGAATTCCCAACTGATAAGGTTTCCACAAGTGACTAGAGATCAAACTTCTACGAGTGCTAGGAACTATGATAAATCTAGTATGATTTATGCCAATGAAGACACTGAGCCTAATAACGCTTTAGCAAAATTAGTGTTTTGGTGCTCCACATGTAATGACCCTCATGGTGAGACTTCTTACATGATTCATCAGCATCAAGTACAACAGATAGCTGAGGAAAAGGTCGAAAGAAGCCAAAAGGGCCAAGTGAACATAATCAGGTAAGAGAATCATAATTTTATGATGCCTTCTATGGAATAGGTAGTCGTCCTTACTAGTTTAGGAAAGAAACCTCTACAAGTTAACCCCAAAGATCTCAATCCCTTGAAAGTACCTTTGCCTTTGAGGAACCCTATTGAGAAAAGGACTTCTTATGAAAAATATCCTCCTAGTTCAAGCCAGAGAGATACAAAGACCTACAAGGAAGCACCATGGTAGAAAGAAACTAAAACACAAGAGCAAGCAAGAGATAAATTGAGATATCCTTCGCTTACTAAACATCAAATAACTGATGCTACTCAGGGGTATATAAATAGGTATGATGCAATAGTAAGGGAAAATAGTGTTGAACCCCTCTCATTTAACATAGTTGAATAAATAAAGAAAACTCCCCCTAAAGCAACTATGTTTGAAGCTCAGAAGCTTCCAGGACAAATTGATTTGTTGCAAGAATTATTGAGGTCTATGAAAAATAAGAACATGACCCCCACTCATATGGATTCTGCACAAGCAAGTTTAACATACACTTCGGGAAAAATAAACCTCCCCCGTTTTACTTATCTCTCCAAATGGAGGGGTGGGTTGTTCACAACTGCATGATAGACTCTAGAGCTGCAACCACTATGATGCTCAAAGTAGTATGTGACATCATGGGAATGGAATATATAAAAATTCATCCTGGCATCTTACAGTTAGATGGGACCCCTATGAAAATTGTAGGGGTAGTAAAATACATTCCCATAGTACTCCATAGGCTGTCCAAACTCATAGTCATACAGGAAGTGGTAGTATTGTATTTAGAGCCTTATTTTGGTATGTGTCTTTCCAGATAATTCACCACCAATATAGGAGGATATCTATCGTTGGATTTTTCACACCTAGAAATCTTGTTCAAAGGAAAAGGGGTGAAAATATTTAATGAAAAACCATCAACATTCCATATATGAAAGCTTGAATATAAAACTAAAAAACCCACCACAGTAAACGTGATGACCAAAGAACTAGAAGATCTAAACTTTATGGAGGAAGATCTCAATGTATTACAGGAAGAAGACAAGTTCTCCCTTCAAGATTTCAATGCTATGATCGAGACTAAAATTAGGAGTTATACGATTATGAAACCTGATAAGAATGATTCCATCGATTCCCATTTAGTAAACCAACCCACTGATCAACTTTGGAAGTTGTTATTCTATGGGGCCATATGTAAAAATTGAGTTGGAGTGGGTATCATCTTAATTTCCCCAACAGGTGAGAAAAAGGTTTTTTCTTACCGGTTAGCCTAGAATTGCACCAATAATATAGCATATTATGAAGCACTCTATTTAGGCCTCAAGAAGGCTGAAAATATGGGCATCAAGCAACTACAAATATTTGGTATTCTGAGGTGATAGTGAATCAGGTTATTGAAAATTGTGTAAGCAAGCAACATTATCTTAATGCTTACCGAAACAAATTCTAGGATCTACTAGAATATTTTGAATCTATAAACATAAATGAAATTCATAGAAAGAAAAACCCTCATGTAGACTTACTATCTTTAGTAGGGGTAAACTTATGTCCTATAAGAAATGTCATCCAAAATTCTAAAATGGCCAGGCTGATTTATAGACCTGCTATGCCAGATAAAGATACCTTCTAGCAAGTTTTGAGAATGATCAAAAAATAGTGGATTTCCTCATCCATGAGATGAATTGCTCTAACAAAAGAATGGATGAAGATGAATAATATGAGAACATCATCTAGTTAAAAAATAACCACATCCCAAAAGGATTGGTTACGCTTGAGAGCCTATTTGACAATAATGATAGGTCGACCGATCACAAAATGAAAGTCGACAAACATAGGTACAAAGAAACTCAAATGGAACTTGATAAGACTATCAAATTGGGAGTGAACACTATGGAAGTAGAAATGGAAGAAATCATAAAAATGTGCAAAGAATTTTCTGACATCATTGACTGAACTTACAGAGACCTGAAAGTCTATTCAAAAGAAATGATCTAGCATGCAATCAAACTCAAGGAAGGTGCAAAATTATTTCAGCAAAATAAGTGGCTAGTAATCCCCAAAATTGAAGCCTTAATGAAACATGAACTATGAAAAATAATTTACCCAATCAAGAATTCGACATGGGTTGCTAACATGGTCCCAGTAAAAAATAAGAATGGGGACATCTGGTTGTGTGTCGACTTTCACAATTTGAACAAGGCTTATTTGAAGGACTATTAACCCCTTCCACAAATTGATTAGATCCTACACACAATAGCAAGAGAACAAAATTTTTTTCTCTTATATGGTGTCTCTGGATACAATCAGGTATGGATCAAAGATGAATATTAGTTTAAGACCGCATTCACAACTAAGTGGGGGATGTTTGCTTACCCAAGAATACCTTTCGGATTATCCAATGCTGGAGCAATTTTCCAAAGAGCCATGGATGTAGCATTCGGTTAATTGGTGAATAAGATAATAGTAATTTACCTAGATGACATGCAAATTTTCTCTCACCATAAAGGATATCACATAGTGCACCTCAAAAGTGTATTTAAAAAGTGTAGAGAGTTCAATATCTCCATAAATCTCAAAAAATCCATTTTTACTGTGGAGGAAGGACTGCTACTTGGTCATGTTGTTTCTAAGTATGGTCTAGCCATAGACCCTAATAGGGTGAAAGAACTATTAGATCTCCCTCTTCCCCCAAATAAAAAGGTCTTATAGTCATTCTTTGGCCAACTCAATTTTATGAGTAAATTCATAGTTGACTGCATAAATTATCAAACCAATGACAGAGCCTTTAAAAATGATGTCATATTCAAGTGGATGGAAGTGAGAAAACAAGCCTTCTAGTATATCAAATAACATATAGCTCAAGCCCTTGTCTTAGTAAATCCATACTATTCCAAGGATTTCATTTTATATGCTATAGGAGAAGAAGAAAGCTATGTCGCAGTACTCACATAGAAGTGAGCTGACAATGAAGAAAGACCCCTAGCTTTTCCGAGTCAAACTATGTAGGAATATGAAGAGAAATATAACTTAATTGAAAAATAGATATATGCAATAATAAAGTTTCTAAAAAAATTTAGGCATTTCTTATCACAGAGCAGGATAATCGTCTATATCATCCACCCTGATGTACAAATCTTAATCATACAAGGAGAGCTTTGTGATACAAGATTCAGTTGGGTGACAAAAATAGAAGAATATGATGTATAAATACACCCAACCAAACTAGTGAGAGCCAAAGAATTATGCCAAGAACTCACCAAACATGATTCATCAGAGTATGTAGTGTGCCAAACTCAGAAAGCAACATGAGATAATGATGAACCCCCTAAACGACTGGACTGGGAGGATGAATTGATCAAATACTTCCAAACTGGGAGATGCCCAATAAATTTAAATTCATCACAAATAAGAAGGTATCAGATTCAGGCTTTGAAGTACATCCTACTTCCTGAAGTATTGTACAGAAAAACTTGGATGGAGTACTTATTCGTTGCATAAAATAAGAACAAAAATAGAATATCCTAGAAGAGTTCCATGGAGGATTGTCAGGAGGACACTATTCAGGGAGAACCATTGCCCTGAAGATCATCAGGATCGGGTGCTACTAGACAACCATCTTTGCAGACACCTTCAAAATAACAAGAGGTTGTTAGAAATTTCAAAGGTACATTAGAAGAAATAGAAATGCTCCATTGCCCTTCAAATCCATCCAAGTTGAAGAACATTTCCAATAATGGGAACTATAATTAATTGGGATAATAGAACCCAACTAGTTCACTGACCATAAATATATCCTGACAGCCACTGACTACTTCACAAAATGGTCAGAGGAAATACCCACCAAAAAAGCAGACCAAGAGTTTGTGATAGAATTTATGGAAATTTTGATCACCAGATTTGGCATCCTAGGGGCGTTAGTCATAGATAATGGTTCATACTTCATAGGGACCAATATGGTTAACTTTGCATGCAAATATGAGATTTATTTGAAAACATCCTCAAACTACTATCCTTAAGGAAACATACTAGTTGAATATACAAATAGAAACCTTCTTAGAATCTTGAAATGGACTTTGAAGGACAATAAGAGAAGTTGGCACTCCCTGATAAATCAAGCACTATGGACTGATAGAATAACTATCAATAAGTCCATCAACGCATCTCCTTATTACTTGGTCTATGGCAAAGAAGTAGTCCTACCCGTGCACATAGAAATACCAACTTTAAAGTTGCTTAATCAAGCTAGTACAGAAGAGGCAAAGCCAATGGAGAATAGATTGATCCAACTCCTACATTCAGAAGAGCAAAAGGAATGGGCCTATGATCACCACCTAAAATATGTTGTCGCCATGAAGGAATTGTTTGACAAGAAGACCACCCTAAGGAAATTTAAGGTTGGAGACTTAGTCCTCAGATGGAATGAGAATAAGTCTAAACCTGGAAATCATGATAAATTTGATGCATTCCTTGAAAGGCCCTTTTGAGATAATAGAAGAAAAGTAACACAACTTCTAGTTTAAAGATGAGCAAGATAATGTTTAGCCTATCCTTGTTAACTGTTTCCATATGAAACTGTACTTCAAGAAATAAGTTCCTCCTCCCCTTGTATGTATTTTTATGTAAATATGCATTTTTATTTTCTTTTCAAAGAAATTATTGTGATGGCACGATTTTTTTTGGTGTACAAGTGCCCTTTCAAATAAAAATGTCATTATGGCATGAAATTTTGGTGTCCATGTACGCTTTCAAAGAAAATTATTGTGATGGTGCGACTTTTTGGTGTCCAAGCACCCTTTCAAAGAAAATTGTCGTGATAGCACGACCTTTTGGTGTTCAAGCTCCCTTTCAAATAAAATTATCATGATAGTGCAAATTTTTGGTGTCCAAGCGCCCTTTCAGAGAAAATGGTTGCGATAGCATGACTTTTTGGTGTCCAAGCACCCTTTCAAAGAAAATTGTCATGATAGCATGACTTTTTGGTGTCCAAGCACCCTTTCAAATAAAATTGTCACGATAGCATGATATTTTGGTGTTCAAGTACCCTTTTAAAGAAAATTATCATGATGGCATAACTTTTGGGCAGTTGGGTGCCACATCAGATGTGGCACTCATGAGGTCGGTAGTGGGCACCATGTCAAACAAAAGGGAAGATCCAGTGAAATGTGCCATGTCACAACAATGTGGCACTATTACAAGGAGAAGACAACGCCATGTCAAAAAAATAAGAAATTGTTGGCAATAAAAGTACTAACCTCAAAGCTCTAAAAGGTATCATTTTTGAGGTATTGTCGTATCTGCCAATTGGCACAAAGAAAAAATGGTATAAATATATTGGCTCAATACGAAAGCGACACTGATTTATTATCCCAATACAGTGGTAGAGCAGATCATTGGTCCTAAATGAAAATGACAAGTAACGGTTGGTAGATTTTTTAATATTGGCACGTAGACCAAGGCTCTAGGTAGTATTCAATATCTTCATTGAAAAAAGTACCACCAAATGAAATCGTGCCATATTAGTTCAACAGTTATTACATGTCAGATTGGCATGAAAATGCATAGCCCTTTTTTTGCCCACCTTCCACCTCCCTGCTTCACCTTCTATTTTTCCCATGTTCGTTTTCTATTTAGAAAACTCTGCAACACTGCTATTCACTCTCCCGACTACTACTAAGTTACAAAAAAAGACCATGGCAGCCACACCCTTAGCTGCTAGTTCTTTAGCAACACCCTCTAAGAAAAAGAGAAGCTCAATCAAAAAAGTAAGCAGCTTCGTGGTCCCTAATGCTCACATTATAAACGTAAAAATAACATGGAAGGAGTTAGAACAAATTTGGAGTGATATAGCTACAAGAATATCCCTAGAAGTGTCTCCGTCTGATCCAATTAGTTTTCTCTACCATTCTTTGCTCTATTGGTATGTATGCCCCCAAGTTCACCCCTGTACAGAGCTAATTCAAGCAATGGTGAAAATGTATGACATCAAGCACAGGGTGGTAAAGAATTTCAAAGGAGAAGCCATGTTCACACTCGAATCGAATATGATTAGGGTCATTTTTTCTTGTGGAAGAAAACTTGTGGTTCAACCCATCCAGTTCAACTCAAAGAATTCTATGAAGTATTACACCAATGTCCCAAACATCAGGGCATTTTTACAATAAAACCTGCCAGATACTCTTTCGGATAAGTTCATACCCAAGTCCCCCATTCCCCTATCAATATTTAAGAATAAAGAGCTCTTTTCTATGCTGGCCATGGTGGTGGGATTTGAGTACGACACTCAAGTTTACTGGTGGCATATCACAATAGCGTAGTGTATATCTATTCCCTAATTCTATGACAAAGCACATGCAGATCTAGGAAAAGTGCCTATTTTCTTCTACTGGCCAACGTACTTGGCCCAATAGATGCACACAGGCCTCTACAAGCTACAAAAGGAGATCCCATATGTATTCATGTATTCTTCTTATATAGTATGGATATTTTTTTTCTTTCAATACAAATATTTGGTTTCTATCTCCACCACCACAAAGGATTCAAAGGGGGAACACTTATCAGTATGTGAATGGACGTCGCTTCTTTCAAATGAAGGTTCATATTATCACTTTAACATGGAATTCTTGGGCCCTGCTATAAAACTCATAAATGGCCAAATGCCAAGAATTCCTAAACAAATGGAGAACACTTTGAGGCACTCCCATGCAGAAGGAGACTGGTTTGTCCTAACATAGTGGGTAGTTATTAGACTTTACAGCTTCATTGAGAAGCCTTTCCTATTGCCTTACTACGTCACAAAGTGATTGTTTTCTCTGGAGTACGTAAGGCAAAAAAAATTATCAACATCAAATATGGAATAGGTGCTCAAAGGAAAAATACTTGCCTCATGCCTTTTCAATATGAGGGAGTGACAGTGTCGAAAAAGGGATATCGTGAGCAAATCAATCAAGTTATAAGAGGCCTAAAATTGGTAGAGTTGCCACATAAATGGAAGTATAATCCTAAAGATAAATTTACCCAGAGGCAGGCCATCCTAAACAAGGCCCCTTTAAAGCAATTTCATGCCTCTGATAGGCAACTTGACAAATAGGGCAGGAACAATAGTGAAGACCAACCGCTAGAATGGCACGTTGAAAGGACATAGTCACTTTCTCCATGGCATGATTTATATGAGCACATGGTAGATTGGATCCCATTTTTGAATCCAAAGCACAAGCTTACTAAGAAAACCATAAAAAATATGAAGAAAAGAGGTCAAGAATGGGATCATGCTAAAATATTAGTGTGGTGGAAAATGAGGTGCCACATCCAAACATTCACCAGATACAGTTTAAATATGGACATAAATTTCTACGTAAAGTATGATGTAAGTAATGAGGAATGGTCTAAGATTCTGGCATACAAGGTTCTCCTAGGAATTGATGGCATCCCCATCAGACAAGCTAGGGGTAGCACAAAACAAGGTAATGGGAAAGCAATAGCGACTGAACAAACAAAAACCCCAAATAAAATACGTCGAGCATTCATCCCCCCTTTAGGATCAGATACACATTCAAATGATAGTTCTAAGATTGAGCATAGTAAAATAAAAGCAAGATCTGAAAAGGGTGGACCCCAAAAAAGGAGAAGAATAGAAACATCCTTAGAGGAGTCATAATATGAATAATAAGAACAAGATAAAGAGTATGAGTGCACAGAATAAGAATAACATGAGGATATTGGAGAGAAAATGGAAATAGAACATAATCTTGAACAAGTTTTTAAGAAACAAGGGATCTATGAACAAAAAGTTGAACAAGATTCTAAGAAACAGGGGATAGATGAACAAAAATTTGAATAGGTTTTTGAGAAGCAGGTGGTTGATGAACAAAAAGTTGAACAAGTTTTTGAGAATTAGGGAATTGATGAACGAAGGGTTGAAATGGCTGAGACAACTCCCTCGACAAAAATCCTTGGTACAAAATAAAATATTGGTGAGGTGCAATACCTGATAAACACAACTGCTGAGGTTGATAACTCAAGTCTAAAACATATTGCAGAAGCCTACACCAAGAAGTCATAGGGAACTGAGGATTTAACTCCACCAAAGGCCTCAAGTATGTCTCCCATTGAAATTCATACTCCTTCTTCTCCTCATTTCCAAAGAATTTCCCCTTCCCATTCTGAAATACAACGTAACCCATCATTTTCCAATAGACCTCCTCCATTACCTCCTCATAAACCTCCTCCATCATCACCTCATCAAACTCCTTCTTCCACTCATAAATCTTCACCATATTTGCCCCCTAATCATGAAGGGTCTCATTCCAAACAATTAAGTATGGAAGCCTCTCTAACCACCACTCCTTTCCCCTTCTTCGTAAAACTATTAAATTTCCAAGCCATGCAAAATGCTTCCCCCACAAACAACCCTATTGTTGCCAAATTAAAGAAATTAAAGAAGGCCAGCCTCAATGCTGCCACATGGTTGAAGTCATGAAGCTCCAAAAGCTCTATAGATGTAGCCCACATCTAAAAGGGAATGGTGTTAGATCCCATCAGCATGCAACGATCTACATTGAAGATGACCCCGCTAGTGCAGAAGCTAGAAAAAGAGATGACTTTGAAGGATTACCAGGCTGAGGTTACTCAAAATAACATGACTCAGTTGCCCATGGATAACGAATGGAGCAAGGCTCAGTATCATATGGGGATAATTTATCTAAACGTAGAGTATTACAAAGAAAAAATCCTTCATGTGGAACAAACAAGAAAGTGTTTAGAAGAAGCCCTTCATCAGTAGAAAATCATAGAGAGGGCTATGAAAAATGAAGCTAAGAAGTGGGAAGAGAGGTTCGATGAGTTCACCCCTTACAAAGAGAGAGTATCAAATGTCGAGGAACAAATTCAAATGCTATAACAATAGGTTGAAAACCTCAAAAAGTAGCTATCTGACAGTGCAGAAAAGGCCAACAGACTCGCCAAGGAGAAAGCAAAAGTAGTCCAAAAGGAGATTCTAGAAAAGGTCAACCAAATAATATTAAGGGCTAGACCCACATTAGCGTACCTACTTAAAATCCAAAACACACTAAGCCAAGTAGAATACGAATTCCAAGCATCAATCCAACTCCTAGAAACAAGAGTTTCAACTGCTAATAAAATTTAGGTCCTAGTGGATAGCACTCAAGTGATAGCAAGGTACAGAGCTTATGATGCTAATTGGTCTTAGGAAAAATTGGTTACCCAAAATTTCTTCGAGAGACAAAAGTTGATAATAAAAGCTGCAAGGATAGTGTACGAGCTAAAAATAGAATCCAAAGCAATTACAAAAAATGTGGGTATAGCTAAAAACTATGGCATGCCTAGCTTCTAGGATAGAAATTTACAACTCCTGGCAGAAGACGAGTTGATGACCTCTTGGAGAAAGTTCTTAGAAGATGAATCATAAATTGACATTTGGAAAGAGTGGGTTCAAGAGAATTCAATATTCACTATGGCTTAGGATATCACTCAGATGAACGCTTGTCTACACGAACTAAGCTTGAAAGCAAAAACTCTATCGTATGACAAGGTCGAAGAGCTAGAATACATGTATATTCCCTTCAAGAAAAAGGCTAATATGGATGAAGACACCTAGAATAAGGAATGCTCCACCTACAATGAAGTCGTTCAAGAGAAGAACAAACAAGAAAAGGAGAAATAAATAAATTCCAAGAAGGCCTCATCCAGCAGCGCACCATCTTCAGGTCAAAAGGGAACAAGAAATTCTAGTGGAAGCACTCTGAAAGAATGATCGCTTCAAAGTGAGTTTTTATTTATTTTTCCTATCTACTTGGTATCTTTCCCCTTATTTCCCTTCTTTTTATTGTTATTTTCTTTTTTTTTTACTGTGTTTTCTAATGGATAAAGGATCTAGTTTCTACCATTCAGCTAACAGAATTACCCCATGAGGCACCAAGAATATTGGTCAAAATGACCACATCTAGGGAAAGAATAAATAATCTTCTCCAAATACTATGTTTAGAAGTCAAAATTCATGACAGTACGATATTTTAGAAGTAATGGAGCAGACTAAGACCATAAGTTGCAATGGTGCGATATTTTGAAGGGTAAGGACCTAGCAGTGGCTAAAAGTCATGATGGTGCAACATTTTGAAGGCCAAGGACCAAGCAGTGGCTAAAAGTCAGGATGGTGCAACATTTTGAAGGCCAAGGACCAATTAGTGGCTAAAATTCATGATGGCTTAACATTTTGAAAGCCAAGGACCAAGCAATGGCTAAAAGTCATGATGGCACATCATTTTGAAGGCCAAGGACAAGCAATGGCTAAAAGTCATGATGGTGCAACATTTTGAAGGCTAAGGACCAAGCAATGACTAAAAGTCATGATGGTGCAACAATTTTAAGACTAAGGACCAAGCAATGGCTAAAAGTCATGATGGCATGATATTTTGAAGGCTGAGGACAAAGTAGTGTCCAAAAGTCATGATGGTATGATATTTTGAAGGCCAAGGACCAAGCAGTGGCCAAAATTCATGATGGTACGATATTTTGAAGGCCAAGGACCAAGCAGTGGCCAAAATTCATGATGGCACGATATTTTGAAGGCCAAGGACTAAGCAGTGGCCAAAAGTCATGTTGGCATGACATTTTGAAGGCCAAGGACTATGAAGTATGAAATATCGAATAAATATTGATATAACAAGAATATCCCAACCTCTTTCAGTTAGAATCTCCATCACTCCTTAACTTTCTTTTGTATCAGAATGAGCCTATGGGCATACTTTTGTAACAAATTTCAATTTTTTGTTATGTAAAACTCTTATATATAGAATGAGTAACCCAAAAAAATTGCCAACTCTTAAGTTTTTACAAGGCTATGTATAGAAACTTATGAAAGCTAAATAAAGATCTACCTTATTGTTCTTGGCTCATTGGTGTTGTGAAAAAAAGTATGTATGTGTTGTCTATTGCTAATTAAATCTAGTTTGAATGTAATCTGCATCAATTATTAATTTGGATTCCTACATTAGCATTCTATTAAGATATGCAATTTGACTTCGTAAATAGATCTGTGTTACCATAAAATATTCACTGAGGGGTTAAGTTTCTACGTTATATTTTATTATGCTTATATGCAATAGGTTGTGATAGTAGTTATTTTTGTTGCTTAATATGTAGCATTTTAATCCTCTAGCATTAGCTATATTTCCCTCTCTTTATGCATTTCCTTCTCTCCCTTTTCCCTAAAAGAAACAAAGGAACCAGCCTCCTCTAGAGATCGAACTGGGTAGACTTTGTTCTCACCTGGTTCTTCAATATTGGCAAAGTCTTGGGCGTAAATGTAACCAAAGGTAGATTTTGATCCAACATGTCCCTACTAGTTACTTTTCAAACAATGCAATTCTTTAACTGCAGATGTGCAAACAAAATATTTTACCTATAACGAGAGAGACTTTGATGGTTTATGTTTTGGTTGATCCTGTTGGAACCACAGTTATGTAGAAAATTCTAGCATGACCAATCTAACCATTTCTTACATGATATTGGAGCATAGCTTAGCTTCTGAATACCCAAAGCTTATTGGTTATCTTTTTTAGTCAATTTATTTTATGTCTTAATTTTGTTGCTTCTATTTTTTCTCATGCTACTCAATTAATCATTGTAATATTTGACTTTTGTATATACCTTTGACTAACCTTCAGGTTTGTAATCCATGACTAATATAATTTTAGATATGTAATTTTAGATTATTCTTTCTAACTCTTTTAACTTCTTTGATATTTCTCAGCCCACCTCCATGTGACGATACATTATATGTTTGCCCCAAGCCTTCAACATTTCAGGTGGGTTTTTTTTCACTATATGTGGTGGGTTTTGGGTAAGGATATCACAAAAATTATTTAAAAGCATTTGTTGTAGATCAATTTTATGAGGAAGACTCATTGGAGAGGAAAGATAAGAGTTAATTCTTTACTTTGTGGTATTGGCATAACTGTATCTATTTCTATGCTTATGTACATTCAAGAGAATTTTCGATGGGGTATGGGGTTTGGCATCCCAACTGTGGCTATGGTGATAGCACTCTCTGTTTTCTTGTGTGGAACAAGAATGTACTAACACAAACTGCCTTCTACAAGTCCAATAACTCAAATCATCCAAGTTTTTGTTGCAGCAATTCGCAAGTGGAATCTCTTAATTCCTTCTCAAATGGAATAGAGAGTCTATGTTGTTGAAGAACTTTTTCAGAGTGAAACATAGAAGCTTTTTTCCATAAACCAATTCAGGTAAACCCCTTTTCAACCTACTTATATGCATTTAGTTTATTGTTGCAAAAGGGTGCACAAATGGACCTATTTCTGTTTATTTTTAGGTTTGATATTTTTGTTTTGTAAATGCAATCTATAAAATTAGAAATAATTCCCACAAGCCTATCCATTATTTTGTAGGTTTCTTGACAAAGCAACTATTGCAATTGATTCTGACTATGAACATAAAATAGAGATTCATTGGAGGTTATGCATGACCACACAGGTTGGAGAGGTGAAACTTGTTCTAAGGTTGCTACCCATTTGGGTAGCTTGTTTGATGTATGGGGTAGTTTTTGCACAATCTCCAACTTTCTTCACAAAATATGGCAACACAATTGATAGAATCATCTATGGATATTTTTAGATCCCTGCAACTACCTTGCAAAGCTTAATTAGCTTATCTATTCTTGTGTTGGTGTTAGTGTATAATTGCATCTTTGTTCCACTTGCTAGATATATAATTAGAAATGATTGTGGTATAACACTACTCCAGATAATAGGAGTTGGTATATTTTTTCATTCTTTCCATGGTTGTTGTAGCATTGATCAAAATCAAAAGGCTTTAAGTAGCAAAAGAATACGAATTGGTAGACATACCCCATGCAACAATTCCATTGAGCATTTTTTGGCTGGTTCCACAATACATTCTATGTGGTATATCAAATGTTTTTGTGATGGTAGGCTTGCAGGAGTACTTTTATGATCAGATGCTTGATGCGATGAGAAGCTTGGAAATTGTGCTTTATTTGAGTGATTTTAAAGTTTGCAACTTCTTGAGTAGTATTATTATTTTAATTATTGAGGAACTGAGTAGCAAAATGGGAGAAAACTGGTTTGCAGACAACCTAAACAAAGCTCATTTGGACTACTACTACTAGTTTCTGGCTACACTAAGTGCATTGTTCCTATGCATCTATTCCTCCTTTACCAATTGCTTCATTTATAATAAATTAGAAAGAATTTTTTTGTAATGATGAAGAGATAACCTTAAACTATAGTTGATATAATTTGTGATTTCTCAACAACCTATGACTCAAAGAGATAACACAAATAGGCATACAATTATAGTTTAGTTGTGTGCATGACATGTCATCAAACTCAAGGCCTAAGATAATGCAGTTGTAATTTTTTTCATGTTTGCTTCAAAGTGCAATTCTAGGAGAGGGTGAGGAGATTACAAATCCAACTTCCCATTGAATGCTATGTAGAACCAAACACAGTCTGTGGCTACTGATGATTATTGAAATTCCAAGAATTTTTCATTTTATGCCTCCAAATTCCCTTGGGACAGAAGTTCTTCCTACAACCACCTTATTTTAGTCCATCAAATAGTTAAGTATTTGCAGCATAATCTAACATCAGAAGACAATGGACTCATTATATAATATACTATGGGACTCAGAAAAGAAAGATCAAATGTATACTATGGGATAAACAACCAAAACGATTTATGACAATGTAAAATTAAAAAAAATTGATAGTTGATCTTCATTAAGTAAGAAATAGAGTTTATAAAGTCAAATATGATGATTACTACACTGAAGAGGTGAAATATTTATTTGAATATTATGCATTGAAAACAAAAGTGTAAGAATTAATAGTTGCATGGAAATTGGTTTGTAGAAATTGCAAAGGTATTTGGAAATCATTCTTCAATTTTTAACAATATAGCAAAATATCTTTTTTCAAGAGCACAAACATATTTTAAAATATGTAACAAGTTTAACACAAATAAAAATGGTTAGAGAGGTAAATGATAATTAATAATATGAAAACATAACTAGAAAAAAGAACACACATACATTAGAAGTTTATTGTATTTATAAGTTCATCAAGTAAGACAGGTGAGAAAGTTGTAACAACCTTCCAAAAACCTTAATTTATTATATGCCTAATTTTTCTGCAAGGATGAGATACTGCTAATGTATCTATGGATGCAGGGGACAGGTATTGTTACTAGTGGGGACAATGCAAAGGAAGGTCTCCTTAGTGGGCAGAAGGATTATTCTGGTGCAAGGTAAGTCAAGGGAAATGATGAACGATGGTGTATTCGCCGATTGATAGGGGTAAAGAACCCAATAGGCAATGCATTCACCAACGGTCCATGTAGATGCATATCATGTAGTTGCATTTTTAGGAATGCTTAATGTTTGTCAAATTATGAATTTATGTTATTTGGTTGGCAATGAAAATTCTTAAATGCATGGGAGCCATAGTTTTAAATAAAAAGTATGAAGGTGGAATAATGATATGGTTTTTATTATTCAAAAAACTAAAAGGGGAGGTAAAGGGACAAAGTAAATATAATTAACAATTATATACATATATAAATATATTAATGTGTGCTTTGAAAAATTTATTTATTTAAAAATAATATATATTACATAAAACTATATATATATATATATATATGAATGTATTGAAAATAAAAAATAATTGTTTGTTCTATAATAAGGTAAATGAAATATTATAAATTATATATATATATAACAATAATAATAATAATAATAATAATAATAATAATAATGTGGATATTCAAGAGTCATGAAATTGCATTATTTAAAAGACAATAATTATGGACAGTCGGCATTTGTTCTAGGGAAATTATTAATTAATTTAAGTTTGTTGAACAAGGATGAGAATGGTTTCCATCTGGCACACCTTGTATTGAAGAATCTAAAAACTAACGCTAGTTTCAAGTGGAAAAAGTGGAACCATATTCTAGATTAGGGAAGGAAAGGTGAAGATGGACAGAACGGTGGTGTGCATTATTTCGGCAAAGGAAGGAGACCGCCAAAGGGAGAGCGGTGTTGAAAACAAGGAAAGAATCTGTAAGTCTATTCTGGAGAAATTTCTAAAAAGAGTTATATGAAAAATTTGAATGAATAAGTTCAAATATATTATGTGTGTTGCTCTGTGTGTAAATATAGAATTGCATTGTAGAAAAATTGAAATCTTTCCTATGCAAATATGGAAACATTTGTGATGCATACATTTGAAGGAATTATTGTAAATAGCTTGCATTAATGGATTGTTGTGAACCTGGTTGGTTGTGAACCTAAGACAAATCTTATCCGATGTTGAACTTTTTTGGTGTGCATGTTGTGCTGAGAGATATTGTGATACTTGCATTGGATTGATTATGAGGTATTGGGTAACTCTAAAAAATTATTTATGTTGTGTTGGGTATCAAAATTATGTATTAATAATAAGAATAAATACATGTCATTGTAGAGGAAAAACTACTCTGCTAGGGTTTTATGAAGAAAAACTGCTCTGCGGGGATGGTAGCAGCTTTCGAAGGAGGTCTAAAAAATTGGAGAAATGTTGTGATGGCATTGGGTCCGACATAGAGAGTGCATGCTCCTGATGTTTTTTCATCTGAAAATGATTGGAAGAAACAGGATTTTCTAGTGCATGTCAGGAACTGCTTTTTAAAGAACAATGGATGTTTGGAACAATGTGAATCCAGGCCAGTTCTAGTGGTTCAACCAGACACAGTGGTGGAATATGTGGAGTATATAACCAAAAATGCCCTTATTGGTAAATTTTTTGGCATCCGAATTTATCTCCCCTTTGTGGAGGCTTGGGTCAGGAAAACTTGGAATCCTAAAGGTGATGTGGAGGTGATGCTGAGTGTGAACAACTATTTTATAGTGTTTTTATCTTGTATTGCAGATCGTAACAAAGCATTTGAAGGGGGTCCTTATTTCTATAACCAAGTGGGACTCTTTTTTAAACCCTGGCATGTGGGTTTCAACCCATCAGACGAGTGGTCATTGTGGGTTCCAGTATGGGTATGACTTCCATGGCTCCCGTTGGAATTCTGGAGAACTCATATCTTGCATAAGATTGCCCTTCTACTTGGGAAGCCGGTTGGACCGTCACAAAATACAATGGATAAAAAAGTAATCTCTGTTGCTCATATTTGTGTTGAAATTGACTTAAATAATCCTATTCCAAATTCTATTAAAATACAATTTGGATCAACTACATGGGTTCAAAAAATTGTCTATGAAGTTCTTCCATTTTTTTGTCAGATTTGCCGTGAATATGGCCACCTGCAAAGAAAATGCCCTAAGTTTGTCCCACCTGTGGCCTCAAATCTTGGGCCCTCTCAGTATGGATAAAGTTTGGATAAAGGAAAAGCCTCGATAAAGGAAGGGGAAAAATATAAGGAAGGTTTTTTTTTTATAAAAACATGAAACAGAGGACGAAGGGCAAACAAATACCTTAAGGATATCTAGCTAGATGCTCTGCTCAATCATTTTGAAATATTAGATGATCTTTATCAGTGCATGGATATACCTGAAACATCGCTACCTGATGCAAATATAACAAGGCTAAATCATGTCTCTTCTTGAGGGGGATCTTAAGGAATCAGATCTAGGGGGTTTAAATGAAGAACAAAGGGCTTTGGATCTGAGTATAGGGGACATGGATGGGTCTATCCCTATAAGGGAAACTATTTTGAAAAGTGGTACAGATTTAGTTATGCCCTCTCCTATTCTAAACAGCCTGAAAACTTGCCATAAGACAGAAAATGTTACCAACAGGCCATTGCCACTGAGACAGTCGGCCAATCTGCTTTCAACTGGAAATCGTCCCTGGGTAGGATGATTTTTGACTGTAAATCATCCCTGGGTGGGACGATTTCTTCTGTGTTGGGGAAGCCGAACTGACACGCTCCAATGTCGACTCTCGAGGTCTCCAAAACACCTGCAGACAGGAGGGTTATGTAATTAGGGCCATTTTGGGATGACCCAGATGGTCGGATTCTCCCAATTTGGCCTCTACCCTCGGGAATTTGATATCGCCTCCTGCAAGTTAGTGAAACTACAAAACGACACAAAACATACTAGAATCCGATCAAAGGTTACGAAATTGCAGCTATGAATTCACCAAACAGAAACACAATATGCAACATGAGAAAATAAACTAGAATGCTTCTGAAATAAAACTTAAGAAAAGTGCGGGGATGCCCAAGTGGGCCTCCCACCGTTGGCACTTGATTTCGGTGCCAATCCACTAGGGATGGGCCCAAAACCTCTTAGGATTGGGGGTCGGCGAATTGGTTGGTTCAGGTGTCCATGTGTTGGATTTGGGTCAGGTTCAAGCTTCCAAAAGCCACCCAACAACCTCCCTTGCAAAAGAGATTGGTGGATGTGGGAAGGTGAACCAAAAGGGATGCAAGTGGGTCTTCAACTCGGCAGCACTTCATTGCTTGAAAACTCCTTCAACCTGTATGTCTTGGGTGAGAAAAGTCCCACCTTTTATAGACCCATGGGGTCTCTTTTGGGAGGGAAGCACAAATGCCATGTGTTGGTCATAGGCGCCATGTGGCAGTCTTGTCTTCCCATGAGGGAGGGGAGTCCTCCATTGACTTGGGCTTTCATAACTGCCCTTGTGATAGTCCTCAAATGGCCTATTTGCCCACTCACACACGCGTGCGAGGCAGGAGTCATCAACTGACTATTCTGGGCTGCCACTTGGCCTCATTTGTCTTTTTGCCCGTTAAACTTGGAAATCGTCTCACCCAGGGATGATTTTAGAAATCGTCCCTGGGTGAGACGATTTCAAGTTAGAAATCGTCCCTGGGTGAGACGATTACTAGGCAAAGTGTCTAAGTGTGCCAAATTGCTTCTTGACCTCACAAAATTGCTATGAAAGTGGTTAAGACCACTGTTTGACCTCTAAGGGCTGCCCTGGGGGCTGTGTTTGTCAAAGTGATCAGTGTTTGCAGTCACGTAATCGGATTGGTGTTGTTTTGGTGTCTACAGATGCCCCTTTTTGGGAAGCGCTCGCGGGTGACGCAGTGTTGAGCAAAAATAGATAACCAAAGCACTAATGATTAGGGTTTCTTGGTAACCTAACCAAATTTTGATGCCCCAAGTATGGAAAGGGCATGCATTCTTGAATCCTTGCTTCTGACGAGCTAAGGAATTTGATTTCAAGTATTAACCTGTTTTGGTGAGGTGTGACTTGAACTTAGACATTGATCAGTCATGAACAGGCAAAGGGCATTTTTATCCTCATGGGGAACCTTGTGTTCATGATTCACGAAATGCCAAGTGTTTGATTGATTTTATTGTTGCTTGTTTACTGGAATAAGCAGGAGCGTGATTGTCTTTGTCAATGATTCTTTGAATGCATGTCGTTTTCCTTAATTGGGTGTGTGATTGTTGGTTGGTGACTAAGTGTGACTACCCCCTCAAGCGACGAATCGATGAGGGAATGACCTTCGTGAGAGAAGCGACGAGTCGCTTGACCCAAGATGACTTGTGCAAGGGTTCCTTTAGAGGGTTTATTGTTAAGCGTGTGCAATTTTTCCAACATTTGGACATGTTTTTGGTGGGTGTTAACCCTTTTGGTGATGTCGTAATGAGGTGAAATCATCGAAAATCTAACTTCTCGTGGAGCGGTCTGGCTATTGTAGCCTTCTTGGGGAAGTAGGAGAGCGATAATTTGGACCTCGACATCAATTTTCTTTGCCCAAAGTTTAAGTGGAAGAGCACTTGTGTCCGACAATGCTTATTGGTTTGTTTGCATGTTTTGTTGTTTTTGTTGTTTTTTTTTTTTTTTTTTTTTTTGTGACACCATTTGGGGATTAAATTTTCAAAAATCCGTTTCCCGTGGAGCGGTCCGGCTATGGTAGCCTTCTTAGGGAGTAGGATAGTGATAATTTGTGACCCTGATGTCGATTTGCCATGCCAAGAGTTTAAGTGCAAGAGCACTTGTGTCTGGCAATGTTTATTGCTTTTTGTGTTGTTTTGATTTTCTTGTTGTTTTTGAGTGGGCTTTGACCCTTTTGTGACATCGTTTGGGGATGAAATTATCAAAAATCCGTCTTCCCGTGGAGCGGTCCGGCTATGGTAGCCATTTTAGGGAGTAGGATAGCGACAATATAGACCCTGACATCAGTTTTTCTATGCCAAGAGGTTAAGTGCAAGAGCACTTGTGTCTGGCAATGTTTATTGCTTTTTGTTTTTGTGTTGCATTTATTGTTGTTTTTGTTGTTTTGATTTTCTTTGATCTTGTGCATGATGGTTGATGAATATGGATGTATGCATGTTGATTTATTTTGATGGATGCATATGCTATAATGAATGCAAATGGTTTTGATTTATATGTGATATGCAGATATGAAATGGATGAATGGGGTTTGTGATGTTTGGTTGTGGCACCAAGGACTATTTAGAACTCTGTTATTTTGTTTTTAGGCGATTGTTGCGATGCATGACTTTGTATGTATACATGTGGTTTTTCTTTTTTTTTGTATTTTTTTGATGGTATTGTAAGGATGAAAAGTAGCGCAGTTGGTTTAGAAATGTAGCTAAGGTTTTTCGAGACTCAGACATTTTAACTCACTAGCCATGACTGTACTTTGTCTTACTAGACTTTTGAACAAGGTATGAATCAGACTTGTTTTTGACCCAGCTATTTCACATCCCCGTGTGTGCGATTGAGTTCATTATGTGGTATTTGTCAGGATACCGCCAGTGCCAGATGGGCTTTCAACCGAACCTGTACTGAGGATCACCGAATTAGCTCCACTAACTCCTTTGTTGTATTTAGTTAGATTAATCTGCGATGTTATCCAGGATTCCATAAGCTAGCTCATCCACATGCAAACATTGATCTGTATGCAAGTTAATGTGACAGATATATCGTCATGCGAGAAGTGTACCGCCAGTTACCGATAGGCTATCAACCAAACCGGTACTGAGGCTTGCCTTATGACCTTTTAGAATGCTGAGAGTTCTAGGGATTCAAGTTCCACTCCCTTATTTTCTTCAATTGTATTGGGATACTTGCTCGTTTGTAGTGATAAGATCACTGTTTATTTTGATTTGTTTTTATTTTGAGCAAGGGATTGGGGATATGGAGTGATGAAAATCACTATCGTTTGTGCCCTTTGATGTGTGCACTGTAGGATGTCAAATTTTTGGAGTTTTGACGTTTTGCAAATTTTTGATGTTTTGCAACTATTGAGAACTAGGGATTCTTAGGGAATTGGGTAGGGAGGATGCTTGTCCTTTTGCCAACTCTCAGCATTCTTTGGGTCATTCGCACAGGGGGATGAGCAAGATAACCGTTTCGCTTATGGTGAACCGGATTACTACGTAGGTTTCATCTTTCGTTCACACAACTCAGGAATTGTTTTATGTGTTTTAATTTGTGTTGGGATGTTACGTAACAAGGTGTATTTCAAGTATGACTCTACCTTCCTAAAATCTGTCTGACTTGATACATTACATGGCTAAAGAGCAAAATGATGACTTAATCACGAAAGCTTTTGATACATTAAAAGACCACTGACTATAGTGTGGTAAAAAGAAATGCCTGGTGTTTTTTTTGTTTTTGTAAAATGGAACAGTGTGGAACAAGATGGTCTATCAGAGCAATTACAGCCTATGGTGCCTTTGACCTATACAACCACAAATATGCAGCGTGTGGATGCAATGCTTAATGCAGCTACATGTTTTTGTATTTTTGATGGATTGGTTTTTATGAATATGAATATGAGGTGCGAGAAGAGCTCTCGATTGATGAATTTTAGTATGCCTAAATATGAGATGTAAATTTTTGGTGTTTTTGATTGTTTTTTATTTTTGACCAAGTGGTTGTGGACATCATTGGAGACTTTTGGTGACCAAGTGATTGTGATAATCCTTGGAGCTTTTTAGGTTTTGACCAAGAAATTGCAAAAATCCTTGGAGCTTTTTGGGTGACCAAGAATTTGTGATAATCCTTGGAGCTTTTTAGGTGACCAAGAGATTGCGATAATCCTTGGACCTTTTTGGGTGACCAAGAGATTGCGATAATCCTTGGAGCTTTTTGTGTGACCAAGAGAATGTGATAATCCTTGGAGCTTTTTGGGTGACCAAGAGATTGCGATAATCTTTGGAGCTTTTTTGGATTTTTGACCAAGTGATTTCGATAATCCTTGGAACTTTTTGGGTTTGACCAAGTGATTGCGATAATCCTTGGATTTTTTGGTTGACCAAGTGATTGTGATAATCCTTAGAGATTTTTGGTTGACCAAGTGATTGCGATAATCCTTGGAGCTTTTTGGATTTTTGACCAAGTGATTGCGATAATCCTTGGAGCTTTTGGGTTTTGACCAAGTGATTGTGATAATCCTTGGAGCTTTTTGGAGGACCAAGTGATTGCGATAATCCTTGGAGCTTTTTGGGTGACCAAGAGATTGCGATAACCCTTGGAGCTTTTTGGGTGACCAAGAGATTGCGATAATCCTTGGAGCTTTTTGGGTGACCAAGAGATTACGATAATCCTTGGAGCTTTTTGGGTGACCAAGAGATTGTGATAATCCTTGGAGCTTTTTGGGTGACCAAGAGATTGCGATAATCCTTGGAGCTTTTGGGGTGACCAAGTGATTGCGATAATCCTTGGAGCATTTTGGGTTTGAATTATGGCTCTTCAGGGGATAGAGGTACCCCCAGCTTGATGGTCTTTGCACTCTGGATCTGGCTCTGGAGGTACGGGCACGAATGGATCTTCCCTAGGTGCAAATTTTGTGAAAAGGAGGGCGGGGTCTTCCCTCGGCACTGCTGTCATGATGGGATCTCGAGGTGGACGATGCTCATCTTGAATTTGGAGCCATGGATCCAACACTTGTTCCCACCTCACTGGGTCTACGTGCCATTCATGTCCTAACAGTATACCCATCTGTCCCATTAGATCTTCATGAGTTAGAGCGCGGTGATTTTGTCGCGCATGTCTGAGATAGATCATCTCAGTCTCATCTTCTGAATCACTTTCATAGATCCAAAATTTTTCATTCTCTTCAGCATCTGTTGCTTGCGATGTTGAGGACTCTTCTTGTTCCAGTGAATTAATCTGGTCCCATTGCGGTTGTTCCACTCTTGGTGGAGGGACCTGATTCTCTTGAGACTCGTGTTATTTCGTCCGGAACCTCTAAGGGGAACAGCTTTAGAAAGATGTCCGGTAGCCGTTGATGTTCTCTTTGAGGATTAATCTCTGAACTTTCACCTCTCTCTAGCAAAGAAGAGGGATTACTGTTGCTACCAGGGTGTTTGTTGACCATGGGAGGTAGTCTCCCAATGTGTATTCTATATTCGGATTGGCATAAGGACCCAATGCCAATCCCCCCTTGTTGCCTATTTCTAGGCCTTGCATATTTTCAACCAAGATGTCTAATGGCAGGGGATGGTTGAACCCTACCCCTAACTTGTCATATGGCATCTGATATCTTGGTTGGCAAAGGATCCGCATCCCTTGCTCATATCTGTCGAGCCCGTATCCATGCCAATTGCATTGGTCGAGATATTTTAGGGCAAATTCTGGGTTTGACAGATAATTGATGTTTTCAAAAAAGGCTCTTTGTCTGCTTCCTTTTGTTGGCATGGTTCAAGACCATGATCAAAGCCCCCATACACAAAATTTGTCTGGTTCGGTGGGTAGCCTAGAGGGACGATTGTTCCAATGGGAATGCGAGGTCTTCCCATGTCTTGTACTGACTCCAATGTGGGGGTCGCCACAACATTTTGCACTAAGTATTCCCCCGTGCCCGTACTTGGCCATTTCAATAGTGATTGTTGATGATTGGGTGGGAGGAAACGGTAGTCCTTCCTGAGTCCATTCCATGTTTGGTGGTTCAAGAATCTTGGTTTCGTTGCGTTGGGCGCTTCCTCTATTGTTATTGTTGAAATTGTGGGCAACCTTTCTTCTAAGGGATTAACCTCTTCCATGATTTGTTTTCCCTTGTCCTTCTGTTGGGCCATGATAGGTGGCGTTGATGATGAAGGAGCCGATGATGAAGTCTCACCTGGCTGGGATTTTGCCTTGTTGGCCACTAGTGGTGCCTATGGTATTGGACCTTGTTTAGATGGATTTGATTGGAAATCCAAATGCGTTGAAGGGAGGGTCGATTGAGGTATGAATTGTACCGCATTGCAATACTTGAAGGGCTCTAAGTCCATTGGGACTACATGTATTTCCCCTTCATAAGCATACTTTAAGCACCGGTGGGCGATCGGAGGGACACACTTCATGTCCCTGATCCAAGGCCGCCCTAGCAAGTATATTATAAGCCATTTCACCTTCCAAAGACATGGCACAGTTGTAGGTATTGACTTTTGTCCTACCCGGATCGGCGAACGACCGTGTCGATTGTCGAGCATATTGCATCATTAAAAGCTCGCGAGTGTGTACGTGGAGGCTATGATGTGAGAGGCTGGCAGCTTCAAATGCTTTAAGGCTGCAGTGGTTATGATGTTACTGGATGAGCCAGTATCTATCAGCACTCTCTTGTACGAAATCCCGTTGACCCACGTGATAACATGTAGGGGTGGATCTGCCATGTCATTTGATATTGTTTTGACCTCATCTTCTCTGAATGTGATGACCGGCTTCGTACATTGTTTCACATGTCCCACGAAAGCGTTGAAAGAATTTTCCTTGTGGGGTTGTAATTCAATGGCTTTTAAAATGTCCATAAGAGCTTCTCTATGGGGAGCTGATTGTTGAATAAGCTTGTAGATGGACAGCCTAGCCGACGTGGTCCACAAACTCTGTGTGAGTTTGGTTCGTATCGTGACCTCAGGTCTAGGCGGAGGTAACTGCGTTGGGCATTGTTGAGGATGAGATGTTTTTGGAACTTCCTTCGTAGCTACCTCAGGGGAAGCTGTCGGGTACCTTCTGTTCCTTGTTACTATGCTAATCATTCCCACAAATCCCTATGTGGGAAGATCTTGTCGCACCTCGTTAATCTGGAGTGGTTTTGTTTGTGCCTCATGGGCTGGCAAGGGGTCCTTGAATACCCCCATTTGTTGGTTGTTTGGTGCGATGGGGTTGTCCACAACCAATGTTCTGTTGTCGATCAAATCTTGGACTAGGTCTTTGAATTTCCACCACCCATTCAAGTCATGTCCTCTGCGCCTATGGAATCTACAATACAATTCCTCTCTGTACCCCCTAGGATTGGGAATGTTAGGGTCTATAATTTGGATTTCTGGTAGAGTGACTAAATTTGCCGCTGACAAGCGGTCAAATAAGGAGTCCATAGACTCCGCATATGGGGTGAAATTTTGCCTAGGGCGACGCGGGTAATTTTGCTCCTGTCTTCTATTATCTCTTTCATAAGCAGGAGGCACTACCTGGTAGTTAGCCTTTTGAGGCTGCGTTTCTTGCACAGGCACGGGAACATTTATCGCAACTTGGTTGACTGCAGCGTGTTGTGGTTGCGTTGTCCCAGTTTTAGTGGTTTTATTCCAATCTTTCTTCTTAGGCTTGGCAATTGCGCCTTCGCCTATCTTAATCTCTTCTATGACTCTATCTTGCACCAAAGCTTCTTCTAAGCTGTCGTATTGTCACAGTAACAATAGACCAGAGATTGATTTTAAGAAACTTTTTGTGAACATCTGCATGAGATCAGACATAGGAGGACGGTAGGGTAACCTAGAAATCAAAGCTCTCCATCGATTCTCGTATGTTGCCATTGTTTCCTCTTCAAATTGCTTGAGGCTTGCTAAATCACTTAGTGATGCCTTCTTCCTTGTGTTGAAGGCAAAGCATTCAAGAAACGCATCTACTAATTGATCTAAATTGCTTATGTTGTGTTTGGGAAGTTGTGTGAACCAATCCGAGGCAGGGCCTGTGAATGTGGTTATGAATGTTCTAAGCAACAATGCGTCATTATCTTGGATGTCGAAGCATTGGCTTAGAAATCATGTAACGTGTTCCTGTGCGTCCTCTTCACCTTTAAAAACTGCCAATTAAGGCAACTTGAAGTGTTCGGGGTAAAGAGGTGTAGGCACTGAGGGATGCACCGGATTACTACGGAGTAGACGTAATGTGGGTTTTTGATGCCCAACAACTTTTGTCTCCATAGACTCCAAACGCTCCAATAGCGCTTGGTATGCATCGGAATATTTTATTTCTTCCTCTCTTGTTTGCTCTTGTTGCAAGTTACGATAAACTGGAGGCCTATGGAGGGGTGGCCGAATGGCATCCCTCCTGCCTTGATGGAGAGTTTCAACATGTTCCTCTTCTGGTTCATACTCCTCATAAAATTCTTGAGGAGTCTCTGGACGAAACCTATGACCTTGATCAAGCTCTTGTTGAAGGTACCCATCATTGTTTCGGGGAGTTGCCTCCCTCTCGAATCTATGAGGTCTTGGAGGCAGAGCTTGACGAGGTCGTGGAGACCTGTCCTGCACCAACGGATTACGCCTATCATACTGTTTAGCTCTTTGTATGTGAGGGGTTGGCCCCCTCTCAGGCATTTCATAGCGTAACTCATCCACTTCGTGTTGCATGTGTTCTCTATCCAAGCGGTGTCAGTACTCTATTTCCTGATAACTTGGTTTAATCCGCATGGTTTGGGATTGACGGGTGGTATATCTAGCGACAGCTGGGTCAATTTGGTCTACCCTATTTTGCTCAGGAGGTTTGAATGTTTCTCCTATGTGTTTACATTGAGTTTGCTGGTCTAAGGTTTCAATGGGTCACTTCCCTCTGTCGAGGTAAGCGGTATGTGCTCAAGGTTCTGGCCTCAAGGGGTGATCATGATATCCTGTTGGTGCGGAAATGCAAGGTTCCCGCATTGTTTGTTGCCCTCGAGGAATGCGATGGATTTCCTCGTACTCCCTTTCACGGGTGTAAAGGGGGTGGGCGGAGTTAGGTCACCCTATGTAAGGAGCCCTGCACTCCGAATTTTGTCTCTCTATTCTGATGATAGGTAAAGAAGGGATGCCATATCCACATTGCCCCTCCAAATGGACGGTGTGCCTGTCTAGCGCTTCATCGCACGGTGGCCACTCATGCCTAACTTCAAGAGGTGATTCTCTATTTATGTCAAGGTCTACATGTAAGGCATCTTCCCGAAAGGGGCTGCTTTGAACAGGCATACCCCACCAAGGATTCTGAATTGGATTCTTTTGTAGGTTAGACCTATAAGGCGGTATGACCAAATCCTCAGGACTGAAGCAAAAGTGACTTGTGCCTGCTTTTTGTGTACCTTTCGGAGCTTCTGCCCTTGATTGGGCTTGACTGCGGGTGTATACCATTGCGGTGCTTCTATGCTATCTAAATAAGTTTTTATCTCGTTTATGATTTTTTTTTTTTGTCTACACTAAGCAGAATTAAGCACACACATTCACAAAACCGTGGTTATCTCTTTTAAGGATTATTGGTGTGCCCTAAACTGGTTTAGTGCATTTTGGTGTTTTATTTTGTTTTTGTAGGTTTTGAAGATCGTTTAAATGCATTATGACGACTCATATAACTCCCAAAACGGTAGCCCCTTCAATATACCAACCAGGCCGATATACCAACCTCTCTATATACCCGCCCTTACGAGAGGGAGACTATAGGTACATGAGAGCAGAAGGTATGTGGTACGTAGGCGGTACGGAAGGGGGATTGTCCTGTTAATGGCACCTACCATAGAAAACTTATCCTCGCGTGCATGGGAATCACCCCAACGACACTCGGTCTGTCTTTGTCAGGATTTACGCCTAACAACAGTTGACAATCGGGAAATGGATGCAAATCAAGCCAAGGTGGTGATGAACTACACCAATGGTCTTGATCAAGGGCTGGTGTCTTACGACCAGCTCCTTGGTTTAAAATTGTTACGTGGAGTGTGTGAGGTTCATTTTATTTAACGAAAATGAAACAAGCATGAATGATTTTCCCTAAGTATGCAGGATAAAATGAAAACAGTCAAAGAAATATAAAATAGAAACAAAAAATTTAACAGAGATGATAAAATCCCTACCTCTTCTCTGCCTGCTCCAGTTGCCTCTAAATTTCTGCTCTGAAAATCTACAGACAGAAAATCGTCCCCTGGTGAGACGATTTACAGAACAAAAATCGTCCCTGGCAGAGACGATTTTAAAATTGTCTCAGGGTGGGACGATTTCCAGTAAAGTAATCGTAATAGTCAGAGACGATTAACAGTCTGCAAAAAAAAAATGTACCTGTAAAACACAAAACACAAATACCCGATTAGTTTTCTGTGATCTTAAAAATAGGGAATAGGTCCCACCATGATCGCCACTGAAATCACGAGATTCCGGGCAAAGGAAACACTAATTGCGATGCATTCAAAATCAAATGCGCTTAAGTCCTAGAAATGTAAAGTGCATGAAATGGAAAAGAAACGCATTGGAAGAGACACAAGCAAATGGAGAAAACACAGCCCTTTCATTAATATCCCTTGATCTCTGTTACAATGACGTCTCCTCCCTTTTCGGGGGCTAGGAGCGTTAAAAGAATTCGATTACAATCACTCAATGTTCCTCTTTCTACGTGCCCATGATTGCAATGGGTGGGCCAAGATGATGTCACCGCTGATGTCGATGAGTTCTTAACCTCTGCTGCTTCTCCTGCGAACAAAGAAA
Organism: Wollemia nobilis; assembly: GCA_028583015.1. NCBI lineage: Eukaryota > Viridiplantae > Streptophyta > Pinopsida > Araucariales > Araucariaceae > Wollemia > Wollemia nobilis. Next base: position 17,077,855 of record JAQPPZ010002226.1, read on the forward strand.
CAACCAAGATGTTAGTAGCACCTGCTGCAAATGAAAGGTGTTTGTTCTTTAAAATTAACGAAATATGCATGCAAACATTTATCTAAAACAATAAACAAAATGATTCTAAACAGACCTAAAAACTTGCCAGAAGACAGAAAATGTTACCAACAGGCCATTGCCACTGAGACATCGCCAAGAATCGGAAATCGTCCCCGGGTAGGACGATTTTTGACTGTAAATCGTCCCTGGGTGGGACGATTTCTTCTGTGTTGGGGAAGCCGAACTGACACGCTCCAATGTCGACTCTCAAGGTCTCCAAAACACCTGCAGACAGGGGGGTTATGTAATTAGGGCCATTTTGGGACGACCCAGATGGTCGGATTCTCCCAATTTGGCCTCTACCCTCGGGAATTTGATATCGCCTCCTGCAAGTTAGTGAAACTACAAAACGACACAAAACATACTAGAATCTGATCAAAGGTTACGAAATTGCAGCTATGAATTCACCAAACAGGAAACACAATATGCAACATGAGAAAATAAACTAGAATGCTTCTGAAATAAAACTTAAGAAAAGTGTGGGGATGCCCAAGTGGGCCTCCCACCGTTGGCACTTGATTCCGGTGCCAATCCACTAGGGATGGGCCCAAAACCTCTTAGGATTGGGGGGTTGGTGAATTGGTTGGTTCAGGTGTCCATGTGTTGGATTTGGGTCAGGTTCAAGCTTCCAAAAGCCACCCAACAACCTCCCTTGCAAAAGAGATTGGTGGATGTGGGAAGGTGAACCAAAAGGGATGCAAGTGGGTCTTCAACTCGGCAGCACTTCATTGCTTGAAAACTCCTTCAACTTGTATGTCTTGGGTGATAAAAGTCCCACCTTTTATAGACCCATGGGGTCTCTTTTGGGAGGGAAGCACAAATGCCATGTGTTTGTCATAGGTGCCATGTGGCAGTCTTGTCTTCCCATGATGGAGGGGAGTCCTCCATTGACTTGGGCTTTCATAACTGCCCTTGTGATAGTCCTCAAATGGCCTATTTGCCCACTCACACACGCGTGCGAGGCAGGAGTCATCAACTGATTGTTATGGGTTGCCAGTTGGCCTCATTTGTCTTTTTGCCCGTTAAACTTGGAAATCGTCCTCACCCGGTAGCGATTTCGGAAATCGTCCCCTGGTGAGACGATTTCAAGTTAGCAATCGTCCCTGGGTGAGACGATTACTAGGCAAAGTGTCTAAGTGTGCCAAATTGCTTCTTGACCTCACAAAATTGCTATGAAAGTGGTTAAGACCACTGTTTGACCTCTAAGGGCTGCCCTGGGGGCTGTGTTTGTCAAAGCGATCAGTGTTTGCAGTCACGTAATCGGATTGGTGCTGTTTTGGTGTCTACAATCTAAATGGATTTTGGTTAGTTGGGATTCTATATGTAGTCTAGTGCAAGAGGTAGGCCTTGGGTTATGACAGACAACTCTTTTTGGGTAGGCTTTGGTTGTAAAACTTTATTGGAGATGGTGTACCTCTTAAGATCAGATTTGGGCTAAAATGTTATCTTGTAAATACTTTAGAGGTGTTTCTGAGGCTGAGATCCCTAGAGTCAGCTTGGTTGGTAAAGGTTCTGTTATTTGGGACACTCTAAAAAGAGGAGCTAATTTAATCAAGCAGGGTTTGTTCTAGATTTACAATCAGGGATCAAATGCTCTTTTTTTGGAGGATTCTTGGTATGGCCACCCTCCTATATTGAATCAATATCCTGGGTTATGTTTCCTAAGAAATTTTTTCTTGGAAGTGAGCTAGTCTTGTGTGGAGGACTTTAAAAAATCCAGTATTTTAGAAATATGAAGATGTACAGGTGGAAATATCCACAAGAATTGTCCCAGGGGGGACTGGCCAAGGACAGAGATGTGCTTGCTCTTATTATTATAGGGATGCCTTGTTCTTCATTGAGGGGTAAAGATATTCTGTATTGGAACCCTGATCCTAAGGGAACCTACTTGGTAGCCTATGGTTATCAGGTTCTTGATAAGCAAAAGTATGGGAGTCTTCCCGTCACTTGGTGGAAAAAGGTGTGGAACAAATTTTCCTGACCAAAATGTAACTTCTTTCTCTGGTTGGTAGCTCGTAATAAATGCCTTACTTGGGATAATGTGAGGAAGAGGGGATTTCAGGGTCCCTCTTTTTATGTCATTTGTAGTAAGAATGATGATGACTCTTCTCATTTATTTTTCCAATGCTCGTTTGCCAGAGACATTTGGCATCATTGGTGGAGCGCCTGGAACCATCCATGTTTTCATGTGCTGTCCCTGGTGGAGTTTTGGAATAGTCTGGGCAGACCTCCAGCCAAGGCCCCCTTCCTTCGGGTGGCTTGGAATTTGTGCCCTTCTTGCATCATCTTACAAATTTGGCTCAAACAGAATCGACACATATTTCAAGGCAGTTATTTGGTTGTTCAACAGATCTAGCAAAGGATCCTATATATGGTTCAGGAAACCATCCATAGCAAATGTGATGTGGACCCTCTTTTGGATTCTAGGGAGAAGAAGGTACAACAAGCCCTTGGTCTCTTTGGTGATGGTGTGAACTCTTCTAGCCCTAGTAGGGTTCCTCAGCTCAGCAAGAAGGTTAGGAGAGATGGTAGGTGGAGGCAACCCCTTAGAGGAGTTTTAAAAATTAATACTGATGGATCATCTAGGGGTAATCTTGGACATGATGGCATTGGCAGTTTTGGGAGATATTCTACTGGTGGTGTCAGTTTTTTCTTTTCCATTTATAAAGGTGTTCACTCCAATAATTTTATGGAAGCTCTCACAATTATTGAGGTGTTGTGGAGGGGGTTTTCTCTTGGCTGGTATAGGATTATCTGCAAGTCTAACTCTCAAATTGTGGTTAATATTTTAAATAGTAAAAGGGTGGATGAAGTTAATTGGCAGTTGGCCTCTGTAGCCATTCAGATTATCAGAATGAGTGAAGAGTTTGAATTTAAATCCTTTGTGCACATTCCAAGGGAATGGAATGTGGTTGTTGATTACCTGGCCAAAATGTCTTCTGAGCTGCTGGATCCTTGGAGTATCGATAATTGGGAGAGTCTCTCATATGGGGACTCTCAATGTTTGTGGTAGTTGATCCACAAGGATGTACAGACTTAATGTGGTTTGTTCTTGTTGTATTTTTTGGGTGTCATTCTAGTCTAGTGGTTTTAGTCTGTTTGGCTGTTTATTTGAGTCCTGGTTGGAAGCTTAGTTTTAATCTATAATCTAGACATTTTATCAATAAATTTTTACCCCTTTATTTAAAAAAAAAAACTACATGTCATTGTAGTATGACTGCTTTGACCCTTGGGAATACATCATATAATCGATATGAAAAGAAAGAACTCTTAGGAACACTGCAAAACTATATTGCATGTTACCTTTTTGTTGTTCTGTCTACGTTTAGGTGTCAAAGAGCTGTGTCTAAGAGGAAAAATAATTATTATGTATTGTAGATATTTGAAAATATTACTTAGGTGTATGCTAGAGTCTGAGTTATTAAAATAATAACCCCAAATTCAATATCATGTATTTGCAATTGAATACGTAGATCCTAGGGAAAATTCATGACGAAAATTGAAATTATGTATTTGTAATTGAATACGTAGCTTGAGGACATGCATGGCAGAATTCTGTGAATATGTGTGACTTGCATTTTTATATATACTATATTTTTCTTTATGGTGTATCCATTTGATGTGGATATTAATTTGTATATTAAAGCTATTAATCTATGCTTTATTTCTTCACAATACATAGTTCAATTATTTCATATGTTTTTATACTATGCATCTTTCTAATAGAGTTTAAAGCAGTCAGATATGGATGATAATATTTTAAAAATGTAATGTTGGTGTTGGCATTTTTGCCACATTTGATTTTGATTAAAGTATTAATGCTTATGTTGTTGCAGATCTGACCTTTGATATCAGCTTTGATGCAGCTTTGGCAAAAAAAGGAGAAAAAATGAGCAAAAAATGACTAAGTCTAAAAACTGCAGCGATTCGCTGACATGTCGCGAAATCACGGTCAACGCAGTCAATGCAGGCAGGTTGGGCGGAACCGTCGCGATATCGCGACGTGTTCCAGAATCGCGCGTCGGTCGGCTTCAAAGACTCAAGTTGAAAACTTGCAACGCATCGCTGACAGGTTCCAGAATCACGACGTCGGGAGCTTCGAGGACTAAGGTGCAAAAATTGCAGCGACGCGCTGATGTCTTATTTTCGCGATGTAGTTGTTTCAAAAGGCTAAGGTGCAAAAAGTGCAGCGATTCGCTGACGTTCCGAAATCGTGCGGTGATTGGCATGCAAAGGGCAAGAAGTGTTCCATTTTCGCGGACCGTCAGCAAGGCCGTACAAGGTGCCCGAAACATGTAGCGAAATCGCTACATGTTTCGTTTTCGCGGGGCAGAGCGCAGGGAAGAGCCAACGACAGAAACATGTAGCGAAATCGCTACATGTTCCATTTTCATGGAACAAGCTAGCGATGGAGAAAAGGAAGCCGAAGACGTAGCGATATCGCTACAGGTCCCATTTTCGTGGGTTAACAGCGGCCAGGGTGTACGGCGTAAAAGACGTCACGATTTCGTGACCCGTCACGTTTTCGCGACCTGCAACTGTTTTCCCGCCAAGTGCAGTATGAACGACCGAGGAGATATTTTTGGTTTTCGATGATTTAATGCTGACCCGAATTAAATATTTTATGGATTTCCAAAGCAGTCAAGGTCGAAGAAGCACCCAGGCCACCAAAATTAAAGTTTTATTTATTCAAAGCTGTTGTTCGTGGATTAATTCAACGGGTTTCATGCATATTGTCAAAAACAAATTTAATGAAGGACCGCGAACGTTTCATCGCATTTAATTTTTGCTGTAATCAAGGGATCGTGTATGTAATTTCCAATGCACAATTGTAGATCACGAGAGGGGTGGTGGCACATTTTTAATACTGCAAAGAGGACGGACCTCTATAAAAACCAATGTAATTCTCATTTCAAAGGGTTGGAAAAACTTGCTGCTAGAGACTGGAATTGTATTTGCGGGAATAAAAGGATCACTTCTAATTTTTCAAGCGTTGCATGGATTAATTTCTTTTCTATTTTTCTGCATTTCTAATAGCATTCATACTCCTGCATTGCTGTTACATTTAAATTTTGCTTCTGGATTTAAACATTGCGGTCAGGGTACGATTTTTGGAATGTGGGTTTGGAGGGATTTGCTGCATGTGATTGTGCGAAGATTAAGCTGATTTCTTATGTTACTTGCTGTTGTTGCGTTTGTAGTTTCCTGCTATTGTTTTTCTCATCCCATCACTTCGGCCTGTGGCCATATTTCCCATTTCTTTTCGCAACTTTTTCAATTTCTTTCCCGCAACCCTTATCTTAAACCAATTTTAGAATAGTAGAGGGAACCAGCCCACTCTGGAGATTGGTCTGGGAGCCATTTCTTGCTTCCAGCCTTTCAATGTTGGCCGGGTCTAGGGCGCACTTGTAAAATCCTTTCCTATGGCAGATTCGTGACCAACAGCTTTTGGCACGCCTGGTGGGACAGACTGTTTCTGTCTCCAAGAATTCATAATCGGTGGGATACGCATAATTTTCCAAAGTGATAACCCCACCGGTGCCAACAGTTTTGGCACGCTTTTAACACCCGGAGGTCTCAAGATTTGATGAGCTATCTTGGCCTCACAGCGGAGATTTGGAAGTTCATCTGGCGACTTTGCTGAGTTGAAGATCTGTTCGTGGACGCCTGTTTTTTTTTAAAAAAAAAAAATTCAAAGAATGTTCATCTGGCGACTCTGACTTAATGGCGATGGCCATGATTCCGCAGACCACTGCCACAAAGGTGAGGGTTTTTTCTAGATGGGATGATCCTGGCCCTCTGAATCTCCAAGTTCGGCATGAAATTCCCGAAGGTGCCCTGAAGAACCTGGCAAAATATGATGGTACCGTAGGCATGGCTCTGACACATGTTGAAGACGTTGCTACTCTGTCCATGATCCATGTCATAGAATACGAAGATATCATGATCCAAATTCTGGTTCAGTATTTGGAAGGAAGAGCGTTGCAGTGGTACAGATTGCTCAAACGTCAAAGCATCAGTTCATGGGATGATCTCGCGGGAGCACTGATCAAAATATTTGACGAAGATCCTTTCTACAGTTCTTTGGATCTCTACCAATTTTTCATGTACATCAAGAGAGCACCTCAAGAGAGCATCACGGACTTCAATGTCCGATTCTTGATAAGTTGGAAGAGAATTCCAGAGAAGATCCGTCCATCACCCACCCAAGCCCACCTCTTTTATGTTCGAGCTTTTAATTCTGACATAGGTCTCTTTTTGCTGCAGTCAGGTGAACAACGGTTCCCACAAATCTTTGAGGAAGCAGTGCGAGCGGAACAGTTGTTGCTCTTATCAAGAAAGTTACCGTGGGGAGAAACTCCATTACCTTCTCCGGTGGTTGCTGCTCCTGTCTACCCTGCACAGTACTTTTCATGCCAGATCCCTTATACTGAGCAGAAACCTGAGATGCAGTCATGTGGAGTTCAAGGGACAGATCTCGTCCAAAGTCAAGGATTGGAACATGCAAGCACTTTTCCAGCAATGAACAATATGGTTGCTTGCAGTTTTCATCAAGAGATGGGCCAAGTAGAAGAACAAGTTCAAATTCCAGAGCCTGAGGAGATCCCAAAATTAGATTTCTCACTTGAAGAGCCCTGTGATCACATCAAGGAGTTAGAGGAGCCTGTACTCAACCCACAGCCAGTAAAGTCTGCAAAGTGGTGGTGTTGGTTCCAGCCACTACATCCGGTACCTGAAGAAGTCCTCCATATGGGTACTAGTAAGAAGGATAATCTATCGCATTGCATCCTATTCGCACCATGGAGAACTTCAGGAAGGAGCCAACCCAATTTCAAGGATCGACTTAAGTATGATCAGATCTGGTCGGGACATTGCAGATTTACCGGATAACATTCTGAGATTGGGTGTCTGGTGGTGACATGCCAATCATGTCATGAACTATTGTATATAGTATTTTGAAAAAACAAAAAAAAATAATAGAAAAAAGAGAAAAAAAAAAAAGAGGTATGGTTAGTACTGTTCATCTCAGCTCTTTTGTTGTCTGCTGCGCTGTAGGTGCTTGTTTTTTTTCTTTCTTTTGTCTCTTCCTTTCCCGGCAGTTGGTGGCTCTCAGAAAATTCTTCTTTTCCCTTCCCCGTTTCCTCTCTTTCCTTTCTTCATCTTCTTTCTTCTTTTTCCTCTGCATTAAAACAAAATAAGCCACAGCTGTTGTTTCTTTTCCCTTTTTCTGTTTTTCCCCGTCCCTTCTTATCCCTTTCCTCTAAGTTCAGTCTTTTATGCATTTATTTCGTAGTCTAGTTCATTTCATTTCACAGCCTTCATACTTTTATTCCCACTCCATAACTTCGTTCATTTTCATTTCATCATTCCATTGCAGTCACCGCTTGTGCAATCGCAAGAGCTCACTCCATCATCGCGTTCCATTAGTCATTTCATAATCAGTTATATGCAGGTTTTTCCAGTTTCAATTTTTTAGCAGAACATGTATTGCAGCAGCCCACCTTCTGTTCGAATATGACTCTGTGCCCAATGGACTAAGGCCTGGATTCTTGCATACAGCAAGCTGTATACCCCGCGAGCCGCCAAGAATGTTGGCATTTTTGCCACATTTGATTTTTATTAAAGTATTAATGCTTATGTTGTTGCAGATCTGACCTTTGATATCAGCTTTGATGCAGCTTTGGCGAAAAAAGGAGAAAAAATGAGCAAAAAATGACTAAGTCTAAAAACTGCAGCGATTCGCTGACATGTCGTGAAATCGCGGTCAACGCAGTCAACGCAGGCAGGTTGGGCGGAACCGTCGTGATATCGCGACGTGTTCTAGAATCGCGCGTCGATCGGCTTCAAAGACTCAAGTTGAAAACTTGTAGCGCATCACTGACAGGTTCCAGAATCGCGACGTCGGAAGCTTCGAGGACTAAGGTGCAAAAATTGTAGCGACGCGCTGACGTCTTATTTTCGCGATGCAGTTGTTTCAAAAGGCTAAGGTGCAAAAAGTGCAGTGATTCGCTGACGTTTCGAAATCGCGCGGTGATTGGCATGCAAAGGGCAAGAAGTGTTCCATTTTCGCGGACCGTCAGCAAGGCCGTACAAGGTGCCCGAAACATGTAGCGAAATCGCTACATGTTCCGTTTTCGCGGGGCAGAGCGCAGGGAAGAGCCAACGACAGAAACATGTAGCGAAATCGCTACATGTTCCGTTTTCGCGGAACAAGCTAGCGATGGAGAAAAGGAAGCCGAAGACGTAGCGATATCGCTACAGGTCCCATTTTCGCGGGTTAACAGCGGCCAGGGTGTACGGCGTAAAAGACGTCGCGATTTCGCGACCCGTCGCGTTTTCGTGACCTGCAACTGTTTTCCCGCCAAGTGCAGTATGAACGGCCGAGGAGATATTTTTGGTTTCCGATGATTTAATGCTGACCCGAATTAAATATTTTGTGGATTTCCAAAGCAGTCAAGGTCGAAGAAGCACCCAGGCCACCAAAATTAAAGTTTTATTTATTCAAAGCTGCTGTTCGTGGATTAATTCAACGGGTTTCATGCATATTGTCAAAAACAAATTTAATGAAGGACCGCAAACGTTTCATCGCATTTAATTTTTTTTGTAATCAAGGGATCGTGTATGTAATTTCCAATGCACAATTGTAGATCACGAGAGGGGTGGTGGCGCATTTTTAATACTGCAAAGAGGACGGACCTCTATAAAAACCAATGTAATTCTCATTTCAAAGGGTTGGAAAAACTTGCTGCTAGAGACTGGAAGTGCATTTGCAAGAATAAAAGACTTGACTTCTAATTTTTCAAGCGTTGCATGGATGAATTTCTTTTCTGTTTCTCTGCATTTCTAATAGCATTCATACTCCTGCATTGCTGTTACATTTAAATTCTGCTTCTGGATTTAAACATTGCGGTCAGGGTATGATTTTTAGAATGTGGGTTTGGAGGGATTTGCTGCATGTGATTATGTGAAGATTAAGCTGATTTCTTATGTTACTTGTTGTTGTTGCATTTGTAGTTTCTTGCTATTGTTTTTCTGATCCCATCACTTCGGCCTGTGGCCATATTTCCCATTTCTTTCTGCAATTTTTCAATTTCTTTCCAGCAACCCTTATCTTAAACCAATTTTAGAATAGTAGAGGGAACCAGCCCACTCTGGAGATTGGTCTGGGAGCCATTTCTTGCTTCCAGCATTTCAATGTTGGCCGGGTCTAGGGCGCACTTGTAAAATCCTTTCCTGTGGCAGATTCGTGACCAACAGTTTGGGTAAATTGTCCAAGGAAACTTTAGTTTGTAGAATAATGTTTTCCATGTTGCAAATTAGTAGCTATATGGTGAATTTTATGGTTAATGACAAACACTTATAATAGAGGTTACAACCTTAATATTTCTTACAAACTTGAAACCCTCTATTCGTGTATAGCGGATATTGTCTCATTCAAATTCTCGTTTAGGATATAATTTGTATAAGAGTTGATGTTTTAAAACATAATGCTTTAGCTCAAACCACCACAATATGGATCCATAAAGTTTTAGTTTGAATAAAATGATTAAATTAAAGTCACCACGGTGGGTTGAGGAAATGAACCATCCGTAGAGTGAAATGACGGACTTGAATAAGTTATTCAGTATAAGATTTAATTATACTTCTCTTAATTCTTTAAATAGAGCTTATGTTAAGTATATATTCATTGGAAAATATGGAAAAAAAAAATAGGAAAGCTATATCGCAGTAAGCAATGATAGAATTATTTTTAGACCAAAGAATAGCGGAGTCGATTTAAAACCAAGACCAGTTCTAGAATACTTAGGAGATCATTACTATTAAATTCTCTACGTATAACTTGAAAAGAGATGAGTGATTGATGTCCAAATGAGATCTACTTTCGTACATTATTTGCATATCATAATTATGTTAAATAGGTGTGTAATACAAAAAAGGTTTTTTGGAGTGAGGTTGCTTTACAAGAATTACCGAGTGGTGTTTATTTTCTTAAATAAAAATAGAATGATCAAACCTCTTTTTAAAAATCATTTAGATTAAATATTAATTTAAAAAATACAATAGAACAGTTGTCACCATACTTAAAATGATATGGGTAGTCCGCTCTATTACATGCTTATGTAGTAAAAGTATATAGAGTAATATATGAAAAGGAAGTGTATTTCAATTAAATTTTAGAAGTAGCACCTACTCCATCAAATAATAAAATAAGAAGAAATCATAAAACAAATTAATATCGTGGATTTAAGATTCTTTATTTTAATTACAATGTTTTCAAAGTCCTCTGGATTTTATTCCGTGTTAGTGATAAATATATAAGTAGAGAGATAGAAACTAGAAATATTATATTATATAGTATATCTCATAACCAATTAAGAAATTGTATTTGTTTACAAACCTTTGCATAGTCAATATTCTTTAAACAATTTGAATCATAGTTAAGTTTGTGATAAGAGATTACAAGATTGTGGGATAGACAATACTAATATGCAACCTAAGGTTTTGGGTAGGACAATCTTGTCAATAATTCAAGATTGTGGAAAGGACAATCTTGTGAAGAAAAATATTAATGGTGCTTCTAGGTAGGCAAACATCATAAATCAAGGCTCTAACTATACTTCTGATGGAAAAAGGTCAGAATGGAAGGTAACGAAGGGTTGTATGGTCATCTCTTCTAGGTTATATCTTCTAGTGATGAGTGGTTAATTATGCTTAAATAGGTGTTACCAATATCACGATGGTATGGGATATCATATTGGTTAATCAACACAAGTCATTAGGTGGTTACTAGGGTATTGGTAAGACCTTAGATGATGCTCCATGGAGGATGGTTGATCATCTAGCTCGAGCATGTATGTGCTAAGTCTTATAGGACATAAGTATAAGATATAAATTCATGAAATCATGTTAGGACATGAGAAATTTATGTGTCACACCTCTAGGTGTTAAGGGTCCTAGAGGAAAAGAAACCCACTGAATGAACTTGGAATCTTAGGTGGAAGGTGAAGTTAATATAGGTAACTATATAGGATTTTGCCAATCTCAATCTCATGAGTATTTTGACTGCAGTGAAATAGTACTCATGAAGATTAATGTAACATCCTCATACTAGAAAATGAACTAGAAAAGAATGAAATAAAGAAAAAATTTCTCATATTGAAACCTCTAATGTTGGACAACCAAGTGGGTAGAACTTGGGGTGTTACATTTGGTATCAAAGCAAAGGTTATGAATATCTAGGCAATAGAATTTTAGAAATACTATGACTAACTTAATTTATGTTGCCAATGTGTTCACCTAAACTTGAAATTTGATAAGGCTCTTTGTTTTGTTGGGCATGCAATGACATCTGGAAAAAAAACTAGTTCCTCAAAAAGATCTACGATGGTTCAGTAGGAAGGGCTGACCAAACATCCTAAAAGGGTCTTTCAAAAATTTATGAGGATCGGGGCTAATGAGGAAGCCGCAGAACAACCTCAGGAAAAGAGGAAGAAAAAAGAACCAACTGTCAAAGAGAATAAAATGGTCCGGATGGTGCAATTATTGCAAGATTAAATGAGCCAACATAAAGAATAGATGGAGCAACAAAGTTGTCAAATGGATGAACACATAGCTCTACAACAAACCCAAATATCACAACACATGAAGCAACAAAAAACTCAGTTGGCTCAACAACAAGAGATGACTTCCCATCAATAGAAAATAATCAAAAATTTATCTAAGGGAAAATAAACGGTAATAGTTGAGGATGAGATAACTATTGATCCATGAAGAAAATAGGTAGGTTCCAAGTTGGACAAGGATATGTGAAGCCTTGAAATAACTAAATTTAAGGGTAAACATGATGGGAAAGAGGCCGAAATATGGTTGAATAGTGTGGAGGCATACTATGTGGTTAGAAATATTTCATCTAAATCAAAATATTTGTTGGTAGTTTTTCATTTGATGGGAGATATCGCTGATTGGTGGGATACCTATAAGAAAACTCACAATGTGGAGGTTTTCGATTTTCATTGGGATACATTTGTCTTAGCATTAAAATATAGGTTTCTAACATCATAATTTTACCTTGAAAGGACTACAAATTTTTCAAGTTTAACGTAGGGTAGTATGACCGTAATTGAGTATTATAAGCGATTTGTGCAATTGCTCAAATACATGAATGAATATGAGCAACGAAATGAGATCAAAATTCAGAAATTTCTCCTAGGGTTACATCCAAAAATTGGACATCTAATTCTTATGTTGAAACTTGCTACCCTAACTGTTGCTTGTGACTTGGCTTGATAGGAAGAGGATAATTTTAGGGAATATAAAGAATTGTTAAACTTTGAGAAAATATGGATTGAATTCACTGATGACACCAAGCAAAGGATTCATATTTTATGTGGACGTGAATTAGTGGAACCACACATTTTGATAGCAATGCAAGTTAAAAAGAGTAGTGAAAAAGGGTAGTAGATTCTTTGTGGTCAAACTTAATAAAAATGAGGAAAACAAGTCTGGAGCAAGTCTTTTCCAAACCTATCTAGTGTTTAATGATTTTTTATATGTCTTTCTTGAGGAACTACTAGGTATTCCGTCCTAAAGAGAATTTGATTTCACTATAGAAATTTTACTAGGAGCAAATCCTACAACTCAAACACCATATAGGATGACTACAATAGAGTTGCAAGAACTTAAGACTTAGCTACATGAGATTTTAGAAAAAATCACATATTAAACCTAGTGTTTCACCATGGGGTGCATCAGTTTTATTTGTGAAAAATAAGGATGGATCATTAATACTATGTATTGACTAAAAAATGCTAAACAAGATGATTGTTAAGAATAAGTACTCTCTACCCAGAATAGATGATTTTTTTGATCAACTAAAAGGGGCCACAATTTTCTCCAAAATTGATCTCAGATATAGTTATCATCAGTTGAGGATTCGAGAAGAAGATACCCATAAAATTACTTTTTGAACTGGATATGACCACTATGAATTTATAGTGTTGTCATTTGGATTGACCAATGCTCCAACTTCTTTTATGAATCTAATGAATAGTGTGTTTCAAGAGCAACTAGATCAGTTTTTGTTGATATTCCTAGATGATATACTGATCTACTCCAAGAGCAAAGAAGAGCATGATCTTCATATGAGAATTGTTCTTGAAATACTTAGAAGGAATCAATTGTATGAAAAAATATCCAAGTGTAAGTTTTATGCAACCCAAGTACATTTTTTGGGTCATGTAATTTTTGCTGGAGTGTTTATTGATCCAAATAAAATTGAGGCTATTATTGATTGGCCTGATCCAACAAATTTTTTTGAAGTGTGAATTTTTATGGGGATGGTTGGGTATTATTACCATTTTATCCATAATTTCTCTAATATAACTTACCCAATAACCAATCTTCAAAAGAAAGGAAAATATTTTAAATGGACATAACGATGTGAAGAAGCTTTCAGAACTCTTAAATAAAAGCTAACATCAACACGTATTATTAGAATAGAAGATCCCAAACAACCATTTGTTGTATGTATTGATGCTTCCATGGAAGGATTAGGTGGGGCTCTCATGCAAGAAGATGGTGTTATTGCTTATGAGTCATGAAAACTTAAGAAACATGAATTAAATTACACCACACATGACCTGGAATTGTCCATGGTAGTGCATGCTCTTTAAATATGGGGATATTACCTACTAGGTAAATCTTTTGAGATTAGAACATATTATTAAAGCTTAAGACATATATTTACTCAACCAATGTTCAATGCTAGACAGAGGTGCTAGATGGATTTTTTGGTAGAATATGATTTTGGTATAGAGTATATAAAGCGAAAATAAAATAAATTAGAAAATGATTTAAGTATAAGAATGCATATCAATACAATGCCACACTATCAATATGCTATAATTGATCAAATAAGAATATTACAAACTCAATATGAATATTCTCATAAGTATCGGGAACTAGTTCAGCAAGACTCTGATAAAGCAAAAGAATTTAGAATCTGGGAATATACAATATTCTTAAAAAATAGAGTGGTAGTGCCTAACGATCAAGACCTGAGAAATATGATACTGTAAGAGGTACATAATGCTCCTTATTCCAATCATCTGAGCTATGTAAAGATGTATGAAAATATGAGAAAAGATTATTATTGGCCAGGAATGAAAAAGGATATTGCTGAATTTATGGCTAGATGTTTAGAATGTCAAAAGGTGAAGATAAAACATATAAATCCAACTGGATACTTATTTTCATATTCTATTCCACAATACAAATGATAGGTTGTGACTATGGATTTCATTGTTGGGCTGCCTAAAAATTATTTTCAGCATGATGACATTCTGGTGGTAGTTGATAAATTGACTAAAGTGACACATTTTTTTCTTGGAAATATTAAATATGGAGCTCCCACTATAGTCCAAAAATTTTCCAGGAAAGTGGTAGGATTACACGGTTTTCCTAAAACAATTATCTCATATAGGGATTCTCGATTCACATCTGATTTTTGGTAGATATTGCATCAGTATTGGGGAACAAAACTCAATATTAGTACTGCTTATCATATAGATGGACAAACTGAAAGGGTAAATCAAGTCTTAGAGGATATGCTTTGCATGTATTGTATGGATCATCAAACAAAATGGGAAGATTACCTTTTCTTGGTAGAATTTGCTTATAATAATAGTTACCATATTTCTCTAGGCATGGCTCCATTTGAGGCTCTATATGTGAGGAGGTGCAGAATGAAATTATCATGGAGTAATCCAGAGGATCGAGTGATGATCAGGCTAAATATGGTCAAAGAAATGGAAGACCAACTTAATGAAATTCATCAAAGGCTTAAAGAAGCCTTAGATCGACAAAAGAGTTATGCAGATCTTAAGAGAACACCAAGGTAATTCACTTTGGAAGACAAGGTATTCCTAAGAGTTAAACCTACCAAAATTTCTATCAAATCCTCTAAGCTTAGTCCATGATTTTTAGGGATTTTTGAAATAGCTGATAAACTAAACCCGGTCACCTACAAATTTGACAAAATTCATGATACATTCCATGTGTCCCTTCTCAAGAAATATGTTCATGATCCCTCACATGTTTAGGATTTTGATCAATTGTATATGGAAAATCCCCTGCACATTGAAGTACGACCAGTTAAGATCCTTGGTTATCGAACAAAACAACTAAGAAAGCAGAATATTGAATAGTGCAAGATCCAATGTGACTATTTTTCTAAAAATAGTGCCACATGGGAAGATATGGCCATCATGAAAAGATAATTTCTATTTTTTTTTAATAGTTTTATCATCATGTCATACTTTCATTTTGATTGAACAGTAATATTATCATATTTTGGGTTGTGAAGTATGATACATATACTTGATATTTATGCATGTTTTGTTTTAGCAATAAATGATGAATCAGTTTTGAAAATGTAAATTTATTGATGTATTGAATTGATTTTCTATTATCCAGGCAATGTTGCTTTTTATGCTTCAATGGGAAATGAAAACACTAGGACTATGTTTAATCTTACGGGGGGAGTATGTAACAATCCTTCAAAAATCTATTTTATTATATGCCTAATTTATCTACAAGGATGAGATACTGCTAATGTATCTGTGGGTGCAGGGGATATGTATTGTTACTAGTGGGTAGAAGGATTATTCCAGTGCAAGGTAAGTCAATATAAATGATGAGCGGTGGTGTATATGCCAATTGATAGGGACAAAGAACCCAATAGGTAATGCATTCGCCATCCTTATAAGTAGATGTATATCATGTAGTTGCATTTGTAGGAATGCTTGATGTTTGTCAAATTGTGAATTTATGATATTTGGTTGGCAATGAAAATGCTTAAATGCATGGGAGCCATACTTCAAATTGTTGGTTGGCAATGAAAATGCTTAAATGCATGGGATCCATAGTTTTAAATAAAAGGATGAAGGTGGAATAATGATATGGTTTTTATTGTTCAAAAAAATAGAAAGGGAAGGTAAAGGGATAAAGTAAATATAATTAACAATTATATATATATATATATATATATATATATATATATATATATATATATATATATATATATATATATATATATATTAATGTGTGTTTTGAGGAATTTATTTATTTAAAAATAATATATATTACGTAAAACTATATATATGAATGTATTAAAAAAATAATAATTGTTTGTTCTACAATAAGGTAAATAAAATATTATAAATAATAATAGATATATTAATATTTAATAATAATGTAGATATTCAAGAGTTATGGAATTGCATTATTTAAAAGGTAGAAATTTTGGACATTTGGCATTTGTTTTGGGAAAATTATTAATTAATTTAAGTTTGTTGAACGTGGATGAGAATGGTTTCCATATGGAACACCGTGGATCAAATAATCTAAAAACTAATGCTAGTTGCAAGCGAAAAAGGGGAACCATATTCTAGATTAGGGAAGGAAAGGCGAATATGGACAAAAGGGTGGTGTGCATGATTTCAGAAAAGGAAGTAGAGTGACGAAGGGAGACCAATGTTGGAAACAAGGAAAGAATCCATACGTCTATTCTGGAAAAATTTCTAAGAAGAGTTATATGGAAAATTTGAATGAATAAGTTCAAATATATATTATGTGTGCTGCTCTGTGATGTTTACACAATGACACTGAGAGGGGGGGGTGAATCAGTGTAGCTATTAAATTTTTATATCTACAGCATTTAATATGAAATAAAGAGAACAAAAAAAAACTTGAACAAGAGAGCAAACCACAACACTCAATATACCGAGGTTCACCAATTTGGCTACTCCTCAAAAATGACTGCTTGGACTCCAATCCAAATCCAGTCTTTGCAAAATCAATTTTACAAACACTTTACCAGCACCAACTGGAAGGAGCACCAACCCCTGTAATTTTCTGCTGCAACAGATGGAGCACCAACTCCTAGTACCAAGCACCAACTTGGACTGCAATTCTGATAAATTTAGAATGACATAAAAATGTCTTCACTTTATGCACGACCCTGACTGGTCTGCAATTAACTCAACTCTCACACTCTCACGGCTCCGCTTATTTTTCTCTTGATTCTTTTCTAACTCTCCTTTTACAAGCAATTTCTCTCTAACAACAACAACATCTTCTCTGTACGATTATTCTTTTATAACCTTTCAATCCTGCATGCAATCGAATCACATACTCTGACTGTTCGAATCCATGCAATACGACTGTTCGGTTCCATGCACTTCGACTGTTCGAAACCCTACAATACGTCTTTTGGAAACCATGCAATACGGCAATTTTGTTTCATGTACTTTGACTGTTCAATTTCTTTGAATACGGCTTTTCGAATGCTTTTTCGAAACTCCATATATGATTCTTCGAAAGCTTTTCGATTCTTCATGTTCGGCTTTTCTGTATGCTTCAAATACGTCCATTAGAATGCCTGCAAATTCGACCTTTCGAATGCTTTTATTATCCTTCAAATTCGGCTTTTCGAATGCGTTTCAATTATGCATGTTTGGTCGTTGCATTGCATGTCCAACACCGTCAACGATTAATCGTCTGTCCGACTTCGCTACTTTTTACGTAATCGGTCGCATGATTTTCCTCGTCGCTTTTTTGACACGTGTCACCTTGCATGTTCCTGCGGGTTTTACATGCCGATCATTACCTGTCGTGATATCGCGACACTTTTGACTTATGCTGACGTCACCCTGAAGGTTGTCGCGAAATCGTGACCATTTTGGCCTTGAAAGCTTTTCCCTCGCTCATGTCGCGATATCGCGACACTTAGAACTTTTGCTGACGTCATCCTTCAGCATGTCACGAAATCGTGACCGTTTTGGCTCTTGGAAGCTTTCCCTGCATCTTGTCGCGATATCGCGACACTTTGAGCTTTTGCTGACGTCATCCTCAATGCTGTCGCGAAATCGCGACGCTTTCGGCTTCCAGCAGCTTTCCTTTCATCCTGTCATGAAATCGTGACACTTTTCAACTTTGTTGACGTCATCATCCTGCTTGTCGCGAAATCGTGACACTTTCGATTTCGTACACTCTTCTTTGCCCAGAGATAAAAGGAACATGTCACGAAATCGTGACACTTTGTTCTTCCGTACAACTCTCCTTGCCAACTCCAGCAAAAATGGAACATGTCACGAAATCGTGACACTTTGCTCTTCCGTACAGCTTTCCTTGCCAACTCCAACGAAAATGGAACATGTCACGAAATCGTGACACTTTGCTCTTCCGTACAGCTTTCCTTGCCAACTCCAGCGAAAATGGAACATGTCACGAAATCGCGACGCTTCCGGCTCTTGCTGACGTCATCATCCTTCTTGTCACGAAATCGTGACGCTTTCGGCTCTTGCTGACGTCATCAATCTTCTTGTCGCGAAATCGCGACGCTTCTGGCTTCCGTACGCTCTTTGCTCCATGCAGTAGCGAAATCGCTACAACTTTGTGCCTTGTGCTTTTACCTTGCCTCTTTTCATGAAATTTTGACTTGTAATATCATTGCTGCATCTTTCAGATCTACACTTTTGACTAGTAGCGAAATCGCTACACCTTAGTTTCCCTTTGTTCCAACATGTAGCGCCATCGCTACACCTTATTTTCTCTTTGTTTCAACCTGTAGCGAAATCGCTACACCTTAGTTTCTCCTTGTTTCAACATGTAGCGAAATCGCTACACCTTAGTTTCTCCTTGTTTCAACATGTAGCGAAATCGCTACACCTTAGTTCCATGTATTTTCATCATGCAACGATATCGCTACACCTTTGTTTCCTTTCATTTCAACATGTAGCGATATCGCTACACCTTTGTTTCCTTCTCTGCCAGCATGTCACGAAATCATGATAGTTTTGCTCGCATCTTCTCTCTCCTCGACCATGTCGCGAAATCGTGACAATTTGGCATGCATTTTCTCTCTCCTACTTTTTGTCGCGAATATTGCGACACATTTTCTCTCTCCTCAATGAAAACTTGACATGTCGCGAAATCGTGACATTTCTCTCTGGCGCCTTCTCTCTCCTCGACCATGTCGCGGAATCACGACAAAAACATGTCGCGATATCGCGACGCTTTTCTTCCTTGTCTCTTTTTGCCAGCTTCGAACCGGGTCACTTCGTTTTCCTTGAAACTTTTCGCACTTGATCCGACCGACCTCGAACCGCATCAATCGCATCAATCTGACCGTGTTGACAACAATGACAATACTTTTGCAATTCTTTTGCTGCACCTTTCTCAACAATCTCCCCTTTGGAATTGTTGGCAACACACTCGCAACCTTGCTTAATTTCTTCTCCCCTTTGCCAATAATACCAAAGGGCTCATCGTAGACTCCCCCGAGTCTATGCACAACATTCTCGGACTTAAAAAGTTTGAATGCTCCCCCCGAGAATGTGTTTCCCATAGCTAGTCGGTGCTTGGGTGGTGTGACTACTCCCAACTTCTTCCGAAGGTATTCAAATACTTCCTTAGGCAAAGGTTTTGTGAATATATCAGCTACTTGCTCGGTAGTTGGAACAAAATCCAATTTAACCTCTCCTTCCGCAACTTTATCCTTCAAGAAATGATATCGGATTGCAATATGTTTGGTTCTTGAATGCATTACTGGATTCTTGGATATGTTGATAGCACTAGTGTTATCACATTTAATTGAAATTGGTTCATTGAAATGAATACCAAGATCTTTCAACGTTTGTCTCATCCATAATATCTGAGTACAGCATGTTGTTGCTGCAATGTATTCTGCCTCTGCAGTGGATAGAGATACTGATTCTTGTTTCTTGCTGTGCCATGCTACCACTCGTCACCAAGATAAAATGCTCCTCCACTTGTGCTCTTTCGGTCATCAATACATCCTGCCCAATCTGCATCAGAATATGCAATCAAAGTGAAATATTTACCTTTTGGGTACCACAACCCATAATCCATAGTGCCCTTGAGATATCTGAAAATCCTCTTTACAGCAGTTACATGAGTTTCTTTGGGACCGGCTCGAAATCTTGCAACCATACATACTGCTTGTAATATATCTGGTCTAGTGGTCGTTAAATACAGCAAGCTTCCAATCATAGACCTGTACATTGTTTGATCTACATCCGGGGATTTATCATCCTTGCTCAACTTGCAGCCTGTTGTCATGGGAGTGCTGACCGGTTTACTGTCTTCCATTGTGAACTTTTTCAGCATTTCTTTTACATATTTAACTTGAGAAATAAAAATGCCTTTTTCATTTTGATTGACCTGCAATCCTAAGAAATAAGAAAGTTCACCAATCATTGACATCTCAAATTCTTTTTTCATTTTAATTGATATGTCTTTGCAAGTATTCATCCATGTCATCGCCAAATATTATGTCATCTACATAAACAACAAGAACAATAAGATGACCCTTCTCTGTTTTGACATATAAGTTGCTATCCACCAAACCTTTCTTAAACCCTTGTTTAATTAGATAATTATCCAAACCTTGCATACCATGCTCGGGTGCCTGTTTTAATCCATATAAAGCTTTCTTTAACCTCGCAAACAAAATCTGGATTTTCACCAAGTTGGAAGCCATCGGGTTGTTCAATGTAAACCTCTTCTTCCAGCTTTTCCATTCAAAAATGCTGATTTTACATCCATTTGATATACTTTGAAGTTTTTATGAACTCGCTAATGCCGTAAACATCCCGATTGCCTCTAGTCCTGCTACCGGTGCAAAAGTTTCTTCAAAATCAATGCCTTCAACTCCGAGCATAGCCTTTACATACCAATCTTGCCTTATTTCCGACAACCTCGCCCATCTTCATTCAATTTATTTCTAAAAACCCATTTAGTACCGATTATGTTTTTATTTGTTGGTCTAGGTACTAATTCCCGTGTATTGTTTTTCTCTATCTCGATCTAGTTCTTCATTGATTGCCTTCATCCAACTTTCATCGATGCTTGCTTCAAAGAACATTTTTAGGTTCAATACTAGATAACGGAGAATAGTTCCTCACCGTTGTTCTTCTTGTTTGAATACCATCTCTGGGATCCCCAATAATCTGCTCACTTGGATGATTTTTCTGCCAGCTTGCCTGTTTTAAATTTCCTGTTTTCTTCTTCTTCGATTCGGCTTTTACACTATCCGGATCAATTTTCTCGATTCTTCTCTGTTTCTTTTTCATCATCACCTTCAATGACTTCTTCATACATAGGGTAGTTTTCTTGATAAGTAGTTTCTTGTTCTCTACCTTCATCAACTTTTACATCAGCACTTTCAACAATTTTCTTCAACTTCTTGTTGTAACATGTGTATGCCTTGCTTTTTGTTGAGTAACCGAGAAAGATACCTTCATCAGCTCTATCTTCAAATTTACCAAGGTTATCTTCAGTCCGTTTTATGTAGCACTTGCTGCCAAATACTTTGAAATGTCTTGTTGTTGCCTTTCTGCCAAACCACAACTCATAAGTTGTTTTGCTTTCATGTGGTCTCAAGGATGCACCTGTTTTGAATGTAAACTGCAAGTATGAACCGCCTCTTTCCAAAATCATGTCAGCTATTTTGTTTTCTCGCAAGCATTGTCCTTGCCATTTCCTCGCACTCGTTCTATTCTTCCTTTCTACAACACCATTCTCGCCCGAGGTGTCCTAGCCGCTGAAAACTGTCTTCTTATCCCATGTTTTTGACAAGTATTCTCGCAAATTCTTCGGAGATAAACTCTCCTCCCCCGTCTGATCTTAGGCATTTAATTCTTTTTCCCGATTGATTTTCAACAAGATTTTTGAAGGTTTTAAACATTTCAAAGGCTTCTGACTTGAGTTTCATAAATAGTACCCATGTCATTCTTGAGTAGTCATCTATACACAGCATAAAATATTTGTGTCCATTTATGCTTTCAGTTCTCATGGGTCCACATAGATCAGTGAGAATTAGTTCTAATGGCTTGCTAGTGAAGTATTATTTTGCTTTGAAAGTGGCTCTGGTTTGTTTTCCCTTTTGGCATGACTCACGAGATGCTATTTACAGGGTTTGCCAATGTTTGGTATGTCTCTAACTGCTCTTTTTGAACTGATTTTTGCCAGATTGTCAAAACTAATATGCCCAAGCCTCTTGTGCCATAGCCAGTTTTCATCTTCCTGTCCCATCAAGCATGTTCCTTCTGCAGTTTCTGAAAGTGTATACAGATTTCCTGAAGTTCTCGGTCCAGTGGCTATTAACTTTCCATTTTTTGTCTTTCTTACTTCACAGCCCTCCTTCTTGAAGATTACATCATGACCTCTCGTCACATATTTGACTTACACTTAGCAAGTTATGCTTCAGTGCCAATTACAAACAAGACTTCTTTTGATTTTATATTGCCATCACCGATCTTGACTGATCCCTTTCCAACAATCTTTGCTCCATCATTATTTCCAAATTTCACGGAACCACCTTCATAATTCTCGTAAATTCTCAAACTTTTGCTTGTCACCTGTCATGTGACTCGGAACAACCACCGTCAAGTATCCAAGGTGCTGATTTGTTCTCGAGCTTTAAAAGCAGTCCGGACAATCAAAGATTCCTTTTCTTTCCATTCTCGGTTTGATAGCAGATTTTGCTACTTGTTTTGCCTTTGTTCTTTCATTAGCATGTGCCTGTTTTTCAGGAAATTTCTGGTTTTGTTTCAACCCACTTAGCTGAGATTTTCTGCCCTGATAATTATTTGATGAAAAAGTGCTTCTGCAGTTTCTAGCAATATGTCCAAAATTATGACAATTATAACATTCAACCGCATAATTCATTAAAGGAGAAAAAACATTTCTCCTGGTAAAATTCCTTTGAGATACATTATGCCTCGCAATCTGAAATTTTATGGCCATAAGCATTGCATTTAAAACAATAACCGAAAAAATGCATGATTAAACCTGGGTGCCGGTCTTTGCCAGTTTGAAGTAGGAGCCATGACTCTTCTCCTCCTCGGATGTGTGACTTTTGTGAATCCATCTTTGTCAGTATTCTTCTTGAATCTGGCATTATTGTTTTCTTTTGCATTATTTTGTTTTTCTGGTTCAACCCTGATCTTTTCTTCTTTCTTTGTGGGTTCTATATTCAAGTTCTTTGAATCCTTTGAAGATTCTCCTTCATCAAAGCCTAAACCAAATTTGATGCCAGAAGGCCTTTGGTTATTTAACATTTTATCCAACTTTACAGTACTTTCTTCAAACTTATGAAAACAGTTCAATTTTCTATTCATCTCCTCTAACCGCATCCTTAACTTAACGATGTCTTCCTCTAGCTTGCCGCATTCAACCTGTCTTTACAGCTTAATTGTTCATCAAGAACTTCAGACATTTTCTTGAATTCCTCTCGTCTCGTATTTTCAGATTGTTTATTATGTCTCTGGCATTCTCTAATTTCTTTGAAAAATTTTTATTCTTCTTCCTTTCTCGCACTCAACTCTTCAAGTGCAAGCAACCAATTCTCCTTCCAAATACACTTCAGCTTCATCCTTGGAATTTTCATCACCTTCCCGATTTTCCTCTCGTTCTTTCTTCTTCAAGTGCCATGAACAGAGCTTCACCTCCTTCTTCTTCAGACTCCTCATCTGTGCTTTCTTCAGAACTGCTGACATTCTTGGTTATGAAGCTTTTCTTCTTGAAGTTGTTCTTTCTGAAATTTTGTTTCTTCTTCCAATCACCTTTTTCTTGGTGTGAACCTTCACCATTTTTTGTTCTCTCCTGGCATTGGACATTTGGCCGCAAAATGACCGACTCCTCCACAATTGAAGCATTTAAAAGGTAGCTTCCCTCTATATTTTCCTTTTCCTTTTGTGAGTTTCCGAACAAAATTGGCTTCTCGTTTCATCCAGTTGTTCCTTCATCCTCGGATTCATGTTCAGCTTTTACATTCTTGTGTGCTTTAAAAGTCGCTTCTCTCGTCTCGTAGACTTGGTTTGTCCTATTCTCATTTCATATGTCTGTCAGTGGAACCATGCAACTCATCCATGCTGAAGTTGTTTAGATCTTTTGCCTCTTCTATTGCAGAGACTTTGGAGTTAAATCTTTTGTGAAGTGTTCTGAGAACCTTTTTCACCACAACTGCATCATCAATTTCTTCACCAAGTCCTCTGATTGCATTAATAATTTCGTTGACTCTCAAAGATATAAATTTCTATGTTTTCATCTTCCTTCATTTGCGTAGTGCTTCGAACCGTGCTCGATGAGTTTGCGCTTTGCTTCCTTAATCTTACTCTCTCCTTCATGGATGCTCTTCGCTTTATCCCACATGTCCTTTGCTGATTTACAACTCATGACTCTTATCGCTTCACCGTCAACAAGCCCACACATTATGGCATTCTTAGCTTTGGAGTTGTTTTCAAATTTCTTTTTCTCAGCAATGATCTCGTTGGAGGGGTAGTGGGTGCCGTGTATCCACTATCTACGTAATCCCAAATATCGTATCCCAATGCACTCGGATATGTTTGCATTCCCGAGTTTCCGTAAGGTGTAATTTGTTCCATCAAATAAGGGAGCTTTGTTGGATGAAAATCCTTCACCACCTCGCCATTGTTTCTTCCAAGATCTCCTTAGCTGATTAAGCTTGTACAAGGAACCTGTGCTCTGATACCAATTGATGTTTACACAATGACACTGAGAGGGGGGGTGAATCAGTGTAGCTATTAAATTTTTATATCTACAACATTTAATATGAAATAAAGAGAACAAAAAAAAAACTTGAACAAGAGAGCAAACCACAACACTCAATATACCGAGGTTCACCAATTTGGCTACTCCTCAAAAATGACTGCTTGGACTCCAATCCAAATCCAGTCTTTGCAAAATCAATTTTACAAACACTTTACCAAGCACCAACTGGAAGGAGCACCAACCCCTGTAATTTTTTACTGCAACAGATGGAGCACCAACTCCTAGTACCAAGCACCAACTTGGACTGCAATTCTGATAAATTTAGAATGACATAAAAATGTCTTCACTTTATGCACGACCCTGACTGGTCTGCAATTAACTCAACTCTGCACACTCTCACGACTCTGCTTATTTTTCTCTTGATTCTTTTCTAACTCTCCTTTTACAACAATTTCTCTCTAACAGCAGCAACGTCTTCTCTGTACGATTATTCTTTTATAACCTTTCAATCCTGCATGCAATCGAATCACATACTCTGACTGTTCGAATCCATGCAATACGACTGTTCGGTTCCATGCACTTCGACTGTTCGAAACCCTGCAATACGTCTTTTGGAAACCATGCAATACGGCAATTTTGTTTCATGTACTTTGACTGTTCAATTTCTTCGAATACGGCTTTTCGAATGCTTTTTCGAAACTCCATATATGATTCTTCGAAAGCTTTTCGATTCTTCATGTTCAGCTTTTCTGTATGCTTCAAATACGTCTGTTAGAATGCCTGCAAATTCGACCTTTCGAATGCTTTTATTATCCTTCAAATTCGGCTTTTCGAATGCGTTTCAATTATGCATGTTTGGCTGTTGCATTGCATGTCCAACACCTGTCAACGATTAACTGTCTGTCTGACTTCAGTTACTTTTTACGTAACTGGCTGCATGATTTTCCTGTCAGCTTTTTTGACACGTGTCACCTTGCATGTTCCTACGGGTTTTACATGCCGACTGTTACCTGTCGCGATATCGCGACACTTTTGACTTATGCTGACGTCACCCTGAAGGTTGTCACGAAATCGTGACCATTTTGGCCTTGAAAGCTTTTCCCTCGCTCATGTCGCGATATCGCGACACTTAGAACTTTTGCTGACGTCATCCTTCAGCATGTCACGAAATCACGACCGTTTTGGCTCTTGGAAGCTTTCCCTGCATCTTGTCGCGATATCGCGACACTTTGAGCTTTTGCTGACGTCATCCTCAATGTTGTCACGAAATCGTGACGCTTCCGGCTTCCAGCAGCTTTCCTTTCATCCTGTCATGAAATCGTGACACTTTTCAACTTTGCTGACGTCATCATCCTGCTTGTCGCGAAATCGTGACACTTTCGGATTCCGTACACTCTTCTTTGCCAGCAGCAGTGAAAAAGGAACATGTCACGAAATCGTGACACTTTGTTCTTCCGTACAACTCTCCTTGCCAACTCCAAAAAATGGAACATGTCACGAAATCGCGACACTTTGCTCTTCCGTACAACTTTCCTTGCCAACTCCAGCAAAAATGGAACATGTCACGAAATCGTGACACTTTGCTCTTCCGTACAACTTTCCTTGCCAACTCCAGCAAAAATGGAACATGTCACGAAATCGCGACGCTTCTGGCTCTTGCTGACGTCATCATCCTTCTTGTCACGAAATCACGACGCTTTGCTCTTCGACGTCATCATCCTTCTTGTCGTGAAATCGCGACGCTTCTGGCTTCCGTACGCTCTTTCTCCATGCAGTAGCGAAATCGCTACAACTTTGTGCCTTGTGCTTTTACCTTGCCTCTTTTCATGAAATTTTGACTTGTAATATCATTGTCGCATCTTTCAGATCTACACTTTTGACTAGTAGCGAAATCGCTACACCTTAGTTTCCATTTGTTTCAACATGTAGCCAATCGCTACACCTTAGTTTCTCTTTGTTTCAACCGTAGCGAAATCGCTACACCTTAGTTTCTCCTTGTTTCAACATGTAGCGAAATCGCTACACCTTAGTTTCTCCTTGTTTCAACATGTAGCGAAATCGCTACACCTTAGTTCCATGTATTTTCATCATGCAGCGATATCGCTACACCTTTGTTTCCTTTCATTTCAACATGTAGCGATATCGCTACACCTTTGTTTCCTTCTCTGCCAGCATGTCGCGAAATCGCGATAGTTTTGCTCGCATCTTCTCTCTCCTCGACCATGTCGCGAAATCGCGACAATTTGGCGTGCATTTTCTCTCTCCTACTTTTTGTCGCGATATCGCGACACATTTTCTCTCTCCTCAATGAAAACTTGACATGTCACGAAATCGTGACATTTTTCGCTGCGCCTTCTCTCTCCTCGACCATGTCGCGAAATCGCGACAGAAAACATGTCGCGATATCGCGACGCTTTTCTTCCTTGTCTCTTTTTGCCGTTTCGAATCTGGGTCACTTCGTTTTCCTTGAAACTTTCTCGCACTTGATCCGATCGACCTCCGAATCGCATCAATCGCATCAATCTGACTGTGTTGACAACAATGACAATACTTTTGCAATTCTTTTGCTGCACCTTGCTCAACACTCTGTGTACAAATATAGAATTGCATTGTAGGAAAATTGAAATATTTCCTATGCAAATATGGAAATGTTTATGATGCATGCGTTTGAAGAAATTGTTGGAAATAGTATGCATTAATGGATTGTTGTGAACCTGGTTGGTTGTGAACTTGAGACAAAATTTATTCGGTTTTGAACTTGTTTGGTGTGCATGTTGTGCTGAGAGACATTGTGATACTTGCACATTATGTTGGATTGATTATGAGGTGTTGGGTAACTCTAAAACATTTTGCATGTTGTGTTGGGTATGAAAATAATGTATGCATAATAGGAATAATTGCATGTCATTGTAGTATGACCGCTCTGACCCTTGGGAAACCATCGGATAATCGATATAAAAATGAAGAACTCTGAGGAATACTACAAAAATATATTGCTTGCTACATTTTTGTTTTTTTGTATGCATTCAAGGGTTAAAGAGTTGTGTCTAAGAGGAAAAAGAATATTATATATTGTAGATATTATAAAATATTACTCAAGGGTATGTCGGAGTCTGAGTTATTAAAAGAATAAAGCTAGATTTGATATCATGTATTTGCAATTGAATACATAGCTCCTCAAAAAAATGCAGGGTGGAAATTGA
The DNA here is from genome assembly GCA_028583015.1 of Wollemia nobilis. Lineage (NCBI taxonomy): Eukaryota > Viridiplantae > Streptophyta > Pinopsida > Araucariales > Araucariaceae > Wollemia > Wollemia nobilis. Next base: position 17,105,736 of record JAQPPZ010002226.1, read on the forward strand.
AATTATGTATTTGTATTTAAATATGTAGCCTGAGGACATGTATGGCAAAATTCTATGAATATGTGTGACTTACATATATATATATATATATATATATATATATATATATATATACTATACTATACTATACTATACTATACTATATTTTTATTTATGGTGTATCCATTTTATGTTGATATTAATTTATATATTAAATCTATTAATTTATAATTTATTTCTTCACAATACACAGTTTGATTATTTCATATGTTTTTATACTATGCATGTTTCCAATAGCATTGAAAGCAGTCAGATATGGACGATAATATTTTGAAAACGTAATGTTGGGTAAATTGTCCAAGGAAACTTTAGTTTGTAGAATAATTTTTTCCATGTTGTAAATGAGTAGCTATATGGTGAATATTTTGATTAATGAGAAACACTTCTAATAGAATTTGCAACCTTAATATTTATTACAAACTTGAAACCATCCATTCGTGTACAGTGGATATTGTCTCATTCAATTTCTCATTTAGGACATAAATTTGTATAAGAGTTGATGTTTTACAACATAAGGCTTTAGCTCAAACCACCATAGTATGGATGTATAATGTTTTAGTTTGAATTAATTGATTAAATTAAAGTCACCACAGTGGGTTGAGGAAATGAACCATCTGCAGGGTGAAATGATGAACCTGAATAAGTTATTCAGTATAAGATTTAATTATACTTGTCTTAATTCTTTAAACAGAGCTTATGTTAAGGATATATGCATTGGAAAATATGGGAACAACAAATAGAAAATCTATATTGTAGAAAGCAATGATAGCATTATTTTCAGACCAAAGAACAGAGGAGTCGATTTAAAACCAAGACTAGTTCCAGAATACTTAGGAGATCTGTTACTATTAAATTCTCTACATATAGCTTGAAAAGAGATGAGTGACTGATGTCCAAATGAGATCTACTTTCGTATGTTAGTTACATATCATAATTATGTTAAATAGGTGTGTAAGACAACAAAGGTGTTTTGGCGTGAGGTTGCTTTACAAGAATTGTTGAGTGGTGTTTCTTTTATTAAATAAAAATAGAATGAATCAAACCTCTTTTTAAAAATCATTTAGATTAAATATTAATTTAAAAAATACAATAGAACAGTTGTCACCATACTTAAACTGATATGGGTAGTCCTCTCTATTACATGCTTATGTAGTAGAATTATATAGAGTAATATATGAAAAGGAAGTGTATTTCAATTAAATTTTAGAAGTAGCACCTACTCCATCAAATAATAAAATAATAAGAAATCATAAAATAAATTAATATCATGGATTTAAGATTCTTAAGTTTAATTGTAATGTCTTCAAAGTCCTCTGACTTTTATTCCGTCTTAGTGATAAACATATAAGTAGAGAGATGGAAACTAGAAATACTATATTATATAGTATATCTCATAACCAATTAGGAAATTATGTTTGTTTACAAAACTTTGCATAGTCAATCTTCTCTAAACAATTCAAACCTTAGTTGAGTCTGTGATAAGAGATTCCAAGATTGTGGGATAGATAATCTTAACACGTAACTTAAGGTTGTGGGCAGGAAAACCTTGTCAATATTTCAATATTGTGGGAAAGAAAATATTGTGAAGACAAATATTAATGGTGCTTGCGAGTAAGCAAAAATCATAAATCGAGGCTCTAACTATAATTTTGATAGAAAAAGATCAAAACGGGAGGTAACAAAGGGTTGTATGGGCATCTCTTCTAGGTTATACCTACTAGTGATGAGTGGTGAGTTGTTCTTGACTAGGTGTTACATATAGCATGATGGTATGGGACATCATCTTGGTTAATCAACACAAGTCACTGGGTGGTTACCAGGGCATTGGTAAAACCCTAGGCAATGGTCCATGGAGGATGGTTGATCATCTAGCTCGATCATGTATGCTCTAAGTCTTACATGACATAATTATAAGACATAAATTCATGAAATCATGTTAATACATGGGAAAGTTATGTGTCACACCTTTAGGTGTTATGGGTCCTAGAGGAAAATAAACCCACTGCCTAAACTTGGAATCTCGGGTGAAGAGTTAAGTTAAAAATAAGAAACTATATGGGATTTGGCCAATCTCAATCTCACGAGTATTTTGACTGCAGTGAAATGACACTTATGAATATTGATTTAACATGCTCATACTAGAAAATAAACTATAAAAGAATGAAATAAAGAAAAAAATTCTCATACTAAAACCTTTGATGTTAGAAAACCAAGTGGGTAGACTTGGGGTGTTTGGACAACCAAGTGTGTAGAACTTGGGGTGTTACAAAAGTAAATTCTATTTATATGGAAATTTATTTCCAAATATTATTGGATGGTTTTCCCACAACTCTAGAACATTGTGCTTGTCTAGTAATATAATTCCATAATTATATTAATAGACAATACTGCCAAGTGATACATGCATTATAGCCAAGTTGTTGTAATACCACTATGCCAATACCAATGAATCTTTATTAATATTTGATAGGTGTGAAATAGGGAAATGGACAACACATAAAGAAGAAAGCAAAAACAAGCTATGTGTATTTTGTTCATAAGGGATGGTAGAAACAAAAGTGAATTTTTATATTAAAATGTTTGACCTATAATGACATTTGAATAGAGATGCCCTAGCATTCTAGAGATACACTCTATGGAAATATTGTTTGAATAATATATGCTACAAAAGATAGACACCAATATCACCATTCATTATCTATGCAATCATCCTAATAGATAGTCACATTGATAGATGACAATCAAAAGAAAAATAAATAATCAGGAGAAGGGGGGATATGTGTAGGTATTAGGACTAATATCGTTTCATGAAATAGCTAAATGTATGAAATAAAAATTAACTAGATAGGATTGGAATGTTATTAGTTGGACTATATGTATTTATATGTATAAGATATATCAAGGGCATTAAGAACAAGTATGTTCACACATGACAATAATATTCATTCATACACATGAAAGCTAATATTAAATACCTAAATCAGATACATAAAAATTTCTTAATGTTTGATAGGTGTGAAACAAAGATATTAACAACACCCAAAGAAGAATGGGAAAACAACCTATGCTTTTTTTTTCATCAAGGGTATTATATACTAGAAATAAAGAGATATTTTATGCTAGAATGTTTGGCCTACAATAACATTCAAGTGAGATACCCCGACATTTTAGAGGCACACCCTATGGAAACATTGTTTGAAGGGCAGGAGCTAGAAAAAATAGGATAATTATTGATAAACATCAAGAACAAGATAATCACCCTCCAAAAGAGGGTAGCAAAGACATAAAATATTTTTTTTATCTTTAGTAAATGTTTATGTGTTAGACTAGTTTATCCATTGGACATTATTAAAATAATTTCAATTCGTTAAATAAAATTTAAAAAGTGAAAATATGTATTGAACATTACATTACAATCTCTAAGATTATGGGAAGTGAGAAATTGAGAGAGTTGTGGGTTTTCACAATATGTAAATTAAATACAAATGAAAAATAGACACTTAGCATAGTAATTACAATAGGATATGGTGGGGACATTGAAATGTGTAAAATTTTTTGAGACAATATCAATATTCTTTCCTAAACTATAACAAACCAGTCAAGTAAAATATGCCTTATGTTGATGGTAAGGTAGAATCAGCCCACTTGGATCGATTCCATTTGTATTATGAGAGTCAGATGGTGCAAGAATTGTTACGTTCTGGATATGCAAGTTGCTACAAAAATACCACAAAAAACATCAACTTAGATAATTATAAAATATTTCCAAACTAAAATGTAGATCCAAAAACCACCATTCTAAAGATTCAATCCATAAACCTATTGTACATAGGATGAATATTCTAAAATAGTGAATTAAAAAATGATAGGTTTGCAATAATAGTATTAGTAGAGCTTATCAGCTCCACAAGGTGATGTCATGTGTAATTAAGTGTATGATTATGAAACCAATCCCACCAAATTGTACCTTGACCTTAAATCATTCCATTAGCACTTGCACATATAAAATATGCAAAAGCAAAACTCAATTAAAACTTAAAATTCTATTAAAAAACAAAATATAAAAGGATAAAAAAGAAAGAAAAATACCACTTAGATAACCCAACGTAAACCAATGAATTTCCTCCAATTTTATGTGACAAGTTATGCTAAATATGAAAGGATCTACCTGTTATAACAATGTATAAGATGTTGTAACCATGTATTAGGCTACAATGTCTTCCACCAGGTAGTTCCCTTCCTCTACCATAGGATGGCAATGGATCAATCACTGGTTCATCCTTTGAATATTAAAATCAAATTATAAGGAAGTGTAAAATCTAAAGCTAGGTTAAATAGCTTCTACAAATATTGTATATGTAGAACTATCAAGAAACACAAAAGTAAATTCAATGTTGAATTCCTTGAGAACCTGGTTTGTTGGATATGGGATCTGATCACATAGGTCCTTATAGGCCCCAATCACCACCATATCTTATTTGTAATTCATGGTGAGATTGTACTACCTCCTCAAAATTTCTAAATTATCTAGATATCCCATGAAAATGTAGATGATGTCATTGATACAGGCCAAATATCTAGGCTTGAGAGGATTTTGGTTCTTATGGGTGTAATCGATGGCATCATTAGGATCTACCTTAAAATAGATAGATTCAGGAACCACAAGATTCATTAGGATCAACAAAGGGCCTTGTGAAACAATCCCAAGCAGTAACCAATAGATTAAATTTCAAAAATCCTACCCTCTAAAGTTTTCGTGAATCCTTTAAAAAAAAATTAAGGGTGATTTTTAGGGTAGCTTTTAATTGCCCTCTTAGGGTCTATTAGGGCATTTTTTTACCATCGTATTTAGGCACAGTTAAAACTTTTTTGGTGAGGGTGGTTTAAAACTGCCCTCTTAGGTCTATTAGGGAAGTCTTTTATCGTCTTAAAAAACATCATGTTTTAGGTACCGTTAATTCTTTTTTTGGTGAAGGTGATTTAAAACCACCCTCTCAGAGTCTATTAGGATCATTTTTTACAATCGTTAAAAAATATATATTAGTCACCCTTATAAGCATTTTTTGATGTAGTGCATTATGGAGTCAATCTTGAGATCTTCATATATGGAAAAAGAGTAGTGGAATCATTTTAAGTGTTAATTCTTCAAAACCTTACCATGAATACGATGAATATTATTTCCAAAAAATATCGAAGCAACAAAACATCATGAGAAAGAAGAGATAGGACAAAGTGCAAGCTAGGACAAAGTGAGAGCTAGGAGTGAGTGTGAGTCAAGAGGGATTTTAAGCTCGTAAAGAGATCTTTAGATATGGAAAAAGAGTAGTATATTTTTCAAAGTGTATCAATGCTTCAATCCTTTACCATGAATTTGGTGAATATTATTTCAAAAAAATTATCAAAGCAAAGAAACATCAAAATAAAGAAGATATAAGAGGGAGTGCAAGTTGAGAGAGAGTGCGAGCTAGGAGGAAGTGTAAGTTGGGAGAAAGTGTAAACTAAGAGGGATTGCGAGTTGAGAGGGAGTGTGAGACAAGAGAGAGTGCAATCCAGGAGGGAGTGAAAACTAGGAGTGATCCCCATCTCAAACCCCACTAGTTATTTTAGAATAAAATTCATATTTGAAAGCCTTAATGAGAAGTTAGGATACCCTAGCTAAAAGTACGAATGCTCAAGTTGAATATAATTAGAAGACAAAATATATGGAAAGTTCAATCCAAATAGCATGATATAATGGTTTTGAAAATGAGGTGGTTAATATATGAGTTCCATAGATCCTGGTTAGGGTTTTCAGAGATTCAATATTGGATCAAGTGGAAGTGGGGATTGAATTCAAATTACTCCAAATTTTCTTTCTAAATTTTTTTTTCTTGTCATCTTTTGTAATTAAGAAATTAGAAATAAAAAAATTAAGGGCATCCCATGGTTTATATGGAGAGATATCCTTTATTTAAGTCCATGGAATGAAATTTATTCTATTGGAACATAAACTATTAAGAATCTTCTAATTTAGGTTAGGTTTTTTGGACTTCCATATCAACTTATGAATAAGGATGTTTTGAAGAATATTGAAAATAACCTAGGATAATTCATAAGGAAGTACTAACTATTAAGGAGTGGACGCATGCTATATATATACTAGAATATGTATTGCTATGGATATTTCAAAACCTTTGCTATAGTCTATTAATATTAAATCTGATTATAGACAATGAAATCAACAAGTGGATTATGAAAACATCGCATTTTATTGCCATAATTGTTATGCGAATGACCACTTGACAAGAGTTTACAAAGTGAAAACTAAGTAGAAAGTGACATTAAATTTTGATCATAAGAAAAACTTCAAGGAAAAGGAAGGAAGTCATACATTAATATAAGGTAGATTAGATCAAGGATATTACACTCCTAAAGAAAGGGCAACGAAATATTATATGTATATGGAAAAATTCATCATAACTCACTTGGATCAATCATTAGAATAAATAAAGAAATATATAAGGAATAAGAAAGTACAATTTGCAAGTTCAAGTTTAGAAGGAATTAAAGGTAAATGTGAAGGAAAATCCAAACACAAAGATGATAGAATAGGTCAACATATTTCTAGGTAAATCATCTTTATTTTCCTCAAATAGTATAGAATCCTCTCCTGGTAATAGATGTGAAAGTGGTATAGAGGTTATACCTTGCACTTTAAGGTTTCAAGAGTAGCATAATAAAAAAAATGAGGATGGAGGAAGTATGTAATAATTTAAGGTTTTAGAGTAAAATAAGAAGGTAATTGCTTTGAAAGAGTGACCTTGCACTTTAGGTTTCTAGGGAAATATAATGAAGATTGTGCTTTTGAAGTTATTCTTTGCTCTACAAATCCTGCACAATAATATAAAGTTATATATGATAAGTCTTACTTTGGGCAGTGTGAGAAGATTAAGAGATGCATGAAGATGAAAGTATTAATGAAAATGAAAAAAGAGAGAAAGGCCATAGAAGCAAAAACAAAGAGAAAAAAAAAATGGAGCGATATTAATATGGAAAAAAAAAGCAAATAGTGCAAGTGTTAACAAGAAGTAGGGCTAAACCCGTAACTAAAGACAATATATTTATATTTATAGATATGAAAAATGGGCAGCAAATATTCTAGCAATTCATAGTGTTGAATTTTATATTGATAAAATTTTAATTTGAGAAGACATGTGTATGAAATAACAAAAAAGAGTTGATTATGAAAACTTAGTAATAATGAAAATAGCAAATATTTTTAATAAAAATGGTAGATAAAAAATATTTTTGATGCAAATACATGTTAAATATAATTTAATTAATTTAATAGAAAGCAATACAATATTTTATTTTTGTAATGAGAATAATCCTAATAAAAATTATATATAACTTATTAAAAAAAAAAACCAAAAAAAACATTAAACACTCTTGTAGGAAGATGGCATGTAATAAAAACCTACATAAGTAAAAGCAAAAACAAATAATTTTTATAAGCTTCATATGCATTAATTTTAAATAATACAAACAAGTAACTTTTTTAATGTTCATATGCATTAATTTCAAATATTTAAATTGTAAATGACACTTACGAGAAGTCTTGCAAGAGGTAGCATGGGATGGAAACTTCTATAATTAAAGTAACTTGTTAAGGTCTATTAAACTAATTTTTAAGCTTTATAAGCATAATTAAACATCTTATAATTATAAAACAAATATCGTATATTCATTTGGTCCATTAAACATTTTTATTTACGTTACATAAGCTTTAAAATTGGTTCAATTTACCTATACCATAGATCATTATAACACTATTTAATAAGTTAGAATTTAAATAAACTTAAATTTATATATAATTATTATGTAAAAAATAATATAAAAATTCTTTATAAAAATAGATAAGATACTTTCCAACCCTTCACTGAACCGTGAACCGTAATCCATACGGATATGGCGTCGGCATGCACTCTACCAGGATACTCTTTACTTGCATTTAGGACTCTCGAGAAGACCCAGTCAATGTCTTCCAAATAACTGCGACGTTTACTCTCCTATTTACTCTCCTATTCTCAGTTGGCAATTTGATTTTTGCTGCATCTCCAAATTGAGATTTAACAGTTGTTGGATACATTTAGCCCTTCCATGTTTTAGTTTATCTTCTAGCGCAGTCAATGTCGCACATGCAGCTCAACTTCTAGATAATTATTTAGAGATCCCACTTTTACGAGCAATTCCACGCGTGATCCGCCGACCTATTGCCAAAAGTCCAGGGAAGCAATTCCTTGGTAAAAACAGCGAACACGTAACAAAGCCCGAAGAAGCGGTCCAACAAAATGACGAAGCGGTAAGCCAAGAGAAAGCAAACGATATAAACGGTTAAATTCTTTAAGGTGATCCAAACATTCAGCATTCAGCCTAGGAGCTTCTGCTTTACTTGCAATTTTTCGCTTTACTTTCAATTTTTCACAACATGGTGCGCGCACAAAGTTTGCTGATCATAGGCCTGACGATATTGTTCCTTCACTCTTCAGCCGAGTCCCGCTGTGCCTCTCCAAGCAACAACTATGTCAAATCTGCATATTGGCCGTCTTATACAGTCTCTTACACGCCGCCGTCCTCCATCAATGCACCGCTCTACACCCACATCTTTTACGCCTTCGCGGATCTCAACGACCAGACCTTCCAGGTGAACGTCTCTTCCGATGATCAAAACATCATCAAAGAATTCACCCCAACGGTGCTCAAGAAGAATCCATGCGTGAAGACGCTCATCTCCATCGGCGGCGGCGGCTCGAACTCCACCGCCTTCGCTCTCATGGCAAGCAATGCATACCGGCGCAAAGTCTTCATAAAATCAGCGATTGCCCTCGCCAGGCGCCACGGCTTTCACGGCCTCGACCTCGACTGGGAGTTTCCCCAAAATACCATCGAGATGGACAATTTGGGCAGGCTGTTCGCAGAGTGGAGAGACAACATAAAGTTAGAGGCAACATCTTCTCGTCGGCCTCCGCTTCTCCTCACGGCGGCCGTGTATTTCGCCCAGCGGTTCTTCGTATGAGGCGAGCGCAGAGCGTACCCGACGGCCTCCATCGCCCGAAACCTGGACTGGGTGAACGTGATGTGCTTCGACTATCACGGCTCGTGGGACACGTCCGCCACGGGAGCTCCTGCGGCTCTGTATGACCCGACCTCAAATATCAGTAACAGCTACGGAATCGGATCGTGGTTAGAGTCGGGGTTGGCCCCGAAAAAAGTTGTGATGGGAATGCCGCTCTACGGACGGTCGTGGATACTCAAGAGCCAAAACGAGACGGGGATTGGAGCTCCCGCTGTCGCCGCGGGTGCCAAGCAAAAGCTGAGCGACGAAACGGGGGTCATGTTTTTCTCCGAGATTCAGGACTTCATAAGAGAAAAGAATGCGACGGAGGTTTTCGATAAGGTTACCGTGTCGGCCTACAGTTACGCGGGAGACGTGTGGGTCGGCTACGACAATGAAGAGTCAGTTGCAGGAAAGATTAAGTTTGCTAAACAGAAAAGTTTGTTGGGTTACTTTTTCTGGGCCATCAGCCAAGATAGCAACTGGACGTTGTCCACCAAAGGTGAGTGCAACATTAATTCTGGTTGTTTGTGTTCTCTCCAATTTAGTGCAACATTAATTTTGTTGAAATCGCAAATTTTGTGGATGCAGCATCGTTAGCGTGGAACCAGCGCTACTGAATCGTCAATGCCATGGCTTGGGAGCAAATCGATGAGCAGAATCAAGGGTTGTTTTTATTGTTTCAATGTATTTTTTCATCTTAAATAATCTGGTGGACATCCAATCACCTATGGTTTTTATGTGCTAATTCGCACTTTAAACTCAGGAATTATGCGTAAGCATCGAGGTTTTATCGAGAAAGTTTTGGGTTTAAATTACGATGAGATGTAAAGAAAGTTTCTACTTTTTGTATTCCAATTACTATCTCTATTTATATTCAATAATTACACACCATGCTTATGGGAAAAGAGCTTTAAATGCAATGATACGTACACTCGAGGAGATCAACAATAAACTAAGTTGTAGACAAAGAGATATATAACCGATATATAATTTTTTAAAGTGGATAATTATATAAAACAATATAAAAGTTGGCAAGCCGAAAAGAATAAAAGTTTTTAACTTTTATAGGTTATAAATCATGTGAGATGATTTTTGTGGGATGTCTTTACGACTATTTTATTTAATTTAAACATTTATTGTTCATATATTTATTTTTTTAACTTAAAAAAAAATGGTAAAAATTTATAATCTCAGCAAAACATCCAAGATACAAAGAAAAAGAAGACGCTATTCAGACATATCGGCTCTCAATAAAGAAGAAAGTTGAGACAAATTCTGAACATCCCAACCATCTTGAAACTCAGAAGCCCATTTAGATAACAAATCAGTTACCCCATTCCACTCCTGGGGAATATGCACAAAAGAAATAAACTCCAAGTGAGCAAAGATATTGAGAATTTGTTGAGCAGTCGAACTCAACCGCCAACTCCCATGAAGACTATCCTAAGAACTCAACAAATTTATAACAATTTGGTAATAAGATTCACAAACAATTTGATGTCAACCCAAAGCATACCCTTACTCTAAAGCATAGGGATTCCATGAAGTTACTAGAAAGATATTCCTTAAAGAAAGAGAAAAAAAATGGGCAGTACCACTACTGTCCCGTCCCACACCACCAATATGAGCATTACCTAGATTACTTTGGGAAGATCCATTCATATTAATCTTCAGCACTCTCGAAGGAGGCATATTTCATTTACCAGCCCTCCACACTCGATTATTTTGACCCATCCGTCTACAAAAGATATTAGGACTAGGGCCATTAACCAATAAACCTAATCTTTCCATGATCTGATGTTTCGCTTGGTCCACAGGAGAAATAATCTGACATTTTGCATACACAGTTTCTTGGATCATTCGTAAAAACCTCTGCTAGACCTAAGAAGCAGTTAACTGCTTCCCTTGGAAAATCGGATTATTCCATTCAAGCCAAATCTGCCAAAAAAAGCACGAAGGACCAATGATCCACCCAAATTTTAAAAAGAAAGCCCCTACAGGAGGCTGCCACATACTCCTCCAACAATAAACTACAAATGAAGCATGCGAACAAGGTTGATTCCACACTCCCCACCAATAATACCAGATTTGATGAGTAATGTCGCATTGGAGAAGTAAATACCCAACAGACTCCTCATCCTTCCCATAGTTATAACATAAAGAGGGGCTATCATAACCATGCTTTTGAAGATTATCCCAAGTAGGACACCTATTATGAGTAGCCATCGACACATAAAAACTATACTTAGGCTAAATAAACTTATTCCAAACTTTCTTCCACCATGGGACCACATCCTCTCCAAACTGATGTTGATCCAAAACACAATAACCAACAACAACAAAAAAATATCTCTTTATTATCCCTCCCCCATGCTAGCACATCATCCCTAGGTAGAGAAGAGCAAGGACGGTTAGCCAAAATACAGTCCAGTTTCAACCTCGCATCCATAGTGCCACCAGAAGGCCATTCTTGAGGATACTTCCACTGGAAACTAACCATCTGACCAAAGGACTTAACAGTTTTGAAATTTGCCACCTTCACCCATCTAGCATCCAAAAATCATTGAGCGAGATCTTAAAGATGGGTAAATTTGCTAAGGAGAGGAGAAAATCCATCCCAAGAATCATGCCAAAAAAGAGCTCGAGATCCAGTATAACAAATCCAGAACAACCCCTGCTTAACCACCTCTACACCCTTCTTTAGAGTATTCCAAACAAATGATCCTTGACCATTCAAGCTGTATCTATGAATATCATAACCTTCCACCCCCCTAAGATACTTGTGGGAGATAATCCTGGCCCAAGTTTTCTCTAGATTACTACACCAACGCCAATATAGCTTAGCAACCAAAGCAGTCCCATCAATAGAGCTTAGGCAGAGACCTAATCCCCCTTCGTACTTCAATCGACAAATAGTATTCCAATTAACAAGACTCCATTTTGAGGAATCAAGATTACCATCCCACAGGAATTGCCTAGAAAGAGAATCCAAATCATGAAGAAAAAATTTTGGAGCAATCTAAATAAAGCATCTATACACCAGTAAATCTTGAACAATCGACTTCAAGAAAGAGAAAAAAAATGGACAGTACCACTATTGTCCCGCCCCACACCACCAATACCAACATTACCTGGATTACCCTAGGAAGATCCATCCATATTAATATTTAGCACTCTTGAAGGAGGCAAATTTCATTTACCAGCCCTCCACACTCGATTACTCTGACCCATCCGTCTACAAAAGATATTAGGACCATGACCATTAACCAACAAACCTAATATTTCCATGATCTGACGTTCCTCTTGGTCCATAGGAGAAATAATCTAACATTTTGTAGACATAGTTTCTTGGATCATTTGTAAAATCCTCTACCAGACCTAAGAAGCAGTTAACTCCTTCCCTTGGAAAATCTGATGGTTCCATTCAAGCCAAATCTACCAAAAAATGCACAAAGGACCAATGATCCACCCAAATTTTAAAAAGAAAACCCCTACAGGAGGCTGCCTCAAACTCCTCCAAAAATAAACTACAAATGAAGCATGCAAACAAGGTTGATTCCACACTCCCCACCAATAATGCCAGATTTGATGAGTAATGTCGCATTGGAGAAGTAAATTCCCAACAGACTTGTCATCCTTCCCACAATTATAACATAAAGAGGGGCTATCAAAACCATGTTTTTGAATATTATCCTAAGTAGGACACCTATTATGAGTAGCCATCCACACATAAAAACTATACTTAGGCTAAATAAACTTATTCTAAACTTGCTTCCACCACGGGACCACATCCTCTCCAAATTGTTGTCGATCCAAAACACAATAACCAACAACAACAAAAAAATATCTCTCTATTATCCCTCCCCCATGCTAGCACATCATCCCTAGGTAGAGAATAGCAAGGAAAGTTAGCCAAAATATGGGCCAGTTTTGCCCTTGCATCTGTAGTGCCACAAGAAGGCCATTATTGAGGATCCTTCCACTAGAAACTAACCATCTGACCAAAGGACTTAACAGTTTTGAAATTCACCACCTTCACCTATCCAACATCCAAAAAGCATTGAGCGAGGTCTTGAAGATGGGTAAACTTGCTAAGGAGAGGAGAAAATCCATCCCAAGAATCATGCCAAAAAAGAGCTCGAGATCTAGTATAACAAATCCAGAACAACCCCTGCTTAACCAACTCTACACCCTTCTTTAGAGTATTCCAAAAAAATGATCCTCGACCATTCAAGCTGTATCTAGGAATATCAAAACCTTCCACCCCCCTAAGATACTTGTGGGAGATAATCTTGGCCCAAGTTTGCTCCAGATTACTACACCAACGCCAATACAGCTTAGCAGCTAAAGTAGTCCCAACAATAGAGCTTATGCGGAGACGCAATCCCCCTTCGTGCTTTGATCGACAAATAGTCTTCCAATTAACAAGACTCCATTTTGAGGGATCAAGATTACCATCCCACAATAATTGCCTAGAAAGAGAATCCAAATCATGAAGAAAAATTTTCGGAGCAATATAAATAAAACATCTATACACCGGTAAATCCTGAACAACCGACTTCAAAAGTAAAACCTGACCAAAAAAAGTCAACCATCTATGAGTCCAATGACTAAATCGATTGCTAAATTTATTAAGGATGTTAGTCCAAACCGATCTAGGTAGAGGACAAACAAAAATATAAATCCCCAAGTAAGTAAGGGGAAGAGTCCCAACCCGAAACCTAAGAATTTAAACAATTCTAGCTTGAATCCTGGGATCCGTATTGAAAAATAAAATAGTAGACTTATGCTCATTAATATTTTGACCAGAGATAGCCAAATACATATCCAACACACGTCTAAAGTTGGTATCTTCATGAATAGATGCCACACCCAAGAGAGTAGTATCATCAACAAACTGAAGATGAGAAATAGTCGGTCTACCAGTCTCCCATTTCCACCCATGAATAAGACCCTAGTGAACCTGATATTTAAGCAAACGATCCAAACCTTCAGCCATAATTATAAATAAGTAGGGAGATAAAGGATCCCCTTGTCGAAGACCCTGGGAAACATGAAATAGAGGAGAAGGCTCCCCATTAATTAGGACAAAATGTGAAGAAGTTGTAATACAACTCATAATCCACTCAATCTAGGAAGGATTAAATCCAAAGTCCAAGAGGATTTTGTGAAGAAAATACCATTTCACCCTATCATAAGCCTTTGCCATATCCAACTTCATAAACATAAATTTATCCTTAGAAGTTCTCATGGAATGAATAGCCTCGTAAGCAATAGCCACACCGTCCAAAATTTTCCAACCAAACACAAAGCCACCCTGCTCATCAGAAACAACTCTATCCATCCAAGGCTTGAGATGCTTCATAATCATCTTTGTAATATTTTATACACCACATTGCAGAGAGCAATAGGCCAAAACTGATCAAAAGAGCTAGCCCCCTCTCTTTTAGGAATTAGAACCAAAAAAGTGGAATTCAAAGCTTTCAAAAACTGATGGTTATGAAAGGACTCAAGAACAACCTTCAAAATATTAGATTTAATAATTTCCCAAAAGTGTTGAAAGAACTCAACATGGAATCCATCAGGCCTTGGAGCTTTCCCAGTCTTCATAAGGAAAACTACCCTTTCTAGTTCATCAATGGAAATAGGTTGAAGAAGATGAGCATTGATCTATTTTGAAATACCAAAACGAATACAACACAAAATAGTATGATCATCAGCGTGATCCACACAAGAATCCTCAGAATATAAGGAATAAAAGAAATGAACAACCTCCCAAGAGATATCCTGAGAAGTAGACAATGAAATACCTTGAGAAGAAATAATCAAAAAAATACCATTGCCATGTCTTCGAGCCTTAACAGTGTTAAAGAAAAAAGTTGTATTTCGATCTCCTTCCTGTAACAATTCCATGTTTTGCTTCCAAAAAAATTCCTCTCGAAGATCCTACTCTTGAAGCTCATGCAAAGGTTCAGACTCGTCCTGCAGATTCTGCTCCATAAGTCCATGATCTTTGATATGTCTGGTGATAACATCAAGCCTACTTTGGGCCAAAGCTTTAGCCTGAAATAGATTCCCGAAACATTACCTATTCCACGTTTTGAGTTAAAATTTTACAAATTGGAGCCTTTTAACAAAAGAGTACATAGCAATGTCATAGGAAGGACAACCCTGAATCCACTAGAATTTCATCAAGTCGTACAAAGAGGGATCCCTAAGCCACATTAACTAAAATTTAAAACTTGGATGATGACCCATTCCTTTCTAAGATATAGCAAGTTTAATAGGTCAATGGTCCGATCCCATCCAGTCATGAACCTCCGAATTAATAACCCAAGAATTTCTAACCCAATATGAAGAAGTAAGAAATTTGTCCAACCTCTCAGAGATCGAGTTATAATCACACTGCCTATTCATCCAAGTGAACACACCATTCGTCGGCTTAATATCTACAAGATTAAGAAGCTGAATATTATCATTAAGGAGCCTAAAGGCAGTCCCCAAAGTACCCACACCTCCCCGCTTTTCATCAATACTAGATATAGCATTAAAATCCTCTACCATAATCCAAGGATAGAATGGAACCAAGGCTAGAACACTTTGAATATGGTTCCAAAGCAACACCTTCCCAGCAAGATCTGAGGGGGTGTAAATGTTAGTTAATAAAACCACTTCTCCAAACTTATGGCAAGAAGCTATCATATAAAGAGCTAACTTATTTGAGACCCACCAAAGAGGAGTAAGCTTCTACATATTCCAAAGGCTAAAAATCCCCCCAACACTACCCATAGCCCCAACACACTGACAAAGACCTCGAGCCCAAAGTTTAGAAGCAATACTAAATAGACCCTCCACCGATAATGTATTAGAGTATGGTGTACAACTTTAATTCTTTTTAAATTTATACCATTAATTTTTATTTAAAATTATAAAATATTTTTTGTTAAATTCATTCAATTTATACTTAATTTTTTATTTTTATTAAAAAAATTTAAAGCCCTAGCCCTAAAGCTAACACACACATTTTGTTTCATGGGAATAATCCCTTGCCCACCTCTTTAATTGTTTACTTTTAGTGAGGGGGGCCTAAAGGGGCTTATACAATTTATCAATATATAAGCAAAGTCACATGATGTACCAATCCTACCCACTTTTAGATTCAAACTTTAATATTTAAACTTTTAAATTCATTATCATTAAATCCACTCTTCTACAACAAAGTGGATGAAAACCAACAAAAAGCATACTTTTAAATTATTACACATAAAACCATAAATTCTAACAAGTACAATTTATCGATTATTTATGGATAAATTTTGATGATTATTAATAGAAAATAAAATATCTTTGATTTTCCATAAAAATCTTTAGACTCTAAATTTTTCTAACTTCTAGCTATTGAAGGAAGTCATTATCTAATTTCTCATTAAGGGTTTATTTTTTTTTACAAGAATTTGTTTATACTCCTCTACTTTATTATTTTTACACATGAGTTGAGTCCCAATACTAGATAGAACTTGGTAGTGTGTTCTTGTCGTCTCAAATTTCTTGTATTCTTATTGAAAATCTACCACCAAAGTATGCACTTGCAACAAGTAGTTAAAGTACAGTCAAGAAGCTTCCACTAATAAAGAAAAATAGTCATCATAGAAGTAATTATAACATCTAATAAAACATATGTGATTAGCAACTAGTTGCTCAAGGGATTAAAAACATTTATCAAAATAAAAACATAACCCAATACAATCTCTTTTCATTTTACTTGTCTATCTATCATTGTAAGACAATTAAAACTACGAGACAAGATGATGACTATACATATGAAATATAATTTTAAGGGCCTATATTTTATATTTTATATTTTATATTGATTGTTTAATAATTGTTATGTGACATCACTCCTTGTTTTTTATTCAAAGTGAATATGGAAAGATATTTATGTCACATATCATGAAAAGTTCATTAAAAATCATATTTTTGTAGTCTACATAAATAATACAACTTCACTATGACACAGATTTATAAATTTTTTACTTACTGGATTTTGAACATAGTATCATCAATCCTCCCTCTATTAGGATGTGTTATAATTTACATCTATTTTTAAAAATATCTAGAAGCAATCCATTCACTCAAATTTTATATAGAAAGCATAAAAATGGATGAAAGAGAGAAAGATATAGTGGACACCCATAGGCACCATAAATAATCACTAGATTATCCATAGATTAGAATCATAATACATTGATGCGACAAATAAAGTGGTGAGGATATTTATAATAATACCAAAATCTTAATTACTTTAATGAGTTTAAGCTAATTTGACATAACAAGGGAGATTACACTTTCAACATCCCATCATAATCTAAACTAACGGGCCAAGAAGAGAAGGTATTACTAATGGTAATATCTTCCCCCATAATGGATTTTCTAGTGGGTCTCCACACTTGATAAAGACTCATCTAGAACCCCTTATCATTTAAAATTCATTGCTAAAAAAATATTCTTACGCAAGAATCTCCTTAGGCTATATCGTAGTCATCATTGCTATTATCAGATACTCCTACACCTATTAAAATAATATTTCTACTAAGATATCAAATGAGAAATAAAATTTCATATTACCACCTTTAATGAAAATCTACTTCAATATTCTATAGTTGCATAAGGTAGGACTTGGTGGCATAGATTTCCCTTTTATAACATACATCACATTGTTTTAAAAAGTTTAATTTTCCCTTAGACCACTTGATTTCCATCACCAAAAAATACCTTGCATGGACTTACTTGAGAAAAGAGTTATAACAAACTTTCAAGAGTACCTAGAGAAGGAATAGAAGAATGAAGATATCATGAATGATTAGATCTTCATGAATAAGCTAAATCAATAGATCAATGAAAGAAGAAGGATTTACCAAAGTATATTTTGAATATTTTTCTTGTATGCCTCTAAAAGACTCAAAACTTGCTACAATTATCACAAATTCAATTGCATTTCCTCCAAAAAATAGACCAAGGATTATGATTATATAAAATATGGTAAATTTTCTCTTTCAAAATAGGACAGTAGATCTTGAGGATTATCCTTCAAAATTTAACTCCTAAAACTATAATAAGTTTATAAATTGAACATAGTATGATCAACCCTCCCTCTATTACGATGTGTTGGAATTCACACATATTTTTTAAAAGGACCAAAAGCAATCCATTAACTCAAATTTTATATAGAAAACTTAAAAAAGGATGAATGAGAGAAATATATAGCGGCAACCCATAGGCGCCACAAATAATCACTATATTATCCATATATTAGAATCATAACACTATGATATAATGGATGAAGTGGTGGGGGTATTTATAATAATACCAAAACCCTAATTACATTAATGAGTTTAACCTAAGCTAACATAACAGGAGGACTTAAGATCAATTACAATTTAGAAGGTGCATCTAACCATAACAAGGTTAATCATATCCCATAGAGATTACATAATAAAGTATTCTAATAACCCTTAGGCCTATACAAGATTTAATCATAGAATGTCAACCTTGGCTATAAGTCAGATTACACTTTCAACATCCCCTCATAATTTTAACTAATTGGACAAGAAGAGAAGACATTCCTAATGATAATATATTTCCCTATAATGAGTGTTCTAATGGACCTCCACACTTCAGAAAAACTCATCTAGATCACCTTACAATCTAAAATTCATTACTACAAAAATATCCCCAAATAGAATCTCCTTAGGATGGACTATAGTCATCACTAACACTATCAGATACTCCTAAACATATCAAAAGAAAAATTCTACTAAGAGTTTGTTTGAAGAAGAAAAGTCAACATTACCACCTCTAAAGAAACATTGCTTCAATCTTCTATAGTTTCATAAGGTGGGACTTGGTTGCATTCCTTTTTATAACATACATCACCTTATTTGGAAATTTTAACTTACCTTTAGACCTCTTGATTTCTATCACCAAAAAAAGGCCTTGCATGGACCTACATAAGAAAAGAACTATTATAAACTTACAAAAGTACCTAGACAAGGAATAGAAGGAAGAGATAATGAATTATTAGAACTTCATGAATAAGCTAAATCAATAACCCAATGGAAGAAGAAGGATTGACCAAAGCATATTTTAAATACTTTTCTATATGCCTCCAAAAGACTCAAAACTTGCTACAACTATCATAAATGCAATTACATTTTCTAAAAAAATAAGACCAAATATTCTGATTACATAAAATATGCTAAATTTTCCATTTCAAAATAGGGAAATAGACCTTGAGGACTATCTTGTATAATTTAACCTCTAATAATTTAATAACATTGTAAATTGATGTCACTAGTCATAGAGATTAAAAGGGATAAAAAATACTTCTCTATGCAAAAGTTATGGCCTTTGGAAGATATTCCCAGATAGCCCCCAAAAAACCAAAATTAAAGTCTCAAACCTTAGGAAAATAGTATCCAATTACAAATTTCAATGTGTCACCCATCCATTCGCTAGTGTTTTCCACACAATCGATGCCCACTCAATATCACTATCTATTGTGTTTGCAATATTCATTCTCTCTTGATTGTTTAAGGCATGTATGTAGGTAAAAAGAGGGTTTATGTGGCATGTAGGGGTGCCACATCTATCAAAGTTTCCAAGCCTTTAGAATATGCCAAAAAATCCATTGTGAGGTTTAAACTCAAGCCTTTGTTTTCCTATAAGCCTTAGTCCTACCAAGGCAATAAGACTTTCTTTGGATAACTAGAGGAATTAATCCACTAAAGATCTCAATACCAAATCACCCATTGCAAAATAAATAAACCTAGAGAATTGAACCCACAATAAATATTTCATGAATATCTTATGGGATCATGCACAACCAATTGATCATAGATAATTATAATGATTAATCTAACTAAAATTCCATACATATCATGGATTTAGTAGCTCACTATGAGTAAGAAAAATTTATTGTCAAGGTTTAAATATAAAACCATAGTCCTCCTATACTCAAATAATAGTTATGCTAACTATTGTACCACATGCTTGGATGAGGATAGAAGCAAAAAAATATATTAACCCCTAACTTACCTTGTAAAGTGATACAAAATGTAACCCATACAAATTTGGACCCATGACCCTCCATAATAAACACCTTTGCTTAACTCCAACTAGTTGTCATGAATTTTCTTACACATTATCTATGAGATGAATCATACCCTTGAAGAAATTCCTTTGCAATAGTAAGATTAAGACAAACCACTAGCAAAAAATACTAAAGCACACATAATCAAGACTCACATGAATTTTAATTTTAATTTGCAAAGGGTTATTTTTCTTCCTTTAATCACCTTGCCATATAATCCTTAATGAATGTGAGGAATAATACTACCATTGCCAATAAATTTGTTTTCTTCTACCAGAGGATCAAAAGTGAAATCTCCATAATTACTAGAATGCGAAATTAAAAAAAGTGGAAAGAGATATTCTCTTGGCTTCTTATGCTAACAATGTTTATAAAACATTGAGAAGTAGATCCCCCTAAAAGAGATGTTAAAGACTCTAAAATATATTTCTACATGACCAAGGCAACTTCATATTCACTTTGATACCATGTTGGAATTCACACATATTTCTGGAAATAAATAAAAGCAATCCATGCACTCATATCTCATACAAAAATCATAAAATATGGTAAAACTAAAAGTATATAGTAGGAACCTATAGGCACGAATCACTATATTAATCATATATAAGAATCACAACACTCCAATACGATGAATTATTGAAAATATGAGTAGGTTTTGTTGTCATTGATGTCAAGAAGTCAACACCATCGTGTGTCAGTTTCAGTGAGTAGCATCAGTTTCAGGTTCCGTAATCAAATGCAAAAGGAAGTGTTCTCCCAGGTGGTTAGATGAGGTTTAAAGGATAAAAGGAAGGCCCAAGCCAAATAATATTATAATAATTTATTATAATATTAAATATGCAAGACCTAAAGAGTTAATTAATTATAAATTAATTATAATAGTTTTATTATAATTTAATTTATAAATTAATTTAATTAAATTTTAAAATTATTAAGTTAATTGTAAATTAACTATAATTTAATAAGTTAATTTATAAATTATTATGCTAACCCTAAATATAGGGTTATAAAGTTTATAATTCAATTTTTTCAATTAATCTCGCCTATGTAGTCAAAGACATCACTTTATGCATATAAAGGAGGGAAGAAACCCAAAGCATTAATTATCCATGTGATAGATTGAAATCTAAGGTATTTCATGTGCAAAGAGGAAGAGAAGGATTCACATGTGTTTTGAAGGTTTAACGAAATAGAGCAAAGGATAATAGTGGGGAGCCCACTTCACATCCCTAAGTGCTTGGTAGCATGGTTGGTAGTTGGCAGCTGCGTTAGGATGTTGTAGGCGTAAGGTCAAGGGTTCGAGTTTCATGGTGTTCGTTTTACGAGCGGAGGAAGTTTTTTTATTACGTTGTCAGGGAAGTTTCAAAGGGAATGTGATACCTTTTCCTTTGTATGGAGGCACGTAGCTCACATGGTGAGAGCGCACCTTCCTAAGGTGCTTGGAGGGGTGAGGTTAGGTATTTGAAACCCGCAAAAAGTGTTTTTCTAGGTAAAAAAGGTATGCGTCAATTTTGATTTTATTGCTAAGGTTGTATAAATTTGGAGGTTGCTTTGTTGTGAAAAATAAAGGTTGATTAAATTTTTTGAGGGAGATATAAGTGTATTAAAAATTAAATATTTTATTTTAATTTTTTGGTGATTAGAGTTTATGAACTTGGATATTATAAGGTTTATGAGGACTTTGCTATGCTTTTTTTTAAGTGTAGTGTTATGGTGAAATTATTAAATTGAATATTGTGAGTTTGGAGATTATAAGGTGTACATAAGGATTTGTTATTTTGTATGAAATATAATCTTTGAGAAAGTTATTTTGTGGAGATCTTGAGAGAGGTTGTGGTAACCTAACCCTAGTGTTGGTAAAGAAAATTTTAATTGTGGTTAAGACAGGTTTTGAAGACATGTCTTCATCAAAATAAAAGGCATGGGTAAATCTTCCTTGAGAAAAATATTGTTGGATTGGATGTTATGAATGCTAAGTTGGAGTGAAATGGATTGTGTGATAAACATTGTTGAGTTTGATTGTTAAAGGTTTTTCTGAGTAAGAGTTGATGATAAAAACCTTGTTTGATAAGCACTTTTGGAAATATTGAATGAACCTTCATATGCATGATTAAGGTTTGAGAAATATCATGAGCATCATTGTTATGTGAGATTGTTTGATAAGTATTGTTGACTAAAATTTCATTGAGTGATTGGTTGAGTTGAGTAAGCTCTTGTGGAATCTTACAATACAGATTTGAGGTAAGTCTAGTGAAGACTTGTTAAGCAGATTGGACAAGTTCTAGAGAGGATTTCTGGGCAAATTAGTATGATCTTTTGTGGAATCTTACAAGGTAGATTTTAGACAAGTCTTTGAGAATACTTGTGAGCAGAGTTGATTGATTTATTTGTTCAAATCTTGAGTTAATGTTTGGGGCAGATCTAGAAGAGTTAATTTGTGATTGATTCAAGCTTTGTGTTAAGGCTTGAGGACAGATTTAAAGATAGAGTTTGGTGTAGATTTGAGGACAGGTTTATGCTAGACCAGATATAGATATTGAGAATATTTGTGATAGATCGAAGGACATAGTTTAGTATATATTTGAGACAAAGCTGAGAGCTAGCTTTGGAGGTGACAAAGTATAGAGGATGATAGTCTTCAATGGATAGAGGTCCATTAGCTAGGGAAATGAACATATGTCTTCTAATTGAGGGTAGGAGTCTTCAGTGGATAGAGATCCATAAGCCAGAGTAGAGGAGGATTTATCCTGTGGATAGAGATCCATGAACTTGATCAGGGGACCAGTGTCTTCTTTGGACAGAGGTCCATAAAATCTGTAATAGGGAAAGGATTCCCAAAAGAATTATTTGATAAAATTTTATAAGGAATATTTTCTTCATGGAGTATCCCACATGGGGTGAACCGTGTTAAATCATGTCTCTCATGTGTGTGATGCTTTGTGTGATGTTTACTACTTTAATATTGTTGATGTTATCATATGGATTGAAAAGCAAAAAGTTATATCTTGTACTATTCACTCTCCCTCTCAGTATAAGCACATGTTCTTCAATTGGTATCAGAGTCAGGGTTATGCATAGTGGTGAATATTCACCAATTGAGTGAATATTAGGATTTTCAAAATTAGAAATTGGTAAATATGAGGACCCTCGACGTCGGCCCATTTGCCTAAAAATTTTAGGACCAATTCTTTCTTTGGGTCAATTCGACATAATATATATCCAAACATAGGTATATTTTTACTCGTTGGAAAGCTCTTTTCAAGCCTGATCTAATGGTGGTATTTTTATGAAGTTATAAGATGATTTAATAGGTAACAAATAGCCCGAAATATGATATTATATTTTAAGGCTTCAAATAACCCAAATTTTGGTATAAAGATGCTCGATTTGATTTGCTTAGGATTCTCCATGATTCACCTTGATTTTTATTAGGATTCGTCATTTTTTACAAGTACATTTTGAGTCCAACCCCTTATGCATAACCCTGATCAGAGTAGGTTTCTATGTGAAAATAATAACAACTTAGAGGAAGATCCATCAGAAGCATACATGACTTCAGAAAGTGAAGAAGAGATCACGTTTGATATAAAATAAAAATACTTTTATGCTCTTAGGAACCTTGAAAAGGTTAGAAAAAAACTCAAGTCTAAAGGAACAAATTCAAGAAAATGAAGAAGAAATGATAGAACTTCTACAAAATCTCACAGAACTCAAGATAAAAGTAGATGAGGGAAAGAAAATTGAATGGAATATGACAAATCTATTAAGAGCAAGAGAAACAAAATGTGAAATATTGGAAGCACAAATTTTTTATCTAAGGAATGAAGTTGAAAAATTCAAGGTACTACCAGATATAAAGTTTGTAAAACAGAAAGAGGAGCCAAGTCTTCAAGAAGCAGAAGCTTCAAACAAAGATAAGTAAATAACGTATACTCTAGAAAGAAAATATGTCATGAATGAAGAAAGAAAAGAAAAACCATGGACGAGAGTTAATCACAAAAGGAGAAGATCTAAATGCAATCTCAAAGGCATCCAAATAGGTTACATAATTTCTTCCATGACTATTTTTTTTCTTGTAACAAATATGATCATAAAGTTGTACATTGCACTAGTTATATGAAAAATGATGTCAATAGAAATTTCAACTCTTTTACACCTCTTATGAATAATTATATCATATGTTACAAATGCAATAACTTTGGGCACAAGGCTAGATGGTGCAAAATGATACTTCCTGAGTCTAGTAAAAGGAATACAACTTCAACAACTAGGAAAGAGAAAA
Source organism: Wollemia nobilis (assembly GCA_028583015.1). Lineage (NCBI taxonomy): Eukaryota > Viridiplantae > Streptophyta > Pinopsida > Araucariales > Araucariaceae > Wollemia > Wollemia nobilis. The sequence goes on from JAQPPZ010002226.1 coordinate 17,130,306, forward strand.
ATAGGAATGAAAAGGCTAGATCAATATTAGTTCATATAGCTCTTGATGCCAGGATAAAGAATAACAATGGTATCTTGATAACGGTTTCTCTAGAAACATGATAGGAGATAAACACAATTTAATTGAACTAAAAGAAACCAATAGAGGATCAGTAAGTTTTGGTGACAATGGATCAGTGAAAAATGGTGGAAGAGGAACTCTGAGTTTAGATAATGGGAAAACAAGAAAAAAATATATACTATATATAAAAGGGTTAAAATATAATCTTCTAAGTGTAATTCAATATTGTGATCAAGATCATATGGTTACATTTCACGTAGATAGATGTAAGATAAGAAAATTAGAAATTGGAAAAGTCATTGCAAATGCAAGTAGAACTCCAAACAATCTATATATGCTTAGTGAGATCAAAGGGGGAAAGTGTTTTCTATCACAATAATATGAGAATTTATTGTGGCATATAAAATTGGGTCACTTGAATTTTGAAAACATAGTCAACATAAGCAATAAGAAGGTTGTCAGAGATTTACCCAAGCTAAGAAGGCCATAAAATACAATCTTTACACCTTGTCAACATGGAAAGAAAACAAGAACAAGCTTTAAATCAAAGGAATATATGTCATGTGAGCCATTAATTCTAATACATACTGATCTATGTGGTCCTACCAGAACACAGAGTATTCAAGGTGAGAATTACTTCATATTTTTTATAGATGATTACTCTAGAATGGTTTGGGTAGATTTCCTAAAATATAAGTTAGAAGCATTTGAAAAATTCAAAGAATTTAAAATAACAGGTTGAAAATGAAACTTGCAAGAGTATTAAGTGTTTGAGATATGAAAAAAGGAGGATAATTTACCTCAAATTAATTTGTATATTTTTGTGAATAACATGGAATCAAGAGAGAATACTCAGCTGTAAAAACTCAACTAAATGGAGTAGTTGAAAGGAAAAATAGGACTATTAAGAATATGGCTAGAGCTATGTTGAATGAGTACAAGATTTTAGATGGATTTTGGAGGGAAGCAATCAACACAGTATTATATGTAATCACTAGGGCTCAAATAAGGTTAAACCATCACAAGACTTCATATGAGCTTTAGAAAGGAAGACCAACCACTGTAAAACACTTCAATATTTTTGGAAGCAAGTGCTACATAAGACGGGAAGATAAAAACTTGGGTAAGTTTGACCTAATATGTGATGAGGGAATTTTTCTTGATTATTCTACTAAGATTAAAGCTTATCAATGCTTCAACAAGAGAACATGCACTATTGTAGAAAGTATAAATGTAACAATTGATGAGAAGATAGGTTCAAGAGAACTAGTTTAGCAAATTGTATATCAAGAAGATGAAAGTTGTCAAGAAGAGTTTCGTGAGGAATCGGATGAAGAAGAGGAAGAAACATAAATAATTCTTCCTAAAACTCCATCTAGGTATGTACATAAACATCATCCAAAATATCTAATCATTGGGAATACAAATGAAATACAGAAAAGGAGAAGGATAATAACACCATCTCAACAAGTAAATTTTTCTTTGTTATCTAATATTGAGCCAAAATACTTCAAACAAGCAAGTGCTGATAAATTTTGGATTAAAGCAATGGATGAGGAATTATATCATATAGAGAAAAGAAAGACTTGGGAACTTGTTCCACAACCAAAGGATAAAAATGTGATTGGCACAAAATGGGTATTCAAAAATAATTTAAATGAAGATGGACATGTAGTTAGTAATAAATCAAGTTTGGTGTGCAAAGGTTATGCACAGGTAGAGGGAATTGACTTTGATGAGATATTTGCTCCAGTTGCATGACTTGAAGCCATAAGAATGTTCTTATCCTTATCGAGTTTTAAAAACTTCAAGGTATATCAGATGGATGTTAAGTCAACATTTCTAAATGGTGTTCTAGAAGAAGTTTATATTGAACAGCCAAAGAGATTCATATTAACAGATAAACTAGATCATATATGCATATTGAAGAAGGTACTACATGATCTAAAATAGGCTCCTAGAGAATGGTACACAATATTGGATAAGTATCTTTAGGAACAAGGATTAGTAAAAGGAATAGTGGACAACAACTTATACATAAAAAATGAAGGGAATAATCTACTAATTGTGGTTGTTTATGTTGATGCAATGATTTTTGGGGGGAACAATGATAATATGTGTAAATAATTTACAAAGAACATGTAGAATGAATTTGATATGTCTATGCTTGGTGAGTTGTCCTTATTTCTTGGACTTTAGATTTCATAATTAGAGAAAGGAGTATTTCTTTCACAAACCAAGTATATAAAAGAGATGCTAAATAAATTCAAGTTAGAAGATTGTAAACCATTAAGTATCCCCATAGTTATAGGATGTAAGTTAAGTAAGTATGATTAATCTATAGAGGTAGATCAGAAATTATACAGATCTATTATTAGAATATTGTTGTATGTCACAACTACAAGACCAGATATCGTACAGGTAGTGGTATTAGTGGTAATGTTTTAGAAAACACCTAAGAAAACACATGTGGCAGTAGTAAATAGGATTCTCAGATATCTAAAAGGGACTAGGATTTTGGGCTTTGGTATCCCAAAAGTGACAATTTCACACTCACAACATATACAGATGCAGATTGGGTTGGAAGCATTGATGATAGAAAAGTATAAGTGGAGGAGCATTCTTTCTTGGAGACTGTTTAGTCTCTTAGCTAAGTAAGAAATATGCATCCGTATCCTTATCTATAGTAGAAGTAAAGTATATTGCAGTAGTAGCCAATTGTAAATAGGTATTATGGATTAAGTGAACTCTAGAAGACTTCAAGATAAAACATGACCATCTTATTCCTATATTATGTGATAATACAAGGTATAAGTATCTCAAAGAATCCAGTGATGCACTCTAGGACAAAGCATATTTTGATCAAGTATCATTTTCTGAGAGAACAAGTGATAGATAAACATGTCAGGTTGGAATATGCTACTACAAAGGAGCAGATAGCAAACATCTTCACTAAGCCACTTTCAAAAAATACTTTTGATTATTTTCGAGGAAAACTAGGAGTAATACTCCCACCCCTAAAATCAACCACCTTAAGAGGAGGTGGGGTAGGGGCTAAGCTAAGAGTTTCATTCTTAGCCTAAAGCCCCAAAGGTGATCCTTTGCCATTGATGTCAAAAGGAGAGATATTTGAGTAAGGGGGAGAGATTTGATTTAAGGGGAGAGCATTGAGTCAAGGGGAGCAGTTTCCCAGGGGGAGGAGAATAGAAAAAGGTTAATAAAATGGTAAAAGGTAATTGGGTTACCATAAATGACAAAGGGGAATATTTTTGGAAATATGAGCAAGTTTTGTTGTCATTAATGTCAAGAAGTCAACACCAGCGAGCGTCAGTTTCAGTGAGCAACATCAGTTTTAGGTTTCGAAATCAAGTGCAAAAGGAAGTGTTTTCCTAGGTGGTCATATCAGGTTTAAAGGGAAAAATAAAGGCCCAAGCCAAATAATATTATAATAATTTATTATAATATTAAAAGTACAAGATCCAAAGAGTTAATTAATTATAATAGTTTTATTATAATTTAATTTATAAATAAATTTAATTAACTTTTAAAGTTATTAATTGTAAATTAATTATAATTTAATTATAAGTTAATTTAAAAATTAATTAAGCTAACCCTAAAGATAGGGTTATAAATTTTATAATTCAAAATTTTGAATTAATCTCACCGATGTAGTCCAAGACATCACTCTATGCATATAAATAAGGCAATAAACCCAAGACATTAATTATCCATGTGATCGATTGCAATCTAAAGTATTTCATGCACAAAGAGGAAGAGAAGGATTCATATGTGTTTTGAAGGTTTAATGAAACTGATAAAAGGGTAATAGTGGGGAGCCCACTTCACATCCCTAAGTGTCTGATAGCACGTTTGGAAGTTGGCGACTGTGCTAGGATGTTCCAGGCACAACATCAAGGGTTCGAGTTTTGTGGTGTTCATTTTCCAAGTGGAGGAAGTTTTTTTATTGCACCATCATGGAAGTTTCAAAGGGAAGGCGTTATGTTTTCCTTTGTGTGGAGGCATGTAGCTCACGTAGTGAGCGTACACATTGCTAAGGTGCTTGGAGGGATGAGTTTAGGTGTTTGAAACCCATCGAAAGTGTTTTTCTAGGCAAAAAAGGTATGCATCGATTTTGATTTTATTTCTAGGGTTGTATAAATTCAGACGTTGCTTTATTGTGAAAAATAAAGGTTGATTAAAGTTTTTTAGGGAGATATAAGTGTATTAAAAATTAAATATTTGATTTTAATTTTTTGGTGATTAGAGTTTATAAATTTGGAGAGTATAAGGTGTATAAGGACTTTTCTATATTTTTTGTTAAGTGTAGTGTTATGGTGAAATTATTAAATTGAATATTGTGAGTTTGGAGATCATTAGGTGTACAAAAGGATTTGTTAATTTGTATGAAATATAATCTTTGATAAAATTATTTTGTGGAGATCTTGAAAGAGGTTGTGGTAACCTAACCCTAGTGTTGGTAAAGAAAATTTTGATTTTGGTTAAGACAGGTTTTGAAGACATATCTTCATCAAAATAAAATGTATCCCTGTGAGAAAAATATTGTTGGATTGGATGTTATGAATGCTAAGTTGGAGTGAAAAGGATTGTTTGATAAGCATTGTTGAGTTTGATTGTTAAAGGTTTTTCTGAGTAAGAGTTGATGATAAAAACCTTGTTTGATAAGCATTATTGGAAACATTGAATGAACCTTCATATGCATGATTAGGATTTGAGAAATATCATGAGCATCATTGTTATGTGAGATTGTTTGATAAGTATTGTTGACTAAAATTTCATTGAGTGATTGGTTGAGTTGAGTAAGCTCTTATGAAAGCTTTCAATACAAATTTGAGGTAAGTATTTGTGAAAACTTGTTAAGCAGATTGGACAATTTCTAGAGAGGACTTGTGGATAGATTAATGTGAGCTTTTATGGAAGCTTACAAGGCAGATTTGAGACAACTCTTTGAGAAAACTTGTGAGTAGATTTTATTGATTGATTTGTAAGAAAACCTTGAGTTAAGGTTTGGGTAGATCTAGCAGAGTTAATTTTTGATTGATTCAAGCTTTGTGGTAAGCCTTGAGGACATATTTGAGGATATATTTTGGTGCAAATTTGAGTACAGGTTTGTGCTAGACCAGAGATAGAGATTGAGAAGATTTATTCTAAATCGAAGGACAGAGTTTAGTGGAGATTTGAGACAGATCTGAGAGCTATCTTTGGAGGTGATAGAGTTGAATAACATAAGCTTATATTGAGAGGGGGGGTTAACAATATAGCACCCACTTTTTAATTTATTTCCAAACCAATATCAATTAGTGTCCTTAATTGCAATAACCAAATATAACAGTATGCATTAATGACATAAATAGCAATAGTAAGCAAGAGCACAAATCACCACACACAATTGAGATACAAGATTTAATGTTGTTCCCCCAATGTGGGGTAGTCCACAAGATAATCTCATTATACTATTTTATATAGAAATAGGGATCCTTATCCCAATACAAATGATTACTTTGATCTTCTCAAAGCTAGGCTATCCACTGATCTGCTCAAGTAGGCAATCCACTAATCTTCTTAGCAAGGCAATCCACTAATCTACTCAGTTAGGCAATCCACTGATCTGCTCATCTAGGTAATCTTGATCTTCTCAAGTAGGCAATCCACTGATCTGCTTTAGCAAGATCACCAAGAACCTACTCAAAATCTACTCCAGCAAGATCACCAAGAACTTTCTCAAATCTGATCCAACAAGCTCACCAAGAACTTGCTCAGATCTACTTAGCAACCTCACCAAGAACTTGCTCAAAATCTACTCCAGCAAGCTCACCAAGAACTTTCTCAAATCTTCTTAGCAAGCTCACAAAGAACTTGCTCAAAAATATGCTTAGCAATCTCACAAATAACTTGATCAAATCTATCCTAAATTTGTCCACAAATATATCCCAAAATTCTTTTCAAAGTCTCAATCAATCATGCACAAAAGTTGCCTCAAATATGTCCAAAAATCTATCCTAAAAGTATTCTCAAAGGCTCAATCAATCACGCACAAAAGCTACCTCAAATTTGTCCAAAAATCTATCCCAAAAGCCTTCTCAAAGGCTCAATCAAACATACTTAAGTAGCACTCAAATCTCATCCACAAATCTATGAAGGCAAGGCTCAATGATTAATTCAATAATGAATGGCAATGCACTCTTCAATGGATGACAACAATGATCCACAATGATCTCAACTCAAATCAATCTCAACTCAACTCAAATCAAATTAATCTCAACTCAGCTCAATCTTATAGAAGCATAAAGAGAATTGTTAGAGACTCAATATGTTCTATTCACAAACTCAATTTCTTTATCAACTCAAACTCCACTCAAATAAGAATATAGAAGTTTGTTTCATGGAACTTGAACAACCACTTCACACAATCACTTGACCAGGCTCAATCAACTCAACTCAACCAATCACCTTAAGGAACAACTTTTTCTCATAAACCCTAGTTCAAGCATGAGTCAATAAACTCAAAATATTTCCAACAATACTCAACAATAACTCTCACATAACAATGATACTCATGTTCTCCTCTAACTCAAGTTCAAGTTATTTGTACAAGCAATGGGCTTCAATAACAATGCTTATAAAATAAGGTTTAATCAAAACTCTCAAACCAGAAAACCTTGAAGCATTCAACCAACTACTTTCAAAAAGGAAACCACAATCAATCCTTTTCTCTCCAATTATTTTTCAAATATCAACCACCATAAACAAAGTCAATGGAGAATATTTCTCATACCTTTTTGATGTCTTATTAGTTATCCACTAAATCTTCCACACTCAACAAACTTTCTTTTTCAAATTTCAATAGGGGTTAGATATCTTGATTAATAACACAACAATAATATCCAAATAACACCTTATTACTCCTACTAAATAAAATACACCATGTCCCCTCATGAAATAATTAATCCCCTTTGAAAAATAACAAAGCAACCTTCACTTTTGAACCCCTTTACAAAATCAAAAATATCTTTTTACACACACGGTATTTCTCCCTCTAAGCAAGTTAATCAAATAGCCCTCGAAATAAGCTTTGCAACGATATATAGAATATTATACTTCCAAAAGGAAAATCACCAAAAATCTCCCTTTTTCTTAAAGTGCATCACAACCCTTATTTCTCCTAGGGTAACTTTAGAAAAATAAAATATTAAAAAGAATATTAAATTACCTTTGTCCTTGACGAGATTCGATCCCTCAAAGCCTCCTTGTTCAGTGCCTTAACCGTGGCCAAGCTGCCGCACAAGCTATAGGCTCGTTTGGGAGGGTAAGACACCACGTGCTTCAAAACATTCCTCCCTCTCATGTAAACCAAAAATGCTTCGTGCGCTCTTTCTTCCAATGCCTTCTAATGCAGCCAAGGGGATTCGAAATATTAATGTTCATTCTACCACTTGCCTTAGCCAAAATCCAATTACCAATGCACCACACTACCCAAGGTGACTAGGCTTTCACACTTCATCCAATTTATTCTTCACTTCCATCACTTAACCCTCTTTTGCACGAGCTCTTTTCATTTTCCAACAATCACATTAATTCATGATCGCGAGCTTAGGATTGATATACCTTAGGCATCCTTTTATATAGTTTTATCCCTAATATTCGACTACGTCAGTGGATTACTTTTATTTTTAATTTTAAAATTTTAATTTTAATTTTAATTTTAAATAATTTCAAATTTAAACTAAATATTTAAAATTAAATATCTCCATCACCGGGGCACTTTTTTCGATGAAACTAAAAGCCAACTTGTGTTTTAATAAAAACCCATTTCAAATTTGCCATCCATAGTTTTAAATAAAACCTTTTATTTTACCTACCTTGGTTTTCACAAAAATCCTGTATATATCCATGCTCTCCAAAATATCATAAATGATTATTTATGAAGTGCTTTTGCCACCAAAAATCAATGTGATCCATATGACATCAATGATCATGTGACATCAATGACAACATAAAATAACTCAAATTGCCAACAAGATTATAGAGGATGATAGTCTCCAGTGGATAAAAGTCCATTATCCAAGGTAGTGAAGACAAGTCTTCTAAGTGAGGGTAGGAGTCTTCAATGGATAGAGATGCATAATATAGTGTAGTGGAGGCAACAATTCTTCTATAATATCATCATCTAGAGTAGAGGAGAAGGAGTTCTCCTGTAAATAGAGATCCATGAACTTGACTACGGGACCAGTGTCTCCTTTAGATACAGGTCCATAAACTTTGTAATTTTTTTTTTTTATGGAAAACATCCCAAAAGGGATGCCACTTTCGAGTAAGACCCAAGGAGGTATGGGTATCCATTCCGACAAAAACACCCAGGAAACGGACTTGGCCTACCACCTTTAACACACTCAATGAGCAAACAAACACAAACCCAATTAAAAATAAGCAGATAACAACAAAAATAATAAAATAAAATAAAAAACGTGCTCCTTGAGTGTGTCAAAAACAAAAGCACAACCAAACACACACAATAATATAAAATAAACCACAACACAAACCACATAGAAAAACACAAGAAAAACATAACAAAACACAAACAAGACAAAAACAACAGAACACTACAAAGACATAACCCAAAAAAAAAAAACAAGAAAAATAAACACAACCAAAACCTAAAAAATTAAAAAATAAAAATAAAAAACAACCAAAAACAGACAATAAAAAAAAAAAACAAAAAATATAGAAAACACTCACCCATAAAAACACGAAATAACACAAACAAAGAGAAACCCAAGAACAAGAACGAAAAAAAACACAAGAACAATAACAAAAAACATTAAAAAACAAAACAACAAAAACATAAGAACAACAGAAAACAACACAAAGAACACAAAAACAAAACAAAATAAAAAAACCCACCCGACTTAAAAAACTAAACAAAAAAAAAACAAAAAGGAAAAAAGAAATAAAAAATAAACAAAACAAAGACCTATCTAGACTAGAAGACTATTAAGGCAAGAATCAACAGAGGAAACAAAATAAAGAATAGAAAGATCTAGGGAACTAAAAAAAAACTGAATGAACCAAAGAGAAGCAAAAAAATAAATAAATAAACAAGAAGAAACTAGGTACCTTCAAAACTGGAGCCATCCAAAGAAATTATAGAAAGAAGAGCTTCCCTAATTTGAGAAGCCCACCATATAGGAGGGTGTCCATAACAAGTAAGATCACCTTTGTCCAAAGTCCAATTAGCTAAAGCATCAACACTCTTGTTTTGATCTCTGACCACATGATTGTAATCAACTTTTAAAAATCCCATCTGGATTAACTAAATATTCTCAATAATTCTTTTTATTCTCCAATCCACCTTATGATTCTTAGAAGGATTCTTCAAGAGATTAATCATAATTTGAGAGTCAGACTCAACTATCACCTTTTCCCATCCAACCTTAGTAGCCTCCTGAAGACCTTTGAGGATACCATACCCCTCAACAAGGTTATTGGAAAGAATACCCAAATTCTCAGCAAAAGTAAAAACCAGGGAGCCATATGAAAGTCTACAAATTCCTCCCACACTGGCTTTTCCAGGGTTCCCTCTAGATGCTCCATCAGTATTGACTTTTCCAAAATCCTTAGGAGGAGGTTGCCAATTTTATTCCTATCCAATTTACTAATACTCACATTCCCTTTAAGATGTTTGCCCTTAGAAGGTTTAATATTCAATCTTTGCATCACTTGATCCCATATTTGGTGGGAGTTTTGGGGGTGATTAAGGAGATGATGGACTGATTCAACTAAGTTGGCTATGGTCTTTTGCCAAATATAGTGAATATCCTTACTATCTTGATTAAAAATTTGGTTGTTCCTTTCATTCCAAATATTCCAAAGAAGAATGGTAGAACCCATCCAAACTAAGCGCCTAATAAAATGATCAACACCCTCTTGATTAGGCCAATCCCTCAAAAGTTGTTCAAAAGTAAAAAAATTGGACCACTCGTAAGCCAAGTAAAGGGGCCATTCTCCTCCACAGCTCGAAGGCTAAAGTACACTCAATAAAAATATGGTTCATATTTTCTACATTCTCTTCACACATTTCACATCTAAAAGGGCCATGAAAACCATGCTTCATAAGTTGCTCACCAGTAAGCACCCTACGATGCAATAAAAGCCAATTAAAGAATCTCACCTTAGGCCAGAGCTTTTGAGCCCACAATTGAGAAAATATGTCAAAAGAATGGTTAGGATTATTATGGCATAAGGTCAAATAACCTCGAGCAACTGAATACTCACCCTTAGTAGTGGTGTTCCATCCAAAACAATATTTTTCATGGGACCAAGAGAGGGATCTCATATGAAGGATGCCTTGGATATCTTGTCTTTGTCTTTCTAGGATTTGAATAGGCCAGTCCTCAATAGGGATCCAATATCTACCAAACTTCGAATTACCAGTATCGTACCGAAAATAATTAGCCACCTTTATCCAATTAGCTCGGTGAAGCTCCTCCATCCAAAGCCTCTAATCAAGAAATTGGGTTATCAAAGGCTTGTGACCATCCCAAGAATCTGTCCAAAAATTTGCATGTTGACCATTATGAATGATCCAAAATAATTTTATCTTTATCAAATCCTCACCAGTCTTAAGAACTGCTAAAATGGGAGAACCTTTGGTAGGAAGTTGATAGTGAACAAGGTCTTCAGGACTTTTGTTCTCAGCATATTTAGCATGGATATTATTGGCCCAAAGAGCATTGGGGTTATGAAACATCCTCCAATATAATTTAGCAGCTAAAGCTTTGTTGTTATTAATTGAAGACCATAAACCTAACCCCCCTTCACTCTTAGGAAGACATAAAGTATCTCATTTCACCAAGGCCCATTTTCTTTTCTCCTTAGTACCACTCCAAAGGAAACAATGACTGATTTGATCCAATTCTCGAAGAACATCCTTTGGAATATTCAAAACGGAAGAAACATAAATAGAAATAGCTTGAAGGACTAATTTTACCAAGGTGATTCTACCCCCATAAGAAAGCCACTTGTTGGTCCACTTTCCAATTTTCTTCTTGAATTTGTCCACCATAAACTTTGTAATAGGGAAAGGATTCCCAAAAGAATTATTTGAGAAAATTTTATAAGGAATATTTTCTTCGTGGAGTAGCACACATTGGGTGAACCATGTTAAATAATGTCTCTCACGTGTGTGATACTTTGTGTGATGTTTACTACTTTAATATTGTTGATGTTATCATATGGATTGAAAAGCAAAATGTTTTATCTTATACTTCTCACCCCTCTCTCAGTATAAGCACATGTTCTTCATGAATGGAGTAGTGTGGGCTATTTATACCAATAACAAAATAATAATAACATTAATGAGTTTAACCTAAGCTAACATAATAAGAGGAATTAGGGTTAATTACATGTTATAAAGTGAGTTTAACAATAACAAGATTTACTATAACAATTAGGGCTAACATAATAAAATATTATAATAAAATAAATATAATTATACAATGCTTACCCTTAGGCATATACAAGATTCCATCATATAATATGAACCTTAGTCATGTTAGATTGCACTTTCAACAAAATTATCCTTTGCACATATATCAGGATTATTATCATCATAGTTTAAGTGGTAGGTGAATTAATGTGGCTACAAGTACCACTCATAAGGTTCATAGGTCAAAGTCAATTTAAAGGGTTGTTATCTTTAAAAGGCTCGTGAGTCCAAGTTACTTGCTATCCATATATGGGCAGAAATTATGCCTTAATTGGAAATACAATGTATTTAAATATCATTCAATTGTAATGCAAGATTATTGAAGCTTTAAATATCATCAATAGTATAATAATAGGTAGAAGGAAGAGACACCTCTCCTTTTGCTTTGATCTAGAGAAACCATAAAGGCAATCTTTTGAAAAGTCTCAAGGTACATAACTCTACCAAGGACTAGTGGGATTGTACCTCCAAACAATAGGTCTTAGAATTGATAATCCTATCAAAATACCAATCTAAGCACAAGAAGAATGATATTTCTATATTGGAGAGACATCATCAAGAAAAATAAGCTTTCAATTAACCCAATCAAATCCTAAGTAAGAGTTATAATTTTAACATGAAGCACACAACTATTATACCTCTATGATATTAATGATTTAATTACAAAACTAGTAGTTTATAGGTAACTCTATCTTCTCTACAATAAGAGTGTGTCTCATGTAGAATACAATTATAAAAATATTTAAGAAAACAATGAAAGGAATTTGTGGATGTCTAATTTTAGTACCCATATTAACTATAATATGATGAACCTATGCACATAAACCAGATACCTAATATTATTACCCATGTTAATTTCAATATGAGAAATTCGTGAGTATTAAAAGGAAGCATGTGTCCATGTTAACCCAATGTATCCAAGATAATATACAAATTGTATCATGAGAATATCATTCATTGAGAGTATATATAACATAGATAGTAATTTTGGTCATTTGTATCATCAACTCAAGGTATTTTTCTCCTGAGAAAATATTTTGACTAAGACTACATCAAAGTCATAAATAGATGCAAAGGCATACTAAGAAAAAGTAGATATTAAATTATGTTTCTCTTCCTAATACTTTCTATAACATAGGTAGTTCTTTCAAGGATACCATGTACATCTAGAACACCATAAATACCACAATATTCAAACCAAACTATGATAGAATAAATCTATAGAGGTGTTAGAACCAAAAAATACTCGATGAACTTGTTAGTATTTCCATCAAAATCTTGGTATAGTGTGAAAGTATTTTAACCCTAAAAGTTACGGAAGGTCCTTAAAACCATCTATAAACATTGAAAAACTATGTAAGAGAATAGATATTTACTTTGAAATAATCCAATAGAGATACATATCTGGTCCTTACCAAATAATATAGGCCACCATCAATACATTATTTTGTTGAACAAAAGTTGAAATATTCCAACCATAGACTCTAAATCTCAGTAAGCAAAGCTAGTCTATGAGTTCCACTAAGGTAGAAAAGAAAAAATACTATACTTATCCTACACAACTATAATGATCTCCATCGACATACAAATATGGGCATATCTTCAAGAATAGAGTCACAATAAGCATACCAATTCATCGAAAAGGAGCAGTGAAGATTGACTCAAGAAGTTGCAAGATTGAACCAAACAATATAATCTTTTATAAAGATTAAAATTGGATTATCTGGTCATATCTACCCTTTCAATTGCCTATACATGTAGTGGTTGGAGTTAAATTCAACATTCTTGGCCAAATCTAATTCAAAATTATTTTTATTTATCCCACCTTGAATGTGGAAAGGCTAATTAAATCTTATATTTTGTTGTTGTTCTTCTTCTATTGAATGCAAGTAAAGAAGTAAAGGTGCCAATACTATTTTAAAACATAAGCATATTTTGAAGAATATTCCCTAAATATTCCAATTGGAAAAGAAAAAACCATCTATATTATTCTTCGTAGTCAGACTAATTCTCATAAATTGAGGCATTAATCAAGTTATAACTTTATATACACTAGTCAAAAAATAGTTTTTGAGGTTGTTCAGTGGAAATAGATTTTTCTAATTTTGTAAATGTTTAAAATAGCTAGTGATGCACCAAATTTCTTATTGCTTAACTCTCAGCTATTGCAAAGATATAACTATTCTAATTGGAAGATAAAACTTAGAATTCAACTAGATTTCAAAGAATATTGGAATGTAATGAATGGGTCCACTACCTATCCTCTACAAGGTGAAAAAGAGAAAATAAAGTTTGACAAATTAGATAGAAAGACCAAGTTGATTATCATGTTTAATGTCATAGATGAATTCAATTCATATATTTGTGATTTTACTATAGCTAAAGAGGCATATGATAAGATTTAAATAGTTTTTGAAGCAAAGAACAAGAACTAGATCTTATTCCTCTAGAGCCAAATCCATTATTTGAAGATAAAAAATGGAGAAAATTTTGAGCCATTTTTTAGGTGAATTGTTGAGCTATGAGCATCAATACAAGCCTTAAGAGAAAAAAAAAATTGATGATACACTTGTTCCCATTATTTTTAGATCTCTTCCTTTATAGTAAATGTGTTCACAATAACTTTGAATGTCATAGAAAAACACCAACATTCGATAAGTTAGTGAACCCACTTCAAAAAATAGAGGTCTTGTAATTAGCTCAAGATTAAGAAAAAGTTCTTACAAATCAAAGAGGAAAGTAGCCATTCATGAGAGGCACAAAAACTTTATTCCAACAACAAATAAGAAATCCTTGCATGTAAAGGATGTTTGAAATTTATAGAAAAGATAAACATATAATGAAGGGATGTTGGCATAGCCCCTTCACAAATGGGTCTTCTTATCAAGCAATGAATCCACAATAAAATAATACATCAATGGATGCAAATTGGAAAGTGATGCATCAACAACATAACAATGTTGTAGAAGACAACAATTCTAGAGGTGAAGAAAAATATCACTCTAGAGAAGAGAACCATATTTTTATTGCTCAACTAAGTAAATCAAATGATTATTAGACAAATCTTCTACATGATGATTAGACAAATTTTCAACATGATTATTATAATCATGATTCTTCAAAAAAAGATAAATAAATAAATCCATTATCTATGCCCTCAATTAGATAGAGAATACTCAAGTGTAGACAATAAAGACAAGTTCTAAAAAACTCTAGTAGATGATGATCAAAATAATATCAATACCATTACCAAATCAACATCAATTAATTATCTCAAGTCACAAGAAAACTATTAGTGGTATTACATTATTTGGTACCATGAGTACCATTGTATGTATTTAAATTAGGGAGTGTGTTTATTATTTAGTATATTTTAAGGTATAAAGAGTGTTGATGTTTCATATAATCAAGTGTGACCTATGAGTAAAAGGTGTCATGTATGTAAGTGAAGAGTTGTGTAAGGTGTCTTGTGTCAAGTAGAGAGTTATGTAGTCATGAGAGGCTTTATCATTATGTAATATGTGAGACTCATTATGTAAAGGGAGAAATATGAGAATTCAAGATTCATACATGTGAAGAGTCTCATGTGAATATATATTTAAGATAAATATATTATGTATGGAAGTGGCAATGCATTTATGCATGCTATAGTAGATTTTATCAATAATATTTTAGTGTTTTATGTGTACATTATTATGTGAAAAATATTTTAAGATCCTATGGAAATTATATTACATGTAGAGAGGTGATTTGCCAATAGTGATATTAGAGAAAATTTAGTTAACCTTATCTAGGGTGGAAAAAGAGAAAGAGTAAGAAGATTAAAAGGAGAAGAACATCAATTTGATATGGAATTGAATAAGGATCGTTGAAGTTGGTACCAGAGCTATGGTGGAGATATTGTAGAGTTTGAAATAGATAATAGTAAGAAGATTATATTTTTGAAGGAGTCAAGTCTTGTAGAAGAAAGGTCCATATTTGCATAACACAAATAGTGAGAATACCATTTTTATGAGAAGCAAATAATTGAAAAGGAAGGCTCATAGTTCCATTGAAGTTATTAATGATAATCCAAAGATGCATCTATAAAGATTGAATATTGAAGCAAAAGAGAAAGAATATATGTAAGAAGTAAGAAGTTGGGTTGAGGTAACCTGAAGATTAAATAAAATAAGGGTTGAGGTTACATAATGTTGATGATAACCAACAAAAAATGTGTTGCAAATTGTAGAATATTGGAGAATAAATATTGTTGGGTAAGGCATATTTATTGATTTTAAAAGAAAGTTATTTTATTGAAAACAAAAAGTTTTTGAAAGAAGGATGAATTAATATTATTGTTGGGATATATAAGAACAATATTTTTGAAAAATGAAATTTTATGGGAGTTATAAAAAGAATTTTAAAAAATTGAAGAAATAAATAATTGATTTGATTGGAGTGAAGAAGAGTTATTAAAAAATTACAAAAAAAGATTAATCATATTTTGAAGAACAGAGAAAAATTGTAGATGTGATAGTGTTGGAGAAAACATATTTACAAACAACAAGGATTTGTTAATTTGTATGAAATATAATCTTTGATAAAATTATTTTGTGGAGATCTTGAAAGAGGTTGTGGTAACCTAACCCTAGTGTTGGTAAAGAAAATTTTGATTTTGGTTAAGACAGGTTTTGAAGACATATCTTCATCAAAATAAAATGTATCCCTGTGAGAAAAATATTGTTGGATTGGATGTTATGAATGCTAAGTTGGAGTGAAAAGGATTGTTTGATAAGCATTGTTGAGTTTGATTGTTAAAGGTTTTTCTGAGTAAGAGTTGATGATAAAAACCTTGTTTGATAAGCATTATTGGAAACATTGAATGAACCTTCATATGCATGATTAGGATTTGAGAAATATAATGAGCATCATTGTTATGTGAGATTGTTTGATAAGTATTGTTGACTAAAATTTCATTGAGTGATTGGTTGAGTTGAGTAAGCTCTTATGAAAGCTTTCAATACAAATTTGAGGTAAGTATTTGTGAAAACTTGTTAAGCAGATTGGACAATTTCTAGAGAGGACTTGTGGATAGATTAATGTGAGCTTTTATGGAAGCTTACAAGGCAGATTTGAGACAACTCTTTGAGAAAACTTGTGAGTAGATTTTATTGATTGATTTGTAAGAAAACCTTGAGTTAAGGTTTGGGTAGATCTAGCAGAGTTAATTTTTGATTGATTCAAGCTTTGTGGTAAGCCTTGAGGACATATTTGAGGATATATTTTGGTGCAAATTTGAGTACAGGTTTGTGCTAGACCAGAGATAGAGATTGAGAAGATTTATTCTAAATCGAAGGACAGAGTTTAGTGGAGATTTGAGACAGATCTGAGAGCTATCTTTGGAGGTGATAGAGTTGAATAACATAAGCTTATATTGAGAGGGGGGGTTAACAATATAGCACCCACTTTTTAATTTATTTCCAAACCAATATCAATTAGTGTCCTTAATTGCAATAACCAAATATAACAGTATGCATTAATGACATAAATAGCAATAGTAAGCAAGAGCACAAATCACCACACACAATTGAGATACAAGATTTAATGTTGTTCCCCCAATGTGGGGTAGTCCACAAGATAATCTCATTATACTATTTTATATAGAAATAGGGATCCTTATCCCAATACAAATGATTACTTTGATCTTCTCAAAGCTAGGCTATCCACTCATCTGCTCAAGTAGGCAATCCACTAATCTTCTTAGCAAGGCAATCCACTAATCTACTCAGTTAGGCAATCCACTGATCTGCTCATCTAGGTAATCTTGATCTTCTCAAGTAGGCAATCCACTGATCTGCTTTAGCAAGATCACCAAGAACCTACTCAAAATCTACTCCAGCAAGATCACCAAGAACTTTCTCAAATCTGATCCAACAAGCTCACCAAGAACTTGCTCAGATCTACTTAGCAACCTCACCAATAACTTGCTCAAAATCTACTCCAGCAAGCTCACCAAGAACTTTCTCAAATCTTCTTAGCAAGCTCACAAAGAACTTGCTCAAAAATATGCTTAGCAATCTCACAAATAACTTGATCAAATCTATCCTAAATTTGTCCACAAATATATCCCAAAATTCTTTTCAAAGTCTCAATCAATCATGCACAAAAGTTGCCTCAAATATGTCCAAAAATCTATCCTAAAAGTATTCTCAAAGGCTCAATCAATCACGCACAAAAGCTACCTCAAATTTGTCCAAAAATCTATCCCAAAAGCCTTCTCAAAGGCTCAATCAAACATACTTAAGTAGCACTCAAATCTCATCCACAAATCTATGAAGGCAAGGCTCAATGATGAACTCAATAATGAATGGCAATGCACTCTTCAATGGATGACAACAATGATCCACAATGATCTCAACTCAAATCAATCTCAACTCAACTCAAATCAAATTAATCTCAACTCAGCTCAATCTTATAGAAGCATAAAGAGAATTGTTAGAGACTCAATATGTTCTATTCACAAACTCAATTTCTTTATCAACTCAAACTCCACTCAAATAAGAATATAGAAGTTTGTTTCATGGAACTTGAACAACCACTTCACACAATCACTTGACCAGGCTCAATCAACTCAACTCAACCAATCACCTTAAGGAACAACTTTTTCTCATAAACCCTAGTTCAAGCATGAGTCAATAAACTCAAAATATTTCCAACAATACTCAACAATAACTCTCACATAACAATGATACTCATGTTCTCCTCTAACTCAAGTTCAAGTTATTTGTACAAGCAATGGGCTTCAATAACAATGCTTATAAAATAAGGTTTAATCAAAACTCTCAAACCAGAAAACCTTGAAGCATTCAACCAACTACTTTCAAAAAGGAAACCACAATCAATCCTTTTCTCTCCAATTATTTTTCAAATATCAACCACCATAAACAAAGTCAATGGAGAATATTTCTCATACCTTTTTGATGTCTTATTAGTTATCCACTAAATCTTCCACACTCAACAAACTTTCTTTTTCAAATTTCAATAGGGGTTAGATATCTTGATTAATAACACAACAATAATATCCAAATAACACCTTATTACTCCTACTAAATAAAATACACCATGTCCCCTCATGAAATAATTAATCCCCTTTGAAAAATAACAAAGCAACCTTCACTTTTGAACCCCTTTACAAAATCAAAAATATCTTTTTACACACACGGTATTTCTCCCTCTAAGAAAGTTAATCAAATAGCCCTCGAAATAAGCTTTGCAACGATATATAGAATATTATACTTCCAAAAGGAAAATCACCAAAAATCTCCCTTTTTCTTAAAGTGCATCACAACCCTTATTTCTCCTAGGGTAACTTTAGAAAAATAAAATATTAAAAAGAATATTAAATTACCTTTGTCCTTGACGAGATTCGATCCCTCAAAGCCTCCTTGTTCAGTGCCTTAACCGTGGCCAAGCTGCCGCACAAGCTATAGGCTCGTTTGGGAGGGTAAGACACCACGTGCTTCAAAACATTCCTCCCTCTCATGTAAACCAAAAATGCTTCGTGCGCTCTTTCTTCCAATGCCTTCTAATGCAGCCAAGGGGATTCGAAATATTAATGTTCATTGTACCAGTTGCCTTAGCCAAAATCCAATTACCAATGCACCACACTACCCAAGGTGACTAGGCTTTCACACTTCATCCAATTTATTCTTCACTTCCATCACTTAACCCTCTTTTGCACGAGCTCTTTTCATTTTCCAACAATCACATTAATTCATGATCGCGAGCTTAGGATTGATATACCTTAGGCATCCTTTTATATAGTTTTATCCCTCATATTCGACTACGTCGGTGGATTACTTTTATTTTTAATTTTAAAATTTTAATTTTAATTTTAATTTTAAATAATTTAAAATTTAAACTAAATATTTAAAATTAAATATCTCCATCATCGGGGCACTTTTTTCGATGAAACTAAAAGCCAACTTGTGTTTTAATAAAAACCCATTTCAAATTTGCCATCCATAGTTTTAAATAAAACCTTTTATTTTACCTACCTTGGTTTTCACAAAAATCTGTATATATCCATGCTCTCCAAAATATCATAAATGATTATTTATGAAGTGCTTTTGCCACCAAAAATCAATGTGATCCATATGACATCAATGATCATGTGACATCAATGACAACATAAAATAACTCAAATTGCCAACAAGATTATAGAGGATGATAGTCTCCAGTGGATAAAAGTCCATTATCCAAGGTAGTGAAGACAAGTCTTCTAAGTGAGGGTAGGAGTCTTCAATGGATAGAGATCCATAATATAGTGTAGTGGAGGCAACAATTCTTCTATAATATCATCATCTAGAGTAGAGGAGAAGGAGTTCTCCTGTAAATAGAGATCCATGAACTTGACTACGGGACCAGTGTCTCCTTTAGATACGAGTCCATAAACTTTGTAATTTTTTTTTTTTTATGGAAAACATCCCAAAAGGGATGCCACTTTCGAGTAAGACCCAAGGAGGTATGGGTATCCATTCGACAAAAACACCCGAGAAACGGACTTGGCCTACCACCTTTAACACACTCAATGAGCAAACAAACACAAACCCAATTAAAAATAAGCAGATAACAACAAAAATAATAAAATAAAATAAAAAACGTGCTCCTTGAGTGTGTCAAAAACAAAAGCACAACCAAACACACACAATAATATAAAATAAACCACAACACAAACCACATAGAAAAACACAAGAAAAACATAACAAAACACAAACAAGACAAAAACAACAGAACACTACAAAGACATAACCCAAAAAAAAAAAACAAGAAAAATAAACACAACCAAAACCTAAAAAATTAAAAAATAAAAATAAAAAACAACCAACAACAGACAATAAAAAAAAAAACAAAAAATATAGAAAACACTCACCCATAAAAACACGAAATAACACAAACAAAGAGAAACCCAAGAACAAGAACGAAAAAAAACACAAGAACAATAACAAAAAACATTAAAAAACAAAACAACAAAAACATAAGAACAACAGAAAACAACACAAAGAACACAAAAACAAAACAAAATAAAAAAACCCACCCAACTTAAAAAACTAAACAAAAAAAAAACAAAAAGGAAAAAAGAAATAAAAAATAAACAAAACAAAGACCTATCTAGACTAGAAGACTATTAAGGCAAGAATCAACAGAGGAAACAAAATAAAGAATAGAATGAACTAGGGAACTAAAAAAAAACTGAATGAACCAAAGAGAAGCAAAAAAATAAAAAAATACAAGAAGAAACTAGGTACCTTCAGAGCTGGAGCCATCCAAAGAAATTATAGAAAGAAGAGCTTCCCTAATTTGAGAAGCCCACCATATAGGAGGGTGTCCATAACAAGTAAGATCACCTTTGTCCAAAGTCCAATTAGCTAAAGCATCAACACTCTTGTTTTGATCTCTGACCACATGATTGTAATCAACTTTTAAAAATCCCATCTGGATTAACTAAATATTCTCAATAATTCTTTTTATTCTCCAATCCACCTTATGATTCTTAGAAGGATTCTTCAAGAGATTAATCATAATTTGAGAGTCAGACTCAACTATCACCTTTTCCCATCCAACCTTAGTAGCCTCCTGAAGACCTTTGAGGATACCATACCCCTCAACAAGGTTATTGGAAAGAATACCCAAATTCTCAGCAAAAGTAAAAACCAGGGAGCCATATGAAAGTCTACAAATTCCTCCCACACTGGCTTTTCCAGGGTTCCCTCTAGATGCTCCATCAGTATTGACTTTTCCAAAATCCTTAGGAGGAGGTTGCCAATTTTATTCCTATCCAATTTACTAATACTCACATTCCCTTTAAGATGTTTGCCCTTAGAAGGTTTAATATTCAATCTTTGCATCACTTGATCCCATATTTGGTGGGAGTTTTGGGGGTGATTAAGGAGATGATGGACTGATTCAACTAAGTTGGCTATGGTCTTTTGCCAAATATAGTGAATATCCTTACTATCTTGATTAAAAATTTGGTTGTTCCTTTCATTCCAAATATTCCAAAGAAGAATGGTAGAACCCATCCAAACTAAGCGCCTAATAAAATGATCAACACCCTCTTGATTAGGCCAATCCCTCAAAAGTTGTTCAAAAGTAAAAAAATTGGACCACTGTAAGCCAAGTAAAGTGGCCATTCTCCTCCACAACTCAGAGGCTAAAGTACACTCAATAAAAATATGGTTGATATTTTCTACATTCTCTTCACACATTTCACATCTAAAAGGGCCATGAAAACCATGCTTCATAAGTTGCTCACCAGTAAGCACCCTACGATGCAATAAAAGCCAATTAAAGAATCTCACCTTAGGCCGGAGCTTTTGAGCCCACAATTGAGAAAATATGTCAAAAGAATGGTTAGGATTATTATGGCATAAGGTCAAATAACCTCGAGCAACTGAATACTCACCCTTAGTAGTGGTGTTCCATCCAAAACAATATTTTTCATGGGACCAAGAGAGGGATCTCATATGAAGGATGCCTTGGATATCTTGTCTTTGTCTTTCTAGGATTTGAATAGGCCAGTCCTCAATAGGGATCCAATATCTACCAAACTTCGAATTACCAGTATCGTACCGAAAATAATTAGCCACCTTTATCCAATTAGCTCGGTGAAGCTCCTCCATCCAAAGCCTCCAATCAAGAAATTGGGTTATCAAAGGCTTGTGACCATCCCAAGAATCTGTCCAAAAATTTGCATGTTGACCATTATGAATGATCCAAAATAATTTTATCTTTATCAAATCCTCACCAGTCTTAAGAACTGCTAAAATGGGAGAACCTTTGGTAGGAAGTTGATAGTGAACAAGGTCTTCGGGACTTTTGTTCTCGGCATATTTAGCATGGATATTATTGGCCCAAAGAGCATTGGGGTTATGAAACATCCTCCAATATAATTTAGCAGCTAAAGCTTTGTTGTTATTAATTGAAGACCATAAACCTAACCCCCTTCACTCTTAGGAAGACATAAAGTATCTCATTTCACCAAGGCCCATTTTCTTTTCTCCTTAGTACCACTCCAAAGGAAACAATGACTGATTTGATCCAATTCTCGAAGAACATCCTTTGGAATATTCAAAACGGAAGAAACATAAATAGAAATAGCTTGAAGGACTAATTTTACCAAGGTGATTCTACCCCCATAAGAAAGCCACTTGTTGGTCCACTTTCCAATTTTCTTCTTGAATTTGTCCACCATAAACTTTGTAATAGGGAAAGGATTCCCAAAAGAATTATTTGAGAAAATTTTATAAGGAATATTTTCTTCGTGGAGTAGCACACATTGGGTGAACCATGTTAAATAATGTCTCTCACGTGTGTGATACTTTGTGTGATGTTTACTACTTTAATATTGTTGATGTTATCATATGGATTGAAAAGCAAAATGTTTTATCTTATACTTCTCACCCCTCTCTCAGTATAAGCACATGTTCTTCATGAATGGAGTAGTGTGGGCTATTTATACCAATAACAAAATAATAATAACATTAATGAGTTTAACCTAAGCTAACATAATAAGAGGAATTAGGGTTAATTACATGTTATAAAGTGAGTTTAACAATAACAAGATTTACTATAACAATTAGGGCTAACATAATAAAATATTATAATAAAATAAATATAATTATACAATGCTTACCCTTAGGCATATACAAGATTCCATCATATAATATGAACCTTAGTCATGTTAGATTGCACTTTCAACAAAATTATCCTTTGCACATATATCAGGATTATTATCATCATAGTTTAAGTGGTAGGTGAATTAATGTGGCTACAAGTACCACTCATAAGGTTCATAGGTCAAAGTCAATTTAAAGGGTTGTTATCTTTAAAAGGCTCGTGAGTCCAAGTTACTTGCTATCCATATATGGGCAGAAATTATGCCTTAATTGGAAATACAATGTATTTAAATATCATTCAATTGTAATGCAAGATTATTGAAGCTTTAAATATCATCAATAGTATAATAATAGGTAGAAGGAAGAGACACCTCTCCTTTTGCTTTGATCTAGAGAAACCATAAAGGCAATCTTTTGAAAAGTCTCAAGGTACATAACTCTACCAAGGACTAGTGGGATTGTACCTCCAAACAATAGGTCTTAGAATTGATAATCCTATCAAAATACCAATCTAAGCACAAGAAGAATGATATTTCTATATTGGAGAGACATCATCAAGAAAAATAAGCTTTCAATTAACCCAATCAAATCCTAAGTAAGAGTTATAATTTTAACATGAAGCACACAACTATTATACCTCTATGATATTAATGATTTAATTACAAAACTAGTAGTTTATAGGTAACTCTATCTTCTCTACAATAAGAGTGTGTCTCATGTAGAATACAATTATAAAAATATTTAAGAAAACAATGAAAGGAATTTGTGGATGTCTAATTTTAGTACCCATATTAACTATAATATGATGAACCTATGCACATAAACCAGATACCTAATATTATTACCCATGTTAATTTCAATATGAGAAATTCGTGAGTATTAAAAGGAAGCATGTGTCCATGTTAACCCAATGTATCCAAGATAATATAAAAATTGTATCATGAGAATATCATTCATTGAGAGTATATATAACATAGATAGTAATTTTGGTCATTTGTATCATCAACTCAAGGTATTTTTCTCCTGAGAAAATATTTTGACTAAGACTACATCAAAGTCATAAATAGATGCAAAGGCATACTAAGAAAAAGTAGATATTAAATTATGTTGCTCTTCCTAATACTTTCTATAACATAGGTAGTTCTTTCAAGGATACCATGTACATCTAGAACACCATAAATACCACAATATTCAAACCAAACTATGATAGAATAAATCTATAGAGGTGTTAGAACCAAAAAATACTCGATGAACTTGTTAGTATTTCCATCAAAATCTTGGTATAGTGTGAAAGTATTTTAACCCTAAAAGTTACGGAAGGTCCTTAAAACCATCTATAAACATTGAAAAACTATGTAAGAGAATAGATATTTACTTTGAAATAATCCAATAGAGATACATATCTGGTCCTTACCAAATAATATAGGCCACCATCAATACATTATTTTGTTGAACAAAAGTTGAAATATTCCAACCATAGACTCTAAATCTCAGTAAGCAAAGCTAGTCTATGAGTTCCACTAAGGTAGAAAAGAAAAAATACTATACTTATCCTACACAACTATAATGATCTCCATCGACATACAAATATGGGCATATCTTCAAGAATAGAGTCACAATAAGCATACCAATTCATCGAAAAGGAGCAGTGAAGATTGACTCAAGAAGTTGCAAGATTGAACCAAACAATATAATCTTTTATAAAGATTAAAATTGGATTATCTGGTCATATCTACCCTTTCAATTGCCTATACATGTAGTGGTTGGAGTTAAATTCAACATTCTTGGCCAAATCTAATTCAAAATTATTTTTATTTATCCCACCTTGAATGTGGAAAGGCTAATTAAATCTTATATTTTGTTGTTGTTCTTCTTCTATTGAATGCAAGTAAAGAAGTAAAGGTGCCAATACTATTTTAAAACATAAGCATATTTTGAAGAATATTCCCTAAATATTCCAATTGGAAAAGAAAAAACCATCTATATTATTCTTCGTAGTCAGACTAATTCTCATAAATTGAGGCATTAATCAAGTTATAACTTTATATACACTAGTCAAAAAATAGTTTTTGAGGTTGTTCAGTGGAAATAGATTTTTCTAATTTTGTAAATGTTTAAAATAGCTAGTGATGCACCAAATTTCTTATTGCTTAACTCTCAGCTATTGCAAAGATATAACTATTCTAATTGGAAGATAAAACTTAGAATTCAACTAGATTTCAAAGAATATTGGAATGTAATGAATGGGTCCACTACCTATCCTCTACAAGGTGAAAAAGAGAAAATAAAGTTTGACAAATTAGATAGAAAGACCAAGTTGATTATCATGTTTAATGTCATAGATGAATTCAATTCATATATTTGTGATTTTACTATAGCTAAAGAGGCATATGATAAGATTTAAATAGTTTTTGAAGCAAAGAACAAGAACTAGATCTTATTCCTCTAGAGCCAAATCCATTATTTGAAGATAAAAAATGGAGAAAATTTTGAGCCATTTTTTAGGTGAATTGTTGAGCTATGAGCATCAATACAAGCCTTAAGAGAAAAAAAAAATTGATGATACACTTGTTCCCATTATTTTTAGATCTCTTCCTTTATAGTAAATGTGTTCACAATAACTTTGAATGTCATAGAAAAACACCAACATTCGATAAGTTAGTGAACCCACTTCAAAAAATAGAGGTCTTGTAATTAGCTCAAGATTAAGAAAAAGTTCTTACAAATCAAAGAGGAAAGTAGCCATTCATGAGAGGCACAAAAACTTTATTCCAACAACAAATAAGAAATCCTTGCATGTAAAGGATGTTTGAAATTTATAGAAAAGATAAACATATAATGAAGGGATGTTGGCATAGCCCCTTCACAAATGGGTCTTCTTATCAAGCAATGAATCCACAATAAAATAATACATCAATGGATGCAAATTGGAAAGTGATGCATCAAAAACACAACAATGTTGTAGAAGACAACAATTCTAGAGGAGAAGAAAAATATCACTCTATAGAAGAGAACCATATTTTTATTGCTCAACTAAGTAAATCAAATGATTATTAGACAAATCTTCTACATGATGATTAGACAAATTTTCAACATGATTATTATAATCATGATTCTTCAAAAAAAGATAAATAAATAAATCCATTATCTATGCCCTCAATTAGATAGAGAATACTCAAGTGTAGACAATAAAGACAAGTTCTAAAAAACTCTAGTAGATGATGATCAAAATAATATCAATACCATTACCAAATCAACATCAATTAATTATCTCAAGTCACAAGAAAACTATTAGTGGTATTACATTATTTGGTACCATGAGTACCATTGTATGTATTTAAATTAGGGAGTGTGTTTATTATTTAGTATATTTTAAGGTATAAAGAGTGTTGATGTTTCATATAATCAAGTGTGACCTATGAGTAAAAGGTGTCATGTATGTAAGTGAAGAGTTGTGTAAGGTGTCTTGTGTCAAGTAGAGAGTTATGTAGTCATGAGAGGCTTTATCATTATGTAATATGTGAGACTCATTATGTAAAGGGAGAAATATGAGAATTCAAGATTCATACATGTGAAGAGTCTCATGTGAATATATATTTAAGATAAATATATTATGTATGGAAGTGGCAATGCATTTATGCATGCTATAGTAGATTTTATCAATAATATTTTAGTGTTTTATGTGTACATTATTATGTGAAAAATATTTTAAGATCCTATGGAAATTATATTACATGTAGAGAGGTGATTTGCCAATAGTGATATTAGAGAAAATTTAGTTAACCTTATCTAGGGTGGAAAAAGAGAAAGAGTAAGAAGATTAAAAGGAGAAGAACATCAATTTGATATGGAATTGAATAAGGATCGTTGAAGTTGGTACCAGAGCTATGGTGGAGATATTGTAGAGTTTGAAATAGATAATAGTAAGAAGATTATATTTTTGAAGGAGTCAAGTCTTGTAGAAGAAAGGTCCATATTTGCATAACACAAATAGTGAGAATACCATTTTTATGAGAAGCAAATAATTGAAAAGGAAGGCTCATAGTTCCATTGAAGTTATTAATGATAATCCAAAGATGCATCTATAAAGATTGAATATTGAAGCAAAAGAGAAAGAATATATGTAAGAAGTAAGAAGTTGGGTTGAGGTCACCTGAAGATTAAATAAAATAAGGGTTGAGGTTACATAATGTTGATGATAACCAACAAAAAATGTGTTGCAAATTGTAGAATATTGGAGAATAAATATTGTTGGGTAAGGCATATTTATTGATTTTAAAAGAAAGTTATTTTATTGAAAACAAAAAGTTTTTGAAAGAAGGATGAATTAATATTATTGTTGGGATATATAAGAACAATATTTTTGAAAAATGAAATTTTATGGGAGTTATAAAAAGAATTTTAAAAAATTGAAGAAATAAATAATTGATTTGATTGGAGTGAAGAAGAGTTATTAAAAAATTACAAAAAAAGATTAATCATATTTTGAAGAACAGAGAAAAATTGTAGATGTGATAGTGTTGGAGAAAACATATTTACAAACAACAAGGATTGAAAGCTTTTTGGAGAATGTTGAAGAAATTATGAGAAGAATGAAGAGTACCTGAGAACTGTTAAATGTGAAAATATAATTGGAGAATACCATCAATGGTTCTAGTGCTACTATGGATTCAGTTCCATACAAAGCTATAATAACCAAGAAAACATTGCCAACATTACATTACTAAGTATCC
Source organism: Wollemia nobilis (assembly GCA_028583015.1). Classification (NCBI taxonomy): domain Eukaryota; kingdom Viridiplantae; phylum Streptophyta; class Pinopsida; order Araucariales; family Araucariaceae; genus Wollemia; species Wollemia nobilis. The sequence goes on from JAQPPZ010002226.1 coordinate 17,158,262, forward strand.
ACTTGGTGTTGACAGAAGGAAGGCATTAAAAAACAACCATGATGTTCATATTTATAAGAACCAAAGTAGACAAATTTTGTAATGTTTTTTTATCAAGTACATGTAATAGCTAGCCTTCAAAATTAAAATTTAGGTCATAATAATATAATAAAATTAACATATGCATTACGATTAAATAGAATATTGAAAAGGTTTATGAATTTAACGAGGAAATTTTGAAAAGGAAACAATGATATTTGGGAGAGAAACATTTTTAGCATACCGGATAATATTTTGTTTAGAAAAATCTAGAATATATTAATTTATTAATCATAACATTACAATATTATGGTGTTAATATTATTCGCCAGGTAAAAAACAAAATGAGGTGGATAAGGAGTAAAACATCTATAACTAAATATACATAAGAATAGAATCTTTTAGCAACAAAAAGACTATAGTTATATCTTGCTACAATACACCAAATATCAGCATTCATCTTTATGAGAGTTTATTAAATGGAGAAATTTTGGGCATGTCTTTCGTGATATATTCAGAAGTCTTCAAAGAAGAAATAGAAGTAATCAAAACCTGAACTTGTTAACTGCCTTCTTTTTAGTTTCTTGTTGGACCTTCTGAAGATCCTTAACCATATGATAAAGTTGATGAAGTATGTCAATAACATCTCATGGTGTGTTGGAAGTTCCATAGACTTGGGAATGAATGTGTCCCACATGTAACAAAAGATCAAAGGTCAATTCTGCTTAAACTATATTCCATGGGGGAGTAAATCTAGTAAACACCTTTTTTTATTTGCACTTCCAAATGTGCTTGAGAAGGATGAGTTTACAAACATCCCAAATTTTGGGGCACTAATCCAACTAAGAAAAAATTAGTAGAGATAGCTTCCAAGATCAAGTGAAATATGGAAAGAAAATATTATAAGGCATCCCAAAACTATTTAGCAATGTCGTAAAACTAAAACAAGTGAATTAGAGTTTCTAAAGCATTAAAAAAATTACATTGAGGGGGAACATGTAAATCGTTGCCAGACTTTTAGAAGTTGGAAGTTTTTGATGCAAAAACCACCATCCAAGAAGTTGATTTTGGGATTCAACAGGAACTTTCCAAATATGAGTAGCAAGAAACTACCATTGGATATTAGTAAAATTCACTTCCCACTTGACATTGAGCTTAGAGTCTAAATAAGGAGGACACAAAAGATTTTTTTATATCCAACAAGAAGTAATGGAAGAGATTATATAACCATTAATCCATCTCCATTCATTCCATATATTATGGGTAGTTGTTGTAAATTTTAAAAGGACATCACAAGGAATGGAAGCCATAACTAGGCCATAAGACTCTTTGAACCTATAGGGAAGGGAATAATAATTGCATATTTGATTCCAAGTAAGAATAGAGCAACTACACGGATCCTAGATATCTCTAATTCTATTAATACCTTTCTTCAAAAAAACTAGACCTTGAAAAACATTGCATAAAGCTAAAGGTTTATAATTATGGAGGATAAGTTTATTCCACCAAATACTATTTAGACAAATGCTCAGACCATGTTTTAAGGAGTCAGACTTCCAAACCAATAATTGAGAAACTGATTACCAAGCTTTCTATTTTTGGGTGACTGGAATATCCCTTTAATCATAAAGTAAAGTGCATTAAGGACATTATCTTCCCAAGGGGTTTCTTTTCATTTACATTTGTGAGTAGCTAGTGAGATTCTATAATGAAATAGGTGTTTCTAATTTTCATCAGTAGCTAGTGAGATTCTATAATGAAATAGGTGTTTCTAATTTTCATCACCAGTGATGGCTCTAGCAACCCATTTTGCAGATAAAATTTTACTTTGGGTAAAAGGATCAATGATGTCTAGACCTCCTAAAGCCTTGGGTTGAGTACAAAGCTTCCATGATATAGCAATAATTCCCACATATCCATCCCATTTGGTCCATAAATATTTATGAATAGACTGAGTTAATTTGTTATACGATACCTTGGGAGCCATCTAGAAAGAGGAGTAATAAACATGAGAGGCTGCTATAATTTTATTTGCAACTTGAATTCTTCCTGATAAGGAAAGAATTCGTGTTGGTCAAGCATTAAATTCCTTTAAAGTATTTCTATAATCTAGTTCCACATATCCTTAGGAGAGATATTAACCCCAAATAGAATTCCTAAATAATGCACAATCATACCATGAGGGATGATCTTCCACTTAGTGAAGGAGTTGCAACCACAAGGAGAGAAAGAGGTATAGAAGACTTTAGCTTTAGAGTTGTTGATATGAGAACCAAATATATCATAAAATAGTTATACAATATCTTTAGTTGTATCCACCTCTTATTGGGTATTTTGAATAAAAATAAGGAAATCATTAGCAAAAAGTGAGATAAGAGCATTCTTATCCCTAAGAAGCTTTATACCTTGAATGGGGTCATGATCATCTGAATGAGTCTTATGAAGAAGATAACCAAGAGCATCAGTAGCCAAAACATACAAAAAATAAACAAGGAGTTAATCCGATCTAATAAAATATTGAAGATAGAAGGAGGTGGAAAGAGCTCCATTAACTTAAACACAAGCTGAAGCATCACCAAAGAGCATACCAATTTGGCTATAAAAATTTGGATTGAAACCAAGCCAAAAAAGCATATTAAGAATAAAATCCCATATGATTCTATCATAAGCTTTGTCAAAATCTAACTTAACCAAGAAAGCATCTTGATTGGATTTGATAGTCCATTGCAAAGTTTCCTAAAAAATCATAAGATTATCTAAACTATAACGCCCTTTAAGAAAAGCAGATTGTTGTGGGTAAACAATTGCTTGAGCAACAATTTTAAATTTTAAAGCTATAGCTTTAGATATGATCTTGTACAAAACATTGAGGGTAATAGATCTCCAATTGGAGATTTTGCTTTTTATTATTGATTAAATACTTCTTATACATATACATATCCGTCATCGGGGTTGAACCCGAGTCACATCACCGATAATGCAAGTGGCATACTTGTCGGTAGACCACATCACACAGATGATTGGAGATTTTGTTATGAGCCATACCTTTAGAAATCAACTTGATAAGCCCTATATTGATGTAAAATTTGAGAGAACTATTATGAAGAGCTTCCAGGTAAACATGATGAAGATTAGAGGAAATAATATGCCAATTGTTTTATAAAACTCCACGGGGAGACCATCCAAGCCAGGAGCTTTATCATTCTTCATAGAAAAAATGGTAGTTTGAAGATCATTACAGAAAGATAATATTCAATTTGATCCTGAATAATGGGGTCTACTAGGGAGGAAATATGTTCCTACACATATTCTATTAAGATACATTGGATGTCATCTCTTGGCTCCATTGTAAAAATTCAAGCGAAATGAGCTACAAAAATATTCATGATCTCTTTAGAGTTGAAAAAATAATGATCTGAAGGGTCCTCCAACTCAGTGATCCTTTCCAAAATATTCTTATGTTTGACATAGTCAAAAAAATTGGTTCTCTTATCTCCTTGGGAGATTTAATTGAGGCAAGATCTAACATGCGCCTCTCTAGCATGGTAAGACTCATAAACTCTAGCATGATTTTCAACATTAGGTAGATCACATTGAACAATGTTAGTAGGATCTTTCATAAGCATGGAACGAAGATGAGATATCTCCTTATGAAGACGACTCTCTTGAATCTTCTTCCTCCTGGCAACAGAGCGTCCATACCATATAAGGTAAGAAATGGTATTAAAAATAGTTGTTTCAAACCATTTGATCTAAGCCAATATTACCAATTGGTCTAAGAAATCTATTCCAAACATGTTCTACGAGGTGGCAATAGGAAAGACTTTCAAAGTTGAATACATTTTATTTGAAAGGAAGCGGCATGGAATTAAGGAAGATAGAAGAAGTTTGGATATAATATAAGATAGGAAGGTGATCAGACAAAGTAGTGTGAGAAATGACACAAACTTACTCGTGGATGGAGAATTTATCTAGGAAATAATTACTAAAATAAAATCTTCCCAAAGAGACAAGCTTCCTAGTAGAACCTTGATTATAATTACACCATATAAACCAATTATCTCTATGAGAGGAAGTTGTACCAAACAAAAGGTCATGCACACCTAAGTGATCATGACAAGACAACCAACTACCAAATTCAACACTAGAAAGGGGTCTACTACCAATTCATGGTGCAAATTTTAAAAGAATTAAGCTATACATCATACATTATGATAGGTATTTGAGGTGAGTAAAGAAGTGTTAAATAAAAACATCCACTATAAAAATCATCTCACATGATGTATGACCTTCTAAAAATAATTTATAATGATTATTTAATTTCCACTTAAAAAATTAGGTAATGGTTATATTTCTTTTTATCTACAACTTAGTTTCTCGTTGATCTCCTCAAGCGTACGCATCATTGCATTTAAAGCTTTTCCATAAGCATCGCGTGTAGTATTTATTCAATATCACTGGAAGTAGTGATTGGAATATAAAAAGTCTTACCGTGTTATATAATATAAACTTTCTTTACATCTCATCTTAATTTAAACCCATTTGCTCGTGTCCAACCACTTCAACTACTAAGGGCGGGTGCAAGGCTACATCGTCGTCCGTTCTGGTTTTTTAATTCATTTTAGGCCATTTTCTTAAGAGTTAAAGAAAAACTTAAAAAAAAAAAAACCAAACCGTGCCCGTTGGAAAAAGCGCGTCTAATCTTCTAAAATAAACTTTCTCGATAAGACCTCGATGCTGAGTTTGAATTGCGAATCAGTCTTATATATAGATACATACAAATCATAGGTGATTCGATGTCCACCAGAAATTATTTAAGAAATACACTGAAACAATAAAACAACCCTTGATCCTGATCATCGATTTGCTCCCAAGCCACGGTCTTGACAATTCAGTAGCGCTGGTTCCACGCAAGCGATGCTGCAACCACAATATTTGAGATTTTAACAAAACCAATTATAGTAAATTGGAGAGAACAGAAACAACTAGAAGTAATGTTGTACTAACCTTTGGTGGACAACGTCCAGTTGCTATCTTGGCTGATGGCCCAGAAAAAGTAACCCAACAAACTTTTCTGTTTAGCAAACTTAATCTTTCCTGCAACAGACTCTTCATTGTCGTAGCCGACCCACACGTCTCCCGCGTAACTGTAGGCCGAGACGGTAACCTTATCGAACACCTCTGTCGCATTCTTTTCTCTTATGAACTCCTGAATCTCGGAGAAAAACATGACCCCCGTTTCGTCGCTCAGCTTTTGCTTGGCACCCGCAGCAACAGCGGGAGCTCCAATTCCCGTCTCGTTTTGGCTCTTGAGTATCCACGACCGTCCGTAGAGCGGCATTCCCATCACAACCTTATTTGGGGCCAACCCCGACTCCAACCACGATCCGATTCCGTAGCTGGTGCTGACGTTTGAGGTCGGGTCATACAGAGCCGCAGGAGCTCCCGTGGCGGACGTGTCCCACGAGCCGTGATAGTCAAAGCACATGACGTTCACCCAGTCCAGGTTTCGGGCGATGGAGGCCGTCGGGTACGCTCTGCGCTCGCCCCATACGAAGAACCGCTGTGCGAAATACACGGCCGCCGTGAGGAGAAGCGGAGGCCGGCGGGAAGATGTAGCCTCCAACTGTATGTTGTGTCTCCACTCTCCGAACAGAATGCCCAAATTGTCCATCTCGATGGTATTTTGAGGAAACTCCCAGTCGAGGTCGAGGCCGTGAAAGCCGTGGCGCCTGGCGAGGGCAATCGCTGATTTTATGAAGACTTTGCGCCGGTATGCATTGCTTGCCATGAGAGCGAAGGCGGTGGAGTTCGAGGCCCCGCCGCCGATGGAGATGAGCGTCTTCACGCATGGATTCTTCTTGAGCACCGTTGGGGTGAATTCTTTGATGATGTTTTGATCATCGGAAGAGACGTTCACCTCGAAGGTCTGGTCGTTGAGATCCGCGAAGGCGTAAAAGATGTGGGTGTAAAGCGCTGCATCGATTGAGGACGGCGGCGTGTAAGAGACTGTATAAGACGGCCAATATGCAGATTTGACATAGTTGTTGCTTGGAGAGGCACAGCGGGACTCGGCTGAAGAGTGAAGCAACAATATCGTCAAGCCTACGATCAGCAAACTTTGTGCGCGCCCCATGTTGTGAAAAAATGAGAGAATTAAAGCAGAAGCTCCAAGGCTGAATGTTGAATGGTAGGATCACCTAAAAGTATTTAACCATTTATATAGTTTCTCTTGGCTTGGCGCTTCCTCATTTTGTTGGACCACTTCTTCGGGCTTTGGTAGGTGCTCATTGCCTTTACAAAGGAATTGCTTCCCAACCTGCACTATAGTCAATAAGTCGGTGGATCCCGGGTTGAATTGCTCGTGATCTTTGGCATTTGTCAACTATCATCTAGAAGTAAAGTTCCATGTGCGACATTGACTACGTTCGAAGTCAAACTAATAGACGGTCTGCGTTCGAAGCGTTGACTGTATTTACTTATGGTAAATCGTAATTTTGAGATAAAGTCAAAGTCAACCCTAGAAACAACTGAGAATAGCAGAATTAACGTCGTAGTTATTTGGTATTTTACCAGTCTTTTTCTCTACAACTTTGGTATGCCAAAACAAAAGTGCTAGGCCCATCTCCACATTACATGATGGCCTGACTTGCATGCCAACAATTTTTTACATGGTGGCCTGACTTTCATACCAACAATTTTTTACTTTTTATTTTGTAACATGCTTGTTTACGTTGAATTTTAAGAAAACGGTTAGAGCAGGAAAATGAGCTCTGGCGATTTTTGAATCTGAACTAGGGTTTCTGGATTTTTCGAAAAATCTCTGGTTTCTGCTGGCTTGCAGAGGTGTCTTTGGGGTACGATGGTTCCGAAGGTTCGATCGGTGCCCCAGGAGGGTCCAATGGGGACTCCTCCAGGAAGTACTAGCTCTTATGCTAATTTGTTTAAAGAAGATTCTCCTCCGAAGAATGTCGAAGCCCAAAAGGTGGCATATAAAAAGCTCTTCACGACTGCTGGGAATAGGTCTTCAGCACGGCGTGTGAATGGTTGTTTACCGCAGGCCGAATCTAGGCCAAAAATCGTCATTGATCCCAGCCTGGTGGAGGAGTCTGTCCTCTATAGAGCTAGACATGATTTAATCTGCAAGTTCATGGGTATTCGCCCTTCCCTGAGCTTTTTCTATTCTTGGATCCGCCAGAACTGGGAGCCCCACGGTGAGTTTTCCTTGTGGTTTATTAGTAATGGTTATTTTATTGTTATCTTCTCGGCTCTGGCCGATAGAAATAAAGCTTTTGAGTCAGAGAAGAAAAACCATGGGGTGGCAGGGCTTTTTGTTCAACCTTGGAGGGTAGGATTCAATCCTCATGTTGAACCTACTGCTGTCCCAGTGTGGATTCGATTATATGCTCTTCCAATGGAATTCTTGGGTGAGCAAGTACTGGCCATGATTGGCAATTCAATTGGTAGACATCTGGGTGTTGCTAGAGACACTATTGAAGGGAGCATGGTGGTGTATGCTCGAATATGTGTGGAGATGAATCTGAGCCAGCCTTTGCCGACAAAGTTGGAAATTGAACTGGCAGGTCTTTCCTGGATTCAACAATTGGACTATGAGGCCCTACCCTTTAGATGTCGGGTTTGCCACAAGCATGGACATTTGGCCCGTTTTTGTCCTCTTACTATGAATGCCAATATGGAGGCTTCCTCAAGAGTGCCAAACTCGCCTAAATAGGATAAGGCTGCACCCAATAAAGATCCTATTAGCACCAGTCAGGGCTAGGAAGTTCAGAGAGAGGGTTTTGAACAGCCCAAAAGAAAAAGACGGACAAAGAAAGAGAAGGGAAAAGAGCAATCTCATCTCAGGCCTACTAATAGGTATGAGATTTTTAAGTCATTGGTTGATGATGAGGATCACTCTATGGAGGGCTTGGAGGGTTTCAAGGAAACCTCTGTTGTTCTTGGGCAACTCCCCCTCTCATCTCCTCCTGTCATTCAGCAGATAGTTGATCCCTCTGAGGTATCACAACTAGTGTGTTCTGGTGCCTTAGTAGTCCATAACCAGGAGCAGACAGTTTCTCCAGATGTTCGCATGGGGATGGCAGAGAAAAATAGGGAAAGGCCATCTTTGGGGATAACCTAGATAGAAAAAAGATCCAAAAATAGTAATTCTCAAGGAGCTGGTAGAAGATCCAATAAGGAGCTGCTAGCAGCTCAGGGAGACAAATTGATCATGGGAGGATTGGTGAGGACAATTGACTCTTACTGCTCCTAGGGTAACCCATGATTATACAGTCTTGGAATGTGAGGGGTTTAAACAATGAGAACCCATCAATCGTTGTTCAAATATTATTAGAGCATAGCAATACCGATTTTTTGCTTTTACAAGAGACCAAGATGTCTTTGGATCTTATGTCTAAAACAGTCAATAGAATTTGGAGGGGTGCTGGTCATATGGATGTGGCTGCCCAAGGTGCCTCAAGGGGGATTGTTACTTTGTGGAACTCTCTAGAATGGTCTGCAATAGAACACCTTGCCTGGAGGGGTGTTCTCACTTCCCTATTTAGGAATAATGTCTCTGCAGAATTCATTCTTGTCACTAACTTTTATGGTTCTCAAACTCTAGAGGGTCAACGACGGCAGTGGAAGGCTATGCATGACATGCGAGCATCAAGGGAAGATATAGACTGGATTATAGCAGGGGACTTTAACGCTAAATTATCTTCTAGAGACCAGGAAGGGGGATCATCTCTTTTGGATCTAGGGGACCGGTTCATGATTGCTCAAGTCCAAGCTTTTCACTTAGTGGAAATTAAATGTCCTGGCAATAACTTCACTTGGACTAATAAAATGCGGGAGCCCCATAGTAGGAAGGTGAAGCTAGATCGCTTTTTGCTTTCAGAGGAGGTGTTTGTAAAATGGAATATCAATTTTCAGATTTTGGCAGGCCCTGTTTTTTATCACTGTCCTATTCTGTTGGAAAGCGGGACTAGGATGGGGATCCATCACAAACCTTTCATATTTGAGAATTTCTGGCTTCAGAAAGAAGAACTTTGGGAGAAAATTCCACAGTGGTGGGAAGAGGGCCGCCCAGCTTATGGGAGAGCTATGTTTAGAATCCACAAACAACTTCAATATGTCAAATCTCAGTTGAAGTATTGGAGGCATTCTAATAAATCTGACTTCCAAACCCAAAGAGCTCCATTGGTGGCCCGCTAGGATGAGGTCCAAAAATAGTTTAGAGAAGGAGTAATAACTGATCAGCTCAAAGTTGAGGATGATGCCTTGCGTTCTGCGGTTGAGGACATTGACAACCGAGGAGGAGATCTATTGGAAACAGAGAGCAAGAACTTCCTGGTTATTAGAAGGGGATAGAAATACAAAATTCTTTCATCCGACTGCTTGTGCTCGAAGACAGATGAATAAGATGGAGGCCCTTCAAGATGAGAACGGTCATTCCTTTGATACTCTTCCAGGTATTCATTCCCATGCTATGGATTATTTTTCAAAGCTTTTTAAGGAAAGTGTGGTTCAAGATGTAGAGGCCCAAAATGAAGTTATTTCTATCATACCTGCTATTATTTTCGAGGATGAAAATCAAGCCCTCCTTAGACCCATTGATAGGGATGAATTGAAAACTGTGGTCTTTGGAATGAGCACTGGTAAAACTCTTGGTCCAGATGGCTTCCCAATTGAGTTCTTTCAGGATTTTTGGGACTGCTTAGAGGAAGATGTAAGGGCTATTGTTGAAGAATCCAGAGAAAATAAGAGAATGCTTAAAGCTATAAACCACATGTTCATTACCTTGATTCCAAAAGGGGAGGAGGGGGTTCATATTTCAGATTATAGGCCTATTGCCTTATGTAATGTGGTATGCAAAATACTCACAAAGGTAATGGCTGAGCGCCTAAAACCTCTTCTTCACAACATTATCTCGTCTGAGCAAGGAGGCTTTGTTGAGGGACGACAGATTTTGGATGGGGTGGTTGTGGCCCAGGAAGCAATCCATTCAATGCACACTTCTGGTAATAAAGGGATGTTCATTAAATTGGATATGTCAAAGGCTTATGATAGGGTTGAATGGAGCCTCCTGGCTAAAATTATGGCAGCCTTCGGCTTCTCTCAGGGCTGGATTGAGTGGATTATGAGCTGTGTCTCTTCCCCGACTTACTCTATGCTTATCAAAGGCCTTCCTTCGCAACCTTTTGGAGCTTCTCATGGTCTACGCCAGGGGGATCCCTGTTCCCATTATCTTTTTCTCATTTTGGCTGAAGGTCTTGGCAGACTTTTAATGAGGAGAATACAGCAAGGCAGATTATTGGGTATTAGGGTGGGGGATGAAGTTGTATCGCACCTGCAGTTTGTGGATGACACTGGTTTTATGGGAGTAGCTAGCATCAGGGAAGCTAGAACGATTAGAGATACTCTTAATGTCTATCTCAAGGCTACTCAATAGGTCATTAACAATAAGAAATCCAAAGTGATCTTTTTTAATCTGGAGCATAGGCTTCAGAATAAAATTTTAGAAATCCTAGGATTCACTAGGACTTCTCTCCCTATGGTTTACTTGGGTATCCCCTTGCACTTCAAGAGGCTGAAATTAGACACTTGGAGGAATATGCTAGTGTATCAAGGACAGAATTAATCACTGGTCCCACAAGTGGTTAAGTTATGGTGGCAGATTAACATTCTTACAATCTGTCATTCAAGCCATGCCAATCTACAAATTTTCTATCCTAGCTGCCCCGCTTATAATATGGAAAGAGTTGGACAGGATGGCTAGGAAGTTTTTGTGGGAAGGAGCTAACGAAAAAAGAAAGTGGGCCTTAGTGGGTTGGGATAAAGTCACTCAGCCCAAGGTAAAAGGTGGACTGGGACTGAGAGGATCCAAGTTAAATAATCAAGCCTCGATCTGGAAAGTTGTACTGGAGGTGGATTTCCCAACCAACTTCCTTATTCAGTAGAATTCTCACGAGTAAATATTTGGGTCAAGTTAACCCCAATGAGGTGGGCCGTTTCCCTCTGGGTGGTACTAGATCCTTAGTGTGGCAGGCTCTCAAGCTAGGATCTTAGGTTATTAAAGATCAGCTATTTTGGAAAGTGGGGAGAGGGGAGAAGGCCCGTTTTTGGACTGATTCTTGGGATCAGTATCCACCCATCATTGTTGAGTTCCCCGAGTTACTTCCAATAAAATCTGCCATTGAAATCATGGGTTGGGTCCACATTGAAATTTATTTCAACACTTCTCAGCTGGGGGAGTATAGGTTTAAGAAGTTTAAGCGGTTGGAGGAGTGGCCAATTCCTATCCCCCCGGAGTTGGCACCCATATTATCCAAAATTTTGACAGAAAGGTTTCTCACAGGGAGATATGAGGAGGATGAATTAGCTTGGGGCTATGGAAGCCTTGGTGTTTATACAGTGAAGGATGGATATGACAAGATCCTCCCAGACCCTCCCCCCATTCTTTTTCAGTTGAGGATTGGCGAAATATTTGGCACTCTAAGGGCTGGCCGAAAGTAAAATTTTTTGCTTGGCAGTTTATGCACAATGGTATTCTTACTTTTGACAATCTCAGATGTAGAGGAATCATCGGCCCTTCTCAATGTGTTTTATGCCATAATAACGAAGAAACAGCTGATCACCTGATGTTTGAGTGCCCTTTCACGTGTCAGATTTGGAAGCGCTGGCTCTCTCATTATAAAATCCAGGTTAATGGTGACATGAATATAATATTTGGGAAAGATGGAAGCGGGGTAGATTTACATCTGAAGCTCTTCAAATTGGGTGGGAGCTTGGTTTAAACTTTATTTGGTGGCAAGTGTGGTTGGAGAGAAATGCTAGAATTTTTAGAGAAACCTTTTCCTCTCTAGATGGAGTTTGGCAGGTCATCTGGAGCAAAGTCACCGAAACTGTTGCCATCTACGCTAAAGAGGAAACTCGGGTTGTTCCTGGGCCAATGGAAGAGGGAGTTGACCAGAGAGAGGGACAGAACAGAACCAATTGGAAATCACCCCCATAAGGCTGGATTAAAATCAATACTGATGGAGCTGCACAAGGCAATCGGGGTAGCGTCGGTATTGGCGTGGTCTGTCGAAATCATGAGGGATCAGTGCTTTATTGGGAACTACAGGGTTTGGGTAGAGCCACAAATAATGAAGCAGAAGCCATTGCTATCAAATCTGCCTCTATTTGGGCAGTTACTCGGGGTCACAGGAGGATAATTCTTGAGTCTGATTCTCAAATTCTGGTTGGAGCTCTAGACTGCATGTGAAACTTTTCGTTGAACGCTTGGAGGTTGAGGATTCTGGTCTCTCAAATCAAGAAATTATGGAGGGAATTAGATGATGTGATTCCCGTATATGTGAGCAGAGATTTCAACAAAGCGATCGATTTCTTGGCTAAGATGGGTGCTGTGAAAGAGGTAGGGGTGCAGCTGCACAGTGACATGCCTATTACAGATGAGGTGATTAGGCAGGGCCTTGAAATATCCTTAAGACAATGATCAATGAAAAAGCTAAGTATGGTTTTTTTCATGATTTCGCGACTTGTTGCGCCATCGCGGCCATTGGAAAAAAACTGTCGTGATATCGTGACATGTTGTTTCATCGTGACTGCTAGAGAAAAGTTGTCACAATATCACGACATGTTGTGCTATCGCGGTCGTTGCAAAAAAATTGTCATGATATCGCGACATGTTGTGCCATTGCGACCGCCGAGGAAAAGTTGTCGCGATATCGCGACATGTTGCGCCGTCGCAGCCAAGGGAGGAAAGTTGTCATGATATCGTGACATGTTGCACCGTCGCTGCCGTCGAGGGAAAGTTGTCACGATATCGCGACATGTTGCACTGTCATGGCCAATGTGGAAATGTTGTCACGATATCGCAACATGTTGCGCCATCGCTGCCGCCAAGGGGAAGTTTTCGTTGAAGGATCCTTAAGACATATGATCAAAGAAAAAGCTAAGTATGATTTTTGTCACGATTTCGTGACCTGTTGTGCCATCGCGGCCATTGGAGGAAAACTGTCGTGATATCACGACATGTTGTGTCATCGCGGCTGCTGGAGAAATGTTGTCGTGATTTCACGACATGTTGCACCATTGCGACCAAGGGAGGAAAGTTGTCACGATTTCGTGACATGTTGTGTCATCGTGGCCGAGGGAGGAAAGTTGTCGTGATTTCATGACATGTTGCACCATCGCTGCCACCGAGGGGAAGTTGTCGCGATTTTGTGAAATGTTGCGCTGTCGCGGCCAAGGGAGGAAAGTTGTCACGATTTTGCGACATGTTGCGCCGTCGTTGCCATTGAGGGAAATTTGTCACGATATCGTGACATGTTGCTCCAGTACGGCCAAGGGAGGAAAATTGTCGCGATATCGTGACATGTTGCGCCATCGCGACCAAGGGAGGAAAGTTGTCACGATTTTGTGACATGTTACGCCATTGTGGCCGCTAGAGTAAAGTTATGATTTCGCGACGTGTTGCGTCATTGTGGCTGCTACTGGATTTTTGTCGTGATATCGTGACATGTTGCTCCGTCGTGGCCAAGGTTGGATTTTTGTCACGATTTCATGACATGTCACGATTTCTTGTGGTTAGAGGAGTCTTGTGTCGCGATTTCGTGACTTGTAGCTTTTTTGCGGACAGAGGTGAAGTTGGTGTTTGCTGCGTGTTTTCACGATAAGTTGTTGTATCTGACCTATTAGCTCTCTCAGCTAGCTTGGTATTGGTTCAAGAGATTTGGATCTAGTGCAAATATTCCTCTTTTCTTGTAATCATGTGCTTTCATTGTTTTCGGCTGGGATGTATCTTATCCCAATTGTAATTGATCAATGTTTTAATACAAGTTTTTTTCAAATTTTCAAAAAAAAACAAGCTTGTTTACGCATACTTCATGGTATCAAAATCTGATATTCTAGAAGAGAGTCCACATATTTCCGTTCACATATAATGGTTTCAAGTAGTCTATTATAAATCTTACAAGGTGTTTAGTTAAGTAGAATGCTCATAGACCTTAAAAGATGATGCAGTGGAAGGGGGATTAAATTCCTTTCTAGCAACACAAGATAGAGGAGAATAAAAATTTTGATTTACGACTTCTTTGTGATGCCAAGCTCAATCACTCAAGAAAAAAAATTTATCATATATCAATGTTGGCACCTCATTTTGATGACATTAGTCTCTCTGATAATGATAACACACCAAGATGGATCTATAGTTGACAATCCTCAGACGACAATTTGTGATAGCAACCTATGTTCTCTTATTTGATGGCAGTCTCTCTCTTGATTTTAGGGTGTCTTCAATTGGCAAGGGCTAGACAATGCACATCAAGACTTTTCATTGATGAAAGACTTCATGTCAATATACATCTAGACGATATTTCTATTCAACTTTCTACATGACGGTATTATGTGATTCTAGTATCCTTACTACAATGCTTTGACAACGATCCTCTAACAATCTCTATATGGTTCTCTCTAGATTATGGTTTGTATTCTCTTACTACGTCAACTTGCAAACCTACAATAATATATTTGACAATGTACTTATCTAATATCTTGACATACCATTAGTACACAATATCCCACACAATGTTTGAAGTTGAATTTGCATCAAAATTTACCTTCAAACTATTACATATTACAATATTTTACATAATCTTGGTTAGTCTATATCCACTACTTGTGGTAGAGAAAAAAATATTATTCACTAATACCCCACTCTCTTGTCATGTTTTATTCGTCATTTCTTCTACTTTTTTTTCTCCTTACATCTGTCTTTTTGGCCTCTCAAACTTAATGCAATTTATAAGTTCCTCAATCAATTACCTCTCAACTACCCATATGGTTCAGCTACCTAGACGGTGTCCTTCCAATTCTAACATGTCAATTAGTTTCACACGTGGATGCTTCTACATCATACTCATCAGGTAATAGAAAGGTTTCATGAATAATGTTGAAATATTCAATGAATACTTTGTATTTAGTGATCTCTAAAGAATTCATCTACATTGTGACATCAATTTCCTAGTTTTTTCACTTAACCAGATACTGATAATATGCATTACCTCTTGTCCTTCGTGCCACTTTGAAACCTATGATTGTTTTAATTTCATTGTGTTCCTTCCTTGGTAGTTGCACAATCAATTTCTCTTCTAAAATATCAACTATATGATCTTCAACATCATATTTAGGTTGATCATAGTATGGGTACAAGTCAACAACATTCAAAATTGAAAAATATTGATGCCTTCTAGAAGCTCAATTTTATGTGCATTGGTAGTAAAATTTTACAAGATCTTACAAGATCCAATCTTCTTCTAGTTTAACTTGTTATACATACCCTTTGGATATCACTCCATTTGTAAATGTGTCAAAACCAAATATTTAACCTGAAACTCCTATGTTCTTTCTTTGCTATAACAACCCAAGTCTACTCACTTGGTTGTCCTAATAAAACAAACAAGATAATTAAGAAGGTTAATTTTATTTTTTGTTCTCAACCTACTAATTGCTAGGGTTTTACATTTTGAACCTTCAATTTTTGTCGATCATGTTCTATCTAATGAATGTAAGGGTTCTAGCATAAATATACCTTGTATCTATATGATTATTCTTACTTCTTAGAGTCAGATAAAGCCTTACCAATTCACTGGCCTAGGTCTTGATCGAACATACATGATACAACTCACGATTGTTTGTCCTTTACCAAACATCGAGGCTAATTTTTAGCTATGTTACCCGACCATGGGACTTATCAAAGTACTAAAGAGTAGAAATATGGAGAGGGCATTCCATACCAACTTCTCCTTAACGGATTGACCCAGTCTCATTTTATGACCAATTATGTCAATCCAACAATTGCTCTTGACTTGTTGTGTACCTACCCGCACCTCAACATATTGGGTTTTATTTTTCTTCTAAATACATCCTTAAATCTCGATGCTTTAGCACATAGGCAAGGTAGAGTAATCTAACTTCAAACTTATGGTTTTGAATTACCTCTATGAAGTTCACTCAATGTAGGATTCTAAAATAAACAATTAGGGGGGTTTAATCCTTGTAAAAGGTTCTACGTCATCCTTTTATATGAAAAAAGGTATTTTTGAATCAATTAATTATTTTCCCATAAAAACATTCAATTCACAAGACATGTTATCTCAATTTCTTTCTCAACCCTCAATGTTTCAAGCACATAGCCTAGGAATTTACTTTTATGAACTTTTAGATCTCTTTGTCGGTTTACAACTTGATTTTTAATGAAAACAAGGAATGCATTCACGAAAAAGACAATTTATTGCCTAGTCAATAGCTACTAGAAATAAATACCACTCATTGCTATTTAGATTAGTTACGGTTACCAATCTCACACAAAGACATTAGCTTCTTCTAGGATTAGACCTTTAATAAAAATTTAAAATGTGTTTTCAACCAACAACACATTTATATTTATTTTTATAAATTTATATCATCCATGAAGGATGCTAAGGTTTTTTAACAAAACATTCTTGCATATTTCGCTTAACCAAATATGTTAGGTATCTCTTAAAACACATCATATTCCTCTTAAACTAGGTTTTCTCTATCATTGTTTCAGGCCTTTAAACAAAAATAAACTTAACATTATAAGAAGAATACTCTTTAAACACCTAACGCATTTTCCAGAAACATACTCAATACAAAGTTCCAAAAATATTAACAATTCAATTACAAATAACTCACAAAGATAAGTAAATATTTTGACTAATCAGGATATATATAATTTAACCACGACGAACATTATATGTAGACAATATTGTACATGCACAAATAAAGATAGTCTACTCCTGTATTCATCTGAATTGTGAGTCATACTAAAATGAATTTTGAGCTCTACAAACAATACAAATTTATTTGACTAGGTTTCCAAAGTTATTCCATGATAGTTTTCTACATAAATTTTACAAGACCTGACAATACCTCATTGAACATTTCTTAAATATATGATGATTACAAAGCTAGACACCATATTCTAAAATTTTACATTATATGGTCATTAATACACACCGACAACACAACTAATTTTAAGGAAATGATTTTTGATTTCACAATAAACTCAATTTTTGGCATAAACGTCACAGGTCCTTCATCAGCTTCTATCCAGCATGTCGCTTCCATAGTCACCACCCAGAACCCATTACTACTAGTTTGAGAGAAGTTTGGATTTGCAAAAAATGTGGGATAAGATCCCGACTCACATTTTAGATGCATGCATTCCTAAAATGCAACTATCATTCAAACAACAAACGTATAATACCATATTTTACTTTGCATACCAATCAATGCATTTGTGCTTATTCACCTTGGATGTCTACTTTGTCCAGACAACACTTGTCTAAGAACACATAAATTTTCCATAAAAAATTATTAGCTAGCTCAACCAGCATACATTCTTCCTATGCAATTCCTTAAATTCAACGTTCTTTTTCCCTTCAATCACAACGAGCATAGAAGAATATATATATATATATATATATATATATATATATATATATATATATATATATATATATATATATATTTATTTATATTTATATATTTAAAAATAAAGCATAATGTGCAGACTATCCTTTATGTTTTGCAATCAACAACCAAGGACACATTCGGTACAATCCATTCTTTCAAATAAGTAAACTTAATAAACAAAAGCTTTTACACATAAGGAAATCCACCTAGGATTGTTACTCATTGAATATTTTCCTGGTCTTCCTCTTACTTTCCTCACCTACAACACTCTTCCAGGAAGGATTTTATCATTTTTCTCCTTCCTTATTTGGTCACATATGTTTTTTCGTCCCCCCTCCATTTCACTTCCCAATGTTTTTTCCTCTCTTACCATATTTTTCGGACGTCAAGTAAGGAGGATGATCCAAATTATTATGACACGACTTCGTTTGGTTATGCACAATTCTACCAATAACTCCGTACTCTAAAATTACCATAACTTTTAACCAATAGTCCTCAATCTCAGATCAACTATATGTATATAAATTTTCACAAGGTTTTAATCGACCAAGAATCCATGCATATATAAACCAATCAAATCAATGTTTTTAAAGTAACACATCAAACACATTTTTCATGATGCATTCTAATTCTTATGCATCAAATGATTTCATGCATTTACATATATATTATACCTTTGATCAAGTATCATACACAAGACTAAAATAAAATAGAAGGTGGCTTCTATCATCATCGCCACATATAACACAAACACATTCTACTCTATGTCAAGAAAACAATCATTTCTTCCAAACAAGCATGCACACTATCATTAAATCAAAATTCTACATGAAATGCAAGTATGCGAGTGTCCATGTAGTCGTGAGCCAAATAATCACTTCCCTTTCTTACAAATTTTCCATTTTGACTGGTTTCTTTTCCTTGTCATCCTTCAACTATCCTGCACTCACAAGGATCATCAACAGTACCATGTTTCACAATAAAAGAATGAATTTTTTTTTTTTCTTCCTACATCGTGAGAGGAGGGTCATTACATCCTTCCCCAATAGAAACAAACACAATCCCTATGTTTTAAACTAGTTAATGCAAAGAAAATCAAATATTGGATTTCAATCACATCTTTCATAAATGAAAGTATCTAAGTAAATTTTTTCCACTTAATCCTTAATATTTTCAATATGGTATCATCATAAAATCACATCACATTTTCATACCTTTAGCATATAATCCCACCATATATTCTGTCAACATAGGAAACAATCATTTATACTTCATCATATATTCAAAAACATTTCATGAAGCAATGAAAAACATTTACAACTAACCTATATAGGAATTCCACAACATATCTTACTCTACTCAGTATCCAGTTCCATTACCATATATACATATGTATATATCGTGTAACTTATATATAAGTTCCAAATTAAGTCTTTTATCTACTCAAACAAATAAGGAAATTTTTTATGCATATCGACCACATCTTCTCATGTAACATTTTTTTTTGAGTAGTGGTCCCATTGGACTCGACACTATTCTATGCTTCTCTTACTTAGATTCTTGGTTTTAAAACCAAGTAGATGAACAGGTCGAACCTTAATCTTTAATTAATTGATAATATACAATTTGGAAACATCCAACACATGAGCGGGGTCAGAAATATATTTTATAAAGAGGGATACATGAAAGACATTATGGATTTTGGATAATTTGGGTGGTAGAGCTAGTCTATACGCTACATGGTTTATCTTAGCTACTATCTAAAATGGCCCCACATATCTAGAGTTCATTTTGGAGGATTTGATGAAACTCTTAGTGGGTTTCACCCTTAGGAATACCTTGTCTCCCACGGAATACTCCCTTATTGATATTTTGAGGTCTGTGTAGCTCTTTTGAAGATATACGACATATTTCAACCTCAGCTAAATTTTATTTTATTGTGCCACCATTTCTTTCACTATTTCTAGTCTAATCACTAACTGATCCTCCGAATTATCCCAATATAAGGGAATTTTGCATCGCCTCCTATATAGAGCTTCAAATGGTGTCATACCTAGTGATGCATGATAATTGTTGTTACATGTAAATTCCACTAGGAAAATTGTATTCCCACTTTGCATGTTGATCCATGCAGTACATTCTTAGCATATCCTCAAGTAATTGATTCACCCTCTTAGTTTGTCAATCTATCTCTGGGTGATAAGCAGTACTGATATTCAATTTGGTTTCCAATACCTGATGGAGTACTTGCCAAAATTTAGAAGTAAAACAAGAATCTCTATCAAATATTATAACTTCTACAAAACCATGTAGTCTTACCACCTCCTTGGAAAACTTACTTGCTACAATGATCACACCATCTTGCATATTTCCTAGTATAAAATGTGTGACCATAGTTAATTTATCCATAATTACCATAATTACATCATGCCTAAATCTTGTTTTAGGCAAGCCCACCATAAAATCCATTGATACTACTTGTCACTTTTGTGTGGGTATCTAATGTGGGTATAGCTTCCCAACTGGATGCAGATGTTCTGCTTTCACTTTTTGGTATTCTAAATATTTTACCACATAATTAGTAATATATTTCTTCATTCCTTGCCAGTAGTAATCTTTTTTTTTTTTTTTCATGCATTTTTACCCCTCTTGGATGTGTAGAATAAGGAGTATTATGAGCATCCTTAAGTATTATTTCTCGCAATTCTCCCAAATTAGGAACTACCAACATATTCCTAAAAAATAGCAGATCATATTTTAGTACATAATCTGTATCTTTGACAAGTTTTTTTTCAACTTGATCTACACAAGATTGACAGTTCTCATCTTTTATTTGACATATTTTAATTTGATCCAATAGATTGTATTGATATTTTGCCATTGTGGTAATACATCCTCTTCTACTTAGAGCATCGACGACCTTATTCTATTTTCTCTTAATGTATTCAATACCAAAATCCTATTTCTCTAAAAAATTCATCCAATGACATTGCCTGGAATTCAGTAATGGTTGAGTAAATATATACCACAGACTCTGGTGATATGTTTTCAACTCAAAAGGTTTTCCCAACAAATAATGCCACCAAATTTTTAGGGCATGTACCACTGCTACCAATTGTATATCATGAGTGGCGTAATTAACCTCATGCCTCTTAATTTTTTTGGACTCATATGCAATAACGACATCATCTTGGATCAAGATCCCTTCTAACCCTTCAATTGATTCATCAATACAAACTGTAAACTATTCGCTAGGATCAAGAAATTACAAAATTGGTGTCATTGTCAACCTTTCTTTCAAAATATAGAAAGCCTCCTCACACTGCTCTATCCACTTGAATATTTTCCCTTTTATTTGAAGGTTTGTAATGGGTTGAGCAATTTTTGAAAACCCTCTAGCAAATTGCTTATAATATCTTGCAATTCCCATAAACATTCACACTTTCGAAACATTAGTAGGAGCTGACAAATTAATAATTGCTTCAATATTTTCTGGATCCACTATAATCCTTGTAGCAAAAATAATATACCCAAGATATTATACTTGTAGAGTATAAAAATCACATTTGCTTAACTTTCCATACATTTGATTCCCTCTAAGAATATCAAGCACTATTCTCATGTGTTGATCATGCTCCTCTTTACTCTTGGAGTAGATCAATATATCATCCAAAAATACAAGTAGAAATTGATCCAACTAATCTCTAAAAATTCTATTCATGATATTCATGAATGTGGATGGGGCATTGGCTAGCCCAAAAGGTAAGACAATAAATTTAAAATATCCATACCTTATTCTAAATGTTTTTTTAGAAGTGTCTTCCTCTCTAATCCTTAACTGATGATAACCAAAGCTCAAGTCTATTTTAGAAAATATGGTTGCACCTTTCAACTAATCAAATAGATCAACAATTCTTGGCAGAGAATATCTATTCTTTATAGTTACTTTATTTAGAATTCGATAATCTATGCACATCCTTAAAGTACCATATTTCTTATTAACAAACAAGATAAGGGCTCCCCAAGATGGAAGTTGTGTTTTAAGCTCCTACAACTCTATGGGTGTCATTATATATGGCGATCTTGCAATTGGTGCAACACCAAGTAAAAACTCTATTCAAAAATCAAATTCCTTCTAAGGCAACAATCTTGGAAGATCCTTCGAAAACACATCCTTGAATGACTGCAATACCAGATATTGCTAAAAAATATTAGATTTTTTTTTTATCTCTTCTTTTTTATTCAAATTAACTATGAAAATCATATATTTCCTCTTAATAACCTTTTCAATCTATATTTCAATAAACAAATATGGTTTAACTTCTTTCTGATCACAATTAACTCTAATCCTTTTATTAGATTCACCTAAAAATTCCACCCATCTCTCTTTAAAATTTAGAAGAGCCTTATGCTCTTTCAACCAATCCACTCCTAAGATGATATCAAATGCATGCAAAGGTGCCACATACAGATGCCAATGGGTTTTTCCTTGTGGCAAGGAGATGTGGGGATCAAACATGCATTGGTCAACGTGGTAGGTTTACCCTAAGCCATACTCTACCTTTTAACTTTTAGCCAAAAATACGATTCTAACAGGTAAATCCCTCACTATTGTAGATGAGATAAAGCTATCTGTTGACCCGCTATCAATAAAAAATTTCATATTTCTATTAAATATCTTACCATTTAGTAAGAAAGGAGTGATTTGACCATTATGTTTAGAACTACTTGTGGTGGAATAGATCTTTTGGTTAGATTCCTTTAGAACATTTGGTGGTAGATCAGCTCTATGGGGATATTAACTGGCATAGTGATCTTCTTTACACATATAACATCTAGTTGGTGGACCTTTTTTTCCCCTATTATCATTCTCATTTATGTTCAAAAAAGTAGTTTTCCTGGCCCTTTCTTAGCTTGCTAATTTTTGGTCCTATCTTCTTGGAAACTCCTTTGTATCTTTATGTATTTACCACTTTGGTAATTAAGTTTATTTTTTTGAATTTTCTTGTTCTTATCTCCTCCTTTGAGTTTCTTATTTTATTTCTTCTCCCTTTTTATAAAGTTAGCGCTTTTCCTCTTTTAGAGTTCATCATTTTTATTTTTGGATAGCTTTTACTAATTGAACCATTTTTTTCGTGTTTTTGATATGAGGCACAAATTTTCAAGATCTGTCTTGATTAGTTGGTCCTTGATCCTATTATACTCCGAAATATTTTTCTCATAATATTGGTTAGTTCAAAATCTAACTCAGAATTCTTTAACAAACTATTCCCATTTGAGATCAGCAGCTTCTATTGCATACCCTTTCTTATAATATTTCCACCAATCTAGGGTTACTTCAATCATATTCATAACTACCAAGGTAGTCTTATATTCAGAGGATAGAACCACTAAAGAGAAATAGGACTCCAATTCACTTAACCAATTCTCAGCTAACTCACCATTGCTCTTTCCATTAAACTTAGAGATCACAACCTTTTTCAGGTTTTTGTCCAACTCTTTACTTACCCTAGACCTTCCAACATTAGATATCTCAAGTTCCCTGGGTACATCCCCTGTACTTTATAACCTAGTTCCTCTTTCCCCTGTTAGGTTTTCTATTACCTATTGTTGTTGGGCAATGAATTCTTGTTGTTGGTAAATATGTATTTTTTTTTGGGCCATCTCTTCCCTTTGCTACTCCATTTGGATTTGCAGTAGTTTCACAACCTTCACAAGGCTTTCTCCTCCTCCTTATGGTGAATTTGGAGGTGGTTCATTTAAAACTTTCATTCTTCATTCACATTGAGGACCTTCTTTACTCATATTCGTTCTTGGTCCTCTTATAGGTCTTTCAGTGGTTTTCTTCTCTCTGTATCCCATAGGCTTTATCGAAGTCCCACCACACAACATTGGGGCCATCTCAACATGTAAGTGAAGGAATTATTATATTATTTTGTAACAACTAATCATTTTCACATTCAGATTCAACAACTTAGGATCAAGTAGGCTCTGATACCATATGTAACAACTCAAGTCTACTCACTTGGTGGTCCTACTCAAACAAACAATATAAGTAAGAAGGTTAAAATGTTTTTGTTCTCAACCTACAGTTTGATAGGGTTTTACCTTCAAGGTACAAAGTAAGAATTAATTTATCCAATATATAATTATGACAAACTTTAAATAGTACATCATATTCAACCAACTTTTGGATCTAAGACTGTTGCAGATAGTCATCCAAGTGGACGAGATAGACCACATCCTATAATTGTGCCATTTAGTGGAGTCAAAAATATCATTTATCATTCTTGTTTTCTGGCATGAGGATCGATCCATGGTAGGGGTTGTTCTTTAGGGCCCATAAAACCTAAAGGTTTGACGCTTGCTTCCCCATCCCTTAACATTCTAAACATTCAACTTTTGTCGATAATTTTCTACTAAATGAATATAAGGGTTCTAGCATAAATATACCCCATGTCTATCCGATTATCCCTGCTTCTCAAAGTTAAATAGAATCTTGACAATTCACTAACCTAGGTCTTGATTACACATACTCGATGCAACTGAAGATTATCCCAGTCTCATTTTCTAACCAATTATACCAATTTAACAATTGCTCTCGAATTATTGTGTGCCTACCCATACCTCAACATATTGGGTTTTATTTTTCTTCTAAAGACATCCTTAACTCTTGATGCTTTAGCTCATAGGCAAGGTAGAGTAATATAACTTCAAACTTATGGTTTTGAATTACCTCTATGAAGTTCAATCAACCTAGGCTCCTAAAAAAATAATTAGGAGGGTTTAACCCTTGTAAAAGGTTCTATGTCATCCCTTTACATGAGAGAAGGTATTTTTGAACCATTTAATTATTTTCCCATAAAAAACATTCAATTCAAAAGATATGTTATCTCAATTGCTTTCTCAACCCTCAAGTTTTCAATCACATAGCCTAAAAATTCACTTTTACAAACTTTCAGATCTCTTTGCCAGTTTACAACTTGATTTTTAATGAAAACAAGGAATGCATTCACAAAAAATATAATTTCTTGATCATTCAATAGTTATTAATAATAAATACCACTCATTGCTATTTATATTAGTTATGGTTACCAATCTCATGCAAATACATTAGCTTCTTCCAAGATTAGATCTTTAATAAAAATCTAAAATGTGTTTTCAACCAACAACACGGGTTCACTTTCAAACATAAACATCTATATTTATTTTTATAAATTTATATCATCCACGAAGGGTGCTAAAGTTTCCTAACAAAAAATTCAATCTTATTTTGCTCAACCAAATATGCTAGGTATCTCTTAAAATACATCATATTCCACTTAAACCAGGTTTTATCTATCATTGTTTATGGCCTTTAAACCAAAATAAAGTTAACATTATCATAAGAATACTCTTTCATCACCTAAATCATTTCCCAAAATCATACTCAATACAAATTTCCAAAAATATTAATATTTCAATTACGAAGAACTCACAAAGATAAGAAAATATTTTGACTATGTAGAATATATATATATATATAATTTAACCATGAAGAACATTATACCTAGACAACGTTGTACATGCACAAATATAGATAGTTTACTTCTATGTTAATCTGAATTGTGAGTCATACTAAAATGATTTTTAGGTTTTATAAATAATAAAAATTCATTTGACCAGGTTTTTAGAGTTATTTTGTGATGGTTTTTTGCATAGCTTTTACGAGACCTGACAGTGCCTCATTGAAAATTTCTCAAATATATGATGCTTACAAATCTAAATGCCTTCTTTTAAAATTTTACATTATATGGTTACTAATACACAGTGACAACACAACTAAATTTAAAGAAATAATTTTTATTTCACAAATAACTTGATTTCGAGCATAGACATCAGATATCCTTCATCGGCTTCTATCCATCTTGTTGCTTCTATAGTCACCGCCCAAAACCCATTACTACCATCTCGAGAGAAGTTTTTATTTGTAAATTTATGGGGTCATATCCCAACTAACATTTTCGATGCATGCATTCCTAAAATGCAACTATCATTCAAAAAACAATCATACAATACCATATTTCATTTTGCATATCAATCAATGCATTTCTTCTTATTCAACCAATATGTCTACTTTGTGCAAAAAACACTTGTCTAAGCACACATAAATTTTCCATGAAACATTATTTGCTAGATAACCAAAATACATTCTTCTTGTGCAATTCTAAAAATTCAATGTTCTTTTTTCCTTCAAGCACATTGAGCATAGAATAATATATATATATATATATATATATATATATATATATATATATATATATATATATATTTAAAATTCAAGCATAATGTACAGACTATCCTATAGACACCAAAACAACACCAATCCGATTATGTGACTGCAAACACTGATCACATTGGCACACACAGCCCCCAGGGCAGCCCCTAGAGGTTAAACAGTGGTCCTAACCACTCTCACAGTAGTTTTGGAAGGTCAAAAATCATTTTGGCACCTTCAAGCACTTTGCTCAATATCCGTTCCACCCAGGGACGAATTCAAAATGGGATTCGCTCCTCTCAGGGACGAATTCATAATTCGCTCCGGGGTGGGGCGAATTGCAGGTTTGATGGGCAAAAAGTCAAATCTTGACAAATGGCAGCTCGGATCCGCCACTTAACGCCTCCTTCATTTCATGGGAGCATGGGTGAGCATTTTTGAGCGTTAGAGGTTGTTACAGGGGCAGTCATGAAGCCCCTAATCAGGGAGGAATCTTCCCTCCCCTGGAAGGGCATGGCTGCCAAGTGGCGCCCCTGCATGCTCATCCCAAGAGACCTCCAGGTCTATAAATTGGTGGGTTTTCTCACCCCAAAGAGAGGAGAGTAAGAGCAATTTTGAGCAACGAAGTGCTGCCATTTTATTTCCCCATACATCCTTGTGCGATTTGTGCCCTTCACATCCTTGATCTCTTTTAGAGAGGAGGTCATAGGGTGACTATTGGAAGGACTAATCTTGAGCCCAAAACCTGACATTTGACCACAGTATACCACCCAATTTTCTGACAACCCCTTGTAAGAGATTTTGGACCCATCCCAAGTGGATTGGTGCCGAAATCAGGCCCCAAACGGTGGGCGGCCCGCCCGGGCGCCCCGCACTGCTGCAGGCCTAATCGTCCCTTTTAGGAGCGATTGGGAATCTGTAGCAGATTTTGCTTTCTATCATTTTCATTTTTTGCATTCAATTCTATGATGCTTAGATAGGTTGTCATTTAAATCTCGTCTCGTTTTGAACAATTTTGATCATGTTTCTATATTCGTTCGCTCTTACTAACTTGCAGGTAGCATCATCAGATTCCCATTGATGGAGGTCAAATTGGGAAAATCCGACCATCTGGGTCTTCCCAAAATGCCCCCAATTAGCTAACCCCAAATTTTTAGATCTTTTGGAGCTTCCTAGGTAGGACATTTGGGACAGTACCTTTTCGGCATTTTGTTGCAGGTGAATTCGTCCCTCCCCGAGCATCAAATCGTCACGGAGGAATTTCCTGACTATTATTTTTGCAGTGCCCTCTTGGTGATGTCCTGATGCCCCTATCAAATTTTTAGAGCATTTGGATTCATTTTAGTCACAGTTTAATTCATTTTTCTCATTCATTTATCGTAGGCTTGGGGATTGCATGCTTTGTTTTATCCGTAGGTGCTATTGACTATCTTTTGTTTCTTTGAATGTAGGACCGGGATATCGGAGGAGCATCCAAGAATCAACATTCATAGACACAAGTGGTGGTGACATTTTGGTCCGCCCATCTTACATGTGGGCACGCGAAAGAAGGAAGGCGATCCATGGATGTAACCAAGAGATGAATTTAACGCTCCTCGCCCCTGAAAAGGGAGGATGTGAATTGTAACCGAATTGTGAAATACATCAATAAAAGAGAAGGGCTGTTATTTCATTTGGGTTTCAATTCATGCTTTCTCCATTTCATGCATTTTTAATTCGTAGGATTTAGCGTTGAGTTTAATTCCGTTTTTGCATCGTGCTTGGAGTTTTTCCTTTTTTGTTTCCGTATCCTCGTGCTTTCAGTGGCGATCACGGTGGGACTCTGTCCTCTGCTTTTTTGGATCAGAAATCTGATCAAAATTTGCCTTGCTTGCAGGTATCTCTTTTTTTTGGAACGCGGGACTGTTGTTCATTCCAGTCTGTGGCGAACACAGAACTGTAATTCGTCTCATCCAGGGACGAATGGGAATGCGCCCCACCCTATGACGAATCCAGTTCTATTATTCATCTGACCCAGGGATGAATAGCTCTCTACGCATTTTTAGGATAGAGACTCAGGATCAGAAGGTCTGGGCAGAGAAGAGGTAAGGATTCTGCACTTTCTCTGTCATTTGCTATTTTTAGTGTTTCTATTTTTGGATTATTTGTTTGCTTAGGGAAAGTTTTCCTTTTGTCGTTTGCTTGTTTCCTTTTGCAAAATAAAAAGAACCCCACACACCACGTGGAAAATTAAAAACCAAGGCGCTGGTCGTAAAACCCTAGCCCTTGATCAAGACCAACGGTGGATTTCATCACCACCTTGGCTTGATTTTTGCATCCATTACCCCGATCGCAACTGTTGCTAGACGTAAATCCTGACGAAAGCTGACCGAGTGTAGCTGGGGTGATTCCCAGTGCACGAGGATAAGTCTTCTATGGTAGGTGTCATAAATAGGGTGATTCCCCTTCCATACCGCCTACGTTCCACGTACCATCTGCTCTCACGTACCTATAGTTTCCCTCACGTAAGGGCGGGTATATAGAGAGGTTGGTATATCGGCCTGGCAATGGTATATCGAAGGGGCGACCATTTCTTGGGAGTCATAAGAGCCATCATTTTGCATTTAAACGTTCTTTAAAACCTTCAAAACCAAAAACAAAACAAAACAAAAATCAAAACACACTAAACCAGGTCTAGGACACACGTTCAATATTTAAACGAGATAATCACTGCTTGTGTGTGTGTATGATCTTTTCTATTTAGTGTAGCATAAAAAATCATAAAAGAGATAAAAACCTACATAGCTTGTAGAGAGTTACCACCATGGTGTGCACCCGTAGCCAAGCCCAATCACGGGCGGATGCTGCGAAGAGTGTACAAGGGGGCACAAGTCACCTCCGCTACAGCACCAAGGACTTGGTCATACCGCCTTGGCGGCCTGACCCATGAGAGAGTCCGCATCATCCCATTTCAGAATGGGACTATAGAGGCACCCCTTTGAGGGACACGCCCATTCATCATAGCCCCTTTCAGGAGGATTCCTTACACGTGGCGCTCAACATAGATAAGAAGGCTCCCTTAGAAGCTCGATATGAGTGGCCACCATGCAATGAAGTGCTAGAGCGGCATAGTGTCCATGAGGAGAGGCCACATGATTATGGCATCCCTCCTTTGCCCCCCATCACTGTTAGAACCAATAGACAAAATCCAGAGTGCAAGGCTCTTCAAACCGGGTGAGCTAACTCTGCCCGCCCCTTTCACACATATGAAAGGGAGCACGAGGAAGATGATTACATTCCTCAAGAGCAATATACAGAGCGGGGGCCATGCGCCTCCGCACCAGCTAGATACCATGATCACCCACTGAGGCCAGAGCCTCGGGTAAATGCCGCCAACCTTGACAGAGGGAAGCGACCTATTGAGATCTCGGATCATCACGACCGAGGTAAGTGCATAGGAGAGGCATCTAGGCCTCCTAGGCTCAATATGGCGGAACAAATCGACCTGGAAGTCGCCAGACATGCCGCCCACCAAGCGCAGATCATGCGGCTTGAGCAAGACCAACAATAGCTAGAGCATTTATATCACCTTAGCAAAGAGTGCATTAGGTGCCAAACAGATGAGCTGCTACATAACCCGATGCCTGAGAGGGTTCCAACCCCGTGCACCCAAAGAGCGAAACCATATGAGAGGCGCAATCCCTTGGTGCGAGATAGGTCCCCGTGACCTTACCAAGCGCTGCCTCCGAGACCTCCTAGACCTGAACGGGAGGCCACTCCCTGGAACAACGATGGGTACCCTCCGCGGGGACCCACCCTAGGTCATAGGTCTCGCCCAGAGACTCCTCAGGCAGCTTACGAGGAGTATGAGCAAGAAGATGAGTGGGCCGAAATGCCCTACCTAGGCGGAGGAGTTGCCATCCGGCCACCCCTTCAGAGGCCTCAAGTCTCCCACAACCCACAATGGGAGCAAACCAAAGAGGAGGAGATTAAATCCTCAGATGCATATAAAGCGCTGCTAGAGCATCTGGAGTCTGTGGAAACCAAAACTTTTGGGCCCCAAAATCCCACTTTATGCTAGCTACGCAGTCATCCTGTGCATCCGTCAGTGCCAACACCTCCTTACCCTGAGCACTTTAAGCTGCCTCAGTTGGCAACCTTTAGAGGTGAGGAAGATGCCCAAGAGCATGTGACGAGATTCCTGAGCCAATGCTTTGGCATTCAGGACAATGATGCTTTGTTATTAAGAACATTCATAACCACATTCGTAGGCCCTGCCTCGGACTGGTTTACCCAATTACCAAAGCACAACATCAAAAACTTAGATCAGTTAGTGGATGCGTTCCTCGAATGCTTCACCTTCAATACCAAGAAGAAGGCATCACTAAGTGACTTAGCCAGCCTCAGGCAGTATGAGGAAGAGACCATGGTGGCCTACGGGAATCGGTGGAGGACTTTGCTTTCGAAGCTGCCCTACCTCCCTCCTATGTCCGACCTCACTCAGATGTTCTCAAAAAGTTGTTTGAGATCGATCTCTGTGCTATTGCAGCTGCAGCAATATGCCACCTTAGAAGAAGCTCTGGCGCAAGCCAGGATTATTGAAGAGATCAAAATACAAGATGGCGAGATAGCCAAACCTAAGAAAAAAGAGTGGACTAAAAACACTAAAATCGGGACCACGCAACAAAAACCCGCTACGGTTAACCAAGTTGCAATCAACGTCCCTAAGCCTGTGCAAGCAACTCAGCCTCAAAAGGCTAATTATCAGCAGTGCCTCCCAACAACTATGAGAGAGAAAATCAGAGGCAAGAGCAGAATCAGTAGCGTCGCCCTAGGCGACAATACACACCCTACATAGAGTCCAGGGACTCCTTGTTTGACCGCTTGTTAGCGGCAAACCTGATCAACCTGCTAGAGATTCAGACTATAGATCCCAATGCACCCAAGCCTAAGGGGTATAGAGAGGACTTGTACTATAGGTTCCATAGGTGGCAGGGACATGACCTAAATGCCTGTTGGAAATTTAAGGGCTTGGTGCAAGACTTGATTGATAACAAGACACTAGCGGTGGATAATCCCGTCGCACCAAGCAATCAACAAATGGAGGTCTTCAAAGACCCCTTGCCTGCTCATGCTCCATAGGCAAAGACCCTACAAGTTAACGAGGTCACATAGAACTACCCCATGCAGGGGTATGTAGGGATGATCAGTATAGTGACTCGAAACAGGAGGTATCCGAGCATGAATACTCCTACGGCAGCTACAGGAGAGGTGCCAACAACGTCCCAACCACAACAGCACCTTGCACAACCTCCTCCGCCTAGACCAGTGGCCACACTTCGGACCAAACTCACTCAAAGTTTGAGGACCACATCGGCTAGGCTCTCCATATACGAGCTTATACAACAATCTACACCCCATCGAGAAGCTCTAATGGAGATATTGAAAGCCATCGAGTTGCAGCCCCATGAGACAAATTCTTTCAACAACTTCGTGGGGCATGTCAAGCGATGCACTGAGCCGGTCATCACATTTCGAGAAGATGAATTGAGATCAGTGACTGATGACATGGCGGATCCACCCCTGCACGTTATCACGTGGGTCAACGGGATCCCATACAAGAGGGTGTTGATAGACACTGGCTCGTCCAGTAATATCATCACAACTATGGCCCTAAAGCATCTGAAGTTGCCCGCATCTCACATCACAGCTTCCACCTACACTCTACGAGCATTCAATGATGCAATCTGCTCGACGGTTGGCACAATAGTCCTACCAATCCAAGTGGGACAAAAGACCATACCTACATTGTGCCACATATTGGAGGGTGAGATGGCCTACAACATCTTGTTGGGCCGGCCATGGATCAGGGACATGAAGTGTGTCCCTTCGATAGCTCACCAATGTTTAAAGTATACATTTGAAGGGGAGGTGCATGTAGTCCCGATGGACTTAGAACCCTTCAAGTATTGTAATGCGGTGCAGCTGATGCCGCAATCGACCCTGCCATCGACGCATTTGGATTTCTAGTTAAATCCATCTAAACAGGGTCCGATTCCATAGGCATCCCCGTTAGCAAGTTCTTCAAAACCCCAGCTGGGTTCATCTTCATCGTCTGGTCCTCCACCAACGACACCATCTATGGGGACCAAATAGAAGGACAAAGGGAAGAAAC
Source organism: Wollemia nobilis (assembly GCA_028583015.1). Lineage (NCBI taxonomy): Eukaryota > Viridiplantae > Streptophyta > Pinopsida > Araucariales > Araucariaceae > Wollemia > Wollemia nobilis. The sequence continues at coordinate 17,190,196 of JAQPPZ010002226.1, forward strand.
CCCTGGAAGAGGCAAAACCTTTGGAAGAGACACTACCATCGGTATCAACTATCTCTACGGAGGAAATGCCTAGCCAAATGGAAGTCGAGGCTCCTAGTCCACCCGACATGGAGTGGACTCAAGGAGAACTTCCATTCCCTCCCCCTCAACCGCCAACGATCAACGTTGAAATGGCCAATACGGGCCTGGGGGAGTATCTGGTGTGGAATATTGTAGCAACACCTGCACTAGAGTCCATGCAGGACATGGGGAGACCTCGCCTTCCCATTGGCACTATTGTTCCCCTAGGCTACCCGTCGAACCAGACAAATTTTGTGTATGGGGGCCTTGATCATGGCGTTGCACCATGCACGCAAGAGGACGAGGATGAAGAGCCTTTTGCTGAAAATGTCAATTATTTGTCTAACCCGAGACTTTGCTCTGAGATACCTTGGCCAATGCAATTGGCACGGATATGGGTTAGGCAGATATGAGCAAGGGATACGTGTTCTTTGCCAACCAAGATACCAAATGCCGTATGACAAGTCAGGAGTAGGGTTCAACCACCCCCTACCCTTGGACATCTTGGTAGAGAACATGCAAGGCCTAGGGATAGGCAACAAGGGGGGATTGGCATCAGATCCATATGCCAACCCTAATACCACATATACATTGAGGGATTATCTCCCATTAATGGCAATCAACCTTGTTGGCCATAGCAATCCCTTCCCTTCGCTCGAGAGAGGAGAGAGCTCGAGAGCTCATTTTTAGGGAGAGTCTAGACAATGGCAAGAAGGGTCCTCAGAGGATGAATCAGAATATGAGGTAGCACCATGGGACCCCTTCGAATCAGATAGCAATCACTCACAGGTGATCCCCATGGATGATTATCAAGAAAACCTCTTAACAATGTTCCCTTTAGATGCTCCAATCGAGCAGGTGCCACTCCAAGGAAATCAGGCCCCATCGTAGAGAGCGGAACAACCCCAATGGGGCCAGATCAATTTGCTTGAGCAAGGTGAGCCTTTAATGCCACAAGCAGTCAGAGCCAACGAAGGCCTTTGGATCTTCGATAGTGATTATGAAGATGAAACTGAGATGGCATATCTTAATCACATGCGGCAAATGCGGTGACCATACCCCTTGGAGATTAACGACATGTTCGAACAATTAAACATAAGGCTTGGGCATGAGTGGTACGTAGACCCAACGTGGTGGGACCAAGTGTTGGATCCGCTACTCTGGGCATACGAAGCATACCTTCCACCCAGAGACCCTATAGTGCCATCAGTGCCGAGGGCAGACCCTGTCTTCTTATCCGCACATAGGGCCGATCCATTCGTGCCCATCCCTCTAGAGCCATATCCAGAGCATAGAGAGCATCCAGGATGTCCGAGCACCCACACCCATGGTAATGGAGACCAAAATCATTTCATCAACATGATCTCCATTGACTTAACCACCCCCATCCACAATCCGGCTGATCCAACATAGTCATTGTCTCTAGACATAGATGCCATAGACTGGGATCACGTCAATTCCCCTCCATCCCCATCCGAGTACTGGCCTTTCGATGAAATGCTTCATTTTACCCCTAGGCCAACTCAGGATATCTTCCATGCTGAAGAGGAGCCCGAGGTTCCTAACGATGATCTAAACTCAGCAAATGATATCCACTTGATCCCAACTCCACATCAGTTGGAGGACGGATCCCACATGTCAGTCGAGGAGACGACTGACGTAGACATCGGCTCAGACCCAATGAATCCATAGATTATCAAGTTGGGGGTAAGTCTATCCCCCGAAGAGCGAGCCGACTACATTGCCCTTCTCAAAGAGAAGAAGGAGGTTTTTGCATGGTCATACAAAGACATGCCGGGACTAGACCCGTAGCTAGTCACGCATAATCTAACGCTTGATCCGACAGTCAAGCCAGTTAAGCAAAAACTATGCAAGATGCACCCAACAGTGGCCTTAATGGTCAAAGATGAATTGCAAAAGTTGTTGGATGCACAGTTTGTCATCTGCATGGATTATCCACCATGGCTGTCCAACATGGTGCCCGTCAAGAAGCCTGACGGGAGGATTCGCATATGCACTGATTTTTGAGATCTAAACAAAGCGAGTCCTAAGGATGATTTTCCCTTGTCGAGCATCGACGCATTGGTAGACGCTACAGTGGGTCATGAAATGCTTTCCCTCATGGATGGTTTCTCGGGATACAATCAGATTTGTATCAATCTTGAGGACCAACTAAAAATGGCGTTCACAACGCCTTGGGGAACATTTTGTTATAAGGTCATGCCTTTTGGCCTTAAAAATGCTGGTGCCACCTACCAACGTGCCATGACATACATCTTCCATGATTACATGCACAAGACTTTGGAAGATTACATGGATGATTTGTTGGCCAAATCTCTTTTGTGCCTAGATCATCTCGGTGACTTAAGCAAGATCCTCGATCGCCTCATGGAGCATAGAGTCAGACTGAATCCCAAGAAGTGCATTTTTGGCGTCACATCTGGAAAACTCTTGGGTTTCATAGTCTCAAAATGAGGCATCGAGGTGGACCCAAACAAAGTCAAGGCAATCCTTGAAATGCTTCCCCCAACTACCATCAAGCAGCTCAGAAGCCTGCAGGGAAAGGTCACGTCGATCAAGTGCTTCATAGCGTAGCTATCTGACAAGTGCCGACCAATGAACAAATTGTTGCACAAGGGGGTAGCATTTCACTAGGATGACGAGTGCCAATCAGCCTTCGATGACATTAAACAATACTTGGCTTCGCCGCCAGTATTGGCACCACCTAGACCAGGAGTGTCATTCTACTTATACATCTCAGCTACTGAGGTGGCATTGGGAGCCATGTTAGCCTAGAAGAATGAACTTCATAGAGAACAGGCTACTTACTATCTTAGCCGCACCCTGGTCAGCTATGAACTTAACTATGCATACGTTGAAAAACTTTGCTTGGCAGTGGTGTTTGCTACCAAAAAGCTGTGCCATTACATGTTGAGCAACAAGACGTATGTTGTGTCTAAGGAGAATCCATTGCGGTACATGATGAGTCATACTTATCATAGTAGCCGCACGGTGAAATGGATCATGTTGTTGACGGAATTTGACATAGAGTTTATCGGACAGAAATCCATAAAAGGTCAAGTCATAGCCGATCAACTAGCAGAGGCTCCTCTCGAAGACGATCAGCCTCTGGCTATAGAACTACCCGATGATGGGGTCTTCCATGTCTCAAAATCACCAGATTCGACGAGCCTGAGTCACGAGCTGACATAACCCTATTTTTTGATGGTTCTAAATGTGAGCAAGGTGGTGGCATGGGAATAGTATTCTTCACACCGTAGGGCGCTCCAATGCCCCTGTCATTTAAATTAAATTTCCCATGCACCAACAACAATGCAGAGTATGAAGCCTTGCTCATAGGTCTTCAGACAACAATCACCATGAACATTAAACGATTGAACATCTTTGGTGATTCATTGTTAATCGTCAACCAAGTCAAAGGGGTATTCCAATGCAAATGCCCAGTTCTGTAGGCCTACAAAGCCCTAGTGGACAAATTCCTGGCAAAGCTTGAATGGTACGACATCGAGGCACTCCCTCGATCATCGAATCATTTTGCGGACACTATGGCCTCCTTGGGGTCCTTAATCCCGCAAGACATTTCTGGTGAAATGACAACCATTCAAGTCAAAACATTATCGCAATCAACGATGGAGCGAGCAAGCTCTGATTTAATGCCAGGAATCCACTTGATCCAGATTGAGCCATCCATGGACAGGTTCTCTCGAATCCATGATCATTTGAATCATGCCAACTGGGGGTCCTTGTTCTCCCCTACTCCCATTAATAGCAATACAATGCTATTCTTGCAAGTTCTTTCCCGCTCAGCTTTTGCTAGGGATAAACTTCAAGAGGGATTGGCCGTTCAGACTATCGAGGTTTTCGATCAGCAGGATTGGTATACACCCATCAGGGACTACCTCAAGTTAGGTAACCTCCCACTTGGATTGACACATGCCGCACAATGATCATTCAAACAGAAAGCGGCAAAGCATGTCTTGTTAGGAGACATTTTGTACCATCGAAGCTACGAAGGGATTCTCCTCCATTGCTTGGACCAGCAAGAGTCCGCTTGGGCAATCACCCAAGCACACGATGGTACATGCGGTGGCCACTTCAGCGGTATGGCCATCGCAAAGCGCATTCTTTGCATGGGCTATTATTGGCCATCTTTAGAGTGAGATTGTTGTGCATATGTCAGGAAGTGCGTGAAGTGTCAACATCATGCCAATTTGACACACGTACCTTCCCAGGCCTTGCAGCCGATCCAATCGGCTTGGCCATTTTTATAGTGGGGCTTAGATCTCATCGAAAAGATCTCCCCTGCATCGTCCGACCATCACACGTTTATCATAATGGCCACAGAGTACTTCACCAAGTGGGTGGAAGCGGTTTCGCTAACCTCTACGACTGGACCCCGCATTGTGGAGTTCATTTTGCATAACATCATATGTCATTTTGGTATTCCATCCAAGATAATCTCGGATAATGGGACGTCATTCAAGAACAAATATGTGCGTGCTTTGACCACAAAGTACAAAATTTAGCACAATTTTTTGACACCCTATTATCCACAGGCAAATGGGCAAGCAGAGGCGTCAAACAAAATGCTAGTCGCCATCCTCAAAAAGACAGTCATAGATAACCATGAGGATTGGCACATTCAGATCCCACTTGCCCTGTGGGCCTATCGCACTAGCATTCGGACACCCACTGGGGCAACTCCATTTTCGTTGGTGTATGGCTCCGAGGCAGTCATGCCTCTCGAGTTGGAAATTCCTTCCCTACGCATATCAATGCACGAGTTCATCGATGATGACACTGCATGGCAGGCCCGGTTAGACCAGCTTACGTTGCTTGATGAACGACGCGTTAATGCCCTCGAGCATTTACGTATCTATCAAGAGCGACTTAAGAAAGCATACAACATGAAAGTTCACCTGAGGGACTTTCAGGTTGGTGACTTGGTCTTGAAAGAGAACCAACAGAACTCTAATTTGCCACCCCATTTAAGGGACAAGTTCACGGCAAACTGGTTAGGTCCTTATGTCATTGATAGTAAAATAGGACCTGGAACATACCGGCTAGCCTCTCTTGATGGAATCAAGGAACTAGAACCCTTGAACATCAGTCATTTGTGGCCCTTCCATATTTAAAAGAGCCATAGCCCAACCCCAAAGGCTCCAAGGATTCCCACAATCGCTTGTAACCCAAAGCCCAAGGATTTCCTCGCTTGAAAAAAAAAAGATTCCCAAACCGGTCAACCCAAACCCCAAGGATTTCCATAATCGCTTGGTCACCCAAAAGCTCATCCCAAGGATTCCATAATCGCTTGGTCACCCCAAATGCTCCAAGGGTTTCCATAATCGCTTGGTCAACCCAAAAACTCCAAGGATTTCCATAATCGCTTGGTCAACCCAAAAGCTCCAAGGATTTCCATAATCGCTTGGTCAACCCAAAAGCTCCAAGGATTTCCATAATCGCTTGGTCAACCCAAAAAAGCTCCAAGGATTTCCATAATCGCTTGGTCAACCCAAAGGCTCCAAAGATTCCTTAATCGCTTGGTCAAAAACAAGAAAATTCAAAAACAATAAAATCATCAAAAATAACAAAAATTTGCATCTCATTTCTATGCATACGCAAAATCATCATAACAACACAGAGCTCTTTTTGCATCTCACCTTCATATTCACAAAAATCAATCCCTCAAAAATACAAAAATATATAGCTGCATTCAGCATCAAACCCATACATTGCATATTTGTGGTCATAAAGGTCAAAGCACCATAGACTATCATTACTTGGCAAAACCATCATTTTTACATTTTTCCACTTTATCAATAGCTCATCGCCTATAACCGCCATTCACGATATTCTCCCACATCATAGTCAGTTATTTTCTAATGTATCAAGAGTTTTTCGTCATTCAGTCATCATTAGCTTTCTAGCCACATACTGTACCAAGTCAGACAGATTTTACGCAGGTAGAATTCTACTTGGATCACACCTTGTTACGTAGCATCCCAACACAAGTTAAAACACATAACAAAATTCCCAAGTTGTGTGAACGGAAGATGAACCCTGCAAAGCAATCCAGGTCACCATAAGCGAAATGGTTATCTTGCTCATCCCCCTATGCGAATGACCCCAAGAATGCTGAGAGTTGGCAAAAGGACAAGCATCCTCCCTACCCAATTCCCCAAGAATCCCAAGTTCTCAAAAAGTTGCAAACATCATAAAAATTTGCAAAAGTCAAAACTCCAAAATTTGACATCACAACCACAGTGCATACATCAAAAAGCACATACAATAGTGATTATCACCACTCACTATTCAAAATCCCTTGCTCAAAAAAATATATATATATATATATAAAAATAAACAGTGATTTTTATCACTACAAAAGAGCAAGTATCCCAATACAATTGAAGAAAAGAAGGGAGTCGAACTTGAATCCCTGGAACTCTCAGCATTTCGACAGGTCATGAGGCAAACCTCAGTACTGGTTTGGTTGATAGCCTATCGGTCACTGGTGGTAAACCTCCCGCATGACGATATATCTGTCACATTAACTTGTGTGCGGATCAATGTTTGCATGTGGATGAGCTAGCTTATGGTATCCTACAATAGCACCGTAGATTAATCTGACTAAACACAACAAAGGAGTTAGTGGAGATAATCAAGTGATCCTCGATACAGGTTTGGTTGATAGCCTATCTAGCACTGGCGGTATCTAGACCAACACCACATAAATGAACTCAATTGCACACATAAGGATGTGAAATAACTTGGTCCACGACAAGTCCGATTCATACCTTGTTCAAAAGTCTCGTACGATGAAAGTACAGTCATGGCTAGATAGTTAAAACATCTGAGTTTTGAAAAACCTTGCATACCTTCTCAACCAACTTGCTATCTTTCATCCTCACATTGCCATCAAAAAAAAAAAAAACATGTATACATACAAAGTTATTCACCGCAGCAATCGCCTAGGACAAAAAGCCATAAAGTTCTAAACAGTCTATGGTCCGACCGCCAAAAATCACAAATTCAATTCATCCATTCCATTTGCATATCATATAAATTAAAAACATTCACATTTTAGCACAACATATGCATTCATCACTATAACTTAATATGCATACATCCATATTCATCAATCATCATGCATAAAATCAAATCATCACATGCGCATAAACAAAATAAAGTCATCTGTATATATCATCAAAAATGCCCGTAGGCTACAAAGAGCTGGTCCTCTAACCCCACAACAAAATCCAAAAGCTCAAAAACCCCCAAGCCTAAGGCATCGGCCACCATGATCATGTAGGATCGATGCGACAGGAACTACCCCCCATGGTGTGGGTCCTATGGGACCCCTCAAGGTGGCTACTGCTAGCCCCCACATCATGCCTACTACCCCTCCCTCATCCAATCACCTACGATGAGATGATGCCCATCGATGTCAACACCACTCCACCTCCCATCGATGGTACATCATGACTACATCGTCATGTTGCACCAGTTGCACCCATAGGAGATCCCTCTCCCATGCAACATCAATATCCCCCTCCTATCGATATGCACACCATGCATTCTCCCTCCGCTAACCGAGCCTAAAGAGATCCCTCTCTTGAAAGCCTCCCCACTCCTCATCTCCCTCCAAAACATCTCCAATCTGCATTCTAGAACCCAAAATCCATGTCCTTAAATCTCCTAAGTGGGCATCTCTGGAAAACCCTGCTCCCACGCTCCATGACATCCTACATCTCTAGCTGATCCAAAACCCCAAATCCACATCCACATCATCTACCTCCACCTTTGCCTCCTCAAGCGGAGCTCCCCAATCACCTCCTGGCACCTCACACCCTCACTTACCTCCACACCTCCCATGGTCCCTCTCCCACCATCCCAGTATCCACCATGATCATATCTAGCATAGTCCCAACTCATCCACATTAGGACGTCATCACCATTAATCCTCACCCAATGGCAATGACTAGATCCAAAGTCCTCTCTCCCCCACCGATAGACCAGCTCACAAGAACCCGCCACCCCAAACATCATTCACTATACAAAAAACTCCCCTCCCAGCCCCATCACCACCCTCCTATACCCATAGCCACTCTCCACCCGCAGCGAAGTCCGATAGGGTCACTAGAACACCTCCATCGAAACAAGTCGAGCGAAGGCATCGACATGGTGCCCTACGACACCTACCCACCGACTCTATCCTACTCCTAAACACCACCTAGATCCAATAACCTATATCCTTATCCACCATCTCCACTAGCATCATCCACAGTAACCCCATAGGTCTCTCCACCACTATGTGCCCAACCCAGCTCCAATAGATAGTATAATCCCCTTCGCCTCAAAGGACCTCATATAGCTCCCCATAGAGCTACCAGAATCTATCCCCATCTCATGACCAAAGGTCCGTCGAACACTCCACACGATAACAACATCAATTCCAAACAAAAAAAATTTAAATACATAAATCCCCCAACCCCTAAAACCAACCACATAACATCCACCCCAACTCCTCCCCAACCAATTATAAAAAAATAACATCCCCAAAGATCATCCAAAAAAAAGAAAAACCCAAAAAACAACTATCAAAAGAAACAAACAAATAAAAAAAACAATTTAATTTGTCAACCTAGGGTTTATACTCTTAATTTGATAAATTAAAACAAACAAAAAAAATCAAACATAACAAAATTTAATTTGTCAACCTAGGGTTTTCTCAAATTAAAAAACTATAATACAAGAAAATAATAAAGAGGAGTTTACTAGGTCTCTCTTCCCCTCGATCGGTTCATGCACTCATGGTGGAAAAATTCGCTTCCTAATTGACCTCCTCCTCAGAGCTCCAAATCGCAGAAAAACAAGTGCAAATGAGCCCAAACCCTAGATTTGGCCTTTAAATAGTCTTCTTCCTCCCCCCACCCCCAAGAATCTCAAAAATTCTCCACCCCAGGATGAATCCAGAGCAAACATTTCACAAAACAACAAAAATGCACAAAAATGCACCAACAAACAACAATAAACTTGCCCGATGAGAGTGCTTTTGCACTTGACATTTCAGGCATGCAAAATAGATGTCGAGGTCACAAATCCTCACTATCCTACTCCCTAAGAAGGCTACCATAGCCGGACCGCTCCACGGGAAGACGGATCTTCGAGAATTTCATCCCCAAACGACGTCGCCAAAAGGGTCAAAACCCAACCAAAAATAGCAATAACATTGCCAAACGAAGGCGCCTTCATGCCTGACATTCTTGGCATCCAAAATAGACATTGGGGTTATAAATTGTCACCATCCTACTCCCTAAGAAGGCCACCATGGCCGGACCGCTCCACGGGAAGACGAATTTTTGACAATTTCAGCTCTAGAAAGGCATCACCAAAAGGGTTAACACCCACCAAAAATAGGTCTAAATGTCGGGAAAACTGCACACACATTCAAAGATCAAACATCTGAAGGCACCCTTACCTAAGTCATCTTGGGTCAAGCGACTCGTCACTTTTCTCATGTTGGTCATTCCCTCATCGATTCGTCGCTTGAGGGGGTAGTCACACTTAGTCACCAATCAACAAATACACACCCAATCATGGAAATGGCATGCATTCGAAGAATCATTGACAAAGACAATCACGCTCCTGCTTGGGGCAGTAAACAAGCAATAATCACAAGCTGATCAATCACTTGGCATTCATGAATCATGAACTCAAGGTTCCCACAGACAAAAGGTTGTGCCCTTTGCCTATTCATGACTGATCAATGTCCAAGCTCAAGTCACACCTCACCGAAAAAGGTTAACACTTGAATTGAGTTCCTTCGCTCGTCAGAAGCAAGGATTCAAGAATGCATGCCCTCTTCATACTTGGGGCATCAAAAGTTGGTTAGGTTACCAAGAAACCCTAATCATTAGTGCTTTGGTTATCTATTTTTGCTCGGCGTTGTGCCTTGCATAGCGCATCCCAAAAAGGGGCATCTGTAGACACCAAAACAACACCAATCCGATTATGTGACTGCAAACACTGATCACATTGGCACACACAGCCCCAGGGCAGCCCCCAGAGGTTAAACAGTGGTCCTAACCACTCTCACAGCAGTTTTGGAAGGTCAAAAATCATTTTGGCACCTTCAAGCACTTTGCTCAATATCCGTTCCACCCAGGGACGAATTCAAAATGGGATTCGCTCCTCTCAGGGATGAATTCATAATTCGCTCCAGGGTGGGGCGAATTGCAGGTTTGACTGGCAAAAAGTCAAATCTTGACAAATGGCAGCTCGGATCCGCCACTTAACGCCTCCTTCATTTCATGGGAGCATGGGTGAGCGTTTTTGAGCGTTAGAGGCTATTACAGGGGCAATCATGAAGCCCCTAATCAGGGAGGAATCTTCCCTCCCCTGGAAGGGCATGGCTGCCAAGTGGCGCCCCTGCATGCTCATCCCAAGAGACCTCCAGGTCTATAAATTGGTGGGTTTTCTCACCCCAAAAGATGGAGAGTAAGAGCAATTTTGAGCAACGAAGTGCTACCATTTTATTTCCCCATACATCCTTGTGCGATTTGTGCCCTTCACATCCTTGATCTCTTTTAGAGAGGAGGTCATAGGGTGACTATTGGAAGGACTAATCTTGAGCCCAAAACCCGACATTTGACCATAGTATACCACCCAATTTGTCGACAACCCCTTGTAAGAGATTTTGGACCCATCCCAAGTGGATTGGTGCCGAAATCAGGCCCCAAACGGTGGGCGGCCCGCCCGGCGCCCCGCACTGCTGCAGGCCTAATCGTCCCTTTTAGGAGCGATTGGGAATCTGTAGCAGATTTTGCTTTCTATCATTTTTGTTTTTTGCATTCAATTCTATGATGCTTAGATAGGTTGTCATTTAAATCTCGTCTCGTTTTGAACAATTTTGATCATGTTTCTATATTCGTTCGCTCTTACTAACTTGCAGGTAGCATCATCAGATTCCCATTGATGGAGGTCAAATTGGGAAAATCCGACCATCTGGGTCTTCCCAAAATGCCCCCAATTAGCTAACCCCAAATTTGCAGATCTTTTGGAGCTTCCTAGGTAGGACATTTGGGACAGTACCTTTTCGGTGTTTTGTTGCAGGTGAATTCGTCCCTCCCCGGAGCGAATTCAAATCGGTGAGGAATTTCTCGACTGTTCTTTTTGTAGTGCCCTCCTGGTGATGTCCTGATGCCCCTGTCAAATTTTTAGAGCATTTGGATTCATTTTAGTCACAGTTTAATTCATTTTTCTCATTCATTTATCGTAGGCTTGGGGATTGCATGCTTTGTTTTATCCGCAGGTGCTATTGACTATCTTTTGTTTCTTTGAACGCAGGACCGGGATATCGGAGGAGCATCCAAGAATCAACATTCGTAGACACAAGCGGTGGCGACATTTTGGTCCGCCCATCTTACATGTGGGCACGCGGAAGAAGGAAGGCGATCCATGGATGTAACCAAGAGATGAATTTAACGCTCCTCGCCCTGAAAAGGGAGGATGTGAATTGTAACCGAATTGCAAAATACATCAATAAAAGAGAAGGGTTGTTATTTCATTTGGGTTTCAATTCATGCTTTCTCCATTTCATGCATTTTTAATTCGTAGGATTTAGCGTTGAGTTTAATTCCATTTTTGCATCGTGCTTGGAGTTTTTCCTTTTTTGTTTTCGTATCCTCGTGCTTTCATATCCTTATATTTTGCAATCAGCAACCAAGGACACATTTAGAAAAATCCATTGTTTCAAAGAAGTAAACTTAATAAACTCAAGATTTTACAAATAAGGAAATCCACCTAGGATTGTTACTCTTTGAATATTTTCTCGATCTTCCTCTTACTTTTCTTGCCTGCAACACTCTTCCAACAAGGTTTCCATTGTTTTTCTCCTTCCTTATCTAGTCACATATGTTTTTCCATCCCTCCTCCATTTCACTTCCCAATGTTTTTTCCCCTCTTCCCATATTTTTCAAATGTCAGGTAAGGAGGATGATCCAAATTATTATGGAACCACTTAGTTTGGTTATGCATGATCCTACCGACAACTCTCCACTCCAAATTTACCATGAATTTTAACAAAAAATTCTCAATATTATATCAATTATATGTATATAAATTTCACAAGGTTTTGATCGACCAAAAAGCCATGCATATATAAACCAATCAAATCAATGTTTTTTAAGCAACTTACCAAACATATTATTCATGATACTTTCTAATGCTTATGCATCAAATGATTTCATCCATATATATATATATATATATATTATACCTTTGATCAAGGATCATACACAATACTAAAATAAAATAAAATGTGGCTCCCATCATCGTCACCACACAACACAAACACATTCTACTCTATGTGAAGAAAACAATCATTAAATCAAGATTCTACATGAAATACAGGTGTGTGAGCATCCATGTACTCGCAAGCTGAATCATAACTTCCATTTCTTACCATTTTTCCTTTGTAGTTGGCTTCTTTTCCTTGTCATCCTACAACTATCTTGCACTCACAAGGATCATCAGCAATATCATGTTTCACAATAAAAAAAAAAAAATTATTATTTTTTTCTTCCTTCATCATGAGAAGATGGTTGTTACATTTGGGATCAACATATTGTTTGTATTTCTTGGCACTCTTTTGTAATTCATTTTTCACCTCTTGTTGTAAATCATGAATGTAGTCAACAAAGTATTCTACTATAACAATTTATTTCTATAAACCGGTTGCCCTTTGTAAGACATTTATTCCTCTTGGGTGTATCCCATATACAATTTGAAATGGACTTCTTCTTGTGCTTTGATTCATTAAATTTATGTATACATTTTTTTCTTATGCCATAATAGTATCCCATACTTTCAACTTCTTAACAACTAAGCATCTCAACAAATTCTCAAGGATTCTATTCATAACTTTAGGTTTTCCATTTATTTGTGGATGATATGCCAAACTAAAATTCATCTTAGTACCCAATTTCTTCCATAAATTTTATCAAAAAATGGTCCACAAATTTAACATGTCTATCTAAAATAATACCTTATCCATGCAATCTTACCACTTCATTAAATAATAATGTGACAATGTGAGTAGCATCATTTGTTTTATTACAATGCATGAAATGTGTCATCTTCGATAATCTATCAACAAGAACTAAAATAGAGTCATTACCCTTTTGTGTCCTTGAAAACCCAAAAATAAAATCCACGCTTACATCCTCCCATGGTCTCTTTGATACTGGTAATGGTTGATACAACTTGGTGTCTTGAGTTCTTCATTTTACATGCTAATAAACTTGAAAATACTACACAAAACTTCGTACATCCATATTCATTTTAGGCCAATAATAACTTATAAAAAGTTTTTCTATCATTTTGTCTACTCCAAAATGCCTACTTAGTCCTCCACTATGTTTCTCTTTTATCAAGTTCTTCCTTATGGAAATTTGTGGTATACACAATTGTTTTCCCTTGAACAATAATCCCTCTTGGATGACGTAATATAGCCATGTCTTTCTATCTCCTATAATAGGGTTATTGCAAGCTATCCAAGATTCATTGAAGTCTAAATAATTGTTATAAAGCTCCTTCATAGCATCAAAACCAATGAATTTTACTTACATCATGTTCATCAAAATATTTCTTCTAATTAAGTCATCAACTACTTAATTCGAATGACCACTTTTGTGCTTCAATATAAAAAAATATCCTTGAAAAAATTCCACCCACTTTATATGCCTTTGATTCAACTTATTATGGTTGTTAATAAAATGTAAAGCATGATTATCTATGAACAACAAAAACTCTTTTAGCAACAAATAATACCTCAATTTCTTTGGGAATTGAAAAATGGTATAAAACTCTTGGTCATAGATCAAGTATTTCCTCTTTGTATCATTTAGCTTCCCATTAAAATAAGTAACGGGTTTGCCTTCCTAGCTCAAGACCCCTCCTATTGTTGTTCCACTTGCATTACAATACACTTGAAAGACCTTAATGAAATTTGGTAAAGCTAAAACTAGCTATTCCATTATATTCTCCTCTAGAATTTTAGATTCCTTCTGTTACAATCATCCACCCAAGTTGGTGCTTGTTTGCTTTCATAATTTCTATGATTAGAGCACAAATTTCACTATTTTTTTATAAACTTCTTATAAAAACTTGCTAGACCATGGAAACTCTTGACCTCAAACATACTTCTTGGTTATGGATAATTTACAATGGTCTTGACCTTCTTAGGGTCCATTTGTATCCCCTCTTGTTAAATCATAAAACCCAAGTATATCAATCCCTCCTTCACAAAACTACATTCCTTCAAGTTGACTAGAAAATTTTCTTCCTTCAATATTTGTAATATCAATTTCAAATGTGCCAAATGGTCTCCATTACTTTTATTTAATATCAACATATTATTTAAATATGCAATCACAAACTTACCAATAAATGGCTTGAACACTTCATACATCAAGTACATAAAGGTAGTGGTTGCATTTGTCAATCCAAATAGCATAATTAACCATTCATACAACATTTCCTTTATCTTGAACATGGTTTTCTGCTAATATCCTTTTGTAATCCAAATTTGATGATAGCCAATATTCAAATCTATCCCCATTAAAAAATTTGCTCCACTAAAGCAATCTATTAAATCATCCAAGCACAACAATGTAAATCTATACTTTATAGTAATCTTATTAATAGCCCTTGAATTCTCCACCTTTCCTTGAAGGAACTGCAACTAGTATTACACATACGCTCAAGCTCTCCCTAATCAACCCCTTGTTCAATAGCTCTTGAAATTGTATCTTCATTTTATTTTTCTCCATTGGAGTCATTTTATATGTTGCCTTATTAGAAAAACTTGATCTAGGAATGAAATTTATGTGATTGCTAATAGTCCTTATTGGTGGTAATCCATCCAACAATTCTTTTGAAAAAAAATTGCATACTCCTCTAGCCAATCCTTCATATCATTTAATATTTCCTCCTTATTGTCTACCATCTCACCCTTTGTGGGTTTAGCAATCAACTTAAGACAAACCTTTATATTTTCCATCTCTTTCAAAAATTGTTTTCCTAAAATCAAACATACTTTAGGACCGTTGTCATATTTTTCATATTTTTCCTTCAGTAGAATCGATACATACTTCTTACCATCTTTCAAAATAGTATAGGTGTTTTCGCTACCATCACGTATTTCCCTATTTTTAAATTTCCAAGGTCTCCCCAAAAATACATGACAAGCATCCATTGGTATAAATCACATAGGACATCATCCTTATAATATCCAATTTGAAAATTCACCTTGCATTGTTCACTTACTAAGATTTGGTGTTCCTATTGCAACCAATATATCTTGTATAAATTGGGGTGTTTTGTCCTCTTGAAACCTAGTTTATTGACCATGTTGATGGATACTAGATTATCTGTACCCCCACTTTCTACAATGACCTTTCAATATTTGCTTCCTAATTTGCATACTATTCTAAAAAAATTTCTCCTTTGAACAAGTTCACATTCCCTCTTATATAGCATCAATAGTTTCATCTTCATCATAAAATATTATCCATGTTTTGGCTTCTCCTTATGTTTTGGGGAAGCAACACTTTCTTCATCTACCTGTACAATATAATTCTCGATCTCTTTTCCCTTATTGCTACTTTTTTGTGCTTTGGACATTCAAATTCCCAATGACCACATTATCCACATCTATAACACTTTTTGGGGAATCCTCTACCCTTTATTTTACCAAAACCACCTCTTCCTCATGAGGAGTTTCCACCTCCTTTGATGTTTTGACTAAAATCATTACAAGAAGTACTAGCTTCTCCTTGTTTTTTTTATGTCCTCTTCCACTATTTTTTGTTCTTGCCCTTGTGAGAATCATAATCTTCCTCTTTTATTATTTTGTTTCCTTCACAAATTCTCTTTTTCCTTTAAGTCCTATTGGTAGGCATCTTCTACTGTATTTATTCTTATCATACTGACTTCATCTTGTATCGAAAATCGTAGTCCATTTATGTACATTAACACTTTCTCTTCATAATCTTCCACATGAACAACCCAAATGGTGAGCATATAGAATTCCTCCATGTAATCCTTCACACTCATATCCTTTGTCTTAAGTTTTGCAATTTCTTGAAAGGACCCAAATTGGAAATTTGATGGGATGAATTTGACCTTCATTTTGGTGACCTTTTTTTCCCATGTCTTCATCATTTCCTTTAGTTTTATTTGTCTTTACATTTGTAAATTGTCCCACCATAAGAACACATTCCATTTTAGCTTTTTATAGTCAAATTTCACCTTCTTAGTATTTTCTATTGATTCAAAATCAAAATATTTTTCAATATCTATAATCTAGTTTGCGAGCTCCTATGGATTCAATATTCCATTATATGATGAGGTAATTATCTTTGGATTTTTTTCCTTATTAGAAATTACCTAGATTAGGACTTCTTATAGTTCTTCCTCTTGCTCTTTATCTCGAGCTTCTTTTTGACAAGCTTCTTCTTCACTATCGCTCATATCTGCTACTTGAATACCTCTCCTTTGGGTAGTTGAATGCAAGATCAGCTTATGTAAAATATAGGATTCAACTCTCAAAATTTTCTTTCTTTATTTGGGTAGTTGAGCCACCTGAGCTTGGTTTATTTTATCTAAATTTTGGTCTCCTTTTCCCTTGGGTGGATCAAACCTTATTGTGTTTTTTCTCGGTTTCTCCTTGGATGTTTTTATTGCTAGATCTTAGGTTTGGTGACCCTTTCAACACCCCTTCTTATACCTAATAAAACACAATATCACTTTATAGTTTTTGTTTTACAAATACTTTATTTATAATTATTTTAAGAAACACTCTCATAAAAATTCTAAAATATTATATATGTTGTCTAGTTAATTAAACCATGTATATATATATAGCTTTTTATTTCATAAAATATATTCTTTATTTTCTCTGTAAAATATATTCTTCATCTTCCTCAAAGTGTTATGTTTCTATAATTGAATCTTTGACATAATTTTCACTAAGAGATAAAAACTATCTTAGCTAGATTCCTTCTAAAAATTGAGTTTTACCAAGACAAAGATCAACAACATGATTGGGTAAATTATCTTCTATCTAATTTTTTTATCTATAGATATGCTCAAGTTTATAAGACATTGTCTCCACACATCAATGATAATGTTATTTTTTATTCAATATCCACATCAATTTTTATTAATAGCATTATTGAGCATTTGTGAATCCCCCTCAATTGAAATTGATTTTCATCATTTCTCAATTCTACTTTTGATTCTCATAAGAAGTGTCCTAGCCTCTACATAGTTGTTAGTTGAAGTTCCTTATGATTCTAAGTAAGTTATGAGAATTTTACATTTATTATTACAAAAAATACCACCTCTACAATCTTTTCCTTGGTTTCCTATGGAACCACCATCAAAATTAATTTTTATAAAACCAATTTTTAAACATTTTTATTTTACCATAGATCAAATCAAATCCTTTGTGTCAAATCCATTGTCGTAGATGACCCTTCCATGTATATTCAAATATTTTAACCAATAGGCTAGCACCTCTTTTTCAACACATGATATTTACCACGATGAGCACTATGTCTTAACAATTTGTAAGAGATTTAATAATACATTTTCAAACTTGGGCATAATTTTAAATTTTAGTTTAAAATATGCTACTTTTCCATTTAAACCATGCATTCTAAAATGTGATGGTAAGAGAAATCCTCCATAGAATACATAATGGTTTAGATTTGAAATAAATAATATAATATTTCATCATTTCTTTGAATGTTGATGGAGCTACCAAATATATTCTCATATTTTTTAAAATATAGCCCCAATTGGTGTTAAAAATGGGGCTTCAAAATGGTATAGTATTATTTAGATCCTTATCACACAAGGCACGTCAAAAAGATCCATGATATCCTATTACTTGTATCCTCTTTCTTATAAGAATATACGTTTTGGTTTAATAGCCAAAGGAATATTAAGATTTTAGGAAGGACTTCTAGTGACCATATATTATTCCAAGGAAAAACATTAGGAGTAGTAAATCATGATTGCTCTAAATCCTCATATCTCAACTTGATTGAGTATCCAACATATTTCTATATATTCCAAACTAACTCATGCTTTCGTATAAATATAAGAAAATAAAACTCTTAATAAATATAATCAAATAACACTCTTAAAGCATCTTTTAATCCTCATTTTCTATTTGTTTGAGATCATGTTCTTCAAACACATTACTAATAGAAATTCATGATTTTGAGTTCTTATTTACTAGTACATTATTTGGACATTGGACCTTTCTAAGCTAAGCATACCCAAGAAAATAATTGAAAATTTGAATCAAATATAAGAGGATAAGGTTTCAACAAAGTATCGAACCAAAAGTTTGTATAATCCCTTTCATTGACTAACCATTTAATATTTTTCTTGATCAATTATAAACTATTTAATATGAAGTTACATGTTGGCAATTATTTAGGTAGGATTCATTTCTCAAATAATTTCATTGCATGAATAGAATCTATATTTTTTGGAAGTAATATTTTCACCAAACTCCTTTGTTGTCTATGAATAATATTTAGTCATATTTTTCCCTATGGATAAAATCATAAATCTCCAATTTGGAAATACCATCCCTCTAATATGCTTTTATTTGTAAAGCCCATCCTAATTTTAAACAGGAGACCTAAATTTTTTCTCACATCCTATCCAAAGAAAATCTATTTTAAATTTTTTAAAACTTAAAAGCATACTTTTCAGTAATATTGAAAGTAACATCACATAAATAGGGATGGGTAACAATGTAGTATTTATGAATTTATGGCATACAACCATATTTAAGAACTTACATTTCAAATCTACCAAACAAGATTTTATTCTATCCAATATTGAGACCCAAATCTCCTTCTTTCCTTTATGCAAAAATGAAATACCCAAATATGTTAATGGAAATGTTCCAATTTTAAACCCTAAAATATCTACAATGATATGTTGTAAATCTAAGGTAGTTTTAATGAATAATATCCCATATTTTATAGCATTAACCATATATCCAATAGCCTTCTCATAGCATGATAAGAATGATTGAATATCCTTGAGCTCCCTAACTAAGGAGTGGCCCATAATAAAAGTATAATCAATAAATTGTAGATGAGACTTTAAGAGACCACTTGTTGCAACTCTAATACATTTTATTTGTCCTTCCATTTTTCCTTTTAATAAATCTCTCCCTCAAGATTCCACAAGAAATATAAATAGATCAGATAGTATATCACCTTGGCAAAGTTCATGGGATGATTCAAAGTATCCAACAAGAGATCCATTAATCAAAATAGAATATTTTTGAGTGTTATAACATCTAATCCATACATAGCAACCTTGATCAAAATAATTTTTTGAGAATATCATGCTAAAAACTCTAGTAAACCCTTTCATAAGCTTTGTTCATATCTAATTTTATAAGCATGCCAACTTTTATCATAGATTAAAGAGAATTTATTGGCTTTTATATAATGAATACATCATTAAATATTTATTTACCATGAACAAAATAATCATGTTCCTCTAATTTAACTCAATATATATTCTTTTTCAACATGTTTTCCAATAATGTAGTGGATGAAAATTATCAAAATATTTTGTCTCACCTTTATTGGGAACCAATTTAATAAAGGTGGAATTGATCTCACTTATTGTAACCTTTATTTTTTTATCCTTTTAAACTATAGCCAACATATTATTATTTAATAAATTCTAAAATATTTGAATAAAAATTGCAATAAAATCATTAGGAATAGATGCCTTGTTAGGATAGAAAGAGAATTACCTCACGTAGCTTCTTCATAGGTATATTGTTCATTAACTTCTATTTTTTCCTTGTGTGATAATTCATAGAATATTTTACAAAACCTTACCTTGTGTCTCCTTATCTTGCCCAACATCTAACAAAATATATTTGAAATAATTGCTTCCTCCCTTCGTAATATCTTCTTTTTCAATATTTCTTCTATCTAGAGTTCAAATATTTCTAGTGCAATGAAAAGAAATTTTTTTTTTTTGATGTAGCATGAAAATTTTGATATTTATATCTCCTTACTTAAACCGTCTCTTTCTATGGTCCATTTTTTTTCATTTCTAGTAGTTTAGCTAAAAACTTTATTTGTTATTTTTATTCATTTTTATTTTTCATACGTGTAGGTCTTTAAATATTGATTATATAATTACATATTGCAAGTATATTTTGAAGGAGGTATAACTTAGTTTTTATAATTTTATCATTCCTTCACTATCATGTATCAATATTCTTATTAAATGTATTATTATTATTTTCAAATTATACTAATTAGTTTAATGAGTTTCAAAGTGTTAAATTATAATATTAGTTTTTTTTAGTCACAATAAGCTATAAATTATTTTATATTTTCAAAAAATTAAAATAAAATATTATTTTTAAGAGTTTTTTTTATTTGTGGAAAACATCCCAAAAGGGATGCCACTTTTGGGTAAGACCCAAGGATGCAGGGGTATCCATTCCGCAAAAAACATCCAGGACTCAAACCTAGCCTACCACCTTTGACATACTCAAGGAGAAAACAAACACACACAAAAAAATTAAAAATAAATAAATAAATAAACATAAAAATAATAAAATAAAATGAAAAATATGCTCCTTGAGTGTGTCAAAAATAAAAGCACAACCAAACACACACACACACAATAAGATAAAAAAAAACACACAACATGAACCATAGAAAAAATACAAGAACAACATAACAAAACACAAACATGACAAAAACAACAAAACACTATAAAGACATAACCAATAAAACATGAAAAATAAACACAACCAAAACCTAAAAACTTTAAAAAATAAAATAAAAATAAAAATAAAAACAACCAACAATAAACAATAAACAATAAACAAAAACAAAAAACATAGAAAACACACACATAAAAAAACTAAGTAACACAAACAAATAGAAACACAAGAACAACAAAAAACAACACAAAGAACACAAAAACAAAACAAAACAAAAGAACACACACACCTTAAAAAACTAAACAAAAAAACAAGAACATAACAATGACCTTTCTAGACCATAAAACTTTTAAGGCAAGAATCAATAGAGGAAACAAAAGAAAGAAAATATTGAGATATGGAACTAAAATAACCTGAGCAAACCAAAGAGAAGCAAAAATAAAGTAATAAGAAACTAGGTACCTTCAGAACTAGAGCCATCCAAATAAATAATAGAAATAAGAGCTTCCCTAATTTGTGAAGCCCACCATCTAGGAGGGTGGCCATAACAAGTAAGATCACCTTTTTCCAAAGCCCAATTAGCTAAAGCATCAACACTCTTGTTTTGATCTTTGACCACATGATTGTAATCAACTTTCAAAAATTCTATCTGGATTAATTGAATCTTCTTAATAATTCTTTTTATCATCCAATCAACCTTATGATTCTTATAAGGAGTCTTCAAAATATTAATCATGAGTTGAGATTCAAACTCAACTAACACCTTTTTCCATCCAATATTAGTAGCCTCTTAAAGGCCTTTGAGGATACCACACCCCTCGGTAAGGTTATTGGAAAGAGTACCCAAATTCTCAGCAAAAGTAAAAACCAAGGAGCCATATGAAATTCTACCAATTCCTCCTGCACTGGATTTTCCAACATTCCCTCTAGAGGCACCATCAATATTGACTTTTCCAAAACCCTTAGAAGGAGGTTGCCAATTTCTTGTTCTATCCATATTACAAATACTCACATTCCCTTTAATTTGGATGCCCTTAGAATATTTAATCTTCAATCTTTGCATCACTTTTTCCCATATTTGGTGGGAGTTTTGGGGGTTATTAAGGAGTTGATGGACTGATCCAACTAAGTTGGCTATGGTATTTTGCCAAATTTAGTGAATATCCTTCCTATATTGATTAAAATTTTGAATTTTTCTTTCATTCTAGATATTCCAAATAATAATGGTAGAACCCATACAAACTAACTACCTAATAAAATGATCAACACCCTCTTACTTAAACCAATCCCTCCAAAGCTATTCAAAAGTAAAAAAATTGGACCACTGTAAGCCAAGTAAAGTGGCCATTATCCTCCATAGCTCAGATGCTATAGTACACTTAATAAAAATCTGGCTAATATTTTCTACATTCTCTTCACACATTTCACATATAAAAGGACCATGAAAACCACACTTCATAAGTTGCTCACCAGTAAGTACCCTACGATGCAATAAAATCCAAGTAAATAACCTCATCTTAGGCCAGATATTTTGAGCCCATAACTAAGAAAATATATCAAAATATTGGTTGGGATTATTATGGCATAAGGTCAAATAATCTTGAGCAACTAAATAATCACCCTTAGTAGTGTTGTTCCAACAAAAAAAATATTTTTCATGGGACCAAGAAAGAGATCTCATACGAAGGATACCTTAGATATATTGTCTTTGCCTTTATGGGATCTAAATATGCCAATCCTAAATAAGGATCCAATATCTACCAACCTTTGAATTACCAGTATGGTACCGATAGTATATCCAGTTAACTCGGTGAAGTTCCTCCATCCAAGACCTCCAATCAGGAAACTAAGTTATAAAAGGCTTGTGACCATCCTAAGAATCTATCTAAAAAATTTCCTGTTGACCATTATGAATGATCCAAAATAAATTTTTCTATATCAAATCCTTACGAGTCTTAAGAACTTCTAAAATATGATAACCTTTGGTAGGAAGTTGATAGCAAACAAAGTCTTAAGGACTTTTGTTCTCATCATATTTAGCACGAAGATTATTGGCCCAAAGAGCATTGGGGTTATGCAACATCCTCCAATATAATTTAGCAGCTAAAAAATTGTTGTTATTAATAGAAGACCAGAATCCTAAGCCCCATTCATTCTTAGGAAGACATAAAGTGTCCCATTTCACCAAGACCTTTTTTCTTTTCTCCTTAGTACCACTCCAAAGGAATCGATGACTGATTTGATCCAGTTCTCGAAGAACAACCTTTGGGATATTCAACATGGAAGATACATAAATAGGAATAGCTTGAAGGAATGATTTTATTAAGGTGATTCTACCCCTAGAAGAAAGCCACCTGTTGGTCCACTTTCCAATTTTCTTCTTGACTTTGTCCAACAACCAATTCCAATATTTATTTTTCTACCTTTGAATATTGATGGGAATACCTACATAAGTGATTGGAAGGGAGGTTTTTTTATATCTTAATTTATCCAAGACCATGGATTCTTGTATGGTAGAGCAGTGAAATAAAATAACTTTAGATTTATCTTCATTGATCAACTACACAGTAGCCTTAGAAAAATAGCTAATGATTTGCTTAATATTAGAAGATTCCTTAACTGTAGCTTTACCTAAAAGAGTAGTCATCCAAAAATTAAAATATAGGTTTCTAACATCATAATTTTACCTTGAAAGGACTACAAATTTTTCAAGGTTAACGTAGGGTAGTATGACCGTAATTGAGTATTATAAGCGATTTGTGCAATTTATCAAATACATGTATGAATATGAGCAACGAAATGAGATCAAAATTCAGAAATTTCTCCTAGGGTTACATCCAAAAATTGGACATCTAATTCTTATGTTGAAACCTGCTACCCTAACTGCTGCTTGTGACTTGGCTTGACAGGAAGAGGATAATTTTAGGGAATATAAAGAATTGTTAAAATTTGAGAAAATATGGATTGAATTCACTGATGACACCAATAAAAGGATTCATATTTTCTATGGACGTGAATTAGTGGAACCACACATTTTAACAACAATGCAAGTTAAAAAGAGTAGTGAAAAAGGGTAGTAGATTCTTTGTGGTCAAACTTAATAAAAAGGAGGAAAACAAGTCTGGAGCAAGTCTTTTCCAAACCTATATAGTGTTTAATGATTTTTTATATGTCTTTCTTGAGGAACTACCAGGTATTCCGCCCTAAAGAGAATTTGATTTCACTATAGAAATTTTACTAGGAGCAACTCCTACAACTCAAACACCATATAGGATAACTACAATAGAGTTGCAAGAACTTAAGACTTAGCTACATGATCTTTTAGAAAAAGGACATATTAAACCTAGTGTTTCACCATGGGGTGCATCAATTTTATTTGTGAAAAATAAGGATGGATCATTAAGACTATGTATTGAATAAAAAATGCTAAAAAAGATGATTGTTAAGAATAAGTACTCTCTACCCAGAATAGATTATTTGTTTGATCAACTAAAAGGGGCCACAATTTTCTCCAAAATTGATCTTAGATCTAGTTATCATTAGTTGAGGATTCGAGAAGAAGATACCCATAAAATTACTTTTTGAACTGGATATGACCACTATGAATTTATAGTGTTGTCATTTGGATTGACCAATGCTCCAAATGCTTTTATTAATCTAATGAATAGTGTGTTTCAAGAGCAACTAGATCAGTTTGTGTTGATATTCCTAGATGATATACTAATCTACTCCAAGTGCAAAGAAGAGTATGATCTTCATATGAGAATTGTTCTTGAAATGCTTAGAAGGAATCAATTGTATGGAAAAATATTCAAGTGTGAGTTTTATGCAACCCAGGTACATTATTTGGGTCATGTAATTTCTGCTAGAGTGTTTGTTGATCTAAATAAAATTGAGGCTATTATTGATTGGCCTAATCCAAAAAATGTTTTTGAAGTGCGAATTTTTATGGGGATTGTTGGGTATTATCACCATTTTATCCATAATTTCTCTAATATAACTTACCCAATAACCAATCTTCAAAAGAAAGGAAAATATTTTAAATGGACATAACGATGTGAATAAGCTTTCAAAACTCTTAAATAAAATCTAACATCAACACGTATTCTTAGAATAGAAGATCCAAAACAACCATTTGTTGTATGTATTGATGCTTCCATGGAAGGATTAGGTTGGGCTCTCATGCAAGAAGATGGTGTTATTGCTTATGAGTCATGAAAACTTAAGAAAATGAATTAAATTACACCACACATGACTTGGAATTGTCCACGGCAGTGCATGCTCTTTAAATGTGGTGATATTACCTACTAGGTAAACCTTTTGAGATTAGAACATATTATTAAAGCTTAAGACATATATTTACTCAACCAATGTTCAATGCTAGACAAAGGTGTTGGATGGATTTTTTGGTAGAATATGATTTTGGTATAGAGTATATAAAGCGAAAAGAAAAGAAATTAGAAAATTATTTAAGTAGAAGAATGCATATCAATGCAATGCCACACTATCAATATGCTATAATTGATCAAATAAGAATATTACAAACTCAATATGAATATTCTCATAAGTATCGGGAACTAGTTCAACAAGACTCTGATAAAGCAAAAGAATTTAGAATCTAGGAATATACAATATTCTTAAAAAATAGAGTTATAGTGCCTAACGATCAAGACCTGAGAAACATGATACTGTAAGAGGTACATAATGCTCCTTATTTCGATCATCTGAGCTATGTAAAGATGTATGAAAATATGAGAAAATATTATTATTGGCTAGGAATGAAAAAGGATATTGCTGAATTTATGGCTAGATGTTTAGAATGTCAAAAGGTGAAGATAAAACATATAAATCCAACTGGATACTTATTTTCATATTCCATTCCACAATACAAATGACAGGTTTTGACTATGGATTTCATTGTTGGGCTGCCTAAAAATTGTTTTTAGCATGATGACATTTTGGTGGTAGTTGATAAATTGACTAAAGTGACACATTTTTTTCTTGGAAATATTAAATATGGAGCTCCCACTGTAGCCCAAAAATTTTCCAGGGAAGTGGTAGGATTACACGATTTTCCTAAAACAATTATCTCATATAGGGATTGTCGATTCACATCTGATTTTTGGTAGATATTGCATCAGGATTGGGGAACAAAACTCAATAGTAGTACTGCTTATCATCCTAAGATAGATGGACAAACTGAAAGGGTAAATCAAGTCTTAGAGGATATGCTTTGCATGTATTGTATGGATCATCAAACAAAATGGGAAGATTACATTTTTTTGGTAGAATTTGCTTATAATAATAGTTACCATATTTCTCTAGGCATGGCTCCATTTGAGTCTCTATATGGGAGGAGGTGTAGAATGCCATTATCATGGAGTAATCCAGAGGATCAAGTGATGATCAGGCTTAATATGGTCAAAGAAATGGAAGACCAACTCAATGAAATTTATCAAAGGCTTAAAGAAGCCTTAGATCGGCAAAAGAGTTATGCAGATATTAAGAGAACACCAAGGTAATTCACTGTGGAAGACAGAGTATTCCTAAGAGTTAAACCTACCAAAAGTTCTATCAAATCCTCTAAGCTTAGTCCATGATTTGTAGGGCATTTTGAAATAGCTGATAAACTAAACCCGATCGCCTACAAATTAGAAAAAATTCATGATACATTCCATGTGTCCCTTCTCAAGAAATATGTTTGTGACCCCTCACATGTTTAGGATTTTGATCAATTATATATGGAAAATCCCCTGCACATTTAAGTACGACCAGTTAAGATCCTTGGTTATCGAACAAAACAACTAAGAAAGTAGAATATTGAACAGTGCAAGATCCAATGTGACTAGTTTTCTAAAAATAGTGCCACATGGGAAGATATGGCCATCATGAAAAGATAATTTCTATTTTTTTAATAGTGTTATCATCATTTCATAATTTCATTTTGATTGAAAAGTAATATTATCATATTTTGGGTTGTGAAGTATGATACATATACTTGACATTTATGCATGTTTTGTTTTAGCAATAAATGATGAATCAGTTTTGAAAATGTAAATTTTTTGATGTATTGAATTGATTTTCTATTATCCATGCAATGTTTCTTTTTATGCTTCAATGGGAAATGCAAACACTAGGACTATGTTTAATCTTATAGGGGGAGTATGTAACAATCCTCCAAAAACCTATTTCATTATACGCTTAATTTATCTACAAGGATGAGATACTGCTAATTTATTTGTGGATGCAGGGGATATGTATTGTTACTAGTGGGTAGAAGGATTATTCCAGTGCAAGGTAAGTCAATATAAATGATGAACGGTGGTGTATATGCCAATTTATAGGGAAAAAGAACCCAATAGGTAATACATTCACCATCCTTCTATGTAGATGTATATCATGTAGTTGCATTTGTATGAATGCTTGATGTTTGTCAAATTGTGAATTTATGTTATTTGGTTGGCAATGAAAATTCTTAAATGCATGGGAGCCATAGTTCAAATTGTTGGTTGGCAATAAAAATGCTTAAATGCATAGGAGCCATAGTTTTAAATAAAAGGATGAAGGTGGAATAATGATATGGTTTTTATTGTTCAAAAAACAAAAAGGTAAGGTAAAGCGATAAAGTAAATATAATTAACAATTTTATATATATATATATATATATATATATATATATATATATATATATATATATATATATATATATATATTAATGTGTGCTTTGAGGAATTTATTTATTTAAAAATAATATATATTACATATAACTATATATATGAATGTATTAAAAAAATAATAATTGTTTGTTCTATAATAAGGTAAATAAAATATTATAAATAATAATAGATATATTAATATATAATAATAATGTGGATATTCAAGAGTTATGGAATTACATTATTTAAAAGGTAGAAATTTTGGACAGTCAACATTTGTTCTGGGGAAATTATTAATTAATTTAAGTTTGTTGAATGTGGATGAGAATGGTTTCCATATGGAACACCTTGGATCAAATAATCTGAAAACTAATGCTAGTTACAAGCGAAAAATGGGAACCATATTCTAGATTAGGGAAGGAAAGGCGAAGATGGACACAAGGGTGGTGTGCATGATTTCAGAAAAGGAAGTAGAGCGAGAAAGGGAGACCAATGTTGGAAGCAAGGAAAGAATCCATAAGTCTATTCTGGAAAAATTTCTAAGAAGAGTTATATGGAAAATTTGAATGAATAAGTTCAAATATATATTATGTGTGATGCTCTGTGTACAAATATAGAATTGCATTGTAGGAAAATTGAAATATTTCCTATGCAAATATGGAAACGTTTATGATGCATGCATTTGAAGAAATTGTTGGAAATAGTATGCATTAATGGATTGTTGCGAACCTGGTTGGTTGTGAACTTGAGACAAAATTTATTCATTTTTGAACTTGTTTGGTGTGCATTTTGTGCTGAGAGACATTGTTATACTTGCACGTTATGTTGGATTGATTATGAGGTATTGGGTAACTCTAAAACATTTTGCATGTTGTGTTGGGTATGAAAATAATGTATGCATAATAGGAATAATTGCATGTCATTGTAGTATGACCGCTCCGACCCTTGGAAAACCACCGGATAATCGATATAAAAATGAAGAACTCTGAGGAATACTACAAAAATATATTGCTTGCTACGTTTTTTTTTTTTTGTATGCGTTCAAGGGTTAAAGAGTTGTGTCTAAGAGGAAAAATAATTATTATATATATTGTAGATATTATAAAATATTACTCAGGGGTATGTCGGAGTCTGAGTTATTAAAAGAATAAAGCTAAATTTGATATCATGTATTTGCAATTGAATACATAGCTCTTCATAAAAATGCAGGGTGGAAATTGAAATTATGTATTTGTATTTGAATACGTAGCCTGAGGACATGCATGGCAAAATTCTATGAATATGTGTGACTTATATATATATATACTATATTTTTATTTATGGTGTATCCATTTTATGTGGATATTAATTTATATATTAAATCTATTAATTTATAATTTATTTCTTCACAATACACAGTTTGATTATTTCATATGTTTTTATACTATGCATGTTTCCAATAGCATTGAAAGCAGTCAAATATGGATGATAATATTTTGAAAACGTAATGTTGGGTAAATTATCCAAGGAAAATTTAGTTTGTAGAATAATTTTTTCCATGTTGTAAATGAGTAGCTATATGGTGAATATTTTGATTAACGAGAAACACTTCTAATAGAAGTTGCAACCTTAATATTTATTACAAACTTGAAACCATCCATTCGTGTACAGTGGATATTATCTCATTCAATTTCTCATTTAGGACATAAATTTGTATAGGAGTTGATGTTTTACAACATAAGGCTTTAGCTCAAACCACCATAGTATGGATGTATAATGTTTTAGTTTGAATTAATTGATTAAATTAAAGTCACCACAGTGGGTTGAGGAAATGAACCATTTGCAGGGTGAAATGACGGACCTGAATAAGTTATTCAGTATAAGAATTAATTATACTTGTATTAATTCTTTAAACAGAGCTTATGTTAAGGATATATGCATCGGAAAATATGGGAACAACAAATAGAAAATCTATATTGTAGTAAGCAATGATAGCATTATTTTCAGACCAAAGAATAGAGGAGTCGATTTAAAACCAAGACTAGTTCCAGAATACTTAGGAGATCTGTTACTATTAAATTCTCTACATATAACTTGAAAAGAGATGATTGATTGATGTCCAAATGAGAGAAACTTTCGTATGTTAGTTGCATATCATAATTATGTTAAATAGGTGTGTAAGACAACAAAGGTGTTTTGGGGTGAGGTTGCTTTACAAGAATTGTTGAGTGGTGTTTCTTTTCTTAAATAAAAATAGAATGAATCAAAACTCTTTTTAAAACTCATTTAGATTAAATATTAATTTAAAAAATACAATAGAACAGTTGTGACCATACTTAAACTGATATGGGTAGTCCTCTCTATTACATGCTTATGTAGTAAAATTATATAGAGTAATATATGAAAATGAAGTGTATTTCAATTAAATTTTAGAAGTAGCACCTACTCCATCAAATAATAAAATAAGAAGAAATCATAAAATAAATTAATATCATGGATTTAAGATTCTTTAGTTTAATTGTAATGTTTTCAAAGTCCTCTGACTTTTATTCCGTCTTAGTGATAAACATATAAGTAGAGAGATGGAAACTAGAAATATTATATTATATAGTATATCTCATAACCAATTAGGAAATTATGTTTATTTACAAACCTTTGCATAGTCAAGCTTCTCTAAAAAATTCGAACCTTAGTTGAGTCTGTGATAAGAGATTCCAAGATTGTGAGATAGATAATCTTAACACGTAACTTAAGGTTGTGGGCAGGAAAACCTTGTCAATATTTCAATATTTTGGGAAGGAAAATATTGTGAAGACAAATATTAATGGTACTTGCGAGTAGGCAAAAATCATAAATCGAGGCTCTAACTATAATTTTGATAGAAAAAGATCAAAATGGGAGGTAACAAAGGGTTGTATGGGCATCTCTTCTAGGTTATACCTACTAGTGATGAGTGTTGAATTGTGCTTGACTAGGTGTTACTTATAGCATGATGGTATGGGACATCATCTTGGTTAATCAACACAAGTCATTGGGTGGTTACAAGGGCATTGGTAAGACCTTAGACAATGCTCCATGGAGGATGGTTGATCGTCTAGCTCGATCATGTATGCGCTAAGTCTTACATGACATAAGTATAAGACATAAATTCATGAAATCATGTTAATACATGGGAAAGTTATGTGTCACACCTTTAGGTGTTATGGGCCCTAGAGGAAAAGAAACCCACTACCTAAAATTGGAATCTCGGGTGGAGAGTGAAGTTCAAAATAAGAAACTATAAGAGATTTGGCCAATCTCAATCTCATGAGTATTTTGACTGCAGTGAAATGACACTTATGAATATTGATTTAACATGCTCATACTAGAAAATAAACTAGAAAATAATGAAATAAAGAAAAAAATTCTCATACTAAAACCTTAGATGTTATAAAACCAAGTGGGTAGACTTGGGGTGTTTGGACAACCAAGTGGGTAGAATTGGGGTGTTTGGACAACCAAGTGTGTAGAACTTGGGGTGTTACAAAAGCAAATTCTATTTATATGGAAATTTATTTCCAAATATTTTTGGATGATTTTCCCACAACTCTAGAACATTGTGCTTGTCTAGTAATATAATTTCATAATTATATTAATAGACAATATTGCCAAGTGATACATGCATTATAGTCAATTTGTTGTAATACCACTATGTCAATACCAATGAATCTTTCTTAATATTTGATAGGTGTGAAATAGGGAAATGGACAACACATAAAGAATAAAGCAAAAACAAGCTATGTGTATTTTTTTCACAAGGGATGGTAGAAACAAAAGTGACTTTTATGTTAAAATGTTTGACCTATAATGAGATTTGAATAGAGATGCCCTAGCATTCTAGAGATACACTCTATGGAAATATTGTTTGAAGAATATATGCTACAAAATATAGGCACCAATATCACCATTCATTATCTATGCAATCATCCTAATAGATAGTCACATTTATAGATGTCAATCAAAAGAAAAATAAATAATCAGGAGAAGGGGGATATGTGTAGGTCTTAGGACTAATACCGTTTCATGAAATAGCTAAATGTATGAAATAAAAATTAACTAGATAGGATTAGAATGTTATTAGTTGGACTATATGTATTTATATGTATAAGATATATCAAGGGCGTTAAGAACAAGTATGTTCACACATGACAATAATAGTCATTCATACACATGAAAGCTAATATTAAATACCTAAATCAGATACCAATAAAAATTTCTTAATGTTTTATAGGTGTGAAACAAATATATTAGCAACATCCAAAGAATAATGGGAAAACAACCTATGCTTTTTTGTTCATCAAGGGTATTATATACTAGAAATAAATAGATATTTTATGCCAGAATGTTTGGCCTACAATAACATTCAAGTGAGATACCTTAACATTTTAGAGTCACATCCTATGGAAACACTGTTTGAAGTGCAGGAGCTGGAAAAAATAGGAGAATTATTGATAAACATCAAGAAAAAGATAATCACCCTCCAAAAGAGGGTAGCAAAGACATAAAATATTTTTTTTATCTTTAGTAAATGTTTATGTGTTAGACTAGTTTATCCATTGGACATTATTAAAATAATTTCAATTCATTAAATAAAATTTAAAAAGTGAAAATATGTATTGAACATTACATTACGATCTCTAAGAATATGGGAAGTGAGAAATTGAGAGAGTTGTGGGTTGTCACAATATGTAAATTAAATACAAATGAAAAATAGACACTTAGCACAATAATTACAATAGGATATGGTGGGGACATTGAAAGGTGTAAAATTTGTTGAGACAATATCAATATGCTTTACTAAACTATAACAAACCAGTCAAGTAAAATATGCCTTATGTTGATGGTAAGGTAGAATCAACCCACTTGGATCTATTCCATTTGTATTAGGAGATTCAGATAGTGCAAGAATTATTACATTATGGATATGCAAGTCACTATAAAAAGACCACAAAAAATATTAACTTAGATAATTATAAAATATTTCGAAACTAAAATGTAGATCCAACAACCATCATTTTGAATATTCAAGCCATAAACCTATTGTACATAGGATGAATATTCTAAAATAGTGAATTAAAAAATGATAGATTTGCAATAATAATATTAGTAGATCTTATCAGATCCACAAGGTGATGTCATGTGTAATTAAGTGTATGATTATGAAACCAATCCCACCAAATTGTACCTTGACCATAAATCATTCCATTATCACTTGCACATATGAAATATGTAAAAGCAAAACTCAATTAAAACTTAAAACTCTATTAAAAAACAAAATATAAAAGGTTAAAAAAGAAATAAAAATACAACTTAGATAACCCAATGTAAACCAATGAATTTCCTCCAATTTTATGTGACAAGTTATGCTAAATATGAAAGGATCTACCTATTATAACAATGTATAAGATGTTGTAACCATGTATTAGGCTACAATGTCTTCCACCAGGTAGTTCCCTTCCTCTACCATAGGATGGCAATGGATCAATCACTGGTTCATACTTTGAATATTAAAATCAAATTATAAGGAAGTGTAAAATCTAAAGCTAGGGAATATTGTTTTTAAATAGCTTCTACAAATATTGTATGTGTAGAACTATCAAGAAACACAAAAGTAAATTCAATGTTGAATTCCTTGAGAACCTGGTTTGTTGGATAGAGGATCTGATCACATAGGTCCTTATAGGCCTCAATCACCACCATATATTATTTAGAATTCATGGTGAGACCATACTATCTCCTCAAAATTTCTAAATTATCTAGATATCCCATGAAAAATTATGTCATTGATACAAGCCAAATATCTAGGCTTGAGAGGGTTTTGGTTCTTATGGGTGTAATCAATGGCATCATTAGAATCTACCTCGAAATAGATAGATTTAGGAACCACGAGATTCATTAGGATCAACAAAGGGCCTTGTGAAACAATCCCAAGCAGTAACCAATAGATTAAATTTCAAAAATCCTACCCTCTAAAGTTTTCGTGAATCCTTTAAAAAAAAAATTAAGGGTTATTTTTAGGGTAGCTTTTAATTGCCCTCTTAGGGTCTATTAGGGAAGTTTTTTACCATTGTATTTAGGCATAGTTAAACCTTTTTTGGTGAGGGTGGTTTAAAATCGCCCTCTTAGGTCTATTAGGGAAGTCTTTTACCGTCATTAAAAACATCATCTTTTAGGTACCATTAATTATTTTTTTGGTGAAGGTGATTTAAAACCACCCTCTTAGAGTCTATTAGGATCATTTTTTACAATCATTAAAAAATATATATTAGTCACCCTTATAAGCATTTTTTGATGTAGTGCATTATGGAGTCAATCTTGAGATCTTCATATATGGAAAAAGAGTAGTGGAATCATTTTAAGTGTTAATGCTTCAAAACCTTACCATGAATACGATGAATATTATTTCCAAAAAATTACTGAAGTAACAAAACATCATGAGAAAGAAGAGATAGGACAAAGTGCAAGCTAGGACAAAGTGAGAGCTAGGAGTGAGTGTGAGTCAAGAGGGATTTTAATCTAGTAAAGAGATCTTTAAATATGGAAAAGAGTAGTATATTTTTCAAAGTGTATCAATGCTTCAATCCTTTACCATGAATTTGGTGAATATTATTTCAAAAAAATTATCAAAGAAAAGAAACATCAAAAGAAAGAAGATATAAGAGGGAGTGCAAGTTGAGAGATAGTGCAAGCTAGAAGGAAGTGTAAGTTGGAAGAAAGTGTAAACTAAGAGGGATTACGAGTTGAGATGGAGTGTGAGACAGGAGAGAGTGCAATCCAGGAGGGAGTGCAAACTAGGAGTGATCCCCATCTCAAAACCCACTCGTTATTTTGGAATAAAATTCATATTTGAAAGCCTTAATGAGAAGTTAGGATACCCTAGCTATAAGTACGAATGCTCAAGTTGAAGATAATTAGAAGACCAAATATATGGAAAGTTCAATCCAAGTAGCATGATATAATGGTTTTGAAAAGGAGGTGGTTAATATATGAGTTCCATAGATCCTGGTTAGGGTTTTCAGAGATTCAATATTGGATCAAGTGGAAGTGGGGATTGAATTCAAATTACTCCAAATTTTCTTTCTAAAGGTTTTTTCCTTGTCATCTTTTGTAATTAAGAAATTAGAAATAAAAAAATTAAGGGTATCCCATGGTTTAGATGGAGAGATATCCTTTATTTAAGACCATGGAATTAAATTTATTCTATGGAACATAAACTATTAAGAATATTCTAATTTAGGTTAGGTTTTTTGGACTTCCATATCAACTTATGAATAAGGATGTTTTGAAGAATATTGAAAATAACCTAGGATAATTCATAAGGAAGGACTAACTATTAAGGAGTGGACGCATGCTATATATAATAGAATATGTATTGCTATGGATATTTCAAAACCTTTGCTATAGTCTATTAATATTAAATCTGAGTAAAGACAATGAAATCAACAAGTGGATTATTAAAACATCGTATTTTATTGCCATAATTGTTATGAGAATGACCACTTGGCAAGAGTTTACAAAGTGAAAACTAAGTAGAAAGTGACATTAAATTTTGATCATAAGAAAAACTTCAAGGAAAAGCAAGGAAATCATACATTAATATAAGGTAGATTAGATCAAGGATATTACACTCCTAAAGAAAGGGCAAAGAAATATCATCTTTATATGGAAAATTCCATCATAACTCACTTGGATCAACCGTTAGAATAAATAAAGAAATATATAAGGGATAAGAAAGTACAATTTGCAAGTTCAAGTTTAGAAGGAATTAAAGGTAAATGTGAAGGAAAATCCAAACACAAATATGATAGAATAGGTCAACATATTTCTAGGTAAATCATCTTCATTTTCCTCAAGTAGTATAGAATCCTCTCCTGATAATAGATGTGAAAGTGGTATAAAGGTTATACCTTGCACTTTAAGGTTTCGAGAGTAGCATAATAAAAAAAATGAGGATGGAGGAAGTATGTAATAATTTAAGGTTTTAGGGTAAAATAAGAAGGTAATTGCTTTGAAAGAGTGACCTTGCACTTTAGGTTTCTAGGGAAATATAATAAAGATTGTGCTTTTGAGGTTATTCTTTGCTCTACAAATCCTGCACAACAAGATAAACCTATATATGATAAGTCTTACTTTGTGCAGTGTGAGAAGATTCAAGAGATGCATGAAGATGAAAGTATTAATGAAAATAAAAATAAAAAGAGAAATGCCAAAGAAGCAAAAAAAAATAGAAAAAAAATACAGAGCTATATTATTATGGGACAAAAAAAGCAAATAGTGCAAGTGTTAACAAGAAGTAGGGCTAAACCCACAACTAAAGACAAAAAATAACAATGAAAATAATATCTTGGAATATTAGGGACATAAATAATAACCCTAGTATTAAAAAAATTCACATTGTTATAGACAATATATGTATATTTATAGATATGAAAAATGGGAAGCAAATATTTTAGCAATTCATAGTGTTGAATTTTATATTGATAAAATTTTAATTTGAGAAAGCATGTGTATGAAATAACAAAAAGGAATTGATTATGAAAACTTAGTAATAATGAAGATAGCAAATATCATTAATAAGAATGGTAGATGAAAATTATTTTTGATGCAAATACATGTTAAATATAATTTAATTAATTTAATAGAAAACAATGCAATATTTTATTTTTGTAATGAGAATAATCCTAATAAAAATTATATATAACTTATTAAAAAAAAAAAAACCAAAAAAAAACATTAAACACTCTTGTAGGAAGATGGCATGTAATAAAAACCTATCCAATCTCTCCAATGATCCGAACCAACATTATTAAGAGTCTTCACTTTAGGAATGTGACCATGGATTAAGAAATTTTCAGAGAGCAAAAACCTATCCAATCTCTCCATTATACAAGCTAAGCCTTGCCTTCTATTAGACCAAGTCATAAGGCCATTATCTGGTTGGATATCCACAAGATGGAGGTTTGCAATATATTCGCTCATGAGGTCAGTACTTTTGTCCAAATTTCTTTTTCCCACCCTTTTCTCATCTAGAGAGAGGATGGTATTGAAATCTCCTCCGATCAAGATCCAAGCTTTTTGAAAATGAGAGATAATATGAGTAATATCCTTTCACTATCTTCTTTTTTCCTCCAAAGAAGTCAAGGCATAAATAGTAATGTAGAGCATAATCTGGTTGGAATGTCTACTTTGAATAGATATAGCCAACAAACCCCAACTACCAACCATATGGTGAATAACTACCTCTTTTGGGTCCCAAATACAAGCAATGCCACCCGAAGTCCCTTGGGAACTAAGGGAAACCACTTTTCCAGCTGGCCAAATTTTATTGGCAATTAAGTCCATATCCTCCATTGATATTTTTGTTTCTTGAAGGAAAACAAGATGTGGATGATTTATCTGAATCATTCTTCTAATTTCATTTTGTTTTGAAAGACTCCCTTTGATTCCTTTAATATTCCAAGTGATGATCGTCATTAATACCAAGGCTAAATATGATGGGAAGGGCATTAATCTTACCTTCCTCTACAATATTTTCACCTTCTTTTACCATATGATATTGATTGGTCTTGCAACCTACTTTTTGATTAGAATCCATCTTCAATTTTTTTTCCCTGTTTCTTGACTTATTCCAATTGAATCTGAGATGGCTTCTAACCTTGAAGAATGCTCATACACAACCAAAATTTTACTAGATGGTTCAATAGAGTCTATATTGGGACCTGCATTATTTGAAGTTTTGACATTTGAAATATTGTTTTTCTTGTGTAAATTTTCTCATTTTTTTTTTCTGTTGAAAACCTTTGATTTGTTGGTTTGTCTCTGAGTTATTTCCTTCATATTTAAACTGTGTTTCTAAGTTTTCAGTTTCCATTATTTCCTCTTCCTCACTTGGGACATCATTTGTGGAAAGGATTTCAAACATATTAGCAAATGACTTTGATTGATCCTTCATTACTGGTTTTTTCTGATTGTTCTTCTTAGGTATTTGGAAACCTGCTAATTTTATATCTTCTTTCTTTTTATCAGGAATTTTATTTGGGCAAGCATCGGCCAAATGACCATATTCATGGCAAATTCTACAACGAAAAGGAATGTTCTCATAGTCCACTACTTGCTCCCAAGTGTCTTCCCCAAATTGTAATGTAATATTTTTAGGTAGGGGTTTGTCAAAATCCATTAAAACACAAATTCAAGCATAAATAATATGTTCAAAATTTTGAGTACAAACAGCAGTCATCATAAAAGTTCCTAACGAGTTTCCAATTGAAGAAAAAATAGTAGGATTCCAAAATTCAATAGGGAGGCCAAAGATTCTAACCCACACGGGAGCTATAGAATGCATCTATTCTTTGGCTTTAAATTTAGTATGCCAGGGCTTCATGAAAAGCCCTGCCCTTCCAAAAAACCAAGGACCCCCTTGAAAAGTTTTCTCTCTATCTTCATTATTAGAAAATAAAACAAGAAAATAACCATTTGGATAAATAGATATTTGTAACTCACATTTAGTTTTCCAGCTTTTTGCAGCCCAGACTTTGAAAGCAGATAGACTCGAACGAAAACCCACGAACCGACAAATTAGTCCTCTTTTTTCCAAATCTTCAATGCTAGTCCGAATGTTACCCATATCAAGCTTAACAATAGGAGTTTCATCAGCTGCTTTAAGACATCTTGACTCCATTTTCCTGGGATCAATCTTAGGCATTCTTAGAGGTTTATGAGAAGCCCTAGTATTGATATTAGCATTGGGCTGAGGCTGTCCACCACGAAGGGCATCCCTAAAATTCATTTTTAGGACTGAGTCTTCAAAATTCTTACCCTTGACAAGGGTTTTCACAATAGAATTATTTTGTGGGTGCACCTTAGCACCAGATTCACTTGAGATATGAGCCATTTTTTGATCAACTGCTTGAAACTTATTTCATGGTCTCTTTAATCCTTGCCCTAGATGCCGTGGAAAGGTATGGTTTTCACTTTTCTTTTATGCAGCAAATTGGAAGCCGATGTCACTCAAGTTCACAGTATGATCTGTTGAAAGACAAATTTCTAACCCATATTGTATCCCCTGTAATATTTCTTGCTAAAATATTGAGCATAAACCATAAAAATATTGGCCGCTAGGGCCCGAAGGCCCTAAAAACCAACCTATGGAGCTGCTTGCACTCAACCCAGATGAAACCCTCGCATAGTCGCTTGCCAAATATATCGTTCACACATAGGGATGTGCTACGACCTGTGTTGATCCAAATGATATAAAAATTGGTGGATATGTTCTAGGGTTTTTCAAGCATCTACCCTCAAAATTTCAGCTCAATTTGAGTTCGGATGAGTGAGATATGGCCAAAACGAGTTCAGAAGTTTGGGCAGTCCTGCGAAAAACGTCTCTACCATTCAGCCTTCTAAATTTTTCTCTTGCTTCACTCTTTTTCTTAATTTATATATTAAAGCTATTAATTTATGATTTATTTCTTCACAATACACAGTTTGATTATTTCATATGTTTTTATACTATGCATGTTTCCAATAGCATTGAAATGAGTCACATATGGACGATAATATTTTGAAAATGTAATGCTGGGTAAATTATACAAGGAAACTTTAGTTTGTAGAATAAGTTTTTCCATGTTGTAAATGAGTAGCTATATGGTGAATTTTTTGGTTAATGAGAAACACTTCTAATAGAAGTTGCAACCTTAATATTTCTTATAAACTTGAAACCATCCATTCATGTACAGTGGATAATGTCTCATTCAATTTCTCATTTAGGACATAAATTTGTATAAGAGTTGATGTT
Organism: Wollemia nobilis; assembly: GCA_028583015.1. NCBI lineage: Eukaryota > Viridiplantae > Streptophyta > Pinopsida > Araucariales > Araucariaceae > Wollemia > Wollemia nobilis. Next base: position 17,229,536 of record JAQPPZ010002226.1, read on the forward strand.
TTACAACATAAGGCTTTAGCTCCAACCATCATAGTATGGATGCATAATTTTTTAGTTTGAATTAATTGATTAAATTAAAGTCACCATGGTGGGTTGAGGAAATGAACCATCCGTAGGGTGAAATGACGGACCTGAATAAGTTATTCAGTATAATATTTAATTATATTTTTATTAATTATTTAAAAATAGCTTATGTTAAGGATATATGCATTGTAAAATATGGTAACAACAAATAGAAAATATATATCGTAGTAAGCAATGATAGCATTATTTTCAGACCAAATAATAGAGGAGTCGATTTAAAACCAATACTAGTTCCATAATACTAATGAGATCTATTACTATTAAATTCTCTACGTATAGCTTGAAAAGAGATGAGTGATTGATATCCAAATGATAGCTACTTTCGTATGTTAGTTGCATATCATAATTATGTTAAATAGGTGTGTAAGACAACAAAGGTGTTTTGGAGTGAGGCTGCTGTACAAGAATTGTTGAGTGGTGTTTCTTTTCTTAAATAAAAATAGAAAACCAAACCTCTTTTTAAAACTCATTTAGATTAAATATTAATTTAAAAAATACAATAGAACAGTTGTCACCATACTTAAATTGATATGGGTAGTCCTCTCTATTACATGCTTATGTAGTAAAATTATATAGAGTAATATATGAAAATGAAGTGTATTTCAATTAAATTTTAGAAGTAGCACCTACTCCATAAAATAATAAAATAAGAAAAAATCATAAAAAAAATTAATATCATGGATTTAAGATTCTTTAGTTTAGTTGTAATGTTTTCAAAGTCCTCTAACTTTTATTTTGTCTTAGTGATAAAAATATAAGTAGAGAGATGGAAACTTGAAATATTATATTATATAGTATATCTCATAACCAATTAGGAAATTATGTTTGTTTACAAACCTTTGCATAGTCAACCTTCTCTAAACAATTCGAACCTTAGTTGAGTCTGTGATAAGATATTCCAAGATTGTGGGATAGATAATCTTAACACGTAACCTAAGGTCATGGGCAGGAAAACCTTGTCAATATTTCAATATTGTGGGAAGGAAAATCTTGTGAAGACAAATATTAATGGTGCTTGCGAGTAGGAAAAAATCATAAATCAAGGCTCTAACTATACTTTTGATAGAAAAATATCAAAACAGGAGGTAACAAAGGATTGTATGGGCATATCTTATAGGTTATACCTACTAGTTATGAGTGGTGAATTGTGCTTGACTAGGTGTTACTGATAGCATGATGTTATGGGAAATCATCTTGGTTAATCAACACAAGTCATTGGGTGGTTACAAGGGCATTGGTAAGACCCTAGACAATGCTTCATGGAGGATGGTTGATCGTCTAGCTCGAGCATGTATGTGCTAAGTATTACATGACATAAGTATAAGACATAAATTCATGAAATCATGTTAAGACATGGGAAAGTTATGTGTCACACCTCTAGGTGTTATGGGCCCTAGAGGAAAAGAAACCCACTACCTAAACTTGGAATCTCGGGTGGAGAGTGAAGTTCAAAATAAGAAACTATACAAGATTTGGCCAATATCGATCTCATGAGTATTTTGACTACAGTGAAATGACACTTATGAAGATTGATTTAACATGCTCATACTAGAAAATAAACTAAAAAAGAATGAAATAAAGAAAAAAATTCTCATACTAAAACCTTTGATGTTAGAAAACCAAGTGGGTAGACTTGGGGTGTTTGTACAACCAAGTGTGCAGAACTTGGGGTGTTACAAAAGAAAATTCTATTTATATGTAAATTTTTTTCCAAATATTGTTGGATGGTTTTCCCATAGCTCTAGAACTTTGTGATTTTCTAGTAATGTAATTTCATAATTATATTAATAGATAATCTTTCGAAGTGATACATGCATTATAGTTAAGTTGTTGCAATACCACTATGTTGATACCAATGAATCTTTCTTAATATTTGATAGGTGTGAAATAGGGAAATGGACAACACATAAAGAAGAAAGGAAAAATAAGCTGTGTATTTTTTTCATAAGGGATGGTAGAAACAAAAGTGACTTTTTATATTAAAAGTTTTGACCTATAATGACATTTGAATAGAGATGCCCTCGCATTATAGAGACACACTCTATGGAAATATTATTTGAATAATATATGCTACAAAAGATAGGCACCAATATCACCATTCATTATCTATGCAATCATCCTAATAGATAGTCACATTGATAGATGTCAATCAAAAGAAAAATAAATAATTTGGAGAAGGGGGAATATTTGTAGGTCTTGGGACTAATACCGTTTCATGAAATAGCTAAATATATGAAATAAAAATTAACTAGATAGGATTGAAATATTATTAGTTGGACTATATGTATTTGTATGTATAAGATATATCAAGGGCCTTAAGAAAAAGTATGTTCACATATGACAATAATAGTCATTCATACACATGAAAGCTAATATTAAATACCTAAAATCAGATACCAATAAAAATTTCTTAATGTTTGATAGGTGTGAAACAAAGAGATTAGCAACATCCAAAGAGGAATAGGAAAACAACATATGCTTTTTTGCTCATCAAGGGTATTATATACTAGAAATAAATAGATATGTAATGCTAGAATGTTTGGCCGACAATAACATTCAAGTCAGATACCCTGATATTTTAGAGTCACATCCAATGGAAACACTGTTTGAAATGCAAGAGCTGGAAAAAATAGGAGAATTATTGATAAACATCAAGAACAAGAGAATCACCCTCCAAAAGAGGGTAGCAAAGACATAAAATATTTTTTTATCTTTAGTAAATATTTATGTGATAGACTAGTTTATCCATTGGACATTATTAAAATAATTTCAATTCATTAAATAAAATTTAAAAAGCGAAAAGATGTATTGAATATTACATTAATATCTCTAAGATTATGGGAAGTGATAAATTGAGAGACTTGTGGGTTGTCACAATATGTAAATCAAATTCAAATGAAAAATAGACACAATAGGATATGGTGGGGACATTGAAAGTTGTAAAATTTGTTGAGACAAGATCAATATGCTTTCCTAAACTATAACAAACCAGTCAAGTAAAATATGCCTTATGTTGATGGTAAGGTAGAATCAACCCACTTGGATTGATTACATTTGTATTAGGAGAGTCAAATAGTGCAAGAATTGTTATATTCTAGATATGAAAGTCGCTACAAAAATTCCACAAAAAACATCAACTTAGATCATTATAAAATATTTCCAAACTAAAATGTAGATCCCAAAACCACCATTATAAAGATTCAAGCCATAAACCTATTGTACATAGGATGAATATTCTAAAATAGTGAATTAAAAAATGATAGGTTTGCAATAATAATATTAGTAGAGTTTATCAGCTCCACAAGGTGATGTCATGTGTAATTAGCTGTATGATTATGAAACCAATCCCAAAAAATTGTACCTTGACCATAAATAATTCCATTATCACTTGCATATATGAAATATGCAAAAGCAAAACTCAATTAAAGCTTAAAACTCTATTAAAAAACAAAATATAAAAGGCTAAAAAATAAATGAAAATACCACTTAGATAACCCAACTTAAACCAATGAATTTCCTCCAATTTTATGTGACAAGTTATGCTAAATATGAAAGGATCTACTTGTTATAACAATGTATAAGATGTTGTAACCATGTATTAGGCTACAATGTCTTGCACTAGGTAGTTCCCTTCCTCTACCATATGATGGCAATGGATCAATCACTGGTTCATCCTTTGAATATTAAAATCAAATTATAAGGATGTGCAAAATCTAAAGCTAGGGAATATAGTTTTTAAATAGCTTCTACAAATATTGTATATGTAGAACTATGAAGAAACACAAAAGTAAATTCAATGTTGAATTCCTTGAGAACCTGGTTTGTTGGATAGGGGATCTGATCACATAGGGCCTTGTAGGCCTCAATCACCACCATATCTTATTTGGAATTCATGGTGAGACCGTACTACCTCCTCAAAATTTCTAAATTATCTAGATATCCCATGAAAATGCAGATGATGTCATTGATACAAGGCAAATATCTAGGCTTGAGAGGGTTTTGGTTCTTATGGCTGTAAGCCATGGCATCATTAGGATCTACCTTCAAATAGATATATTCAGGAACCACAAGATTCATTAGGAACAACAAAGGGCCTTGTGAAACAATCCCAAGCAGTAACCAATAGATTAAATTTCAAAAATCCTACCCTCTAAAGTTTTCATGAATCCTTTAAAAAAAAATTAAGGGTGATTTTAAGGGTAGCTTTTAATTGCCCTCTTAGGTTCTATTAGGGAAATTTTTTACCATCATATTTAGGCACAGTTAAACCTTTTTTGGTGAGGGTGGTTTAAAATCGCCCTCTTAGGTCTATTAGGGAAGTATTTTACCATCATAAAACACATAATATTTTAGGGACAGTTAATTTTTTTTTGGTGAGGGTGATTTAAAACCACCCTCTCAAAGTCTATTAGGATCAATTTTTACCATCGTTAAAAAAATATATTAGTCAGCCTTATAAGCATTTTTTGATGTAGTGCATTATGGAGTCAATCTTGGGATCTTCATATATGGAAAAAGAGTAGTGGAATAATTTTAAGTGTTAATGATTCAAACCCTTACCATGAATACGATGAATATTATTTTTTGGAAAATTACTGAAGCAATAAAACATCATGAGAAAGAAGAGATAGGACAAAGTGCAAGCTAGGACGAAGTGAGAGCTAGGAGTGAGTGTGAGTCAAGAGGGATTTTAAGCTAGTAAAGAGATCTTTAGATATGGAAAAAGAGTAGTACATTTTTTCAAAGTGTAACAATGCTTCAATCCTTTACCATGAATTTGGTGAATATTATTTCAAAAAAATTATCAAAGCAAAGAAACATCAGAAGAAAGAAGATATAAGAGGGAGTGCAATTTGAGAGAGAGTGCGAGCTAGGAGGAAGTGTAAGTTGGGAGAAAGTGTGAACTAAGAGGGATTGCGAGTTGAGAGGGAGTGTGAGACAGGAGAGAGTGCAATCCAGGAGGGAGTGCAAACTAGGAGTGATCCCCATCTCAAACCCCACTAGTTAGTTTGGAATAAAATTCATATTTGAAAGCCTTAATGAGAAGTTAGGATACCCTAGCTGTAAGTACGAATGCTCAAGTTGAAGATAATTAGAAGACCAAATATATGGAAAGTTCAATCCAAGTAGCATGATATAATGGTTTTGAAAAGGAGGTGGTTAATATATGAGTTCCATAGATCATGGTTAGGGTTTTCAAAGATTCAATATTGGATCAAGTGGAAGTGGGGATTGAATTCAAATTACTCCAAATTTTCTTTCTAAAGGTTTTTTCCTTGTCATCTTTTGTAATTAAGAAATTAGAAATAAAAAAATTAAGGGTATCCTATGGTTTAGATGGAGAGATATCCTTTATTTAATACGATGGAATGAAATTTATTCTATGGAACATAAACTATTAAGAATCTTCTAATTTAGGTTAGGTTTTTTGGACTTCCATATCAACTTATGAATAAGGATGTTTTGAAGAATATTGAAAATAACCTAGGATAATTCATAAGGAAGGACTAACTATTAAGGAGTGGATGCATGCTATATATAATAGAATATGTATTGCTATGGATATTTCAAAACATTTTCCATAGTCTATTAATATTAAATTTGAGTAAAGACAATGAAATCAACAACCAGATTATGAAAACATCGTATTTTATTTCCATAATTGTTATGAGAATGACCACTTGACAAGAGTTTACAAAGTGAAAACTAAGTAGAAAATGACATTAAATTTTGATCATAAGAAAAACTTCAAGGAAAATCAAGGAAATCATACATTAATATAAGGTATATTAGATCAAGGATATTACACTCCTAAAGAAAGGGCAAAGAAATATCATCTTTATATGGAAAATTCCATCATAACTCACTTGGATCAACCGTTAGAATAAATAAAGAAATATATAAGGGATAAGAAAGTACAATTTTCAAGTTCAAGTTTAGAAGGAATTAAAGGTAAATGTGAAGGAAAATCCAAACACAAAGATGATAGAATAGGTCAACATCTTTCTAGGTAAATCATCTTCATTTTCCTCAAGTAGTATAGAATCCTCTCCTGATAGTAGATGTGAAAGTGGTATATAGTTTATACCTTACACTTTAAGGTTTCAAGAGTAGCATAATAAAAAAAATAAGGATGGAGGAAGTATGTAATAATTTAAGGTTTTAGGGTAAAATAAGAAGGTAATTGCTTTGAAAGAGTGACTTTGCACTTTAGGTTTCTAGGGAAATATAATAAAGATTGTGCTTTTGAGGTTATTCTTTGCTCTACAAATCCTGCACAACAAGATAAACCTATATATGATAAGTCTTACTTTGTGCAGTGTGAGAAGATTCAAGAGATGCATGAAGATGAAAGTATTAATGAAAATAAAAAAAATAGAGAAAGGCCATAGAAGCAAAAAAAAAATAGAAAAAAAATACGGAGATATATTATTATGGGACAAAAAAAGCAAATAGTGCAAGTGTTAACAAGAAGTAGGGCTAAACCCACAACTAAAGACAAAAAATAACAATGAAAATAATATTTTGGAATATTAGGGACATAAATAATAACCCTAGTATTAAAAAAATTCACATTGTTATAGACAATATATTTATATTTATAGATATGAAAAATGGGCAGCAAATATTTTAGCAATTCATAGTGTTGAATTTTATATTGATAAAATTTTAATTTGAGAAAGCATGTGTATGAAATAACAAAAAGGAATTGACTATGAAAACTTAGTAATAATGAAGATAGCAAATATCATTAATAAGAATGGTAGATGAAAATTATTTTTGATGCAAATACATGTTAAATATAATTTAATTAATTTAATAGAAAACAATGCAATATTTTATTTTTGTAATGAGAATAATCCTAATAAAAATTATATATAACTTATTAAAAAACCCGCGGCGGCCGTGTATTTCGCCCAGAGGTTCTTCGTATGGGGCGAGCGCAGAGCGTACCCGACGGCCTCCATCGCCCGAAACCTGGACTGGGTGAACGTCATGTGCTTCGACTATCACGGCTCGTGGGACACGTCCGCCACGGGAGCTCCTGCGGCTCTGTATGACCTGACCTCAAACATCAGTAACAGCTACGGAATCGGATCGTGGTTGGAGTCGGGGTTGGCCCCGAAAAAAGTTGTGATGGGAATGCCGCTCTACGGACGGTCGTGGATACTCAAGAGCCAAAACGAGACGGGGATTGGAGCTCCCGCTGTCGCCGCGGGTGCCAAGCAAAAGCTGAGCGACGAAACGGGGGTCATGTTTTTCTCCGAAATTCAGGACTTCATAAAAGAAAAGAATGCGACGGAGGTTTTCGATAAGGTTACCGTGTCGGCCTACAGTTACGCGGGAGACGTGTGGGTCGGCTACGACAATGAAGAGTCAGTTGCAGGAAAGATTAAGTTTGCCAAACAGAAAAGTTTGTTGGGTTACTTTTTCTGGGCCATCAGCCAAGATAGCAACTGGACGTTGTCCACCAAAGGTGAGTGCAACATTAATTCTGGTTGTTTGTGTTCTCTCCAATTTAGTGCAACATTAATTTTGTTGAAATCGCAAATTTTGTGGATGCAGCATCGTTAGCGTGGAACCAGCGCTACTGAATCGTCAATGCCATGGCTTGGGAGCAAATCGATGAGCAGAATCAAGGGTTGTTTTATTGTTTCAATGTATTTTTTCATCTTAAATAATCTGGTGGACATCCAATCACCTATGGTTTTTATGGGCTAATTCGCACATTAAACTCAGGAATTATGGGTTAGCATCGAGGTTTTATCGAGAAAGTTTTGGGTTTAAATTACGATGAGATGTAAAGAAAGTTTTTACTTTTTGTATTCCAATTACTATCTCTATTTATATTCAATAATTACACACCATGCTTATGGGAAAAAGCTTTAAATGCAATGATGCGTACACTCGAGGAGATACAACCAATACATAATTTTTTAAAGTGGATAATTATATAAAACAATATAAAATTTGGCAAGCCGAAAAGAATAAAAGTTTTTAACTTTTATAGGTTATAAATCATGTGAGATGATTTTTATGGGATGTCTTTAAGACTATTTTATTCGGTCTAAACATTTATTGTTCAGATATTTATTTTTTGAAAAAAAGGGTAAAAATTTAGTAACTCAGCAAAACATCGAAGATACAAAGAAAAAGAAGACGTTATTCAGACATATTAGCTCTCAATAAATAAGGGAGATTGAGAGCAATCAGAAGAAAGTTGAGACCAATTTTGAACATCCCAACCATCTTGAAACTCAGAAGCCCATTTAGATAACAAATCCGATACCCCATTCCACTCTCGAGGAATATGCACAAAAGAAATAAACTCCAAGTGAGCAGAGATATTGAGAATTTGTCGAGCAATCCAACTCAACTGCCAACTCCCATTAAGACTATTCTAAGAACTCAACAAATTTATAACAATCTGAGAATAAGATTCACAAACAATTTGATGCCAACCCAAAGCATACCCTTGCTCCAAAGCATATAAAATCGTAAGGGCTTCCATGAAGTTATTAGAATATATCCCTTAAATAAAGAGAAAAAAAAATGGACAGTACCACTACTGTCCTGCCCCACACCACCAATACCAACATTACCCGGATTACCCTAGGAAGATCCATCCGTATTAATCTTCAGCACTCCTAAAGGAGGCAAATTTCATTTACCAACCCTCCACACTCGATGACTCTGACCCATCCGTCTACAAAAGATATTATGACCAGGACCATTAACCAACAAACCTATTCTTTCCATGATTTGACATTCCGCTTGGTGCACAGGAGAAATAATCTGACATTTTGCAGACACAATTTCTTGGATCATTCGTAAAATCCTCTGCCAAACCTAAGAAACAGTTAACTCCTTCCCTTGGAAAATCTGATGGTTCCATTCAAGCCAAATTTGCCAAAAAATGCACGAAGGACCAATGATCCACCCAACTTTTAAAAAGAAAGCCCCTACAGGAGGCTACTGCATACTCCTCCAAAAATAAACTACAAATGAAGCATGCAAACAAAGTTGATTCCACACTCCCCACCAATAATTCTAGATTTGATGAGTAATGTCGCATTGCAGAAGTAAATTCCCAACAGACTCCTCATCCTTCCCACAGTTATAACGTAAAGAGGGTCTATCAAAACCATGCTTTTAAAGATTATCCCAAGTAGGACACCTATTATGAGTAGCCATCCACACATAAAAACTATACTTAGGCTAAATAAACTTATTACAAACTTTTTTCCACCACGGGACCACATCCTCTCCAAACCGTTGTCGATCCAAAACACAATAACCAACAACAACAAAAAAATATCTCTATTATCCCTCCCCCATGCTAGCAAATCATCCCTAGGTAGAGAAGAGCAAGGACGGTTAGCCAAAATATGGGCCAGTTTCGCCCTCGCATCCATAGTGCCACTAGAAGGCCATTCTTGAGGATCCTTCCACTGGAAACTAACCATCTGACCAAAGGACTTAACAGTTTTAAAATTCACCACCTTCACCCATCCAGCATCCAAAAAGCATTGAGCGAGATCTTGAAGATGGGTAAACTTGCTAAGGAGAGGAGAAAATCCATCCCAAGAATTATGCCAAAAAAGAGCTTGAGATCCAGTATAACAAATTCAGAACAACCCCTACTTAACCAACTCTACACCCTTCTTTAGAGTATTCCAAACAAATGATCCTCAACCATTCAAGCTGTATCTAGGAATCTCAAAATATTCCACTCCCCTAAGATACTTGTGGGAGATAATCCTGGCCCAATTTTACTCTTGATTACTACACCAACGCCAATATAGCTTAGCAGCCAGAGGAGTCCCAACAATAGAGCTTAGGCGGAAACCCAATCCCCCTTTGTGCTTTGGTCGACAAATAGTCTTCCAATTAACAAGACTCCATTTTGAGGAATCAAGATTACCATCCCATAGGAATTGCCTAGAAAGAGAATTCAAATCATTAAGAAAACTTTTTGGAGAAATCTAAATAAAGCATCTATACACCGATAAATCCTGAACAATCGACTTCAAAAGTAAAATCCGACCAGCAAAAGTCAACCATCTGTGAGTCCAATGACTAACTTGATTGCGGAATTTATTAAGGATGTTAGTCCAAACTGATCTAGGTAGAGGACCAACAAAAATAGAAATCCACAAGTAAGTAAGGGGAAGAGTCCCAACCTAAAACCTGAGAATTTAAACAATTCTAGCTTGAATCCTAGGATCCGTATTGAAAAAGAAAATAGTAGACTTATGCTCATTAATATTCTGACCAGAGATAGACAAATACATATCCAACGCACGTCTAAATTTGGTAGCTTCATGAATAGATGCCACACCTAAGAGAGCAGTATCATCAAAAAACTGAAGATGATAAATAGTCGTTCTACCAGTCTCCCATTTCCACCCATGAATAAGACCCTGGTGAACCTGATATTTAAGCAAACGATCCAAACCTTCAGCCATAATTATAAATAAGTAGGGAGATAAAGTATCCCCTTGTCGAAGACCCTGGAAAACATGAAATAGAGGAGAGGGCTCCCCATTAATTAGGATAAAATATGAAGAAGTCATAATACAACTCATAATCCACTCAATCCAAGAAGGATCAAATCCAAATGCCAAGAGGATTTTGTGAAGAAAAGATCATTTCACCCTATCATAAGCCTTCGCCATATCCAGCTTCATAAACATAAATTTATCCTTAGAAGTGCTCATGGAATGAATAGCCTTGAAAGCAATAGCCACACCGTCCAAAATTTTTTGACCAGACACAAAGCCACCCTGCTCATCAAAAACAACTCTATCTAGCCAAGGCTTGAGATGCTCCATAATCAGCTTTGTAGTAATTTTATACACCACATTACAGAGAGCAATAAGCCAAAATTGATCAAAAGAGCTAGCCCCCTCCCTTTTAGGAATTAGAACAAAAAAAAGTGGAATTCAAAGCTTTCAACAACTGATGGTTATGAAAGGACTTAAGAACAACCTTCAAAATATTAGATTTAATAATTTCCCAAAAGTGTTGAAAGAACTCAACAAGGAATCCATCAGGCCTTGGAGCTTTCCCAGTCTTCATAAGGAAAACTACCCTTTCTAGTTCATCAATGGAAATAGGTTGAAGAAGACGAGCATTGATCTATTTTGAAATACTAGAAGGAATACAACACAAAATAGTATGATCATCGGTGTGATACACACAAGAATCCTCAAAATATAAGGAAGAAAAGAACTGAACAACCTCTCAAGAGATATCCTGAGAAGTAGACAACTAAATACCTTGAGAAGAAATAATAAAAAAAATACCATTGCCATGTCTTCGAGCCTTAACAGTGTTAAAGAAAAAAGTTGTATTTCAATCTCCACCCTGTAACCATTCCACTTTTTGCTTCCAGAAAATTTCTTCCCGAATATCCTACTCTTGAAGCTTATGCAAAGGTTCAGACTCCTCCTATAGATTCTGCTCCATAAGCCCATGATCTCTTATATGTTTGGTGATAACATCAAGCCTACTTTGGGTCAAAGCTTTAGCCTGAAATAGATTCACGAAACACTGCCTGTTCCACTTTTTGAGTTGAAATTTTACAAATTGGAGCCTTTTAACAAAAGAGTACATAGAGAGTTATGGTTTTAGGTCTGAGGTGTAGACCAATTGGTTCATCCAAACCCCATAAGGAGGGCAGAGGTCCAAGGTTCAAATCTTGGGCCTCACCGGACTAAACGCTTGTCCCTTTCTTGGTGCTTTCAGTGGCGTAAAAGGTTTAAAATGATTGTGGCATGGTGGTTATAGGGGCGAACTGCACGAAGATCTGTGTGGCGACTTCTAGGACGGACAACACAAAATACTGTGGCGGCCATAAAAGCTAGACAGCCTGTCCAGATTCGTGGCGTCTACCAATTCCACCATGTAAATTCCAAAAAAAATAAAAGAGTACATAGCAATGTCGTAGGAAGGACAACCCTAAATCCACTAGACTTTCGTCAAGTCGTACAAAGAGGGATCCCTAAGCCACATTAACTAAAATTTAAAACTTGGATGATGACCCATTCCTTTCTAAGATATAGCAAGTTTAAGAGGTCAATGGTCCGATCCCATCTAGTCAAAAACATCCGAATTAATAACCCAATAATTTCTAACCCAATATGAAGAAGTAAGAAATATGTCCAACCTCTCAGAGATTGATTTATATTCACATCGCCTATTCGTCCAAGTGAACACACCATTCGTCGACTTAATATCTACAAGATTAAGAAGCTGAATATTATCATTAAGGAGCCTAGAGGTAGGCCCCAAAGTACCCACACCTCTTCGCTTCTCATCAATACTAGATATAGCATTAAAATCCTCTGCCATAATCCAAGGATAAAATGGAACCAAGGCTCGAACACTTTGAATATGGTTCCAAAGAAACACCTTCCCAGCAATATCTGATGGGATGTAAATGTTAATTAATAAAACCACTTCTCTAGAGTCATGGCAAGAAGCTATCATATAAAGAGCTGACTTATTCGAGACCCACCAAATATGAGTAAGCTTCTACGGATTCCAAAGGCTAACAATCCCCCCAACACTACCCATAGCCCCAACACACTGACAAAGACCTCGACCCCAGATTTTAGAAGCAATACTAAATAGACCCTCCACCGATAATGTATTACAGTATGGTGTACAACTTTAATTCTTTTTAAATTTACACCATTAATTTTTTATTTAAAATTCTAAAATATTTTTTGTTAAATTCATTCAATTTATACTTAATTTTTTATTTTTATTAAAAAATTTAAAAGCCCTAGTCCTAAAGCTAACACATACATTTTGTTTCATGGGAATAATCCCTTACCCACCTCTTTAATTATTTACTTTTTGTGAGGGGGGCCTAAAGGGGCTTATACAATTTATCAATATATAAGCAAAGTCACATGATGTACCAATCCTACCCTCTTTTAGATTCAAACTTTAATATTTAAACTTTTAAATTCATTATCATTAAATCCACTCTTGTACAACAAAGTGGATGAAAACCAACAAAAATCATAATTTTAAATTATTACACATAAATCCATAAATGCTAACAAGTAAAATTTATCAATTATTAATGGATAAATTTTGATGATTATTAATAGAAAATAAAATATCTTTGATTTTCCATAAAAATATTTAAACTCTAAATTTTTCTAACTTCTAGGTATTGAAGGAAGTCATTATCTAATTTCTCATTAAGGGTTTATTTTTTTTTGACAAGAATTTGTTTATACTCCTCTACTTTATTATTTTTACACATGAGTTGAGTCCCAATACTAGATAGGACTTGGTAGTGTGTTCTTGTCATCTCAGATTTCTTGTATTCTTATCGAAAATCTACAACCAAAGTATGCACTTGCAACAAGTAGTTAAAGTACAGTCAAGAAGCTTCCACTAATAAAGAAAAATAGTCATCATAGAAGTAATTATAACATCTGATAAAGCATATGTGATTAGCAACTAGTTGCTCAAGGGATTAAAAACATTTATCAAAATAAAAAACATAACCCAATACAACCTCTTTTCATTTTACTTGTCTATCTATCATTGCAATACAATCAATACTACGAGACAATATGATGACTATACGTATGAAATATAATGTTAAGGGCCTATATTTTAAATTTTATATTGATTTTTTAATAATTGTTATGTGACATCACTCCTTGTTTTGTATTCAAAGTGAATATGGAAAGATATTGATGTTACATATCATGAAAAATTCATTAAAAATCATATTTTTGTAGTCTACATAAATAATAAAACTTCACTATGACACAAATTTATAAATTTTGTACTTACTGGATTTTGAACATAGTATCATCAATCCTCCCTCTATTAATATGTGTTATAATTCACATCTATTTTAAAAAAAAACCAGAAGCAATCCATTCACTCAAATTTGATATAGAAAGCATAAAAATGGATGAAAGAGAGACAGATATAGTGGGCACCCATAGACACCATAAATAATCAATAGATTATCCATAGATTAGAATCATAATACATTGATGCAACAGATGAAATGGTGAGTATATTTATAATAATACCAAAATCTTAATTACTTTAATGAGTTTAACCTTAATGAGTTTAACCTAATTTGACATAACAAGGGAGATTACACTTTCAACATCCCATCATAATCTAAACTAATGGGCCAAGAAGATAAGGTATTACTAATGGTAATATATTCCCCCATAATGGATATTCTAGTAGGTCTCCACACTTGATAAAGACTCGTATAGATCCCCCTTATCATTTAAAATTCATTGCTAAAACAATATTCTTATGCAAGAATCTCCTTAGGCTATATCGTAGTCATCATTGCTATTATCAGATACTCCTACACCTATGAAAATAATATTTCTACTAAGATATCAAATGAGAAATAAAAGTTAATATTACCACCTTTAATGAAAAGCTACTTCAATATTCTATAGTTGCATAAGGTAGGACTTGGTGGCATAGATTTCCCTTTTATAACATACATAACATTATTTCAAAAAGTTTAATTTTCCCTTAGACCACTTGATTTCCATCAGCAAAAAATACCTTGCATGGACTTACTTGAGAAAAGAGTTATATCAAACTTTCAAGAGTACCTAGACAAGGAATAGAAGAACGAAGATATCATGAATGATTAGATCTTCATGAATAAGCTAAATCAATAGATCAATGAAAGAAGAAGGATTTACCAAAGTATATTTTGAATATTTTTCTTGTATTCCTCTAAAATACTCAAAACTTGCTACAATTATCACAAATTCAATTGCATTTCCTCCAAAAAATAGACCAAGGATTATGATTATATAAAATATGGTAAATTTTCTCTTTTAAAATAGGATAGTAGATCTTGAGGATTATCCTTCACAATTTAACTCCTAAAACTATAATAAGTTTATAAATTGAACATAGTATGATCAACCCTCCCTCTATTACAATGTGTTGGAATTCACACATATTTTTAAAAGGACCAAAAGAAATCCATTCACTCAAATTTTATATATAAAACTTAAAAAAGGATGAATAAGAGAAATATATAGCGGTAACCCATAGGCACCACAAACAATCACTATATTATCCATATATTAGAATCATAACACTATGATATAATGGATGAAGTGGTGGGGGGTTTTTATAATATTTCAAAAACCCTAATTACATTAATGAGTTTAACCTAAGCTAACATAACAAGAGGACTTAAGATCAATTACAATTTATAAGGTGCATCTAACCATAACAAGGTTAATCATATCCCATCGAGATTACGTAATAAAGTATTATAATAACCCTTAGACCTATACAAGATTTAATCATAGAATGTCAACCTTGGCTATAAGTCAGATTACACTTTCAACATTCCCTCATAATTTGAACTAATTGGACAAGAAGAGAAAACTTTCCTAATGATAATATATTTCCCTATAATGAGTGCTCTAATGGACCTCCACACTTAAGAAAAACTCATCTAGATCACCTTACAATATAAAATTCATTGCTACAAAAATATCCCTAAATAGAATCTCCTTAGGATGGACTATAGTCATCACTAACACTAACACTATGGACAGTACCACTACTGTCCTACCCCAAACCACCAATACCAACATTACCTGGATTACCCTTGGAAGATCCATCCGTATTAATCTTCAGCACTACCAAAGGAGGCATATTTCATTTACCAGCCCTCCACACTCGATTACTCTGACCCATCCATCTACAAAATATATTAGGACCAGGACCATTAACCAACAAACCTAATATTTCCATGATCTCACATTTCGCTTGGTCCACAGGAGAAATAATCTGACATTTTACAGACACAGTTTCTTGGATCATTCGTAAAATCCTTTGCCAGACCTAAGAAGCAGTTAACTCCTTCCCTTGGAAAATTCGATGGTTCCATTCAAGCCAAATCTGCCAAAAAATGCACGAAGGACCAATGATCCACACAACTTTTAAAAAGAAATCCCCTATAGGAACCTGCCCCATACTCCTCCAAAAATAAACTACAAATGAAGCATGCGAACAAGGTTGATTCCACACTCCCCACCAATAATGTCAAATTTGATGAGTAATGTCGCATTGGAGAAGTAAATGCCCAACATAATCCTCATCCTTCCCATAGTTATAACATAAAGAGGGGATATCAAAACCATGCTTTTGAAGATTATCCCAAGTAGGACACCTATTATGAGTAGCCATCCACACATAAAAACTATACTTAGGCTAAATAAACTTATTCCAAACTTGCTTCCACCACAGGACCACATCCTCTCCAAACTGTTGTCGATCCACAACACAATAACCAACAACAACAAAAAAATATCTCTTTATTATACCTCCCCCATGCTAGCACATCATCCCCAGGTAGAGAAGAGCAAGGACGGTTAGCCAAAATATAGGCTAGTTCCGCCCTCATATCCATAGTGCCACTAGAAGGCCATTCTTGAGGATCCTTCCACTAGAAACTAACCATCTGACCAAGGACTTAATAATTTTGAAATTCGCCACCTTCACCCATCCAACATCCAAAACGCATTGAGCGATATCTTTAAGATGAGTAAACTTGATAAGGAGAGGAGAAAATCCATCCCAATAATCATACCAAAAAAGAGCTCAAGATACAGTATAACAAATCCAGAACAACCCCTGCTTAACCAACTCTACACCCTTATTTAGAGTATTCCAAACAAATGATCCTTGACCATTCAAGATGTATCTAGGAATATTAGAACCTTCCACCCCCCTAATATACTTATGGGAGATAATATTGGCCCAAGTTTGCTCCTGATTACTACACCAATGCCAATACAGCTTAGCAGCCAAAGCAGTCCTAGAAATAGAGCTTAGGCGGAGACCGAATCCCCCTTTGTGCTTCGGTCGACAAATAGTCTTCCAATTAACAAGACTCCATTTTGAGGAATTAGAATACCATCCCATAGGAATTGCCTAGAAAGAGAATCCAAATCATGAAGAAAACTTTTCGGAGCAATCTAAATAAAGCATTTATACACAGGTAAATCTTGAACAACCGACTTTAAAAGTAAAACCTGACCAACAAAAGTCAACCATCTGTGAGTCCAATGACTAACTCGATTGTGGAATTTATTAAGGATGTTAGTCCAAACCGATCTAGATAGAGGACCAACAAAAATAGAAATCCCCAAGTAAGTAAGGGGAAGAGTCCCAACCTGAAACCTGAGAATTTAAACAATTCTAGCTTGAATCCTGGGATCCATATTGAAAAAGAAAATAGTAGACTTATGCTCATTAATCTTCTAACCAGAGATAGCCAAATACATATCCAACGCACGTCTAAATTTGGTAGCTTCATGAATAGATGCCACACCCAAGAGAGTAGTATCATCAACAAACTGAAGATGATAAATAGTTGGTCTACCAGTCTCCCATTTCCACCCATGAATAAGACCTTGGTGAACCTGATATTTAAGCAAATGATCCAAACCTTCAGCCATAATTATAAATAAGTAGGGAGATAAAGGATCCCCTTGCCGAAGACCCTGGAAAACATGAAATAGATGAGAGGGCTCCCCATTAATTAGGACAAAATATGAAGAAGTCGTAATACAACTCATAATCCACTCAATCCAGGAAGGATCAAATCCAAATGCCAAGAAGATTTTATGAAGAAAATACCATTTCACCCTATCATAAGCCTTTGCCATATCTAGATTCATAAACATAAATTTATCCTTAGAAGTGCTCATGGAATGAATAGCCTCGGAAGCAATAGCCACGCCGTCCAAAATTTGTCGACCAGACACAAAGCCACCCTGCTCATCAGAAACAACTCTATCCAACCAAGGCTTGAGATGCTTCGTAATCAGCTTTGTAATAATTTTATACACCACATTGTAGAGAGCAATAGGCCAAAACTGATCAAAAGATCTAGCCCCCTTCCTTTTAGGAATTAGAACCAAAAAAAGTGGAATTCAAAGCTTTCAACAACTGATGGTTATGAAAGGACTCAAGAACAACCTTCAAAATATTAGATTTAATAATTTCCCAAAAGTGTTGAAAGAACTCAACAGGTAATCCATCAGGGCTTGGAGCTTTCCCAGTCTTCATAAGGAAAACTACCCTTTCTAGTTCATCAATGAAAATAGGTTGAAGAAGACGAGCATTGATCTATTTTGAAATACCAGAAGGAATATAACACAAAATAGTATGATCATCAGCATGATCCACACAAGAATCCTCAGAATATAAGGAAGAAAATAACTGAACAACCTCCCGAGAGATATCCTGAGAAGTAGACAACTAAATACCTTGAGAAGAAATAATCAAAAAAATACCATTGCCATGTCTTTGAGCCTTAATAGTGTTAAAGAAAAAAATTGTATTTCGATCTCCTTCCTATAACCATTCCACTTTTTGCTTCTATAAAATTTCTTCCTGAAGATCCTACTCTTGAAGCTCATGCAAAGGTTCAGACTCCTCCTGCAAATTCTGCTCCATAAGCCCATGATCTCTGATATGTCTGGTGATAACATCAAGCCTACTTTGGGCCAAAGCTTTAGCCTGAAATAGATTCTCGAAACACTGCCTGTTCCACTTTTTGAGTTGAAATTTTATAAATTGAAGCCTTTTAACAAAATATTACATAGCAATGTCGTAGGAAGGACAACCCTGAATCCACTAGATTTTCATAAAGTCATACAAAGAGGTATCCCTAAGCCACATTAACTAAAATTTAAAACTTGGATGATGACCCATTCCTTTCTATGATATAGCAAGTTTAATAGTTCGATGGTCTGATCCCATCCAGTCAAAAACATTCGAATTAATAACCCAAGAATTTCTAACCCAATATGAAGAAGTAAGAAATTTGTCCAACCTCTCAGAGATCGAGTTATAATCACACCGCCTATTCATCCAAGTGAACACACCATTCGTCGGCTTAATATCTACAATATTAAGAAGCTGAATATTATCATTAAGGAGCCTAGAGGTAGGCCCCAAAGTACCCACACCTCTCTGCTTCTCATAAATACTAGATATAGCATTAAAATTCTTTTCCATAATCCAAGGATAGAACGGAACCAAGGCCCGAACACTTTGAATATGGTTCCAAAGCAACACCTTCCCAGCAATATCTGAGGGGGCGTAAATGTTAGTTAATAAAACCACTTCTCCAGACTCGTGGTAAGAAGCTATCATATAAAGAGCTGGATTATTTGAGACCCACCAAAGAGGAGTAAGCTTCTACAGATTCCAAATGCTAACAATCCCCCCAACACTACCCACAACCCCAACACACTGACAAAGACCTCGAGCCCAGATTTTAGAAGCAATACTAAATAGACCCTCCACCGATAATGTATTAGAGTATGTTGTACAACTTTAATTCTTTTTAAATTTACACCATTAATTTTTTATTTTAAATTCTAAAATATTTTTTGTTAAATTCATTCAATTTATACTTAATTTTTTATTGTTATTAAAAAATTTAAAAGCCCTAGTCCTAAAGCTAACACATACATTTTGTTTCATGGGAATAATCCCTTGCCCACCTCTTTAATTGTTTACTTTTAGTGAGGGGGGCCTAAATGGGCTTATACAATTTATCAGTATATAAGCAAAGTCACATGATGTACCAATCCTACCCACTTTTAGATTCAAACTTTTAAATTCATTATCATTAAATCCACTCTTGTACAACAAAGTGGATGAAAACCAACAAAAATCATACTTTTAAATTATTACACATAAATCCATAAATGCTAACAAGTACAATTTATCAATTATTTATGGATAAATTTTGATGATTATTAATAGAAAATAAAATATCTTTGATTTTCCATAAAAATCTTTAGACTCTAAATTTTTCTAACTTCTAGCTATTGAAGGAAGTCATTATCTAATTTCTCATTAAGGGTTTATTTTTTTGACAAGAATTTGTTTATACTCCTCTACTTTATTATTTTTACACACGATTTGAGTCCCAATACTAGATAGGACTTGGTAGTGTGTTCTTGTCATCTCATATTTCTTGTATTCTTATTGAAAATCTACAACCAAAATATGCACTTGCAACAAGTAGTTAAAGTACAGTCAAGAAGCTTCCACTAATAAAGAAAAATAGTCATCATAGAAGTAATTATAACATCTGATAAAGCATATGTGATTAGCAACTAGTTTCTCGAGGGATTAAAAACATTTATCAAAATAAAAAATATAACCCAATACAACCTCTTTTCATTCTACTTGTCTATCTATCGTTGCAAGACAATCAACACTACGAGACAAGATGATGACTATACGTATGAAATATAATGTTAAGGGCCTATATTTTATATTTTATATTTTATATTTTATATTTTATATTGGTTTTTTAATAATTTCTATGTGACATCACTCCTTGTTTTGTATTCAAAGTGAATATGGAAAGATATTGATGTCACATATCATGAAAACTTCATTAAAAATCATATTTTTATAGTCTACATAAATAATACAACTTCACTATGACATAGATTTATAAATTTTGTACTTACTGGATTTTGAACATAGTATCATCAATCCTCCCTCCATTAAGATGTGTTATAATTCACATCTATTTTTAAAAAGAACCAGAAGCAATCCATTCACTCAAATTTTATATAGAAAGCATAAAAATGGATGAAAGAGAGAAATATATAGTGGGCACCCATAGGCACCATAAATAATCACTATATTATCCATAGATAAGAATCATAATACATTGATGCAATAGATGAAATGGTGAGGATATTTATAATAATACCAAAATCTTAATTACTTTAATGAGTTTAACCTAAGTTGACATAACAAGGGAGATTACACTTTCAACATCCCATCATAATCTAAACTAATGGGCCAAGAAGAGAAGGTATTACTAATGGTAATATCTTCCCCCATAATGGATATTCTAGTGGGTCTCCACACTTGATAAAGACTCGTCTAGATCCCCCTTATCATTTAAAATTCATTGCTAAAACAATATTCTTACGCAAGAATCTCCTTAGGCTATATCGTAGTCATCATTGCTATTATTAGATACTCCTACACCTATGAAAATAATATTTCTACTAAGATATCAAATGAGAAATAAAATTTAATATTACCACCTTTAATGAAAAGCTACTTCAATATTCTATAGTTTCATAAGTTAGGACTTTGTGGCATAGATTTCCCTTTTATAACATACATAACATTGTTTTAAAAAGTTTAATTTTCCCTTAGACCACTTGATTTCCATCACCAAAAAATACCTTGCATGGACTTACTTGAGAAATGAGTTATATCAAACTTTCAAGAGTACCTAGACAAGGAATAGAAGAATGAAGATATCATGAATGATTAGATCTTCATGAATAAGCTAAATCAATATATCAATGAAAGAAGAAGGATTTACCAAAGTATATTTTGATTATTTTTCTTGTATGCCTCTAAAAGACTCAAAACTTGCTACAATTATCACAAATTCAATTGCATTTCCTCCAAAAAATAAACCAAGGATTATGATTATATAAAATATGGTAAATTTTCTCTTTCAAAATAGGACAATAGATCTTGAGGTTTATCCTTCACAACTTAACTCCTAAAACTATAATAAGTTTATAAATTGAACATAGTATGATCAACCCTCCCTCTATTACGATGTGTTGGAATTCATACATATTTTTTAAAAGGACCAAAAGCAATCCATTCACTCAAATTTTATATAGAAAACTTAAAAAAGGATGAATGAGAGAAAGATATAGCGGCAACCCATAGGCACCACAAATAATCACTATATTATCCATATATTAGAATCATAACACTATGATATAATGGATGAAGTGGTGGGGGGTATTTATAATAATTCCAAAACCCTAATTACATTAATGAGTTTAACCTAAGCTAACATAACAAGAGTACTTAAGATCAATTACAATTTAGAAGGTGCATCTAACCATAACAAGGTTAATCATATCCCATAGAGATTACATAATAAAGTATTATAATAACCCTTAGGCCTATACAAGATTTAATTATAGAATGTCAACTTTGGCTATAAGTCAGATTACACTTTCAACATCCCCTCATATTTTGAACTAATTGGACAAGAAGAGAAGACATTCCTAATATATTTCCCTATAATGAGTGCTCTAATGGACCTCCACACTTAAGAAAAACTCATCTAGATCACCTTACAATCTAAAATTCATTGCTACAAAAATATCCCTAGATAGAATCTTCTTAGGATGGACTATAGTCATCACTAACACTATCGGATACTCCTAAACATATCAAAAGAAAAATTCTACTAAGAGTTTGTTTGAAGAAGAAAATTCAAAATTACCACCTCTAAAGAAACATTGCTTCAATCTTCTATAGTTTCATAAGGTGGGACTTGGCTGCATTCCTTTTTATAACATACATCACCTTATTTGGAAATTTTAACTTACCTTTAGACCTCTTGATTTCCATCACCAAAAAAATGCCTTGCATGGACCTACATAAGAAAATAACTATTATAAACTTACAAAAGTACCTAGACAAGGAATAGAAGGAAGAGATAATGAATTATTAGATCTTCATTAATAAGCTAAATCAATAACCCAATGCAAGAAGAAGGATTGACCAAAGCATATTTTAAATACTTTTTTATATGCCTCCAAAAGACTCAAGACTTGCCACAACTATCATAAATGCAATTACATTTTCTAAAAAAATAAGACCAAATATTCTGATTACATAAAATATGCTAAATTTTCCATTTCAAAATAGGGAAATAGACCTTGAGGACTATCTTGTATAATTTAACCTCTAACAATTTAATAACATTGTAAATTGATGTCACTAGTCATAGATCTTAAAAGGGATAAAAAATACTTCTCTATGCAAAAGTTATGGCCTTTGGAAGATATTCCCAGATAGCCCCCAAAAAACCAAAATTAAAGTCTCAAACCTTAGAAAAATAGTATCCAATTACAAATTTAAATGTGTCACCCATCCATTCACTAGTGTTTTCCACACAATCGATGCCCACTCAATATCACTATCTATTGTGTTTGCAATATTCATTCTCTTTTGATTGCTTAAGGCATGTATGTAGGTAAAAAGAGGTTTTATGTGGCATGTAGGGGTGCCACATCTATCAAAGTTTCCAAGCCTTTAGAATAAGCCAAAAAATCCATTGTGATGTTTAAACTCAAGCCTTTGTTTTCCTATAAGCCTTAGTCCTACCAAGGCAATAAGACTTTCTTTGGATAACTAGAGGAATGAATCCACTAAAGATCTCAATACCAAATCACCCATTGAAAAATAAATAAACCTAGAGACTTGAACCCACCATAAATATTTCATGAATATCTTATGGGATCATGCACAACCAATTGATCGTAGATAATTATAATGATTAATCTAACTAAAATTCCATACATGTCATGGATTTAGTAGCTCACTATGAGTAAGAAAAATTTATTTTCAAGGTTTAAATATAAAATCATAGTCCTCCTATACTCAAATAATAGTTATGCTAACTATTGTACCACATGCTTGGATGAGGATAGAAGCCAAAAAAAATATTAACCCCTAAATTACCTTGTAAAGTGATACAAAATGTAACCCATGCGAATTTGGACCCATGACCCTCCATAATAAACACCTTTGCTTACCTCCAACTAGTTGTCATGAATTTTCTCACACATTATCTATGAGATGAATCATACCCTTGAAGAAATTCCTTTGCAATAGTAATATTGAGACAAACCACTAGCAAAACATAATAAAGCACACATAAGAAAGACTCACATGAATTTTAATTTAAATTTGCAAAGGGTTATTTTTCTTCCTGTAATCACCTTGCCATATAATCCTTAATGAATGTGAGGAAGAAGACTACCACTGCCAATAAATTTTTTTTCTTCTACCGGAGGATCAAAAGTGAAATCTCCATAATTACTATAATGTGAAATTAAAAAAAGTGGAAAGAGATATTATTTTTGCTTCTTATGCTAACAATGTTTATAAAACATTGAGAAGTAGATCCCCCTAAAAGAGATGTTAAAGACTCTAAAATATATTTCTATATGACCAAGGCAACTTCATATTCACTTCGACACCATGTTGGAATTCACACCTATTTATAGAAATAAATTAAAGCAATCCATGCACTCATATCTCATACAAAAATCATAAAATATGGTAAAACTAAAAGTATATAGTAGGAACATATTGGCACGAATCACTATATTATTCATATATAAGAATCACAACACTCCAATACGATGAATTATTGAAAATATGAGCAGGTTTTGTTGTCATTGATGTCAAGAAGTCAACACCATCGAGTGTCAGTTTTAGTGAGTAGCATCAGTTTTAGGTTCCGTAATCAAATGCAAAAGGAAGTGTTCTCCCAGGTGGTTAGATGAGGTTTAAAGGATAAAAGGAAGGCCCAAGCCAAATAATATTATAATAATTTATTACAATATTAAATGTGCAAGACCCAAAGAGTTAATTAATTATAAATTAATTATAATAGTTTTATTATAATTAAATTTATAAATTAATTTAATTAAATTTTAAAGTTATTAAGTTAATTGTAAATTAACTATAATTTAATAAGTTAATTTATAAATTAATTATGTTAACCCTAAATATAGGGTTATAAAGTTTATAATTCAAATTTTTCAATTAATCTCGCTGATGTCGTCAAAGACATCACTCTATGCATATAAAGGAGGGAAGAAACCCAAGGCATTAATTATCCATGCGATCGATTGAAATATAAGGTATTCAATGCGCAAAGAGGAAGAGAAGGATTTGCATGTGTTTTGAAGGTTTAACGAAATAGAGCAAAGGACAATAGTGGGGAGCCCACTTCACATCCCTAAGTGCTTGGTAGCATGGTTGGTAGCTGGCGGCTACGCTAGGATGTTGCAGGCGCAAGGTCAAGGGTTCAAGTTTTGTGGTGTTCGTTTTATGAGCGGAGGAAGTTTTTTTATTGCATCGTCAGGGAAGTTTCAAAGGGAATGTGATACCTTTTCCTTTGTATGGAGGCACGTAGCTCACATGGTGAGAGCGCACCTTCCTAAGGTGCTTGGAGGGGTGAGGTTAGGTATTTGAAACCCGCCAAAAGTGTTTTGCTAGGTAAAAAAGGTATGCATCAATTTTGATTTTATTGCTAAGGTTGTATAAATTCAGAGGTTGCTTTGTTGTGAAAAATAAAGGTTGATTAAATTTTTTGAGGGAGATATAAGTGTATTAAAAATTAAATATTTTATTTTAATTTTTTGGTGATTAGAGTTTATGAAGTTGGATATTATAAGGTGTATAAGGACTTTGCTATGATTGTTTTTAAGTGTAGTGTTATGGTGAAATTATTAAATTGAATATTGTGAGTTTGGAGATTATAAGGTGTACATAAGGATTTGTTATTTTGTATGAAATATAATCTTTGAGAAATTTATTTTGTGGAGATCTTGAGAGAGGTTGTGGTAACCTAACCCTAGTGTTGGTAAAGAAAATTTTAATTGTGGTTAAGACAGGTTTTGAAGACATATCTTCATAAAAATAAAAGGTATGGGTAAATCTTCCTTGTGAGAAAAATATTGTTGGATTGGATGTTATGAATGCTAAGTTGGAGTGAAAAGGATTGTTTGATAAGCATTGTTGAGTTTGACTGTTATAGATTTTTTTGAGTAAAAGTTGATGATAAAAATCTTATTTGATAAGAACTTTTGGAAATATTGAATGAACCTTCATATGCATGATTAGGGTTTGAGAAATATCATGAGCATCATTGTTATGTAAGATTGTTTCATAAGT
Organism: Wollemia nobilis; assembly: GCA_028583015.1. Classification (NCBI taxonomy): domain Eukaryota; kingdom Viridiplantae; phylum Streptophyta; class Pinopsida; order Araucariales; family Araucariaceae; genus Wollemia; species Wollemia nobilis. The sequence continues at coordinate 17,255,444 of JAQPPZ010002226.1, forward strand.
ATTGTTGACTAAAATTTCATTGAGTGATTGGTTGAGTTGAGTAAGCTCTTGTGGAATCTTACAATACAAATTTGAGGTAAGTCTAGTGAATACTTGTTAAGCAGATTGAACAAGTTCTAGAGAGCATTTATAGGAAAATTAGTGTGAGATTTTATGGAATCTTACAAGGTAGATTTGAGACAAGTCTTTGAGAAGACTTGTGAGCAGAGTTGATTGATTGATTTGTTCAAACCTTGAGTTAAGGTTTGGGGCAGATCTAGAAGAGTTAATTTGTGATTGATTCAAGCTTTGTGTTAAGGCTTGAGGACAAATTTGAAGATAGAGTTTGGTGTAGATTTGAGGACAAGTTTGTGCTAGACCAGAGATAGATATTGAGCAGATTTATGATAGACTGAAGGACATAGTTTAGTATATATTTGAGATAGAGCTGAGATCTAGCTTTGGAGGTGACAAAGTATAGAGGATGATAGTCTTCAATGGATAGAGGTCCATTAACTAGGGAAATGAACATATATATTCTAAATGAGGGTAGGAGTCTTCAGTGGATAGAGATCCATAAGCCAGTGTAGTGGAGGTAACAGTTCTTCTAGAAGATTATTAGCTAGAGTAGAGGAGGATTTATCTTGTGGATAGAGATCCATGAATTTTATCAGGGGACCAGTCTCTCCTTTGGACAGAGGTCCATAAAATTTGTAATAGGGAAAGGATTCTCAAAAGAATTATTTGATAAAATTTTATAAGGAATATTTTCTTTGTGGAGTAGCCCACATTGGGTGAACCAAGTTAAATCATGTCTCTCATGTGTGTGATGCCTTTTGTGATGTTTACTACTTTAATATTGTTGATGTTATCATATGGATTGAAAAGAAAAAAGTTGTATCTTATACTATTCACTCCCCCTCTCAGTATAAGCACATGTTCTTCAATTGGTATCAGAGTCAGGGTTATGCATAGTGGCGAATATTCACCAATTGGGTTAATATTAGGATTTTCAAAATTATAAATTGGCGAATATGAGGACCCTCAACGTCGGCCCATTCGCATAAAATTTTTAGGACCAATTTTTTCTTAGGGTCAATTTGCCACAATATATATCCAAACATAGGTATATTTTTACTCGTTGGAAAGCTCTTTTCAAGCCTGATATAATGGTGGTGTTTTTATGAAGTTATAAGATGATTTAATAGGTAAAAAATAGCCCCAAATATGATATATATTTTAAGGCTTCAAATACCCCAAATTTTGGTATAAATATGCTCGATTTGATTTGCTTAGGATTCTCCATGATTCACCTTGATTTTGATTAGGATTCACCATTTTTTTACAAGTACATTTTGATTCCAACCCCTTATGCATAACCCTAATCAGAGTAGGTTTCTCTATGAAAAGACTAATATCTTAGAGGAAGATCCATCAGAAGCATAAATGACTTCAAAAAGTTTAGAAGAGATCAGGTTTGATATAAAAGAGAAATACTTTTATGCTCTCAGGAACCTTGAAAAGGTTAGAAAAAAATTCAAGTCTAAAGGATCAAATTCAGGAAAATGAAGAAGAAATGATAGAACTTCTACAAAATCTCACAGAACTCAAGATAAAAGTAGATGAGGGAAAGAAAACTAAACGGGATATGACAAATCTATTAAGATCAAGAGAAATAAAATGTGAAAGATTGGAAGCACAAATTGTTTATCTAAGGAATGAAGTTGAAAAATTCAAGGTACTACCAGATATAAAGTTTGGAAAACAGAAAGAGGAGCCAAGTCTTCAAGAAGCAGAAGCTTCAAAGAAAGATAAGTAAGTAACGTATACTCCAAAAAGAAAATATCTCAGGAAGGAAGAAAGGAAAGAAAAACCATAGACAAGAGTTAATCACAAAAGGAGAAGCTCTCAAATGCAATCTCAAAGGCATCCAAATAGGTTACATAATTTCTTCCATGACTATTTTTTCTTGTAACAAATATGATCATAAAGTTGTACATTGCACTAGTTATATGAAAAATGATGTCAATAGAAATTTCAACTCTTTTACACCTCTTATGAATAATGATATCATATGTTACAAATGCAATAACTTTGGGCACAAGTCTAGATGGTGCAAAATGATACTTCCTGAGTCTAGTAAAAGGAATACAACTTCAACAAATAGGAAATATAAAAAGAGGAATGAAAAGGCTAGATCAGTATTAGTTCAAATACCACTTGATGCTCAGGATAAAGAAGAACAATGGTATATTGATAACGGTTGTTCTAGACACATGATAGGAGATAAACCCAATTTTATTGAACTAAAAGAAACCAATAGAGGATCAGTAAGTTTTGGTGACAATGGATCAGCAAAAAATGGTGGAAGAGCAACTTTGAGTTTAGATAATGGGAAAACAAGAACATAAAATATACTATATATAAAAGGGTTAAAATATAATCTTCTAAGTGTAAGTCAACATTGTGATCAAGATAATATGGTTAAATTTCACCCAGATAGATGTGAGATAAGAAAATTATAAATTGGAAAAGTCATTGCAAATGCAAGTAGAACTCCAAACAATCTATATATGCTTAGTGAGATAAAAGTGGAAAAGTGCTTTCTATCACAAGAATATGAGAATTGGTTGTGGCATATAAAATTGGGTCACTTGAATTTTGACAACATAGTCAACATAAGCAATAAGAAGGTTGTCATAGATTTACCCAAGCTAAGAAGTCCGTAAAATACAATCTTTAAACCTTGTCAACATGGAAAGAAAACTAGAACAAACTTTAAATCAAAGGAATATATGTCATGTGAGCCATTAATTCTAATGCATACTGATCTATGTGGTCCTACCAGAACACAGAGTATTCAAGGTGATATTTACTTCATATTGTTTATATATGATTACTCTAGAATGGTTTGGGTAGATTTCCTAAAATATAAGTCAAAAGCATTTGAAAAATTCAAAGCATTTAAAAGAACTGGTTGAAAATGAAACTGGCAAGAGTATTAAGTGTTTGAGATATGAAAAAATGAGGAGAATTTACCTCAAATTAATTTGTATATTTTTGTGAAAAACATGGAATCAAGAGAGAATACTCAGCTGTAAAAACTCGACTAAATGGAGTAGTTGAAAGGAAAAATAGGACGGTTAAGAATATGGCTAGAGCTATGTTGAATGAGTCCAATATTTTAGATGGATTTTGGAGGGAAGCAATCAACGCAGTATTATATATAATCACTAGGGCTCAAATAAGGTTAAACCATCACAAGACTTCATATGAGCTTTAGAAGGAAGACCGACCACTGTAAAACACTTCAATATTTTTGGAAGCAAGTGCTACATAAGACGGGAAGATAAAAACTTGGGTAAGTTTGACCTACGATGTGATGAGGGAATTTTTCTTGGTTATTCTACTAAGAGTAAAGCTTATCAATGCTTCAACAAGAGAACATGTACTATTGTAGAAAGTATAAATGTAAAAATTGATGAGAAGATAGATTCAAGAGAACCAGTTCAACAAATTGTATATCAGGAAGATAAAAGTTGTCAAGAAGAGTTTTGTGAGGAATCAGATGAAGAAAAGGAATAAATACAAAGACTTCTTCCTAAAACTCCATCTAGATATGTACATAAACATCATCCAAAAGATCTAATCATTGGGAATACAGATGAAATATAGACAAGGAGAAGGATAATAACACCATCTCAACAAGTAAATTTTTCTTTGTTATCTAATATTGAGCCAAAAGACTTCAAACAGGCAAGTGCTGATAAGTTTTGGATTAAATAAATGGATGAGGAATTAGATAATATAGAGAAAAGCAAGACTTGTGAACTTTTTCAACAACCAAAGGATAAAAATGTGATTGGCACAAAATGGGTATTCAAAAATAATTTAAATGAAGATGGACATGTAGTCATTAATAAAGCAAGTTTGGTGTGCAAAGGTTATGCATAGGTAGAGGGAATTGACTTTGATGAGATATTTGCTCCAGTTGCACGACTTGAAGCCATAAGAATGTTCTTAGCCTTATGAAGTTTTAAAAACTTCAAGGTATATCAGATGGATGTTAAGTCAACATTTCTAAATGGTGTTCTAGAACAAGAAGTTTATATTGAACAGCCAAAGAGATTCATATTAACAGATAAACCAGATCATATATGCATGTTGAAGAAGATACTACATGATCTAAAATAGGCTCCTAGAGCATGGTACATAATATTGGATAAGTATCTTCAGGAACAAGGATTAGGAAAAGGAATAGTGAACAACAACTTATACATCAAAAATGAAGGAAATAATCTATTAATTGTGGTTGTTAATGTTGATGACATTATTTTTTGGGGGAACAATGATAATATGTGTAAAGAATTTACAAAGAACATGTAGAATGAATTTGATATGTCTATGCTTGGTGAGTTATCCTTATTTCTTGGACTTTAGGATTCATAATTAGAGAAAGGATTATTTCTTTCACAAACCAAGTATATAAAAGAGATGCTAAAGAAATTTAAGTTAGAAGATTGCAAACCATTACGTATCTCCATAGTTACAGGATGTAAGTTAAGTATGATGAATCTATAGAGGTAGATCAGAGATTATACAAATCTATGATCGGAAGCTTGTTGTATGTCACAGCTACAAGACTGGATATCATGCAGTAAGTGGTATTAGTGGTAAGGTTTCAAGAAGCACCTAATAAAACACATGTGGCAGTAGTAAATAGGATTCTCAGATATCTAAAAGGGACTAGGATTTTGGGCTTTGGTATCCCAAAAGTGATAATTTCACACTCACAACATATACAAATGTAGATTGGGCTGGCAGCATTGATGACAAAAAAAGTATAAGTGGAGGAGCATTCTTTCTTGGAGACTGTTTAGTCTCTTGGTTAAGTAAGAAACATCCATCAGTATCCTTATCTATAGTAGAAGTAAAGTATATTGCAGTAGTAGCCAATTGTAAACAGGTATTATGGATGAAGTGAACTATAGAAGACTTCAAGATAAAATATGATCATCTTATTCCTATATTATGTGATAATACAAGCTATAAGTATCTCATAGAATCCAGTGATGCACTCTAGGACAAAGCATATTCCGATCAAGTATCATTTTCTGAGAGAAAAAGTGACAGATAAACATGTCAGGTTGGAATATGCTACTACAAAGGAGAAGATAGCAAACATCTTCACTAAGCCACTTTCAAAAAATACTTTTGAGTATCTTCGAGGAAAACTAGGAGTAATACTCCCACCCCCAGAATTAACCACCTCAAGAGGAGGTGGGGTAGGGGCTAAGCTAAGAGTTTCATTCTTAGCCTCGAGCCCCAAAGGTGATGCTTTGCCATTGATGTCAAAAGGGGAGATATTTGAGTAAGGGGGAGAGATTTGATTTAAGGGGAGAGCATTGAGTCAAGGGGAGCAATTTCCCAAGGGGAGTAGAACAGAAAAATGTTAAGAAAATGGTAAAAGGTAATTGGGTTACCATAAATGACAAATGGGAAGATTGTTGGAAATATGAGCAAGTTTTTTTGTCATTAATGTCAATAAGTCAGCACCAATGAGTGTCAGTTTTAGTTAGCAACATCAGTTTTAGGTTTCGTAATCAAGTGCAAAAGGAAGTGTTTTCCTAGGTGGTCATATCAGGTTTAAAGGGAAAAATAAAGGCCCAAGCCAAATAATATTATAATAATTTATTATAATATTAAAAGTGCAAGACCCAAAGAGTTAATTAATTATAATAGTTTTATTATAATTTAATTTATAAATTAATTTAATTAACTTTTAAAGTTATTAATTTAATTGTAAATTAATTATAATTTAATTATAAGTTAATTTATAAATTAATTAAGCTAACCCTAAAGATAGGGTTATAAATTTTATAATTCAAATTTTTGAATTAATCTCATCGACGTAGTCCAAGACATCACTCTATGCATATAAATAAGGGAAGAAACCCAAGACATTAATTATCCATGTGATCGATTGCAATCTAAAGTATTTTGTGCACAAAGAGGAAGAGAATAATTCATATTTTTTTTGAAGGTTTAATGAAACAAAGAAAAGGGTAATAGTGGGGAGCCCACTTCACATCCCTAAGCGCCTGGTAGCGCGGTTGGAAGTTGGTGACTGTGCTAGGACGTTCCAAACACAATGTCAAGGGTTCGAGTTTTGTGGTGTTTATTTTGCGAGCGGAGGAAGTTTTTTTATTGCGCCATCAAGGAAGGTTCAAAGGGAAGGTGGTACCTTTTCCTTTGTGTGGAGGCATGTAGCTCACGTGGTGAGCGTACACCTTGCTAAGGTGCTTGGAGGGGTGAGGTTAGGTGTTTGAAACCCGTCGAAAGTGTTTTTCTAGGCAAAAAAGGTATGCATCGATTTTGATTTTATTGCTAAGGTTGTATAAATTCGGAGGTTGCTTTGTTGTGAAAAATAAAGGTTGATTAAATATTTTCAGCGAGATATAAGTGTATTAAAAATTAAATATTTGATTTTAATTTTTTGGTGATTAGATTTTATGAAGTTGGAGATTATAAGGTGTATAAGGACTTTTCTATGCTTGTTGTTAAGTGTAGTGTTATGGTGAAATTATTAAATTGAATATTGTGAGTTTGGAGATCATAAGGTGTGCAAAAGGATTTCTTATTTTGTATGAAAGATAATCTTTGATAAAATTATTTTGTGGAGATATTGAAAGAGGTTGTGGTAACCTAACAACCCTAGTGTTGGTAAAAAAAAATTGATTTTGGTTAAGACAGGTTTTGAAGACATATATTCATCAAAATAAAAGGTATGGGTAAATCTTCCTTGTGAGAAAATTATTGTTAGATTGGATGTTATGAATGCTAAGTTGGAGTGAAAGGGATTGTTTGATAAGCATTTTTTAGTTTGATTGTTAAATGTTTTTTTGAGTAAGAGTTCATGATAAAAACCTTGTTTGATAAGCATTATTGGAAACATTGAATGAACCTTCTTATGCATGATTAGGATTTGAGAAATATCATGAGCATCATTGTTATGTGAGATTGTTTGATAAGTATTGTTGACTAAAATTTCATTGAGTGATTGGTTGAGTTGAGTAAGCTCTTGTGGAAGCTTGCAATACAAATTTGAGGTAAGTATTTGTGAAGATTTGTTAAGCAGATTGGACAATTTCTAGAGAGGACTTGTGGATAGATTAATGTGAGGTTTTATGGAAGCTTACAAGGCAGATTTGAGACAAGTCTTTGAGAAAACTTGTGAGTAGATTTTATTGATTGATTTGTAAGAAAACCTTGAGTTAAGGTTTGGGTATATCTAGCAAAGTTAATTTTTGATTGAGACAAGCTTTGTGGTAAGCCTTGAGGACATATTTGAGGATATATTTTGGTGCAAATTTGAGTACAGGTTTGTGCTAGACCAGAGATAGAGATTGAGAAGATTTATGCTAGATCAAAGGACAAAGTTTAGTGGAGATTTGAGACAAAGCTGAGAGCTATATTTGGAGGTGATAGAGTTGAATAACACAAGCTTATACTGAGAGGGGGGGTGAACATTATAGCACCCAATTTTTAATTTCTTTCCAAACCAATATCAATTAGTGTCCTTAATTACAATAACCAAATATAGCAGTGTGCATTAATGACACAAATAGCAATAATAAGCAAGAGCACAAATCACCAGACACTATTGAGATACAAGATTTAACATGGTTCCCCCAATGTGGGGTAGTCCACAAGATAATCTCCTTATACTATTTTATAAATAAATAGGGATCCTTATCCCAATACAAATGATTACTTTGATCTGCTCAAAGATAGGCTATCCACTAATCTGCTTAGGTAGGCAATCCACTAATCTAATCAGCAAGGCAATACACTAATTTGATCAGTTAGGCAATCCACTGATCTGCTCAGCTAGGCAATCCTGATCTACTCAAGTAAGCAATCCACTGATCTACTTCAGCAAGCTCACCAAGAACCTACTCAAAATCTACTCCAGCAAGCTCACCAAGAACTTTCTCAAATCTGCTCCAACAAGCTCAGCAAGAACTTGCCTAGATCTACTTAGCAACCTCACCAAGAACTTGCTCAAAATCTACTCCAACAAGCTCACCAAGAACTTGCTCAAATATGCTTAGCAAGCTCACAAATAACTTGCTCAAAAATATGCTTAGCAATATCACAAATAACTTGGTCAAATATATCCTAAATATGTCCACAAATATATCCCAAAATCCTTCTCAAAGTCCCAATCAATCATGCACAAAATTTGCCTCAAATCTATCCAGAAATCTATCCCAAAAGCCTTCTCAAAGGCTCAATCAATCATGCACAAAATTTGCCTCAAATTTGTCCAAAAATTTGTCCCAAAAGCCTTCTCAAAGGCTCAATCAAACATGCTTAAGAGGCACTTAAATCTCATCCACAAATATATAAAGGCAAGGCTCAATGATGAACTCAATAATGAATGGCAATGCACTCTTCAATGGATGACAACAATGATCCACAATGATCTCAACTCAAATCAATCTCAACTCAACTCAAATCAAATTAATCTCAACTCAGCTCAATATTATAGAAGCATAAAGAGAATTTTTAGAGACTCAATATGTTCTATTCACAAACTCAATTTCTTTCTCAACTCAAACTCAAATCAAATGAGAATATAGAAGTTTATTTCATGTAACTTGAACAACCACTTCACACAATCACTTGACTAGGTTCAATCAACTCAACTCAACCAATCACCTTAAGGAACAACTTTTTCTCACAAACCCTAGTTCAAGCATGAATCAATCAACTCAAAATGTTTCCAACAATACTCAACAATAACTCTCACATAACAATGATACTCATGTTCTCCTCTAACTCAAGTTAAGTTCTTTGTACAAGCAATGGGCTTCAACAAAAATGCTTATAAAATAAGGTTTAATCACAACTCTCAAAAGAAACCACAATCAATCCTTTTCTCTCCAATTATATTTTAGAAATCAACCACCATAAACAAAGTCAATGGAGAATATTGCTCATACCTTTTTGATGCCTTATTAATTTTCCACTATATCTACCACACTCAACAAATTTTATTTTTCAAATTTCAATAGGGGTTAGATATCTTGATTAATAACACAACAATAATATCCAAATAACACCTTATTACTCCTACTAAATAAAATACACCATGTCCCCTCATGAAATAATTAATCCCCTTTGAAAAAGAACAAAGCAACCTTCACTTTTGAACCCCTTTACAAAATCATAAATATATTTTTACACACACTTTATTTCTCCCTCTAAGCAAGTTAATCAAATAGCCCTCGAAATAATCTTTCCAACGATATATAATATATTATACTTCCAAAAGGAAAATCACCAAAAATCTCTCTTTTTCTTAAAGTGCATCACAACCCTTATTTCTCCTAGGGTAACTTTAGAAAAAAAAAATATTAAAAAGAATATTAAATTACCTTTGTACTTGACGATATTTGATCCCTCAATGCCTCCTTGCTCAGTTCCTTAACTGTGGCTAATCTGCCACACAAGCTATAGGCTCATTTGGGAGGGAAAGGCACCATGTGCTTCAAAACACTCCTCCCTCTCACGTAAACCAAAAATGCTTCATGTGCTCTTTCTTCCAATGCCTTCTAATGCAGCCAAGGGGATTCGAAACCTTCACATTCATTCTACCAGTTGCCTTAGCCAAAATCCAATTTCCAATGCACCACACTACCCAAGGTGACTAGGGTTTCACACATCATCCGATTTATTCTTCACTTCCATCACTTAACCCTCTTTTGCATGAGCTCTTTTCGCTTTCCAACAATCACATTAATTCATGATAGCGAGCTTAGGATTGATAAACCTTAGGCATCCTTTTATATAGTTTTCTCCCTAATATTCGACGACGTCAGTGGATTACTTTTATTTTTAATTTTAAAATTTTAATTTTAATTTTAAATAATTTCAAATTTAAACTAAATATTTAAAATTAAATATCTCCATCACCGTGGCACATTTTTCGGTGAAACGAAAAGACAACTTGGGTTTTAATAAAAACCCATTTCAAATCTACCATTCATGGTTTTAAATAAAACCTTTTATTTTGCATGCCTTGGTTTTCACAAAAAACCTGTATATATCCATGCTCTCCAAAATATCATAAATGATTATTTATGAAGTGCTTTTGCCACCAAAACTCAATGTGATCCATTTGACATCAATGATCATGTGACATCAATGACAACATAAAATAACTCAAATTGCCAACAAGATTATAGAGGATGATAGTCTCCAGTGGATAGAGGTCCATTATCCAAGGCAGTGAAGACAAGTCTTTTAAGTGAGGGCGGGAGTCTTCAGTGGATAGAGATGCATAAGCCAGTGTAGTAGAGGCAACAATTCTTCTAGAATATCATCATATAGAGTAGAGGAGAAGGAGTTCTTCTATAAATAGAGATCCATGAACTTGACTACGGGACCAGTGTCTCCTTTGGATACAGGTTCATAAACTTTGTAATAGGGAAAGGATTCCCAAAAGAATTATTTGAGAAAAAATTATAAAGAATATTTTCTTCGTGGGGTAGCCCACATTGGATGAACCATGTTAAATCATGTCTCTCATGTGTGTGATACTTTGTGTGATGTTTACTAGTTTAATATTGTTGATGTTATCATATGAATTGAAAAGAAAAATGTTTTACCTTATACTTCTCACCCCCCTCTTAGTATAAGCACATGTTCTTCATGAATGGAGTAGTGTGGGCTATTTATACCAATAACAAAACAATAATAACATTAATGAGTTTAACCTAAGCTAACATAATAATAGGTATTAGGGTTAATTACATGTTATAAAGTGAGTTTAACAATAACAATATTTACTATAACAAATAGTGGTAACATAATAAAATATTATAATAAAATAAATATAATTATACAATGCTTACCCTTAGGCCTATACAAGATTCCATCATTTAATATGAACCTTACTCATGTTAGATTACACTTTCAACAAGATTATCCTTTGCACATATGTTAGGATTATTATCATCATAGTTTAAGTGGTAGGTGAATTAATGTGGTTACAAGTATTACTCATAAGGTTCATAGGTCAAAGTCAATTTAAAGGGTTGTTATCTTTAAAAGGCTCGTGATTCCAAGTTACTTGTTATCCATATATGGGCAGCAATTATGCCTTAATTGGAAATACAATGTATTTAAATATCATTCAATTGTAATGCAAGATTATTGAAGCTTTAAATATCATCAATAGTATAATAATAGGTAGAAGGAAGAGACACCTCTCCTTTTACTTTGATCTAGAGAAACCATAAAGACAATCTTTTGAAAAGTCTCAAGGTACATAACTCTACCAAGGACTAGTGGGATTGTACCTCCAAACAATAGGTCTTAGAATTGATAATCCTATCAAAATACCAATCTAAGCACCAGAAGAATGATCTTTCTATATTGGAGAGACATCATCAAGAAAAATAAGCTTTCAATGAACTCAATCAAATCCTAAGTAAGAGTTATAATTTTAACATGAAGCACACAACTATTATACCATTATGATATTAATGATTTAATTACAAAACTAGTAGTTTATAGGTAACTCTACCTTCTCTACGATAAGAGCATGTCTCATGTAGTCAATACAATTATAAAAATATTTAAGAAAACAACAAAAGGAATTTGTGGATGTCTAATTTTAGTACCCATATTAACTATAATATGATGAACCTATGCACATAAACCAAATACCTAATATTATTACCCATGTTAATTTCAATATGAGGAATTTGTGAGTATCAAAAGGAAGCATGTGTCCATGTTAGCCCGATGTATCCAAGATAATATACAAATTGTATCATGAGAATATCATTAATTGAGAGTACATATAACATAGATAGTAATTTTGGTAATTTGTATCATCAACTCAAGGTATTTTCCTCCTGAGAAAATATTTTGACTAAGACTACATCAAAGTCATAAATAGATGCAAAGACATACCAAGAAAAAGTAGATATTAAATTATGTTGCTTTTCCTAATACTTTCTATAACATAGGTAGTTCTTTCAAGGATACCATGTGCATCTAGAACACCATAAATACCACAATATTCAGACCAAAATATGATAGAATAAATCTATAGAGGTGTTAGAACCAAAAAATACTTGATGAAATTTTTAGCATTTCCATCAAAATCTTGGTATAGTGTGAAAGTATTTTAACCCTAAAAGTTACGAAAGTTCCTTAAAACCATCTATAAACATTGCAAAACTATGCAAGAGAATAGATATTTACTTTGAAATAATCCAATAGAGATACATATTTGGTCCTTACCAAATAATATATTCCACCATCAATACATTATTTTGTTGAAAAAAAGTTGAAATATTTCAACCATATTCTCTAAATCTCAGTAAGCAAAGCTAGTCTATGAGTTCCACTAAGGTAGAAAAGCAAAAATACTATACTTATCCTACACAACTATAATGATCTCCATCGACATACAAATATGAGCATATATTTAAGAATAGAGTCACAATAAGCATACCAGTTCATCTAAAAGGAGCAGTGAAGATTGACTCAAGAAGTTGCAAGATTGAACCAAAAAATATAATCTTTTATAAAGATTAAAATTGGATTATCTCGTCATATCTACCCATTCAATTTCCTATACATGTAGTGGTTGGAGTTAAATTCAACATTCTTGGCCAAAGATAAATCAAAATTATTTGTATTTATCACACAATGAATGTGGAAAGGCTAATTAAATCTTATATTTTGTTGTTGTTCTTCTTCTATTGAATGCAAGTAAATAAGTAAAGGTGCCAATACTATTTTAAAACATAAGCATATTTTGAAGAATATTCCAATTGGAAAAGAAAAAACCACCTATATTATTCTTCCTAGTGAGACTAATTCTCACAAATTGATGCATTAATCAAGTTATAACTTTATATACACTCATCAAAAATTAGTTTTTGAGGTTTTTCAGTGGAAATAGATTTTTCTAATTTTGTAAATGTTTAAAATAGCCAGTGATGCACCAAAGTTCTTATTGCTTAACTCTCAGCTATTGCAAAGAGATAACTATTCTAATTGGAATATAAAACTTAGAATTCAACTAGAGTTCAAAGAATATTGGAATGTAATGAATGGATCCACTACCTATCCTCAACAAGGTGAAAAAGACAAAATAAAATTTGAAAAATTAGATAGAAATACCAAGTTGATTATCATGTTTAATGTCATAGATGAATTCAATTCATATATTTGTGATTTGACTATAGATAAAGAGGCATATGATAAGATTTAAATAGTTTTTGAAGCAAAGAACAAGAACTAGATCTTATTCCTCTAGAGCTAGATCCATTATTTGAAGATAAAAAATGGAGAAAAATGTGAGCCATTTTTTAGGTGAATTGTTGAGCTATAAGCATCAATACAAGCCTTAAGAGAAAAAAATTTTGATGATACACTTGTTCCCATTATTTTTACATCTCTCTATTTATAGTAAATGTGTTCACAATAACTTTGAATGTCATAGAAAAACACCAAAATTCGACAAGTTAGTGAACCCACTTCAAAAAATAGAGGTCTTGTAATTATATCAAGATTAAGAACAAGTTGTTACAAATCAAAGAGGAAAGTAGCCATTCATGAGAGGCACAAAACCTTTATTCCAACAACAAATAAGCAATCCTTGCATGTAAAGGATGTTTGAAATTTATAGAAAATATAAACATATAATGAAGGGATGTTGGCATAGCCCCTTCACAAATGGGTCTTCTTATCAAGCAATGAATCCACAATAAAATAATACATCAATGGATGCAAATTGGAAAGTGATGCATCAACAACACAACAATGTTGGACAACAATTCTAGAGGAGAAGAAAATATCACTCTAAAGAAGAGAACCATATTTTTATTACTCAACTAAGTAAATCAAATGATGATTAGACAAATCTTCTACATGATGATTAGACAAATCTTCTACATGATGATTATAATCATGATTCTTCAAAAAAAAAAAAGTCCATTATCTATGCCCTCAATTAAATAGTGAATACTCAAGTGTAGACAATAAATATAAGGTCTAAACAACTCTAGTAGATGATGATTAAAATAATATCAATACCATTACCAAATCAACATCAATTAATTATCTCAAGTCACAGGAAAAATATTAGTGGTATTACATTATTTGGTACCGTGAGTACCATTGTATGTATTTAAATTAGGGAGTGTGTTTATTATTTAGTATGTTTTAAGGTATAAAGAGTGTTGATGTTTCATATAATCAAGTGTGACCTATGAGTAAAAGGTGTCATGTATGTAAGTGAAGAGTTGTGTGAGGTGTCTTGTGTCAAGTAGAGAGTTATGTAGTCATGAGAGAATTTATCATTATGTAATATGTGAGACTCATTATGTAAAGGGAGAAATATGAGAATTCAAGATTCATACATGTGAAGAGTCTCATGTGAATATATATTTAATATAAATATATTATGTATGGAAGTGGCAATGCATTTATGCATGATATAGTAGATTTTATCAATAATATTTTAGTGTTTTATGTGTTCATTATTATGTGAAAAATATTGTAAGATCCTATGGAAATTATATTACATGTTAAGAGGTGATTTGCTAACAGTGATATTAGAGCACCTTTGGTTAACCTTATATAGGGTGGAAAAAGAGAAAGAGTAAGAATATTGAATGGAGAAGAACATCAATTTGCTATGGAATTGAAGAAGGATCATTGAAGTTGGTACTAGAGCTATGGTGGAGAGATTGTAGAGTTTGAAATAGATAATAGTGAGAAGATTATATTTTTGAAGGAGTCAAGTCTTGTAGAAGAAAGGTCCATGTTTGCATAACACAAATAGTGAGAATGTCATTTTTATGAGAAGCAAAGAATTCAAAAGGAAGGCTCATAGTTGCATTGAAGTTATTAATGATATTATAAAGATGCATCTATAAATATTGAATATTGAAGAAGAAGAGAAAGAATATATGTAAGAAGTAAGAAGTTGGGTTGAGGTCACCTGAATATTAAAGAAAATAAGGGTTGATGTTACATAATGTTGATAATAACCAACAAAAAACATGTTGCAAATTGTAGAATATTGGAGAAGAACAATTGTTGGGTAAGGCATATTTATTGATTTAAAAAAAAAAAAAGTTATTTTATTGAAAACAAAAAGTTTTTGAAAGAAGGATGAATTAATATTGTTGTTGGGATATATAAGAACAATATTTTTGAACAATGAAATTTTATGGGAGTTATAAAAAGAATTTAAAAAACTGAAGAAAGAAATAATTGATTTGATTGGAGTGAAGAAGAGTTATTAAAAGATTACAAAAAAAGATTAATCATATTTTGAAGAACAAAGAAAAATTGTAGAGGTGATAGTGTTGGAGAAAGCATATTTACAAACAACAAATATTGAAAGCTTGTTGGAGAATGTTGAAGAAATTATGAGAAGATGAAGAGCACCTGAGAACTGTTAAATGTGAAAATATAATTGGAGAATACCATAAATGGTTCTAGTGCTACTATGGATTCACTTCCATACAAAGCTACAATCACCAAGAAAATATTACCAACATTACATTACTAAGTATTCACTTGGTGTTGACAGAAGGAAGGCATTAAGAAACAACCATGATGTTCATATTTATAAGAACCAAAGTAGACAAATTTTGTTATATTTTTTTATCAAGTACATGTAATAGCTAGCCTTCAAAATTAAAATGTAGGTCATAATCATATAATAAAATTAACATATGCATTACGATTAAAGAGAATATTGAAAAGGTTTATGAATTTAACGAGGAAAATTTGAAAAGGAAACAATGATATTTGGAAGAGAAACATTTTTAGAATACCGGATAATATTTTTTTTAGAAAAATCTAGAATATATTAATTTATTAATCAGAACATTACAATATTATGGTGTTAATATTATTCACTAGCTAAAAAACAAAATGAGGTGGATAAGGAGTAAGACATCTATAACTAAATATACATAAGAATAGAAGCTTTTAGCAACAAAAAGACTATAGTTATATCTTGCTACAATACACCAAATATCAGCATTCATCTATATGAGAGTTTATTATATGGAGAAATTTTGGGCGTGTCTTTCATGATATATTCAGAAGTCTTCAAAGAATAAATAGAAGTAATCAAAACTTGAACTTGTTAACTACCTTCTTTTTAGTTTCTTGTTGGACCTTCTGAAGATCCTTAACCATATGATAAAGTTGATGAAGTATGTCAATAACATCTCATGGTGTGTTGGAAGTTCCATAGACTTGGGAATGAATGTGTCCCACATGTAACAAAAGATCAAAGGTCAATTATGCTTAAACTATATTCCATGGGGGAGTAAATCTAGTAAACACCTTTTTGTATTTGCACTTCCAAATGTGCTTGAGAAGGATGAGTCTACAAACATCCCAAAGTTTGGGGCACTAATCCAACTAAGAAAAAATTAGTAGAGATAGCTTCCAAGATCAAGTGAAATATGGAAAGAAAATATTATAAGACATCCCAAAACTATTTAGCCATGCCATAAAACTAAAACAAGTGAATTAGAGTTTCTAAAGCATTAAAAAAATTACATTGAGGGGGAATGTGTAAATCGTTTCCAAACTTTCAGAAGTTGGAAGTTTTTGATGAAAAAACCACCATCCAAGAAGTTGAGTTTGGGATTCAACAGGAAATTTCCAAATATAAGTAGCAAGAAACTACCATTGGATATTGGTAAAATTCACTTCCCACTTGACATTGAGCTTAGAGTCTAAATAAGGAGGACACAAAAGATTTTTGTATATCCAAAAAGAAGTAATGGAAGAGATTATATGACTATTAATCCAGCTCTATTCATTCCATATATTATGGGTAGTTGTTCTAAATTTTAAAAGGACATCACAAGGAATGGAAGCCACAACTAGGCCATAAGACTCTTTGAACCTATAGGGAAGGGAATAATAATTGCATATTTGATTCCAAGTAAGAATAGAGCAACTACACGGATCCTAGATATCTCTAATTCTATTAATACCTTTCTTCAAAAAAACTAGACCTTGAAAAACATTATATAAAGCTAAAGGTTTATAATTATGGAGGATAAGTTTATTCCAACAAATACTATTTAGACAAATGCTCAGACCATGTTTTAAGGAGTCAGACTTCCAAACCAATAAATGAGAAACTGATTACGAAGCTTTCTATTTTTGGGTAACTGGAATATATCCTTTAATCATAAATTAAGGTGCATTAAGGACATTATCCTCCCAAGGGGTTTATTTTTATTTACCTTTGTGAGTAGCTAGAGAGATTCTATAATGAAATAGGTGTTTCTAATTTTCATCACTAGTGATGGCTCTAGCAACCCATTTTGCAGATAAAATTTTACTTTGGGTAAAAGGATCAATGATGCCTAGACATCATAAAGCCTTGGGTTGAGTACAAAGCTTCCATCATATAGCAATAATTCCCACATATCCATCCCATTTGGTCCATAAATATTTATGAATAGACTGAGTTAATTTGTTATACGATACCTTGGGAACCATCTAGAAAGAGGAGTAATAAACATGAGAGGTTGCTATAATTTTATTCACAACTTGAATTCTTCTTGATAAGGAAAGAATTTGTGTTGGTCAATCATTAAATTCCTTTAAATTCTTTCCATAATCTAGTTCCACATATCCTTAGGAGAGATATTAATCCCAAATAGAATTCCTAAATAATGCACAATCATACCATGAGGGAGGATCTTCCACTTAGTGAATGAGTTGCAACCACGAGGAGAGAAAGAGGTATAGAAGACTTTAGCTTTAGAGTCATTGATACGAGAGCCAAATATGTCACAAAATAGTTATACAATATCTTTAGTTGTATCCATCTTTTATTGGGTATTTTGAATAAAAATAAGGAAATCATTAGCAAAAAGTGAGTTAAGAGCATTCTCATCCCTAAGAAGCTTTATACCTTGAATGAGGTCATGATCATTTGAATGAGTCTTATGAAGAAGATAACCAAGAGCATCAGTAGCCAAAACATACAACAAAGAAACAAGGAGGTAATACGATCTAATAAAACGTTGAAGAGAGAAGGAGGTGGAAAGAGCTCCATTAACTTAAACACAAGCTGAAGCATCACTAAAGAGCATACCAATTTGGCTATAAAAATTTTGACCGAAACCAAGCCAAAAAAACATATTAAGAATAAAATCGCATATGATTCTATCATAAGCTTTGTCAAAATCTAACTTAACCAAGAAAGCATCTTGATTGGAGTTGATAGTCCATTGCAAATTTTCCTAAAAAATCATAAGATTATCTAAACTATAACGCCCTTTAAGAAAAGAAGATTATTGTGGGTAAACAATTGCTTGAGCAACAATTTTAATTTTTAAAGCTATAGCTTTAGATATGATCTTGTACAAAATATTGAGGAGGGTAATAGATCTCCAATTGGAGATTTTTCTTCTTTTTTGTTGAGTAAATACTTCTTATACATATACATATCCATTGTAGGGGTTGAACCCGAGTCACATTACCGATAATGCAAGTGGCATACTTGCCAGTAGACCACATCACACGGATGATTGGAGATTTTGTTATGAGCCATAACTTTAGAAATCAACTTGATAAGCCCTATATTGATATAATATTTGAGAGAACTATTATGAAGAGCTTCCAGGTAAACATGATGAATATTAGAGGAAATAATATGTCAATTTTTTTATAAAACTCCACTGGGATACCATCCAAGCCAGGAGCTTTATCACTTTTCATAGAAAAAATGGTAGTTTGAAGATCATTTACAAAAAGAGAATATTCAAGTTGATCCTGAATAATGGGGTATACTAGGGAGGAAATATGTTCCTACACATATTCTATTAAGATACATTGGATGTCATCTCTTGGCTCCATTGTAAAAATTCAAGAGAAATAAGCTACAAAAATATTCATGATCTCTTTAGAGTTGAAAAAATAATGATCTGAAGGGTCCTCCAACTCAGTGATCCTTTCCAAAATATTCTTATGTTTGACATAGTCAAAAAAATTGGTTCCCTTATCTCCTTGGGAGATCCAATTGAGGCAAGATCTAACATGTGCCCCTCTAGCATGGTAAGACTCATAAACTCTAGCTTGATTTTCAACATTAGCTAGATCACATTGAATAACAATGTTAGTAGGGTCTTTCATAAGCATGGAACGAAGATGAGATATCTCCTTATGAAGACGACTCTCTTGAATCTTCTTCCTCCCGGCAACAGAGCGTCCATACCATATAAAGTAAGAAATGGTATTAAAAATAGTTGTTTCAAACCATTTTATCTAAGCCAATATTACCAGTTGGTCTAAGAAATCTATTCCAAACATGTTCTACGAGGTGGCAATAGGAAAGACTTTCAAGGTTGGATACATTTTATTTGAAAGGAAGCGGCATGGAATTAAGGAAGATAGAAGAAGTTTGGATATAATATAAGATAGGAAGGTGATCAGACAAAGTAGTGTGAGAAAGGACACAAACTTACTCGTGGATGGAGAATTTATCTAGGAAATAATTACTAAAATAAAATCTTCCCAAAGAGACAAGCTTCCTAGTAGAACCTTGATTATAATTACACCATATAAACCAATTATAAATATGAGAGAAAGCTGTACCAAAAAAAAAAGATCATGCACACCTAAGTGATTACGACAAGACAACCAACTACCAAATTCAACACTAGAAAGGGGTCTACTACCAATTCATGGTGCAAATTTCAAAAAAAGAATTAAGCTATACATCATACATTATGATAGGTATTTGAGGTGAGTAAAGAAGTGTTAAATAAAAACATCCACTATAAAAATCATCTCACATGATGTATAACCTTCTAAAAATAATTTATAATGATTATTTAATTTCCACTTAAAAAATTAGGTAATGGTTATATTTCTTTTTATCTACAACTTAGTTTCTCGTTGATCTCCTCAAGCGTACGCATCATTGCATTTAAAGCTTTTCCATAAGCATCGCGTGTAGTATTTATTCAATATCAGTGGAAGTAGTGATTGGAATATAAAAAGTCTTACCGTGTTATATAATATAAACTTTCTTTACATCTCATCTTAATTTAAACCCATTTGCTCGTGTCCAACCACTTAACTACTAAGGGCGGGTGCAAGGCTACATCGTCGTCCGTTCTGGTTTTTTAATTCATTATAGGCCATTTTCTTAAGAGTTAAAGAAAAACAAAAAAAAAAACAAACCGTGCCCGTTGGAAAAAGCACGTCTAATCTTCTAAAATAAACTTTCTCGATAAAACCTTGATGCTGAGTTTGAATTGCGAATCAGTCTTATATATAGATACATACAAATCATAGGTGATTGGATGTCCACCAGAAATTATTTAAGAAATACACTGAAACAATAAAACAACCCTTGATCCTGATCATCGATTTGCTCCCAAGCCACGGTCTTGGCAATTCAGTAGCGCTGGTTCCACGCAAGCGATGCTGCAACCACAATATTTGCGATTTTAACAAAACCAATTATAGTAAATTGGAGAGAACACAAACAACTAGAAGTAATGTCGTACTAACCTTTGGTGGACAACGTCCAGTTGCTATCTTGGCTGATGGCCCAGAAAAAGTAACCCAGCAAACTTTTCTGTTTAGCAAACTTAATCTTTCCTGCAACTGACTCTTCATTGTCGTAGCCGACCCACACGTCTCCCGCGTAACTGTAGGCCGAGACGGTAACCTTATCGAACACCTCTGTCGCATTCTTTTCTCTTATGAACTCCTGAATCTCGGAGAAAAACATGACCCCCGTTTCGTCGCTCAGCTTTTGCTTGGCACCCGCAGCAACAGCGGGAGCTCCAATTCCCGTCTCGTTTTGGCTCTCGAGTATCCACGACCGTCCGTAGATGGACCTAGCTCCAACAACGGGAGCTCCAATTCCCGTCTCGTTTTGATTGTAGGGTGTCTTCAATTGGCAAGGGCTAGACAATGCACATCGAGACTTTTTCTTGATGAAAGACTTCATGTCAATATACATCTAGACGATATTTCTATTCAACTTTCTACATGACGGTATTATGTGATTCTAGTATCATGACTACAATGCTTTGACAACAATCCTCTAACAATCTCTATATGGGTCTCTCTAGATTATGGTTTGTATGCTCTTACTACGTCAACTTGCAAACCTACAATAATATATTTGACAATGTACTTATCTAATATCTTGACATACCATTAGTACACAATATCCCACACAATGTTTGAAATTGAATTTGCATCAAAATTTACCTTCAAACTATTACATATTACAATATTTTACATAAGCTTGGTTAGTCTATATCCACTACTTGTGGTAGAGAAAACAATCTTATTCACTAATACCCCACTCTCTTGTCACTTTTCCTTCGTCATTTCTTCTACTTTTTTTGCTCCTTACATTCGTCTTTTTGGCCTCTGAAACTTAATGCAATTTATAAGTTCCTCAATCAATTACCTCTCAACTACCCATATGGTTCAGCTACCTAGACGGTGTCCTTCCAATTCTAACATGTCAATTAGTTCCACACATGGATGCTTCTACATCATACTCATCAGGTAATAGAAAGGTTTCATGAATAATGTTGAAATATTCAATGAATACTTTGTATTTAGTGATCTCTAATGCATTCATCCATATTGTGACATCAATTTTTTGGTTTTTTCACTTAACCAGATACTGATAATATGCATTGCCTCTTGTCCTTTGTGCCACTTTGAAACCTATGATTGTTTTAATTTCATTGCGTTCCTTCTTTGGTAGTTGCACCATCAATTTCTTTTCTAAAATATCAACTATATGATCTTCAACATCATATTTAGGTTGATCATAGTATGGGTACAAGTCAACAACATTCAAAATTGAAAAATATTGATGCCTTCTAGAAGGTCAATTTTATGTGCATTGGTAGTAAAATTTTACAAGATCTTACAAGGTCCAATCTTCTTCTAGTTTAACTTGTTATACATACCCTTTGGATATCACTCCATTTGTAAATGTGTCAAAACCAAATCTCTAACCTAAAACTCCTATGTTTTTTCTTTGCTATAACAACCCAAGTCTACTCACTTGGTTGTCCTAATCAAACAAACAAGATAAGTAAGAAGGTTAATTTTCTTTTTTGTTCTACACCTACTGTTTGCTAGGGTTTTACATTCTGAACCTTCAACTTTTGTCGATCATGTTCTACTTAATGAATGTAAGGGTTCTAGCATAAATATACCCTATGTCTATATGATTATCCCTATTTCTTGGAGTCAGATAGAGCCTTGCCAATTCACTGGCCTAGGTCTTGATCGCACATACTCGATGCAACTCACGATTGTTTATCCCATACCAAACATCGAGGCTAATTTTTAGCTAAGTTACCCGAGCATGGGACTTATCACAATACTATCGAGTAGCAATCTGGAGAGGGCATCCCATACCGCCTTCTCTTTAACGGATTGACCTAGTCTCATTTTTTGACCAATTCTGTCAATCCAACAATTGCTCTCGATCTTGTTGTGTGCCTACCCGCACCTCAACATATTGGGTTTTATTTTTCTTCTAAAGATATCCTTAACTCTCGATGCTTTAGCTCATAGGCAAGGTAGAGTAATCTAACTTCAAACTTATGGTTTTGAATTACCTCTATGAAGTTCACTCAACCTAGGCTTCTAAAAGAAACAATTGGGGGGTTTAACCCTTGTAAAAGGTTCTATGTCATCCCTTTACATGACAAAAGGTATTTTTGAACTATTTAATTCTTTTCCCATAAAAACATTCAATTCACAAGATATGTTATCTCATTTGCTTTCTCAACCCTCAAGTTTTCAAGCACATAACCTATGAATTCACTTTTACCCTGAACTTTCATATCTCTTTTCTAGTTTACAACTTGATTTTTAATGAAGACAAGGAAAGCATTCATAAAGAAGATAATTTCTTTGACTAGTCAATAATGATTTATAAAATAATTCCACTCATTGCTTTTTGGGTTAAGTTACGGTTACCAATCTCATGCAAAGACATTAGCTTCTTCTAGGATTAAACCTTTAATAAAAATCTAAAATGTGTTTTCAACCAACAACAACATGGCTATATTTATTTTTATAGAATTTACTCATCATCCATGAAGGGTGCTAAAGTTTCTTAATAAAACATACATGCTTATTTCGCTTAACTAAAGATGTTAGGTATCTCTTAAAACACATCATAATCCACTTTAAACCGGGTTTTCTCTATCATTGACCTTCAGGCCTTTAAACTAAAATAAACTTAACATTATAATAAGGATACTCTTTTCAGTGCCTAACTCATTTTCCAGAAACATATTCAATATAAAGTTCCAAAAATATTAACATTTCAATTACAAAGAGCTCACAAAGATAAGTACATCTTTTGACTATGCATGATATATATAATTTAACCACGATAAACATTATATGCAGAAAACATTGTACATGCACAAATAAATATAGTCTACTCATGTATTCATCTGAATTGTGAGTCATACTAAAATAAATTTTGAGCTCTACAAACAATACAAATTTCCATTTAACTAGGTATTTCCAGAGTTATTCCAATGTATAGTCCTTTCCTTAAAGATATGATGCTTACAAAGCTAAACACCTTCTTCTGGAAAGTTTACATTATAAGGTCACTAATACACAGTGACAACACAACTAAGTTTAAGGAAATGATTTTTGATTTCACAATAAACTCAGGTTTCAAGCATAGACATCATAGGTCCTTCATCGGCTTCTATCACAACTCTGCCGCTTCCATAGACATCATCTAGAACCTATTACTACTAGCTCAGGAGAATTTGGATTTGCAGATATGGTGGGATCAGATCCCGACTCATATTTTAGATGCATGCATTCCTAAATGTAACTATCATTCAAAACAACAAACATACAATACCATATTTTACTTTGCATACCAATCAATGCATTTATGCTTATTCAACTAGGATGTCTACTTAGTCCAGACAACACTCGTCTAAGCACACATAAATTTTCCATGAAACATTATTAGCTAGCTCAACCAACAAACATTCTTCCTATGCAATTCCAGAAATTCAATGTTCTTTTTCCATTCAAGCACAATGAGCATAGAAGAATCTATATATATAAAAAAATAAAAATATATTTTTTTTTTAAATAAAGCATAATATGTAGACTATCCTCTACATTTTGCAATCAACAACCAAGGATGCATTCGACATAATCCATTCTTTCAAAGAAGTAAACTTAATAAACAAAAGCTTTTACACATAAGGAAATCCACCTAGGATTGTTACTCATTGAAGATTTTCCTAGCCTTCCTCTTACTTTCCTCGCCTGCAACACTCTTCCAGCAAGGCTTCCATCATTTTTCTCCTTCCTTCTCTGGTCGCATATGTTTTTTTCATCCCTCATCCATTTTACTTCCCACATGTTTTTTCCTCTCTTCCCATATTTTTCAGACGTCGGGTAAGGAGGAGGATCCAAATCATTATGGCACCACTTCATTTGGTTATGCATGATCCTACCGACAACTCTCCACTCTAAACTTACCATAAATTTTAACCAATAATCCTTAATATCAGATCAATTATATATATAAATTTTCACAAGGTTTTAATCGACCAAGAAGCCATGCATATATAAACCAATCAAATCAATATTTTAAAGCAACACGTCAAACACATTTTTCATGATACATTCTAATGCTTATGCGTCAAATGATTTCATGCATATATATATATATTATACCTTTGATCAAAGATTATACACAAGACTAAAATAAAATAAAAGGTGGCTCCCATCATCATCACCACACACAACACAAACACATTCTACTCTATGTCAAGAAAACAATCATTTCTTCCAAACAAGCATGCACACTATCATTAAATCAAAATTCTACATGAAATGCAGGTGTGTGAGCGTCCATGTACTCGTGAGCCGAATCATCACTTCCCTTTCTTACCCTTTTTCTATTTTGACTAGCTTCTTCTCCTTGTCATCCTGCAACTATCCTACACTCACAAGGATCATCAACAGTACCATGTTTCACAAGAAAAGGTAAGTTTATTATTATTTTTTATTATCTTCCTTCATCATGAGAGGAGGGTCATTACATCCTCCCCCACTAGAAATAAATACAATCCCTATGTTTTAAACTAGTTAGAGCAAAGGAAAACAAAGATTGAATTACAATCATATCTTTTCATGAATCAAAGTATTCAGTTTAAGAAAATTGTTTCCACTTAATCCTCAATATTTTCAGCATGATATCATCATAAAATCACTTCACATTTTCATATTATTAGCATATAATCCCACCATAGATTATGTCAATATTGGAAACAATCATTCATACTTCATCATATATTTTCAAAACATTTCATGAAGCAAAGCAAAATATTTACAACTAACCTATATAGGAATTCCACAACATATCTTACTCTACTCAGTATCCAGTTCCATTCCCATATATACATATGCATATATCATGTAACTTATATAGAAGTTTCAAAATAAAGTCTTTTATCTACTCAAACAAATAAGGAAATTGTTGATGCATATCGGCCACGTCTTCCCACGTAGCATTTTTATCTGAGTAGTGGTCCCATTGGACCCGACATTGTTCTATGCTTCTCTTTCTCAGATTCTTGGTTCTAAAACCAAGTAGACGAACAAGTCGAACCTCAATATTTAATGGATCGATCATCTACAATTTGGAAACATCCAATACATGAGTGGGGTCAAAAATATATTTTCTAAAGAGGGATACATGAAAGACATTATGGATTTTGGATAAGTTGGGTGGTAGAGCTAGTCTATAAGCTACAAGGCTTATCTTAGCTACTATCTCAAATGGTCCCACATATCTAGAGTCAAGTTTGGAGGATTTGATAGAACTCTTAGTGGGTTTCACCCTTAGGAATACTATGTCTCCCACAGAATACTCCCTTAGTGATATTTTGAGGTCCGCGTAGCTCTTCTAGTGATCTACGACCTCTTTCAACCTTAGCTAAATTTTCTTTAATTGCTCCTCCATTTATTTCACCATTTTTAGTCTGATCACTACCCGATCCTCTAGATTATCCCAAGATAAGGGAATTCTGCATCATCACCCATATAGAGCTTCAAATGGTGCCATACCTAGTGATGCATGATAATTATTGTTGTATGTAAATTCCACTAGGAATAAATAGTCTTCCCACTTTGTGTTGATCCATGTAGTACATTCTTAGCATATCCTCAAGCACTTGATTCACCCTCTCAGTATATCCATCTATCTCTAGGTGATAAGCAGTATTGATATTCAATTTGGTTTCCAACACTTGATGCAGTACTTGCCAAAATTTAGAAGTAAAACGAGAATCTCTATCAAAGATTATAACTTTTAGAAAACCATGCAGTCTTACCACTTCCTTGGCAAACTTACTTGCTACGATGATCGCATCATCTTGCACATTTCTTGGTATAAAATGTGTGACCTTAGTTAATTTATCCACAATTACCAGAATTGCATCATGCCTGAATCTTGTTTTAGGCAAACCCACTATAAAATCCATTGATACTACTTGCCACTTTTGTGTGGGTATCTCATGTGGGTATAACTTCCCAACTAGATGCAGATGTTCTACTTTCACTTTTTGGTATTCTAAATATTTTACCACATAATTAGTAATATCTTTCTTCATTCCAGGCCAGTAGTAATATTTTTTCAAATTTTTATGCATATTTACCCCTCTTGGGTGTGCGGAATAAGGAGTATTATGAGCTTCCTTAAGGATTATTTCTCTCAATCCTCCCAAATTAGGGACTACCAACCTATTCCTAAAAAATAGTAGATCATATTTGAGAACATAATATGTATCCTTGCCAAGTTTTTGCTCAACTTGGTCTACACAAGATTGACAAAACTCATCTTTTCCTTACCATATTTTAATTTGATCCAATAGATCATATTGACATTTTGCCATTGTGGTAATACGTCCTCTTCTACTTAGAGCATCAATGACCTTATTCTCTTTTCCCTTAATGTATTCAATGCCAAAGTCATATTTCGCTATAAATTCCATCCAACGACGTTGCCTAGCATTCAATAATGGTTGAGTAAATATATACCTCAGACTCTAGTGATCTGTTTTCAACTCAAAAGGTTTTCCCAAAAAATAATGTCGCTAAATTTTTAGGGCATGTACCACTGCTGCCAACTCTAGATCATGAGTGGCATAATTAACCTCATGCCTCTTAAGTTTTCTAGACTCATAGGCAATAACCACATCATCTTGAGTCAAGACCCCTCCTAACCCTTCAATTGATGCATCAGTACAAACTGTAAACTATTTTCTAGGATCAGGAAATTGCAGAATTGGTGTCATCATCAACATTTCTTTCAAAATCTGAAAAGCCTCCTCACATTGCTCTATCCACTTGAAGCTTTTCCCTTTTATTTGAAGATTTGTAATGGGTTGAGCAATTTTTGAAAACCCTTTGATGAATCGCCTATAATATCCTACAATTCCCATAAAGCTTCACACTTCCAAAACATTAGTAGGTGTTGGCCAATCAATAATTGCTTCAATCTTCTTTGGATCCACTACAATCCCTGCAGCAAAAATAATATGCCCAAGATATTGTACTTGTGGAGTATAAAACTCACATTTGCTTAACTTTCCATACAATTGATTCCTTCTAAGAATCTCAAGCACTATTCTCATGTGTTGATCATGCTCCTCTTTACTCTTGGAGTAGATCAATATATCATCCAAAAATACAAGTACAAATCGATCCAACTACTCTCTAAAAATGCTATTCATGAGATTCATGAATGTGGCTGGGGCATTGGTTAGCCCAAAAGGTAAGACAATAAATTCAAAATATCCATACCTTGTTCTAAATGTTGTTTTAGAAGTGTCTTCCTCTCGAATCCTTAATTGATGATAACCAGATCTCAAGTCTATTTTAGAAAATATGGTTGCTCCTTTCAACTGATCAAATAAATCATCAATTCTTGGCAGAGAATATCTATTCTTGATAGTAACTTTATTCAACATTCGGTAATCTATGCACATCCTTAAAGTACCATATTTCTTCTTAACAAACAAGATAGGGGCTCCCCAAGGTGACACACTAGGCTTGATTAGACCTTTTTATAGCAAATCTTAAAGTTGCATTTTAAGCTCCTACAACTCTATGGGTGTCATTCTATAAGGTGATCTTGCAATTGGTGCAACACTAGGTAACAACTCTATTGAAAAATCAAATTCCCTCTGAGGTGGTAATCCTGGTAGATCCTCTGGAAACACATCCTTGAATGCCTCCAATACTGGATATTGCTAAAAAATATTAGATTTTTTTTTTGTCTCTTCTTTTTCATTCAACTTAACTATGAAAATTATACCTTTCCTCTTAATAACATTTTTAATATGCATTGCAATCAATAGATGTGGTTTAACTTCTTTTCGACCACAATTAACTCTAATCCTTTGATTAGATTCATCCAAAAATTCCACCCATCTCTCTTCAAAATTTAGAAGAGCCTTATGCGCTTTCAACCAATCCACTCCTAAAATGATATCAAATGCATGCAAAGGTACCACATACAGATGCCAATTGGTTTTTCCTTGTGGTAAGGAGATGTGGGGGTCAAATAGGCATTGGTCAACATGGTAGGTTTACCCTAAGCCATACTCTACCTTCCAAATTTTAGCCAAAAATTTAGGTCTAACAGGTAAATCCCTCACTATTCTAGATGAGATAAAGCTATTTGTTGACCCGCTATCAATCAAAATTTTCACATTTCTATCAAATATTTTACCATTTAGTAAGAAAGGAGTAATTTGACCATTGAGTTCAGAACTACCTGTGGTAGCATAGATCCTGTGGTTAGCTTCCTCTAGAACCTTTGGTGGTAGATCAGCTCTATGGGGACATTTACTGGCGTAGTGAGCTCCTTTACACACATAACATCCTATTGGAGGAGCTCTGTTTCCCCTATTATCATTCTCATTTATGTTCACAAAAGTAGTTTCCCTGGCCCTTTCTTGACTTGCTGACTTCTGGTCCTATCTTCTTGGAAACTCCTTTGCATCTTTCCTATATTTACCATTTTGGTAATTAAATTTATTTTTACCACTTTGCTTGTTCTGATCTCCTCCTTTAGGTTTCTTATTTTGTTCCTTCTCCCATTTCATAAAGCCAGCATTTTTCCACTTTCGGAGTTCATCTTTTTCCTTTTTGGATAGCTTTTGGTAATTAAAATATGCTTTTCATATTTCTGATATGAGGCACAACTTTTCAAGACATATATTGATTAGTTGGTCATTGATCCTATTATACTATGAAATATTTTTATCATAATATTGGTTAGTTCAAAATCTATCTCAGAATTCTTTAACAAAATCCTCCCATTTGAGGTCAGCAGCTTCTACTGCATGCCCTTTCTTATAATATTTCCACCAATCTAGGGCTACTTCAATCATATTCATAACTACCAAAGTAGTCTTAGATTCAGAGGATAGGACCACTAAAGAGAAATAGGACTCCAATTCACTTAACCAATTCTCAGTTGATTCACCATCGCCCTTTCCATTAAACTTGGAGATCACAACCTTTTTCAAGTTCTTGTCCAACTCTTTACTTACCCTGGCCCTTCCTACACTGGATCTCTCAAGTTCCCTGGGTACATCCCTTGTCCTATCTAACCTAGTTCCTCTTTCCCCTATTAGGTTTTCTATTACCCGTTGTTGTTGGGCAATGAATTCTTGTTGTTGGGCCATATGTATTTTTTGTTGGGCCATCTCTTCCCTTTGCTGCTCCATTTGGGTTTGTAGTAATTTCACAACCTTTGCAAGGCTTTCTCCTCCTCTTTTTGGTTCATTTGGAGGTGGTTCATTCAAACCTTTCATCCTTCTTTCACGTTGAGGACCTTCTTTTCTCAAATTCATTCTTGGTCCCCTTACAGGTCTTTCGGTGGTTTCCTCCTCTCTGCCTCCCATAGGGTTTCTCGAGGTCCCACCACGCAACATTGGTGCCATCTCAACCTGTAAGTGAAAGAAGTATTACATTAGTTTGTAACAACTAATTATTTTCACATTCAGAGTCTACAACTTAGGATCAAGTATGCTCTGATACCATATGTAACAACCCAAGTCTACTCACTTGGTTGCCCTACTCAATCAAACAAGATAAGCAAGAAGGTTAAAAAATTTGTTTTCAACCTATAGTTTGCTAAGGTTTTACCATCAAGGTACCAAGTAAGATTTGTTTTACCCAATATATCATTATGACAAACTTTAAATAGTACGACATATTAAACCAACTTTTGGATCTAAGACTACTGCAGACAGTCATCCAAGTGGATGAGATAGGCCACATCCCATAATTGTGCCATTTAGTGGAGTCAACAATCTCATTTATCATCCTCATTTTCTAGCATGAGGGTCGATCCATGGTAGGGGTTGTTCTTTAGGGCCCATAACACCTAAAGGATTGATGCTTGCTTCCCCATCCCTTAACATTCTAAACCTTCAAATTTTGTCGATCATGTTCTACTTATTGAATGTAAGGGTTCTAGCATAAATATACCCCATGTCTATCTGATTATCCCTATTTCTCGGAGTCAGATAGAGCCTTGCCAATTCACTGGCCTAGGTCTTGATCACACATACTCGATGCAACTCACGATCGTTTATCCCATACCAAATATCGAGGCTAATTTTTAGCTAAGTTACCTGGGCATGGGACTTATCATAGTACTAATGAGTAGCAATCTAGAGAGGGCATCCCATACCACCTTCTCTTTAAAGGATTTGACCTAGTCTCATTTTTTGACCAATTCTATCAATCCAACAATTGCTCTCGAACTAGTTGTGTGCATACATGCACCTCAACATATTGGGTTTTATTTTTCTTCTAAAGACATCCTTATCACTCGATGCTTTAGCTCATAGGCAAGGTAGAGTAGTCTTAACTTCAAACTTATGGTCTTGGAATACCTCTATGAAGTTCACTCAACCTAGGCTTCTAAAAAAATAATTGGGTAAATTTAACCCTTGTAAAAGGTTCAATGTCATCCCTTTACATAGTAGAAAATATCATTGAGCTATTTAATTATTTTCCAAAACATACAATACACAAGTCATGTTATTTCATTTGCTTTCTCAACCTTCAAGTTTTCAAGCACATAGCCTACGAATTCACTTTTATAAACTTTCAGATCTCTTTGCCAATTTACAACTTGATTTTTAATGAAAACAAGGAATGCATTCACAAAAAATATAATTTCTTGATCATTAAATAGTTATTAAAAATAAATACCACTCATTGCTATTTATATTAGTTACGATTACCAATCTCATGCAAATACATTAGCTTCTTCCAGGATTAAACCTTTAATAAAAATCTAAAATATGTTTTCAACCAACAACACGGGTTTGCTTTCAAACATGGCCATCTATATTTCTTTTTATAAATTTATATCATCCACGAAGGGTGCTAAAGTTTCCTAACAAAAAATTCAATCTTATTTCGCTCAACCAAAGATGTTAGGTATCTCTTAAAACACATCATATTCCACTTAAACTGGGTTTTCTCTATCATTGTTTTAGGCCTTTAAACCAAAATAAACTTAACATTATAATAAGAATACTCTTTCAGTGCCTAACTCATTTTCCAGAAACATACTCAATACAGAGTTCCAAAAATATTAACATTTCAATTACGAAGAACTCACAAAGATAAGCAAATATTTTGACTATGTAGGATATATATATAATTTAACCATGACAAACATTATACATAGACAACATTGTAGATGCCCAAATATAGATAGTTTACTCCTACGTTCAGCTGAATTGTGAGTCATAATGAAATGATTTTTTGGTTGTACAAATAATAAAAATTCATTTGACTAGGTTTTCAGAGTTATTTTGTGATGGTTTTTTGCATAGCTTTTACGAGATCTGAGAGTGCCTCATTGAACATTTATCAAAGATATGATTCTTACAAATCTAAATGCCTTATTTTGAAATTTTACATTATATGGTTACTAATACACAGTGACAACACAACTAAATTTAAAGAAATAATTTTTATTTCACAAATAACTTGATTTCGAGCATAGACATCATATATCCTTCATTGGCTTCTATCCATCTTCTTGCTTCTATAGTCACCGCCCATAACCCATTACTACCAGCTTGAGAGAAGTTTTTATTTGTAAAATTTATGGGATCATATCCCAACTCACATTTTAGATGCATGCATTCCTAAAATGCAACTATCATTCAAAAAACAAGCATACAATACCATATTTCATTTTGCATATCAGTAAATGCATTTCTTCTTATTCAACCAAGATGTCTACTTTGTGCAAAAAATACTTGTCTAACCACACATAAATTTTCCATGAAACATTATTTTCTAGATAACCAAAATATATTCTTCTTGTGCAATTCTAAGAATTCAATGTTCTTTTTTCCTTCAAGCACAGCGAGCATAGAAGAATATATATATATATATATATAGATAGATAGATAGATAGATAGATATATTTAAAATTCAAGCATAATGTACAAACTATCCTTTATATTTTGCAATCAACAACCAAGGACACATTTAGCAAAATCCATTCTTTCAAAGAAGTAAACTTAATAAACACAAGCTTTTACACATAAGGAAATCCACCTGGGATTGTTACTCGTTGAATATTTTCTCGGCCTTCCTCTTACTTTCCTTGCCTGTAACACTCTTCTAACAAGGCTTCCATTGTTTTTCTCCTTCCTTCTCTGGTCACATATGTTTTTCCATCCCTCCTTCATTTCACTTCCCAATGTTTTTTCCTCTCTTCCCATATTTTTCAAATGTCATGTAAGGAGGATGATCCAAATTATTATGGAACCACTTAGTTTGGTTATGCATGATCCTACCGATAACTCTCCACTCCAAAATTACCATGACTTTTAACCAATAATTCTCAATATTATATCATTTATATGTATATAAATTTCACAAGGTTTTAATCGACCAAGATGCCATGCATATATAAACCAATCAAATCAATATTTTTAAAGCAACATACCAAACACATTTTTCATGATGCTTTCTAATGCTTATGCATCAAATTATTTCATGCATGATATATATATATATATATATATATATATATATATATATATATATATTATACCTTTGATCAAGGATCATACACAAGTACTAAAAGAAAATAGAATGTGGCTCCCATCATCATCACCACACAAGACACAAACACATTCTACTCTATGTGAAGAAAACAAACATTAAATAAAAATTCTACATGAAATACAGGTGTGCGAGTGTCCATGTACTCGTAATTTGAATCATAACTTCCTTTTATTACCACTTTTCCTTGCTAGTTGGCTTATTTTCCTTGTCATCCTACAACCATATTGCACTCACAAGGATCATCAGCAGTATCATGTTTCACAATAAAAAAAAGTAATTTTTTTTTTTTCTTCCTTCATCATGAGAAGATGGTCGTTACATTTGGGATCAACATATTGTTTGTATTTCTTGGCACTCTTTTGTAATTAATTTTCACCTCTTGATGTAAATCATGAATGTAGTCAACAAAGTCTTCTACTATAGTAATTTATCTCTATAAACCAGTTGCCCTTTGTAAGACATTTATTCCTCTTGGGTGTATCTCATATACAATTTGAAATGGACTTCTTCTTGTGCTTTGATTCATTAAATTGATGTATACATTTTTTTTTTATGCCATAATAGTATCGCATACCTTCAACTTCTTAACAACTAAGCATCTCAACAAATTCTCAAGGATTTTATTCATAACTTTAGGTTTTCCATTTATTTGTGGATGATATGCCAAACTAAAATTCAGCTTAGTACCCAATTTATTCAATAAATTTTACCAAAAAATGGTCGACAAATTTAACATCTCTATCTGAAATAATACCTTATCCATGAAATCTTACCACTTCATTAAATAATAATGTGACAATGTGAGTAGCATTATTTGTTTTCTTACAATGCATGAAATGTGTTATCTTCGAGAATCTATCAACAACAACTAAAATAGAGTCATTACCCTTTTGTGTCCTTGAAAACCTAAAAATAAAATCCATGCTTACATCATCCCATGGTCTCTTTGATACTGGTAATGGTTGATACAACTTGGTGTCTTGAGTTATTCCTTTTACATGCTGATAAAATTGAAAATACTACACAAAACTTCTTACATCCATATTCATTTTAGGCCAATAATAACTTATAAAAAGTTGTTCTATAATTTTGTCTACTCCAAAATGCCTACTTAGTCCTCCACTATGTTTCTCTTTTATCAAGTTCTTCCTTATGGAAATTTGTGGTATACACAATTGTTGTCCCTTGAACAATAATCTCTCTTGGATGACATAATCTAGCCATGGCTTTCTATCTCCTATAATAGGGTTATTGCAAGCTATCCAAGTTTCATTGAAGTCTAAATAATTGGTATAAAACTCCTTCATAGCATCAAAACCAGTGTATTTGATTTGCATCATGTTCATCAAAATATTTATTCTAATTAAGTCATCAACTACTTAATTCGAATGACCACTTTTGTGCTTCAATATAAATAAATATCCTTGAAAAAATTCCACCCACTTTATATGCCTTTGATTAAACTTATTATGGTTTTTAATAAAATGTAAAGCATGATTATTTGTGAACAACAAAAACTCTTTTAGCAACAAATAATACCTCAATTTCTTTAGGAATTGAAAAATAGCATAAAAATATTAGTCATAGATCAAGTATTTCCTCTTTGTCTCATTTAGATTCCCATTAAAATAAGCAATTGGTTTGCCTTCCTAGCTCAAGACCCCTCCTATTGTTGTTCCACTTGCATTACAATACACTTGAAAGACCTTAACAAAATTTGGTAAAGCTAAAACTAGCTATTCCATTATATTCTCCTCTAGAATTTTAGATTCCTTCTGCTACAATCATCCATCTAAGTTGGTGCTTGTTTGCTTTCATCATTTCTATGATTAGAGCACAAATTCCACTATTTTTTATAAACTTCTTATAAAACTTGCTAGACCATGGAAACTCTTGACCTCAAACATACGTCTTGGTTATCGCTAATTTACAATGGTCTTGACCTTCTTAGGGTCCATTTGTATCCCCTCTTGTTAAATCATAAAATCCAAGTATATCAATCCCTCCTTCACAAAACTACATTCCTTCAAGTTGACTAGAAACTTTTCTTCCTTCAATATTTGTAAGATCAATTTCAAATGTGCCAAATGGTCTCCATTACTTTTATTGAATATCAACATATTATTTAAATATGCAATCACAAACTTACCAATAAATGGCTTTAACACTTCGTACATCAAGTACATAAATGTAGTGGTTGCATTTGTCAATCCAAATAGCATAATTATCCACTCATACAATCTTTCCTTTGTCTTGAACATGGTTTTCCACTAATCTCCTTTTGTAATCCAAATTTGATGATAGCCAGTATTCAAATCTATCCCCATTAAAAAATTTGCTCCACTAAAGCAATCTATTAAATCATCCATGCACAACAATGTAAATATATACTTTATAGTAATCTTATTAATAGCCCTTGAATATATACACATGCACTATTCTCCTCCTTTCCTTGAAGGAAGTGCAACTAGTATTACACATACGCTCAAGCTCTACCTAATCAATACCTTGTTCAATAGCTCTTGAACTTGTCTCTTCATTTCATTTTTCTCCATTGATATGTTGCCTTATTAGGTAAACTTGAACTAGGAATGAAATTTATGTGATTGCTAATAGTCCTTATTGGTGGTAATCCATCCAATAATTATTTTGAAAACAAATTGCATACTCCTCTAGCCAATCCTTAATATCATTTAAGATCACCTCCTTCTTGTCTACCATATCACCATTTGTGGGTTTAGAAATCAAATTAAGACACACCTTCATCTTTGCCATCTCTTTAAAAAAGTATTTTCCTAAAATCAAACATAATTTAGGACCATTGTCATATTTTTCATATTTTTCCTTCAATAGAATCAATACATACTTCTTACCATATTTCAAAATAGTATAGGTGTTTTCCCTACCATCACGTATTGCCCTCTTTTTAAATTGCCAAGGTCTCCCCAACAACACATGACAAGAATCCATTGGTATAAATCACATAGGACATCATCCTTATAATATCCAATTTGAAAATTCACCTTGCATTGTTCACTTACTAAGATTTGGTGTTCCTATTGCAACCAATATATCTTGTATAAATTGGGGTGTTTTGTACTCCTCAAACCTAGTTTATCGACCATGTGGATGGATAATAGATTATCTGTACCCCCACTATCTATAATGACCTTTCAATATTTTCTTCCTGATTTGCATACTATTCTAAAAATATTTCTCCTTTGAACAAGTTCACATTCCCTATTATATAGCATCAATAGTCTCCTCTTCATCATAAAATATTATCCATGTTTTGGCTTCTCCTTATGTTTTGGGGAAGCAACACTTTCTTCATCTACCTGTGCAATATAGTTCTTGATCTCTTTTCCCTTATCGCTACTTTTTGTGCTTTGGACATTCAAATTCCCAATGACCATATTCTCCACATCTATAACACTTTTTTGGGAATACTCTACCATTTCTTCTACCAAAACCACCTCTTCCTCATGAGGAGTTTCCACCTCCTTTGATGTTTTGACTAAAATCATTACAAGAAGTACAAGCTTCTCCTTGTTGTTTTTATGTCCTCTTCCACTATTTGTTTGTTCTTGCCCTTGTGAGAATCATAATCTTCTTATTTTATTATTATTTTTCCTTCACAACTTCTCTTTTTCCTTTAAGTCCTATTGGTAGGCATCTTCTATTGTATTTATTCTTATCATACTGCCTTCATCTTGTATGGAAAATCGTAGTCCATTTATTTAAATTAACACTTTCTCTTCATACTCTTCCACATGACCAACCCAAATGGTGAGCATATAGAATTCCTCCATGTAATCCTTCACACTCATATCCTTTGCATTAAGTTTTGCAATTTCTTGAAAGGACCCAAATTGGAAATTTGATGGGAGGAATTTAACCTTCATTTTGGTGACATTTTTTTCCCATGTCTTCATAATTTCCTTTATTTTTATTTGTATTTCCATTTGCAAATTGTCCCACCATAAGAACACATTCCATTTTAGCTTTTTATAGTCAAATTTCACCTTCTTAGTATTTTCTATTGATTCAAAATCAAAATATTTTTCCATATCTATAATCTAGTTTACGAGCTCCTATGGATTCAAGATTCCATTATATGATGAGGTAATTATCTTTGGATTTTTTTCCTTATTATAAATTACATAGATTAGGACTTCTTATAGTTCTTCCTCTTGCTCTTTATCTCGAGCTTCTTTTTTACTAGCTTCTTCTTCACTATCGCTCATATCTGCTACTTGAATACTTCTCCTTTGGGTAGTTGAATGCAAGATCAGTTTATGTCAAATATAGGATTCAACTCTCAAAATTTGGTTTCTTTCAATTCAAATATGAGCCACCTGAGCTTGGTTTATTTAATCTAAAGTTTGGTCTCCTTTTCCCTTGGGTGGATCAAACCTTCTTGTTCTTTTCATTGGTTTCTCCTTGGATGTTTTTATTGCTAGATCTTAGGTTTGGGGACCCTTTCAACACCCCTTCTTATACCTAATAAAACACAATATCACTTTATAGTTTTTGTTTTACAAATATTTTATTTATAATTATTTTAAGAAACACTCTCATAAAAATACTAGAATATTATATATGTTGTCTAGTTAATTAAACCATGTATATATTTAGCTTTTTCTTTCATAAAATATATTCTTTATTTTCTCTATTAAATATATTCTTCATATTCCTCAAAGTGTTATGTTTCTATAATTGACTCTTTGACATAATTTTCACTAAGAGATAAAAACTAACTTAGCTAGATGCCTTCTAAAAATTGAGTTTTACCAAGACAAAGATCAACAACATGATTGAGTAAATTATATTCTATCTAATTTTTTTATCTATATATATGCTTAAGTTTATAAGACATTGTCTCCACACATCAATGATAATGTTATTTTTTATTCAATATCCACATCAATTTTTATTAATAGCATTATTGAGCATTTGTGAATCCCCCTCAATTAAAATTTATTTTCATCATTTCTCAATTCTACTTTTGATTCTCATAAGAAGTGTCCTAGCCTCTACATAGTTATTAGTTGAAGTTCCTTGTGATTCTGAGTAAGTGATGAGAATTTTACATTCATTATTACAAAAAATACCACCTCCACAATATTTTCCTTGGTTTCCTATGGAACCACCATCAAAAAAAAAATTTATAAAACAAATTTTTAAACATTTTTATTTTACCATAGATAAAAAAAAATCCTTTGTGTCAACTCCATTGTCGTAGATGACCCTTCCATGTATATTCAAATATTTTAACCAATAGGCTAGCACCTCTTTTTCAACACATGACATTTACCACAATGAGCACTATGTCTTAACAATTTGTAAGAGAGTTAATAATACATTTTCAAAATTGGGCATAATTTTAAATTTAACTTAAAAATATGCTACTTTTCCATTTAAACCATGCATTCCAAAATGTAATGGTAAGAGAAATACTCCATAGAATACATAATGCTTTAGATTTGAAATAAATAATATAATATTTCATCATTTCTTTGAATGTTGATGAAGCTACCAAATATATTCTCATATTTTTTAAAATATAGCCCCAATTGGTGTTAAAAAAGGGTCTTCAAAATGGTATAGTATTTTTTAGATCCTTATCACACAAGGTACATCAAAAACATCCATGATATCCTATTACTTGTATCCTCTTTCTTATAAGAATATTGCTTTGGTTTAATAGCCAAAGGAATATTAAGAGTTCAGGAAGGACATCTAGTGACCATACATTCTTCCAAGGAAAAACATTAGGAGTAGTAAATCATGATTGCTCTAAATACTCATATCTCAACTTGATTGAGTATCCAACATATTTCTATAGATTCTAAACTAACTCATGCTTTCGTATAAATATAAGCAAATAAAACTCTTAATAAAGATAAGCAAAACACTCTTAAAGAATCTTTTAATCCTCATGTTCTATTTGTTTGAGTTCATGTTCTTCAAACACATTACTAATAGAAATTCATGATTTTGAGTTCTTATTTACTAATATATTATTTGGAGATTGGACCTTTCTAAGATAAGCATACCCAAGAAAATAATTGAAAATTTAAATCAAATATAAGAGGATAAGGGTTCAACAAAGTATCGAACCAAAAGTTTGTATAATCCCTTTCATCGACTAACCATTTAATATTTTTCTTGATCAATTATAAACTATTTAATATGAAGTTACATGTTGGAAATTATTTAGGTAGGATTCATTTCTCAAATAATTTCATTGCATGAAGAGAATCTATATGTTTTGGAAGTAATATTTTCATGAAACTCATTTGTTGTCTGTGAATAATCTTTAGTCATATTTTTCCCTATGGATAAAATCAGAAATCTATAATTTCAAATACCATCCCTCTAATATGCTTTTATTTGTAAAGCCCATCCTCCTTTTAAAGAGGAGACCTAAAATTTTTCTCACATCCTATCCAAAGAAAATCTATTTTAAATTTTTTAAAACTTAGAAGCATACTTGTCAGTAATATTGAAAGTAACATCACATAAATAGGGATGGGTAACAATGTAGTCTTTATGAATTTATGGCATACAACCATATTTAAGAACTTATCTTTCAAATATACCAAACAATATTTTATTCTATCCAATATTGAGACCCAAATCTCCTTCTTTCCTTTATGCAAAAATAAAATACTCAAATATGTTAATGGAAATGTTCCAATTTTAAACCCTAAAATATCTACAATGATATGTTGTAAATCTAAGGTAGCCATAATGAATAAGATCTTATATTTTATAGCATTAACCATCTATCCAATAGCCTTCTCATAGCATGATAAGAATGATTGAAGATCCATGAGCTCCCTAACTAAGGAGTGGCCCATAATAAAAGTATAATCAATAAATTATAGATGAGACTTTAAGAGACCACTTGTTGCAAATCTAATACATTTGATTTGTCGTTCCATTTTACCTTTTAATAAATATCTCCCTCAAGAAAGATAAATAGATCAGTTAGTATATCACCTTGGCATTGTTCATGGGATGATTCAAAGTATCCAACAAGGGATCCATTAATCAAAATAGAATATTTTTGAGTGTTATAACATCTAATCCATACATACCAACCTTGATCAAAATAATTTATTGAGATTTTTTGTCAAATTTCTTTACGTTGGAGGATGTCTAGAGCAGGCGGAGCAAAGGAGGCAGGAGTTTCAAAGGAGCAGGAAGATCATCCAAGGGAGGGTGGGATTTCTAAAGGTTTCAAGTCAAAAAATGATTTAGCCATGGAACATAGAGTGGGTGAAGCAGGTGAGGCCTCTTTCGGGGTGGACCCCTTTATCAATCATGGCAAAAAAACCCCAGACCATGGGGTCCTAGGGAAGGGCCAGGAGGGCAGGGCCCATCCTTCACCAGGTTCTCAGCACCAAGTCCAGGGCCATCCAAACATCTCACAATATGACCCCCAGAGGCTTAGATTTGGTGATCCTCAGAATCCTAGTGACAAGCTACCTAGAAGGAGAGAAATTCTACCTTATCAAGAAATTTATAAGAGGCTGACCAGACATGGAAACGATAAAAAAATGGGTCATTTCCAAATGGAGAACCAGTGGGCATATGGAGGTCATAGCCATGGCCAGAGGTTTTTTCACTATCAGGTTAAACAATCTCAAGGAAATGCAAGATATTGGCAGAAGAGCCCTGGTTCCTAGGGCACAAAATCCTATTCATCCATCGATGGGCGAAGGATTTTGATCCCAAAATCTAGGACATTAACACAACTTCGATATGGGTTAGGCTTCCTAACCTCCCCATCCACCTCTGGCATGAAGATATTCTCCAGGGCATATCTAAAACTATAGGTGAGCTTGTGGCCATCGACAGTACCACCAAAGCCCAATCACGCATGGTCCATGCTAGGATCTGCGTCAATGCCAACCTAGCCTCCGAGCTACCTACCTTTGTGAACCTCATCTACAAAACCTCCTATAGAAGATGCCAAGCACTTGAGTATGAAAATAAACCTGCTTTCTACATCCAGTGCCATTCCCAGGGTCATCTAAAAAATCAATGTCCGTCTCTCAGAGGCCAGCCCACCAGAGGTGCCAGGGATCTGCCCCATGAAACCCTTCCACCCAGACCCCTGAAGAAGATCTTCCATAAGACCACACCAGAACCACCCACTCAGGAATAGGAAGAGAACCCAGAAGTAGAGGGTGGTAAAATCAGTGACCAAGACAGGGTCGACCCGACCCTCCCCCCGATCATCACCAGGGCCCTCGGGGCCAACCCGGACCTCCCAGGATCAACTTTCGAGGATCGATCCCCCTCCCCTCCCTCTGCCTCAAAAATCCCTAGCTCTACCTTGGAGACCCACTATCGCCCCTTTTATGAAAATCAAAGCCCTCCAATCAGTCCACATGTAGAACGCTTCAGCCCCAAGAACACTAGAAGCAAAAATCCTGCCATTGACTGCGGTTTTATCACAAAGAGGGGGAGGCATACAGGTTTGGATCAAAGGATAAAAGAGGTGGAGGAAGCCATTGCCAATGGAACCTAAGCAACCATGTTATCTGGGGCGAGTGAACCCGAGGAAGATGATCCAAAAGGAACCAAACCTTCGACCCAGCAAGGGAAAGGGGGCAAGAAAATTCACAAAAAATTATGATGATGATTCTCTCATGGAATGTGAGAGGACTCAATGCGGCGGCACAAAAATTTCTTGCTAAAAACTTAAGAAAATATCACCAACCTACTATTCTCATGTTGCAGGAAACCAAAAATGATGATTTGTTATCCCCAAAATTAGCCAGGGTAATCTAGAAGGATGGCAATGTCCTGTTTAGCCCGGCTCATGGCTCTGCGGGAGGAATCATGGTCCTCTACGACCCGACCTATGTTGAAGGAATACTTTTATCCTCCTCTGATAGGATCATCAACATTCTTTTTCATTGCGGGATCCGTAAGTTCACTTGGATTCTCACCAATTTTTATGCTCCCAACTCCCCGTTGGATAGAGCAGGACTATGGAACACCATAACTCAGATGAGGGAATCCTTCCCCAACTGGTCATGGCTGTTAGGTGGTGACTTCAAAACCCCCCTATTACCCTTCAAAAAAAAGGGTGGATAGGGGTCCATCAGCAGAAGCATGGAGGATTTCAGTGAGTTTCTATCCTCCAACGAGCTTTTTGACATTCAAATCAAAGGGGAAAACTACACTTGGAGCAATAGGAGGACCGGGGATGGGTTGATTCAAGTTAAGTTAGATCGCTTCCTTATCTCCAACAGGGTGATCCTGATGTTTGGGGATGCCACCCTAACCACACTCCCCAGGATTGGATCCGACCACAACCCCCTCATTTTAGAAGTGGGAGCCAGCCCAGTCTTCAAATCCCATTTTCAGTTTGAATCCATGTGGATTCACCACCTCGAACTCCGACAACAAATTCAGACCTGGTGGCTTTAGCCTTTCAGAGGATCCCCATCCAGTCAGCTAGCTCAGAATCTCAAATGGGTTAAATAAAAACTCAAAGTTTGGAACAAGGAGATATTTGGGAACATCTTCTTGCAAAAAAATTCAATCTCTGAGAGACTCCAAGTTATTGAAAAGCGAATTGAATCAGGGGATAGTTGTAGTGCAACTCGAGAGGAAGAAAGGACTATTCTTGTGGAGTTCCACAATATTCTAGCCAAAGAGAAAACACATTGGAGACATAAGTCTAGAGATCTATGGATTAAGGATGGTGACTCCAATACAAGGTTCTTTCATGCCTCCACTCTCTACCACAGGGGGCCAACATAATCAAGAAAGTTACTCGACTGGACGAATCCTCCACCCATGATATTTTCTATATAAGGGATGAGGCAACTCTTTATTTCCAATCTCTTTTTGGTGGCCCTCCCCCCTGATGATGAGGCAATGAATACCCTCCTGTCCAATATCCCAACCATAGTATCCCTTGAGTCCAACACTGTCCTCTCCAAGGTTTTCACCCAAGAGGAAATTAAAGAGGCTCTCTTTGCCATGCAACCTGACAAGGCCCCTGGACCCGATGGATTTCCCCCCCAATTTTTCTAAACCTTTTGGGATATCATGGGGGAAGAGGTCAGTGAAGCGGTTAGGGATCTTCAAACCTGTAGAGCTATTCCTTGTAGAGTTAATTCAACCTTTATTGCTCTTATTCCCAAGGCCCCCACTGCCAAGTTCATGTTAGACTATAGACCTATCAACCTCTGCAATGTTCTATACAAAATCCTAACTAAAGCCATGGCCAACATGATGAAGAGGATCATCCCCTCCATCATCGAACCCAACCAAGGTAGCTTTGTCAAAGGTAGGAGTATCCTAGATGGAGTCATCATGATCCATGAAACTCTCCATTCTAGCTCCCTGGCCAAGCACCCAACCTTCTTCCTCAAGTTCGACATGAATAATACCTTTGATAGGGTAAATTGGGATTTCCTCTCCAAGGTCCTTCTCAATTTTGGGTTTCAGCATGCCTGGATAAAGCTTATCAAAAATTGCATATCTTCCTCTTGGTTCTCCATCCTGGTCAATGAATCCCCCGCAGGTTTTTTCCCTAGCACCAGAGGCCTCTGACAGGGTGACCTATGTCTCCCATTCTATTCATAATTCTTGTGGAAGCCCTTAGCATAGCCTTCAAAGATACCCCAATAAACAAGACCATCTTTGGGATCCCAGTAGCTTCAGGCACCAGAGCAGTTTCCCATCAGCAGTTTGTGGATGATACCATTCTGTCAACAACTGCTTCGGTTCCTCAGGCAAAATTCATCAAGCACATCCTGTTTCTTTATGAACAAGCTTTTGGACAAAAGGTTAACTTCATCAAAAGTAAATTTTTCTTCCTCCACACCCCCTGATCCAGTAAACAAAAATATCATGGATCCTCGGATGCACTATTGACCATCTTCCCTCAACCTCT
Source organism: Wollemia nobilis (assembly GCA_028583015.1). NCBI lineage: Eukaryota > Viridiplantae > Streptophyta > Pinopsida > Araucariales > Araucariaceae > Wollemia > Wollemia nobilis. The sequence continues at coordinate 17,299,602 of JAQPPZ010002226.1, forward strand.
CTAGGGATGCCCCTGTTTAGCGGATGCTCCAAAGAGGGCATGTGTAATTTCATCTTGGAAAAGATTCAAAAAAATTTAGCAGCTTAGAAAGGGAAGCTCCTATCCCAAGATGCCAAGGCCACCCTTACCATGGTGTGTCTCCAAGGGATCCCCATCTACTTCATGTCAATGTTCAAAATTCCCCAAACAGTTTACCGCAAAGTTGAACAAGCACAAAGTAGGTTCCTCTAGTCTGGGATAGACAAGAAGTCTCGAATACCTCTGGTGGCTTGGGAAAAAGTGTGCAAAACCAAAGACCAAGGGGGTCTAGGATTTAGAAATCCCTCCAAAATGAATCATGCCCTCCTAGGCAAGCTCACGTGGAGATTCTTAACCAGCGAATTTGAGGAATGGGGGAGGATCATCAAGAAAAAATATCTAGGAAATTTCCACTTTATTGATGAAAGAGCCTCCCCAAGAGGGTCAGCCTTTTGGAGGTCTTTATCCCAAACAAAAACCCTAATCAAAAAGGGTATGAGATGGATCCTTGGGGATGGGAAGAAAATTGACTTCTGGGGAGATACTTGGGCCCAATATTCCCCCATGGAAGACCTCATTGATCTTACGGGGCTGAAAAGGATTTGTGACGCCATTATGGGAACCAAAGTTGCTGATTTCCTATCATTTCATGAAGGGAAGGGCATATGAAAGGAGATTTCACTAGAAGGTCACCAGGAGGCAGGAGGCCACATAAACTCAATCCTCCAATCGGTCATCATCCCTTCTATTGCCCAGCAAGATAAGATTATTTGGGGTGGATCATAAAGTGGGATGTACACTGTCAAGTTGGCCTACAACATTCAACTGGAAGTTTCTGACTCAACTTTTCCAACCAATCTGATATGGAGGAAAAAATTGATCCCTAAGGTATGCTTTTTTTCTTGGCTAACTTTCCAAAACAAGGCTCTTACTATGAAAAATATCGTCAAAAGAGGCATCCCTATTCCTAAAAAATGTCATTTATGCAAGGCCGACCAGGAGTCTACTAACCATCTATTCTTAAGCTGTGATTTCTCCTATAATATACTAGGGGCAGTCCTCAATATTTTCCAGGTTCAATGCGCTCTTCCAGGATCAACCAGAGATCTGTTCACACAATGGCCCAACCCTTTTCGGGATCCCAAGTTGTGTTTCCTTTGGGACAGCTACCTCCATCACCTTTTATAGCAGATTTGGTTAGAGAGAAACAAAAGAGCATTCAATGATGTGCAAAGGGACCCCCTATCTGTTGCATCCAAGGTTGTGTCTTATGCTACCGAAAACACCAAACTGGTTGACTACGGTCCCAGAACTTTGTCTCCTTTTGAAGCTTCGATCTTCATCACTTTAAATATCCCCATAGATCACCCCTCCCTAGGTTACACTACCAATCCCAGAAAGGGGACAAGCTACGAGGCTCCTCCCCCTAGATGGCTCAAGCTCAACTTCGACGGGGCTTTCAAAGGAAACCCTGGAGATGTCGAAGTAGGGGGTGTCATTCGTTACCACAAAGACAATTTGGTGTTAGCCTATTCCAAATTCCTGGGGAAGCAGACCAACCATGTAGTGGAGGCCAGAGCCCTTTGGCACGGTCTCTTGTTGATTTCAGAGGATCCCAGGGACATTATAGTTGAGGGAGACTCCAGCAACGTGATCAATTACCTAAATAGTTCCAAAGCTCCATCGTGGAAAGTAAGCTCTATTATTCTCAAAGCTAGAAGGCTTTTCTAGTCTCGTAGCACCCACGTGGCCCATCATAGGTACCAAGATGCCAATTCTATAGCAGACCTTTTGGCCAACCATGGTATAGATGATAGGAAAATGAATGTTTGGAGATATTCTTTCCCTCCTGAGTTGTGTGCCATGACCAATGACGAGAAGCCACCTAATGTCTGACACGATATCCAGCTTTGTGACCAATGAGGTGCGGGCCATCCGAGAAATGGATCACGCTGCATCAGACAAAAAGTAGTTTTTTGCCTCAAAAGGCCAACTCACCTAGCAGGTAGTTTTTTAAATGTTTTTCCCAAAGGCATCGTAAGCTTCCTTCTTCACACCTTGGAACTCGGCTTTCTTCGATGGCAGAGATGCGTCATCACATGGTCCTCCTCACCATTGGACCACCTGTGACCCCTAGGTCCAATCATAAGGCGCAAGGTTTGTGTGTGTCCTCTTCATACCGTGACCCATTGTGTGGCAATCAGTCCAAGGTTAGCAAAGCCCGAGGTGGAGCGTATGATGGCTTTCGGTACATCTCCACGTCATACACTTCAACTCCCCATGCGCATAGTGATGGGCCTTCATTAATTCCCATGATCTATCTGCCAAGCAAAGCCTTTTCATCTCCCTCTATCACTATTCGCCTACAGTCGTCCATCCCCACCTTAATCTTGTCACAACCACCTCTCCTTTCGAGTGCAAATATGGGCCCTGCTTATGTTGAACCTTCTACTCTTAATATGACCCCTATGGCTAAGATCTTTATGAAGAGCAAGGGGCTCATCAATTTTTTGAAAAAAATCAAGGGTCTGAATGATGAAATCACCAATGACTTTCTTAATTACTGGGAGAACGACAAATTTCAAGTCAAAGGTGTTCATTTTAGACTCACCATTGACATGTTGTAACAAATTATAGAACAACCCCTAGATGGAAGATTCATCAGGCATGATAAGCACAACTGGGAGGAAGAGATGGACCAGTATCCTAAAAAAGGGAGGAAGCTACCATGGGACAAAACTGCCCTTATCCGTGAGCTCTTGGGCAATATGTGGGATGAAGCCATAGCCCCTGTCATGGCCTACGTAACTAGCTACAACCTAGACAAACCCCTATGAAGCTTCCACCTAAGTTTCATCAACCACCTCCATGACAGCAAACAGGTTTGCATTCCGGACTACCTTCACTATTCTATTGCTCACTCCATTGGAAAGTGTAAGAGCAAAGGCAAAAAATCCCTTCACCAAGGCCTTTTGAGGATCATTTTTAAGCATGTGATCTCCCATAAACCCCCCCTACAAGTTGTCAAGCCTTTGTCATCCAATCTCCCTCCTCTGTCTGGGTCCAAATCTACCATTGATTCCTGCCCCAAAGGTATGGCTCCCTCCCCTGACTGTGGTGCCCTCCATAGAAGTGCTAGAGGTAAACACCAAAAATCTAAAGCCACCCCATCCCCTGGTCTGAGAAATACCAGGAATACAAGCAAAACGCGCAAAATGAATATAGAGGACGCCCATGTCATCTCAGACTTGTACAATGACAACAAAGACAGTTCTTCCCTCAACCTGAAATAAGGCATCAGAGCTCTAGAGGAGTTTTCTCATTTCATATCATAGGTGGCAAAGTACCTCAAACACTTCGACCAAGCGACTGCTGAATCTATCGAAGCTGACGAGACCACTAAATACCAAGCTACAAATGTGTCAAATGTCTGACCTTCTTTCTGTCTGACCTGGCAAATCTCCTTTTTTGTTTTTTGGTGTATGGTTACCAAATTGCATAATGGATAAGTGTCTGTTATATTTCATGTCTGGTTTTTGGAGTTCAGATATTAGTTTTAATTTTGTGGGAAATTACATTCTCAGGCTACATAGGGCAGTTTCAGTCAAGAAGGAATTTTGGTACTGTTTGATTCAGGGGTGTTTTTTGGTTTGTTTCTTGTTCGGTTCCAACACGGATCACAAAGGGGCCTATGCCCAATATTGTAGTGAGGTTTTGGGATCCTCCTTAAAAAAACCCGCTTTGTAAATAAAATTCCACCACTTACCAAAAAAATAATAATTTGTTGAGAATATCATGCTAAAAACTCTAGTAAACCCTTCCATAAGCTTTGTTCATATCTAATTTTATAAGCATGCCAACTTTTATCATAGAATAAAGAGAATTTATTGGCTTTTATACAATGAATACATCATTAAATTTTTATTTACCATGAACAAAATAATCATGTTCCTCTAATTTAACCCAATATATATTCTTTTTCAACATGTTTTCCAATAATGTAGTGGATGAAAATTATCAATATATTTTGTCTCGCCTTTATTGTAAACCAATTTAATAAAGGTGGAATTTATCTTACTTATTGTAACCTTTCTTTTTTTATCCTTTTAAACTATAGCCAACATATTATTATTTAATAAATTCTAAAATATTTGAATAAAAATTGCAATAAAAACATTAGGAATAGATGCCTTGTTAGGATATAAAGAGAATTGCCTCACGTAGCTTCTTCATAGGTATATTGTTAATTAACTTCTATTTTTTCCTTGTGTGATAATTGATAGAATATTTTACAAAACCTTACCTTGTGTCTCCTTATCTTGCCCAACATCTAACAAAATATCTTTGAAATAATTGCTTCCTTCCTTCCTAATATCTTCTTTTTCAATATTTCTTCTATCTAGAGTTAAAATATTTCTGGTGCAATGAAAAGAATTTTTTTTTTTGATGTAGCATGAAAATTTTGATATTTATATCTCCTTACTTAAACCATCTCTTTCTATGGTCCATTTTTTTTCATTTCTAGTAGTTTAGCTAAAAAAATTATTTGTTCTTTTTATTCATTTTTATTTTTCATACATGTAGGTCTTTAAATCTTGATTATATAATTGCATATTGCAAGTATCTTTTGAAGGAGGTATAACTTAGTTTTTATAATTTTATCATTCCTTCACTATTATTTATCAATATTCTTATTAAATGTATTATTATTATTTTAAAATTATACTAATTAGTTTAATGAGTTTCAAAGTGTTAAATTATAATATTAGTTTTTTTTAGTCACAATAAGCTATAAATTATTTTATTTTTTCAAAAAATTAAAATAAAATATTATCTTTAAGATTTTTTTTATTTATGGAAAATATCCTAGAATGGATGCCACTTTTGGGTAAGACCCAAGGAGGTAGGGGTATTCATTCTACCAAAAATGCCCAAGAATCAAACCTAGCCTACCACCTTTGACATACTCAAGGAGAAAACAAACACACAAAAACAAATTATAAATAAATAAAAATAATAAAATAAAATAAAAAATATGCTCCTTGAGTGTGTCAAAAATAAAAGCACAACCAAACACACACACACACAATAAGATAAAAAAAAAACACAACATGAACCACAGAAAAAACACAAGAACAACATAACAAAACACAAACATGACAAAAACAACAAAACACTACAAAGACATAACCAATAAAACATGAAAAATAAACACAACCAAAACCTAAAAACTTAAAAAAATAAAATAAAAATAAAAATAAAAACAACCAAAAATAGACAATAAACAAAAACAAAAAACATAGAAAACACACACATAAAAACACTAAGTAACACAAACAAACGGAAACACAATAACAACAAAAAACAACACAACTAACACAAAAACAAAATAAAACAAAAGAACACACACCTTAAAAAACTAAAAAAAAAAATGAACATAACAATGACCTTTCTAGACCATAAAACTTTTAAGGCAAGAATCAACAGAGGAAACAAAAGAAATAAAATATTGAGATAGGGAACTAAAATAACCTGAGCAAACCAAAGAGAAGCAAAAATAAAGCAAGAAGAAACTAGGTACCTTCATAACTGGAGCCATCCAAATAAATAATAGAAAGAAGAGCTTCCCTAATTTGTGAAGCCCACCATATAGGAGGGTGGCCATAACAAGTAAGATCAACTTTGTCCAAAGCCCAATTAGCTAAAGCATCAACACTCTTGTTTTGATCTTTGACCACATGATTGTAATCAACTTTCAAAAATTCTATCTGGATTAATTGAATCTTATTAATAATTCTTTTTATTCTCCAATCAACCTTATGATTCTTATAAGGAGTCTTCAAAATATTAATCATGAGTTGAGATTCAAACTCAACTAACACCTTTTTCCATCCAACCTTAATAGCCTCTTGACACATTCGCTTCACACATTTCACATATAAAAGGGCCATGAAAACCACACTTCATAAGTTGCTCATCAGTAAGTACCCTACGATGCAATAAAAGCCAAGTAAAGAACCTCATCTTAGGCCAAAGATTTTGAGCCCACAACTAAGAAAAGATATCAGAATATTGGTTGGGATTATTATGGCATAAGGTCAATAACCTTGAGCAACTAAATAATCACCCTTAATAGTGTTGTTCCAACAAAAAAAATATTTTTCATGGGACCAAGAAAGAGATCTCATATGAAGGATACCTTAGATATCTTGTTTTTGCCTTTATGGGATCTGAATATGCCAATCCTAAATAGGGATCCAATATCTACCAACCTTTGAATTATCATTATAGTACCGATAGTATATCCAGTTAGCTCGATGAAGCTCCTCCATCCAAGACCTCCAATCAGGAAACTAAGTTATAAAAGGCTTGTAACCATCCTAAGAATCTATCCAAAAAATTTCTTGTTGACCATTATAAATGATTCAAAATAATTTTTCTTTACCAAATCCTTACCAGTCTTAAGAAATTCTAAAATAGGAGAACCTTTGATAGGAAGTTGATAGCAAACAAGGTCTTCAGGACTTTTGTTCTCAGCATATTTAGCATGGAGATTATTGGCCTAGAGAGCATTGGGATTATGCAACATCCTCCAATATAATTTAGCAGCTAAAAATTTGTTGTTATTAATAGAAGACCAAAATTCTAACCCCCCTTCATTCTTAGGAAGACATAAAGTGTCCCATTTCACCAAGACCCATTTTATTTTCTACTTAGTACAACTCCAAAGGAATCGATGACTGATTTGATCCAGTTCTCAAAGAACAACATTTGGGATATTCAAAATGAAAGATACATAAATAGGAATAGATTGAAGGACTGATTTTACTAAGGTGATTCTACCCCTAGAAGAAAGCCACCTGTTGGTCCACTTTCCAATTTTCTTCTTGACTTTGTCCAACAACCAATTCCAATATTTATTTTTTTTCCTTTGAATATTGATGGGAATACCTAAATAAGTGATTGGAAGGGAGGTTTTACTATATCTTAATTTATCCAAGACCATGGATTCCTCTATGGTAGAGTAGTGAAATAAAATAAATTTAGATTTATCTTCATTGATCAACTGCCCAGTATCCTTAGAAAAATAGCGAATGATTTGCTTAATATTAGAAGATTCCTTAATTGTAGCTTTACCTAAAAGAGTAGTCATCCAAAAATTGAAGATGAGAGATAGGTCTAGCTCCATGAGCAATGGTAACTCCCTCGAGGGTTTTCTTTTCCCTCTTTTTGATTATAGTCCTACCCAAGAATTCAATAAGAATGATGAATAAATAAGGAGATAGCGGGTCACCTTGCCTAATACCTCTAGAAGCTGGGAACGATTGAGAAGGTCTGCCATTAATAAGAACTAAGTAGTAAACTGAAGAGATACATCCCATAATCCAATCCATCCAATCCTTAGAGAAATCAAATTGCCTCAAAACTTTGATAAGTGCCAATCCACTCTATCATAAGCTTTGGATAAGTCTAACCGAATGAACATGGAAGAATTTTTTTACATATCCATGGAATGGATGGCTTCCTGAGCAAGAACTATCTCATATACTATTTGACGCACTTCCATATAACCCCCTTGCTTAGGGGAAATAATCTTATGCAAAAGAGGCTTCAAAATTTCTACCTTGATCTTAGTAATAATTTTGATAAGAACATTACATAAAGGAATAGGTCTAAAAGCTGAGATATGATCAACCTCTTGAGCTTTTAGAACAAGAGTAATATAGTTTTTATTGATAACCTTACAATTTTCTTTGGCTTTCCTAGCTTCTTCCACTACCTATAATAAATCATCATGAAGGATATCCCAGAACTCTTGGTAGAACTCAATGGGAAAACCATCAGGACCTGGGGTTTCCCTTTTTGCATTTTAAAAACTACCTATTGAAGCTCATTGAATTCTAGATTTTTGTTTCCATAAGAGTTCTCTTTTTTACCATTCCTCTAACTAGGTTGTGAGTTTAATTTCATCTACACTTCTATTCTCTATGAGGCCATCTAAAGGGATTTTATTATTCAAATTTTCAATTTGAACAATAAATTCATGTTTTTTTTATGAACATCCCCAAACTCCTTCCAGTTCCAAGTCTTGATTTTAGATTTAATGTACTGCAGTCTTTTGGAAAAATAGAACATCTTAGTCCCATGCCTAGGCTTACCTTCCTTCCACCATTGTTGCACATAAGGTCTAAAGGAACTGTCTCTAAGCCACATTAATTGAAAACAAAAAGGAAATAAAGTCACATTGAATTTCCACATTTCCATCATGACTGGCGAGTGATTCAAACTAGCATTGTTAAGAGTCTTAACTTTAGAAATGTGACCATGGATTAAGAATTTTTTAGAGAGCAAAAACCTATCCAATCTCTCCATTAGCCTTGCCTTCCATTAGACCAATTCATAAGGCCATTATCTGGTTGGATTTCCACTTGATGGAGGTTTGCAATATATTCGCTCATGAGGTCAGTGCTTTTGTTCAAATTTCTATTTTCCCCCATTTTCTTATCCAGAGAGAGGATGGTATTGAAATCTCCTCTGATCAAGATCCAAGATTTAGGAAAATAAGATATAATATGAGTTATATCCTTCCACTATCTTCTTTTTTCCTCCAAAGTAGTCGAAGCATAAATAGTAATGTAGAGCATAATTTGGTTGGAATGTCTACTTTGAATAGCTATAGCCAACATACCCCAACTACCAACCATATGGTGAATTACTAACTCTTTTGGATCCCAAAGACAAACAATACCACCAGAAGTCCCCTAGGAATTGAGGGAAACCACTTTTCCAGTTGGCCAAATTTTACTTGCAATTGAGTCCATATCCTCTATTGACATCTTCATTTCTTGAAGGAAAACAAGATGTGGATGATTTATCTGAATCATTCTTCTAATTTCATTTTGTTTTTAAAGACTCTCTTTGAGTCCTCTAATATTCCAAGTGATTATATTCATTAATACTAGGGCTAAAAATTTTGGGAAGGGCATTAATATTACCTTACTCTATAAGCTTTTCTCCTTCTTTTACCATATGATATTGATTGGTCTTGTGACCTGCATTTTGATTAGAATCCATCTTCAGTTTTTTTTCCATGTTTCTTGACTTACTCCAATTAAATCTGAGATAGCTTCTAACCTTGAAGAATGCTCTTACATAGCTAAAATTTTACTAGAAGGTTCAACAAAATCTATGTTGGAACCTATATTATTTGAAGTTTTGACATTTAAAATATTGTTTTCCTTGTGTAAATTTTCTCCCTTTTTTCTGTTGAAAACCTTTGATTTGTTGGTTTATCTTTGAGTTCTTCCCTTCATCTTTAAATTGTGTTTCTAATGTTCCTGTTTCTATTATTTCCTATTCCTCACTTGGGATATTATTTGTGTAAAGGATTTCAAACATATTAGCAGATAACTTTGATGAATCCTTCATAACTATTTTTTTTAGTATTCTTCTTATTAGGCATTTGGAAACCTACTAAGTTTATATCTTCTTTCTTTTGATCAGGAATTTTATTTGGGCAAGCACTAGCTAAATGACCATAATCATGGCAAATTCTACAATGAAAAGGAATGTTGTCATAGTCCACTACTTGCTCCCAAGTGTCTTCCCCAAATTGTAATCTGATCTTTTTAGGTAGGGGTTTGTCAAAATCCATTAAAACACAAATCTGAGCATAAATAATATGTTCAAAATTTTGAGTACAATCAGTAGTAATTATGAAAGTTCCTAAAGATTTTCCAATTGAATAAAAAATAGTAGGATTCCAAAATTCAATAGGGAGGCCAAAGATTCTAACCCACACAGGATCTATAGAAGGCATCTCTTCTTTAGCTTTAAATTTAGTATGGCAGGGCTTCATGAAAATCCCTACCCTTCCAAAAAAATAGGGACCCCCTTGAAATATTTTCTCTCTATCTTCATTATTAGCAAATAAAACAAAAAAATAACCATTTGGATAAATAGAGATTTGTAACTCACCTTTAGTTTTCCAGCTTTTTGCAGCCCAGACTTTGAAAGCAGATAGGCTCAGATGAAAACCCATGAAATGAAAAACTAGTCCTCTTTTTTCCAAATCTTCAATGCCAGTTTAAATGTTATCCATATCAAGCTTAACAATAGGAGTTACATCAGCCGCTTTCAGACATCTCGACTCAGTTTTCCTGGGATCAATATTAGGCATTATTAGAGGTTTAGGGGAAGCCCTAAGAATAATATTAGCATTTGGCTAAGGTTTTCCACCATGGAAGGCATCCCTAAAATTTATTTTTTGGGCTGAGTCTTCAAAATTCTTACCCTTGACAAGGGTTTTCATAGTAGAATTATTTTGTAGGTGCACCTTAACACCAGATTCACTTGATATCTGAGCCATTTTTTATCAATTTCTTGAAAATTGTTTTGTGATATCTTTAATCCTTGCCCTAGATGTCATGGAAAGGAAAGGTTTTCACTTTTCTTTTGTGCGGCAAATTGGATGTCATTATCACTAAAGATCACAACATGATATGTTGAAAGATATATTTCTAACCCATATTGGATCCCCTGCAACATATCCTACTAAAATATTGAGTATAAACCACAAAAATATTGCCCTCTAGGGCCCAAAGGCCCTAAAAAACAACCTCTGGAGCTTCTTGCACTCAACCCAGATGAAACCCTAGTATAATCGCTTACTAAAAATCTTGTTCACACATAGGGATGCACTAGGATATTTTTTTCTTAAAATGATCTAAAAATTGGTGGATATGTTTTAGGTTTTTTCAGGCATCTACCCTCAAACTTTCATCTCAATCCGAGTCTGGATGAGTGAGATAGGGCCAAAACAAGTTTTGCAGTTTGGGCAGTCCTACGAAAAATGTCCTACATCAATTTTGATTTCCTAGTGTAACTCATTTCATCCTTCTATTTTTAAGAGTTTTTAAACATGGTTTATGCTAATAAATAAATTTCATGTAGGTAGTTACAAAAAATAATAAGAAAAAAACAAGTTCCTATAAGAAAACAATATGGGTGAAACAAAGCATAAATTTATGAAATGAATTAGAGTGCATGTATATTTTAATTTCATGAAACTTTTGGAACATGTTCAAAAAATAAAATAATTGAATAAATACATGAAGTTGACAACATGTGAATGGTGAGAATAAAGATAAAGGGAAAATAAAATAAATTTCACATGGAATAATTGGAATGATTTGAGTGGTTGAATTACATGAAGCATGGTGATAAAACATTTATGAAATATAATTGTTATAAGAAGTGTAGGACAATGGTCATAAGTTTTGGTTGCATAAAATTAAAACATGATGCCTTGGTTACCCATAAAAACTAATGATGCATAAAGATGATAAAACAAGATGGATTAATGCATTAGATAAGAAAATTACGCATATCATATAAATTGAAAATGCTAATAAAGAGAGGGTGATTGGTGCAATAGACATAGCTTACTTTGTTTTGAAAGAAGATTTAACTCTAAGTATAGAAATATTTGTAAATCTCTGATAAATGCAAAAATACTTCATACATCAAAGTCCCATTATACAAATTATAAGCAAGAAAATGGTTTTCTTTATTGCATACCAAACTATCTTAAAGATATAAAATTTATTGGACTATATATTTTTAAGCTTCACTTGAGGCTATGGATATAGTTTTTATTATATTTATTGTATAGCCCTTTAGGATCTTATAAACCTTTTATAGAAGGGTTTATTGTACTAGTTTATTATTTAAACTAAAGGTTGGTTCTTTAAAATTGATCTAAATGTCTCATATATAACACTCTCTATCATGGAGGGCACTTATTTTTATTTAATGAGATAGATTACATTGGTATCTATAATCACCCTTTATATTGTATGTATTCTTCCTATGAGCTATTTTCACTTTTGTAGGTAATGTGTTCATCTCATTAATTTCTAGAAAGTGTTGTGAAATCTAACATCGTATTAGAATGGATCTAAATTCTATTACTCTATTGCTTGGATTTGATGACGTATATTCTATAAATATTCCAATGAGCATTGTGTTTGAAATTATTTATAGAAGAACTATGTGTCATCAACAATGTTTGTTAGGGTTTGACAAAAAATCCTAAGTGGACTTGTTTCATGGGGAACTCCTTGTATTTAAACAATTATCAATTATTATGGAAGAAACACTCACTAATAGTTTCATGTTTCCTACATTCAATCCAAAAATATTTTATCTTTGGACAAATGGATTTTCAAGTTTTAGGATTGAATGCCTCAAGGGTTCTCAATACCCTCGATTGTCTTTCATGAATTAAACATCCATAACATTTTCTCCTTAAAACTTTGTGGTATTGGTGAAACATAGATGAAATTATGAATTACATGATTATTTATGAAAAAAATAAGTTAAATTTTTTTTTTTATTCCTATATGTTAAAGAAGTCATGACCAAATTTCCTTGTATGACAAAGACCTCTCATATACATGAAAATTTTCTAAAATAGTCTATCATTTATTTGTTGCATTAGTAAGAGAGGATGTATTGACTACTTTTATTTTAGAAACTATGATAGATATGGGAAAACTATTACATTTTTTATTTTTTACAAAAATTTCGGGGGCAAAAATTCAATATTTTTTCCATTTTTCCTCCAAGTACCATATTTTTCATAAAAATGATTATTTTACCTTTGTTTTTCAAATTTTGAATTTTGAAACATGAATATTTATGGGAATATTTCATTCTTATAGGGAACCTAGGGATAGGAATACAGGGATATAATATTGTATTGTATAAGGAAACTGTGGACAGTTGGCATGGGTAACATATAATACAAGGTGAATTATATTATTATAATGATCAGGATAGGATTTAGAAATCAAATCCCAAAAGTAGAATTAGAATATGGGTATATAAATAAGGTATATTGTCATTGTAATCATCGTGGAGATCATCATATGAAGTATTACTTGTAATTTTCTTTGTCCATGAAGTGGCTTATGAGATATTTCCATCTCTAAATGGAGCTCTCATATCGGGATATGTCTTTAAGGAGTATTATTTGTGTTACCCTACCCTAAGGGTATTATCTATATTTTTATTATTGTGTGGATAATTATTTATAAATGAATTATTTCCATTATGAAATAAAGTTTCATAACAAGTGGTATCAAAGCAATGATTCTAGCAAGGTGGGGTTGTATTTTTATGGATTGCAAAATTAGGGCAATTTTTTTCAAAAAAAGGCCTTATATTTTAGGAGCCATATCTCTAGAAAGGTTAATCTAATTTAGATTATTCTTGGATAATTTTGTGTGGAACTTGAATATATTAAAAATAAGTGGTCCTATTAAGGAATTCAATTAGTATTAAGGGAGATACGACCTTGTAAACTTAGCCATCCAAAACAATGAGAGTGTTAGGATAAAATTTTCAAAAAGTGTCTCATATTTTATGAGCCATATCTTTGTGAAATTTTGTCTGATTCAAACAATTCTTGGACCACTTTATGTGAAATTTTAAGAGATTTAAAATTATTGGTTATCTAAAGGAATTTAGCAATATTTAGGGAGATACAACCCTATGATGTCAAACATATAGAAAAAAGGAAGTGGCAATTTTTTAAATCATATTTTTTATTAAAAAATTAATATACTTTTTTATTGTGGGTAAGCAAGTCATCTATTGTGTATGGAGCAAAGTTTTTCTTTTTGAATTTTAACTTCAAATCAATAGGAAAAAATATATTTTTATTAAACCCTTATTTACATTGTTTATTTGTTGGGACATGAACTTACAAAGCTACAAATATTTTTTGGAGAATATTATATTGATTCTAGAGAGTGGTGGAAACATTTTAGATCCCTGTATCCTACTAGTTATTTTTGGTACCTTATACTTATTTTTTATCTTAGAGGAGAACATTAGTCCTGGTTTTATAATTTTTGTGGTGCCTATAATTATAAACTAACTTGGAAAAATATGGAGCAAACAGTCTTGAGTGAGTGGGACCCATAATTATGCACAAACTAGGGAAAAAATAGATTAAGAATTCTTGAGTCAGTGGGACCCATAAATATGACCTAACTAGGGGGAAAATAGAGTAAGCATTCTTGAGTCAATGGGACTCATATAAAAAAAAGAAAAAAAAAGTATTAAAAATAAAAATGTTTCAAAGGCTATGTAGAAGAAATAAAAATGCTTCAAAAAGAAAAAAGGTATTAAAAAGAGAGCTATAAAATTTTAAAGAAATGGTAGAATGTAAAAATATGTTAGCTTGTAGATGGAGGAAACCACACCTTTGGTAGCATATAGGTAAAAAATTAGATAGAGGGATTTGTTTGAATCTAAAAAGTCTATTTTACAAGTTCATTATTAGATTCAAAAGAAAAAGGTTATTATTTCCACTAACCCTAGTAGTAGATATAATTTCATTAATATACTTTGGCTAAGAGGTTTGAGATTCAAGCAGAAAAAATTAAGGACATATTTCTTGAGGGTGAGATGTTCAAATTTTTTAATATTTGAAAATCACCATTGATAAATATGTTTTACATTTAGATTTTCATGCTATTATGATGGATTATGTGGGTATTGTTCTTAGTTATCCTTGGTTGAATTCTTTGAGTATTATTAATATTAATTTATAAAAGTTCATAAAAGTTTGGTACAACAAAAATAAGATAACAATACAAGATATTTATCAATATAAGGGACAAGGATTTGAGAAAAAACTGGAATTTTTTACAAAGAAACAAATTGAAGAACAAATAGAAGAACCTAAAATAGAATCCAAGAAGGAAGTAATAGTAGTAGCAAAGTCCAAGGAAGATTTGATAGAAGAGAACAAGGACATACCAAACAAAAGGCACATGAAAGAATAGTGTACAAGAGAATTTAAAACAATAGAGTCAAATGCTAAGGAATAAAAGACAATAGAACATCAAGTTAATGTTACAACATATTACCATCCATACCAGTAGAAGTGGAATTTTTTTTGGAGGTATGGCTTAGGGCAATAATATTATGGTTCTACATGGAATTAGAAGGGCACTAAGTATGGCAGTGTTTAGAATACAAAGTAAAGTCATCCTTAATTTTAGAATGATGTAGTAGCATTAAGGAATAAGTGGACCCATCATTCAAAATATCAGATCTAAGTAGCATAAGTGTGGATCCAATAAAATAATTTTAGATAATCAAGTGGAAAAATAGCATATTTGCATCAACATAGATCACTACCAACCAAAGTTTCACGAGGATGGATGGATGATCAACATTGATACTAGTTGCTATCATTGCTTAGCAAATCATATTATCTTGTTTCTTCATATATTTTGAGAATGAAATATTTTGTAAGAGTAGTGGAATATAATAAACCTAGGGATAGGAATACAGGAATATAATAATATATAAGGGTATTATGGATAGTTAGCATGGGCCACACATAACCCAAGGTTGATTATACTATTATATTATAATAATGAGTGAATGAGGGTTTAGTAGTTAGTTTCCCAAAATATAATTAGAATATGAGTATATAAAAAAGGGATATTATCATTGTAATCATAATGGATATCATTATATACAATATTAATTGTAATTATCTTTACTTACGAAGTGGCTTATGAGACTTTTCCTCCTCTAAGTGGAAACCTCATCTTGGGAAGTCTTGTGGATTTTTCTTTCCTTAAGGATAATTTGTTGGTGTTGTCCTACCTAAATGGTATCATCTATCTTTGTATCATTGTGTGGATCATTATTGTGGATTAATGATTTGATATTTTTACATATTGGTGAATGATATCTATTAATTAGAATAAATTTTCATAATAGTTCTCTTAGAGGGAAACCATGGATGGTATGAGGGAATTTATTTTATAATAGTACATTATATTTTGTACATGTTAATATTATTAGGTGCCTTGATTTATTGATGGAATGAGTACTTTATATGAGGTATGCCCAGGATTTGAGTGTAATGGTTTCAAATTAGCCATATCAACTATATTTAGTTTTATTATCTTGGTACCTAGGCTTAGTTAACCAACCCTTAAGCATTAGGATTAGGGTTAATGTCGATTTAACTTATATATGAATAACTATATGATAGTTTGTATCATTCAAATATTTTATATTTAAGTTGCCTTGATGTACATATGAGACTTCGACCTCTAAGTGGCTAAGAGACTTTACCCTCTTCAAGTGGCTCAGGATTTGCATTGATTTGAATTTGGGATTTGATTATTACATATTGATTTTTTGGTGATTGGATCTAAATTATTATTGCTCATTATTGAATTTTTTTATTATTTGTTAAATTCTTATGTTTGCTTCCTAACAAGTGGTATTAGAGCTCAGACATATCACCTACCTCCACTCCTCTATATTGTCACCCCAAGGACTATTACAAAAATAATTTTCCCATAGTTTCATTGTGAACCATATCTCAATTTATCTTAACATATATCAAAAACTATAAAAAAATCTCTAGAATTAGGTTTTTCAGCTTGGAGAATATTAATATGGTGTTTCATATTTTAAGTGTGAATTTAAAGATGCAATATATTATAGTATATCATTGCATATCCATTATAGTTATAAATAAGGCACTATTCTCTAACTCACATTGGAACACACCTGCATGATCCTTAATGTTCAATAAATTGAATGAACAATATTTTTCCTAAACAAAGTGAGATTTCTAGGGGGATTTCTTAATTAAAGTAAAAATTGTTGAAGATTAAATCCAAAATCCTATTAGATATGAATATTTCAATAATATTGTAGCAACTCCATAGACGTTTGTATGTGCTACAAGCCATGGGGAGTGTTTTTTGAATTCTTAAGCATGTTGGACCTCAAGAATTCCAATAAATTTGAAATATTTCAACCATTTTTTCTAGCAATCATTTCTGATCTAAACTAAAATTATGTTAATCATTAGCTCCAAGATAAGTACTTAAAAATTCCACCAAAGTTAGAATAAATCCATGTTTATCCTCTTTCTCTCTTATAATTCTACACTTTTCACATGAAATTTAATGGACTTTATCAATGGGGAAATTGCAACAATAAACTAAATCCCGTAGGCTTTGTGGCTATGAATCCCATATTGACAAAGTGAATTTGGAATTATATGTACAACCAAAATTATAAAGCATGTGGTCAATTCTTACATGTGATAAATGTTATTTCTATTAAGTGTAAATTCAACAATAGTCAAAGCAAGTATTATTGACAATGATTGAAGAAATCATACCCCTTGGCCATCAGCTTTACTTGTATCACATGGTGTTGCCAAGTGCTACATTCACACTTCAAATATTGTATTAATATATTAAGCTACTATCTAAAATAATTGAAAAACTTACAATCATAGTAAAATTAAAGGATTACTTTAAAAACTAGTTTTTTAAAAAAATACTGAGTCCATGGGTTTCGTAACTCATGGATAAATTAAATGCAATGCTATAAAAACCTCGTTGGATGCTCACTTAACTCCATTTTCTAAAGCGAGAGCAAGGAAATGTTGAAAGTGATTTTCGGTATGCATTTCTTGTTAGAAATAGGTTATATTACATTATTTGGGTCATGTAAATATCCCTTCATTGCCACATACTTAGGACATTATATTACTTTAGGGGAAATTTATCTAGTTACATCATGAAATGTAATAAATGTACAAGTGTCAATGTGCAACCTGTATATGTGCAACATGTTCCTTGTATAGCTAGGTAGATTGTTGGCCAAGGAACCTATATTCCTATATAAAGGGTCATATATAGTTGTGTCTAAGATAGAGTAGTGTAGGAGAGTGTGTAGTAGTGTAGAGTGTGTGAGTTATAAGCTCATAGCTCATTCATTGAGTAGTAGCTTAGATCATGGAGTGTTCATTTTCTCCATAGCTACTTTCGTATTCATTTCCATCATTTTTATTTATAGTGTATTTCAGTCATATTGTAGATTTACTTTTTTTCTTATTATTCTGCATCTTGGGATTGTTATCTCCCATTACATGTATCAAAAGCTAACATTTATAACCAGTAATTTAGGTGGAAATATTTTATTCAATTTTTTTTTTGGTTTTTTACTTGGTCAAGATAGTGGCCTTTTTGACCAAGTTCTTAATGTTCTTTATGAATCTTCAATTTTTAGTTGGCTGGATTTCGGTAGTAGTCATATTGGATATGATATTAGATTCAAAATTTGAGTTAAATGAAAAGAAAAACTTCATTTTTTGGAGCCCAAACAAGAAGGGTGGTTGGTGGTGCCTCTTTGGAATTTATTTCAAGTCCTTGAGATATTATGTGTTGACCAAGGTGATTGTATTTTTATAAGTGTTTGTACTACTTTTCTTGTGGTGATTTAGAGATCAAAATTTTACCAAGAGCTTATTCAATTTTCTTGAGATGATGTTAGTTCTCAATTCCTAGTCATGGAATCCACACCTTCTGGTTGTATTGAAAGATTCATGATAGGTTAAAGGGAAGGACTTGGGTTAATAGTTGATTGAGTGGTAGGTATGTGTTTTTTGTTCTATTGTGGGTCTAAATTTTTTTGACTGTAGTTGGATGGTTTTGGGTCTCTATTTCTATCTGTGTCCTATTTGATATATTATCTCTTTTTGTGTTCTAAGTTGTTATGGGATATTAAGGGTCATCTCTAGGTTGGAAAAATTTATGAGTAATGTTTAGCTTCTAATGTAAAAGGTTGTGGAGACACTTTCAAAACCCTCTTCTCAATATAATCAAAAAAATTAAAGGATTAAAATGATGATGACTTTGTAGTACCTTTCATAATCTATTGTTGTATCCTTCCTAGACTCAACTCTCTAACAAGGATATTGGTGTAGGCATACTAGTACACAATAATAGTAGCTAGGGCATAGAAAAAATATTATTAAATATCATATAAAATCAAATAACAACTTCACATTTCCTAATATTATTGCCTATACCACATCTCGATTTACGAATGTTAGAGTATATTACATTATTTGGTAGATGCTAATGTAACCTATGATATCTTCATGGTACATTTATAAATAATAGATTAAGGTTGAGTCATAATTTAGAGTGTCGAGTAATATTTCCTTTTATGTAAGTGTGAATGTGTAAGAAATGCACGAGTGTCATGTAAAGTTGTAATGTGTAGGAAATACGATAGTGTCATGTGATTTAGTGTGCAAGTGTAATTTTAGTCTATGTGCATAATTTTCTTATATGTAATAGTGCAAATATGTAATATAAATATGTGCACAAGTATCTTAGGTTAGATTTTGCAAGTTAGAGAAGTGTAAGAGTCATGCATATGTGTGCATACATTATAAATTTAAGTTTTCATCAAGTATGCAAGTTTCAAGTAGAGAAGCCAAGAGTCATGAGACTTTGAATTTTGAAAGGAATATTCATAATTAGAGAAAGGAGTATTTCTTTCACAAACCAAGTATATAAAAGAGATGCTAAAGAAATTCAAGTTAGAAGATTGTAAACCATTAAGTATCGCCATAGTTACAGGATGTAAGTTAAGTAAGGATGATGAATCTATAGAGGCAGATCGGATATTATACAGATCTATGATTGGAAGCTTGTTGTATGTCACAGACTACAAGACCAAATATCATGCAGGTAGTGGTATTAGTGGTAAGGTTTTAGGAAGCACCTAAGGTGGCAGTAGTAAAGAGGATTCTCAGATATCTAAAAGAGACTAGGATTTTGGGCTTTGGTATCCCAAAAGTGATAATTTCACAATCACAAAATATACAGATGTAGATTGGGCTGGCAGTATTGATGAAAAAAAATATAAGTGGAGGAGCATTCTTTCTTGGATATTGTTTAGTCTCTTGGCTTAGTAAGAAACATGCGTCAGTATCCTTATCTACAGTAGAAGTAAAGTATATTGTAGTAGTAGCCAATTGTAAACATGTATTATGGATGAAGTGAACTCTAGAAGACTTCAAGATAAAATATGATCATCTTATTCCTATATTATGTGATAATACAAGCTATAAGTATCTCAAAGAATATAGTGATGCACTCCAGGACAAAGCATATTACGATCAAGTATCATTTTCTGAGAGAAGAAGTGACAGATAAACATGACAGATTGGAATATTCTACTACAAAGGAGCAGATTGCAAATATCTTCACTAAGCCACTTTCAAAAAACACTTTTGAGTATCTTCGAGGAAAACTACGAGTAATACTCCCACCCCAAAAATTAACCACCTTAAGAGGAGGTGGGGTAGGGGCTAAGCTAAGAGTTTCATTCTTAGCCTCGAGCCCCAAAGGTGACCCTTTGCCATTGATGTCAAAAGGGGAGATATTTGAGTAAGAGGGAGAGATTTGATTTAAGGGGAGAGCATTGAGTCAAGGGGATATGTCTTTAAGGAGTATTATTTGTGTTACCCTACCCTAAGGGTATTATCTATATTTTTATTATTGTGTGGATAATTATTTATAAATGAATTATTTCCATTATGAAATAAAGTTTCATAACAAGTGGTATCAAAGCAATGATTCTAGCAAGGTGGGGTTGTATTTTTATGGATTGCAAAATTAGGGCAATTTTTTTCAAAAAAAGGCCTTATATTTTAGGAGCCATATCTCTAGAAAGGTTAATCTAATTTAGATTATTCTTGGATAATTTTGTGTGGAACTTGAATATATTAAAAATAAGTGGTCCTATTAAGGAATTCAATTAGTATTAATGGAGATACGACCTTGTAAACTTAGCCATCCAAAACAATGAGAGTGTTAGGATAAAATTTTCAAAAAGTGTCTCATATTTTATGAGCCATATCTTTGTGAAATTTTGTCTGATTCAAACAATTCTTGGACCACTTTATGTGAAATTTTAAGAGATTTAAAATTATTGGTTATCTAAAGGAATTTAGCAATATTTAGGGAGATACAACCCTATGATGTCAAACATATAGAAAAAAGGAAGTGGCAATTTTTTAAATCATATTTTTTATTAAAAAATTAATATACCTTTTTATTGTGGGTAAGCAAGTCATCTATTGTGTATGGAGCAAAGTTTTTCTTTTTGAATTTTAACTTCAAATCAATAGGAAAAAATATATTTTTATTAAACCCTTATTTACATTGTTTATTTGTTGGGACATGAACTTACAAAGCTACAAATATTTTTTGGAGAATATTATATTGATTCTAGAGAGTGGTGGAAACATTTTAGATCCCTGTATCCTACTAGTTATTTTTGGTACCTTATACTTATTTTTTATCTTAGAGGAGAACATTAGTCCTGGTTTTATAATTTTTGTGGTGCCTATAATTATAAACTAACTTGGAAAAATATGGAGCAAACAGTCTTGAGTGAGTGGGACCCATAATTATGCACAAACTAGGGAAAAAATAGATTAAGAATTCTTGAGTCAGTGGGACCCATAAATATGACCTAACTAGGGGGAAAATAGAGTAAGCATTCTTGAGTCAATGGGACTCATATAAAAAAAAGAAAAAAAAATTATTAAAAATAAAAATGTTTCAAAGGCTATGTAGAAGAAATAAAAATGCTTCAAAAAGAAAAAAGGTATTAAAAAGAGAGCTATAAAATGTTAAAGAAATGGTAGAATGTAAAAATATGTTAGCTTGTAGATGGAGGAAACCACACCTTTGGTAGCATATAGGTAAAAAATTAGATAGAGGGATTTGTTTGAATCTAAAAAGTCTATTTTACAAGTTCATTATTAGATTCAAAAGAAAAAGGTTATTATTTCCACTAACCCTAGTAGTAGATATAATTTCATTAATATACTTTGGCTAAGAGGTTTGAGATTCAAGCAGCAAAAATTAAGGATATATTTCTTGAGGGTGAGATGTTCAAATTTTTTAATATTTGAAAATCACCATTGATAAATATGTTTTACATTTAGATTTTCATGCTATTATGATGGATTATGTGGGTATTGTTCTTAGTTATCCTTGGTTGAATTCTTTGAGTATTATTAATATTAATTTATAAAAGTTCATAAAAGTTTGGTACAACAAAAATAAGATAACAATACAAGATATTTATCAATATAAGGGACAAGGATTTGAGAAAAAACTGGAATTTTTTACAAAGAAACAAATTGAAGAACAAATAGAAGAACCTAAAATAGAATCCAAGAAGGAAGTAATAGTAGTAGCAAAGTCCAAGGAAGATTTGATAGAAGAGAACAAGGACATACCAAACAAAAGGCACATGAAAGAATAGTGTACAAGAGAATTTAAAACAATAGAGTCAAATGCTAAGGAATAAAAGACAATAGAACATCAAGTTAATGTTACAACATATTACCATCCATACCAGTAGAAGTGGAATTTTTTTTGGAGGTATGGCTTAGGGCAATAATATTATGGTTCTACATGGAATTAGAAGGGCACTAAGTATGGCAATGTTTAGAATACAAAGTAAAGTCATCCTTAATTTTAGAATGATGTAGTAGCATTAAGGAATAAGTGGACCCATCATTCAAAATATCAGATCTAAGTAGCATAAGTGTGGATCCAATAAAATAATTTTAGATAATCAAGTGGAAAAATAGCATATTTGCATCAACATAGATCACTACCAACCAAAGTTTCACGAGGATGGATGGATGATCAACATTGATACTAGTTGCTATCATTGCTTAGCAAATCATATTATCTTGTTTCTTCATATATTTTGAGAATGAAATATTTTGTAAGAGTAGTGGAATATAATAAACCTAGGGATAGGAATACAGGAATATAATAATATATAAGGGTATTATGGATAGTTAGCATGGGCCACACATAACCCAAGGTTGATTATACTATTATATTATAATAATGAGTGAATGAGGGTTTAGTAGTTAGTTTCCCAAAATATAATTAGAATATGAGTATATAAAAAAGGGATATTATCATTGTAATCATAATGGATATCATTATATACAATATTAATTGTAATTATCTTTACTTACGAAGTGGCTTATGAGACTTTTCCTCCTCTAAGTGGAAACCTCATCTTGGGAAGTCTTGTGGATTTTTCTTTCCTTAAGGATAATTTGTTGGTGTTGTCCTACCTAAATGGTATCATCTATCTTTGTATCATTGTGTGGATCATTATTGTGGATTAATGATTTGATATTTTTACATATTGGTGAATGATATCTATTAATTAGAATAAATTTTCATAATAGTTCTCTTAGAGGGAAACCATGGATGGTATGAGGGAATTTATTTTATAATAGTACATTATATTTTGTACATGTTAATATTATTAGGTGCCTTGATTTATTGATGGAATGAGTACTTTATATGAGGTATGCCCAGGATTTGAGTGTAATGGTTTCAAATTAGCCATATCAACTATATTTAGTTTTATTATCTTGGTACCTAGGCTTAGTTAACCAACCCTTAAGCATTAGGATTAGGGTTAATGTCGATTTAACTTATATATGAATAACTATATGATAGTTTGTATCATTCAAATATTTTATATTTAAGTTGCCTTGATGTACATATGAGACTTCGACCTCTAAGTGGCTAAGAGACTTTACCCTCTTCAAGTGGCTCAGGATTTGCATTGATTTGAATTTGGGATTTGATTATTACATATTGATTTTTTGGTGATTGGATCTAAATTATTATTGCTCATTATTGAATTTTTTTATTATTTGTTAAATTCTTATGTTTGCTTCCTAACAAGTGGTATTAGAGCTCAGACATATCACCTACCTCCACTCCTCTATATTTTCACCCCAAGGACTATTACAAAAATAATTTTCCCATAGTTTCATTGTGAACCATATCTCAATTTATCTTAACATATATCAAAAACTATAAAAAAATCTCTAGAATTAGGTTTTTCAGCTTGGAGAATATTAATATGGTGTTTCATATTTTAAGTGTGAATTTAAAGATGCAATATATTATAGTATATCATTGCATATCCATTATAGTTATAAATAAGGCACTATTCTCTAATGCACATTGGAACACACCTGCATGATCCTTAATGTTCAATAAATTGAATGAACAATATTTTTCCTAAACAAAGTGAGATTTCTAGGGGGATTTCTTAATTAAAGTAAAAATTGTTGAAGATTAAATCCAAAATCCTATTAGATATGAATATTTCAATAATATTGTAGCAACTCCATAGACGTTTGTATGTGCTACAAGCCATGGGGAGTGTTTTTTGAATTCTTAAGCATGTTGGACCTCAAGAATTCCAATAAATTTGAAATATTTCAACCATTTTTTCTAGCAATCATTTCTGATCTAAACTAAAATTATGTTAATCATTAGCTCCAAGATAAGTACTTAAAAATTCCACCAAAGTTAGAATAAATACATGTTTATCCTCTTTCTCTCTTATAATTCTACACTTTTCACATGAAATTTAATGGACTTTATCAATGGGGAAATTGCAACAATAAACTAAATCCCGTAGGCTTTGTGGCTATGAATCCCATATTGACAAAGTGAATTTGGAATTATATGTACAACCAAAATTATAAAGCATGTGGTCAATTCTTACATGTGATAAATGTTATTTCTATTAAGTGTAAATTCAACAATAGTCAAAGCAAGTATTATTGACAATGATTGAAGAAATCATACCCCTTGGCCATCAGCTTTACTTGTATCACATGGTGTTGCCAAGTGCTACATTCACACTTCAAATATTGTATTAATATATTAAGCTACTATCTAAAATAATTGAAAAACTTACAATCATAGTAAAATTAAAGGATTACTTTAAAAACTAGTTTTTTAAAAAAATACTGAGTCCATGGGTTTCGTAACTCATGGATAAATTAAATGCAATGCTATAAAAACCTCGTTGGATGCTCACTTAACTCCATTTTCTAAAGCGAGAGCAAGGAAATGTTGAAAGTGATTTTCGGTATGCCTTTCTTGTTAGAAATAGGTTATATTACATTATTTGGGTCATGTAAATATCCCTTCATTGCCACATACTTAGGACATTATATTACTTTAGGGGAAATTTATCTAGTTACATCATGAAATGTAATAAATGTACAAGTGTCAATGTGCAACCTGTATATGTGCAACATGTTCCTTGTATAGCTAGGTAGATTGTTGGCCAAGGAACCTATATTCCTATATAAAGGGTCATATATAGTTGTGTCTAAGATAGAGTAGTGTAGGAGAGTGCAGTAGTGTAGAGTGTGTGAGTTATAAGCTCATAGCTCACTCATTGAGTAGTAGCTTAGATCATGGAGTGTTCATTTTCTCCATAGCTACTTTCGTATTCATTTCCATCATTTTTATTTATAGTGTATTTCAGTCATATTGAAGATTTACTTTTTTTCTTATTATTCTGCATCTTGGGATTGTTATCTCCCATTACATGTATCAAAAGCTAACATTTATAACCAGTAATTTAGGTGGAAATATTTTATTCAATTTTTTTTTTGGTTTTTTACTTGGTCAAGATAGTGGCCTTTTTGACCAAGTTCTTAATGTTCTTTATGAATCTTCAATTTTTAGTTGGCTGGATTTCGGTAGTAGTCATATTGGATATGATATTAGATTCAAAATTCGAGTTAAATGAAAAGAAAAACTTCATTTTTTGGAGCCCAAACAAGAAGGGTGGTTGGTGGTGCCTCTTTGGAATTTATTTCAAGTCCTTGAGATATTATGTGTTGACCAAGGTGATTGTATTTTTATAAGTGTTTGTACTACTTTTCTTGTGGTGATTTAGAGATCAAAATTTTACCAAGAGCTTATTCAATTTTCTTGAGATGATGTTAGTTCTCAATTCCTAGTCATGGAATCCACACCTTCTGGTTGTATTGAAAGATTCATGATAGGTTAAAGGGAAGGACTTGGGTTAATAGTTGATTGAGTGGTAGGTATGTGTTTTTTGTTCTATTGTGGGTCTAAATTTTTTTGACTGTAGTTGGATGGTTTTGGGTCTCTATTTCTATCTGTGTCCTATTTGATATATTATCTCTTTTTGTGTTCTAAGTTGTTATGGGATATTAAGGGTCATCTCTAGGTTGGAAAAATTTATGAGTAATGTTTAGCTTCTAATGTAAAAGGTTGTGGAGACACTTTCAAAACCCTCTTCTCAATATAATCAAAAAAATTAAAGGATTAAAATGATGATGACTTTGTAGTACCTTTCATAATCTATTGTTGTATCCTTCCTAGACTCAATTCTCTAACAAGGATATTGGTGTAGGCATACTAGTACACAATAATAGTAGCTAGGGCATAGAAAAAATATTATTAAATATCATATAAAATCAAATAACAACTTCACATTTCCTAATATTATTGCCTATACCACATCTCGATTTAGGAATGTTAGAGTATATTACATTATTTGGTAGATGCTAATGTAACCTATGATATCTTCATGGTACATTTATAAATAATAGATTAAGGTTGAGTCATAATTTAGAGTGTCAGTTATATTTCCTTTTATGTAAGTGTGAATATGTAAGAAATGCTTGAGTGTCATGTAAAGTTGTAATGTGTAGGAAATACAGAAGTGTCATGTGATTTAGTGTGCAAGTGTAATTTTAGTCTATGTGCATAATTTTCTTATATGTAATAGTGCAAATATGTAATATAAATATGTGCACAAGTATCTTAGGTTAGATTTTGCAAGTTAGAGAAGTGTAAGAGTCATGCATATGTGTGCATACATTATAAATTTAAGTTTTCATCAAGTATGCAAGTTTCAAGTAGAGAAGCCAAGAGTCATGAGACTTTGAATTTTGAAAGGAATATTCATAATTAGAGAAAGGAGTATTTCTTTCACAAACCAAGTATATAAAAGAGATGCTAAAGAAATTCAAGTTAGAAGATTGTAAACCATTAAGTATCGCCATAGTTACAGGATGTAAGTTAAGTAAGTATGATGAATCTATAGAGGTAGATCAGAGATTATACAGATCTATGATTGGAAGCTTGTTGTATGTCACAGCTACAAGACCAGATATCATGCAGGTAGTGGTATTAGTGGTAAGGTTTTAGGAAGCACCTAAGGTGGCAGTAGTAAAGAGGATTCTCAGATATCTAAAAGAGACTAGGATTTTGGGCTTTGGTATCCCAAAAGTGATAATTTCACAATCACAAAATATACAGATGTAGATTGGGCTGGCAGTATTGATGAAAAAAAATATAAGTGGAGGAGCATTCTTTCTTGGATATTGTTTAGTCTCTTGGCTTAGTAAGAAACATGCGTCAGTATCCTTATCTACAGTAGAAGTAAAGTATATTGTAGTAGTAGCCAATTGTAAACATGTATTATGGATGAAGTGAACTCTAGAAGACTTCAAGATAAAATATGATCATCTTATTCCTATATTATGTGATAATACAAGCTATAAGTATCTCAAAGAATATAGTGATGCACTCCAGGACAAAGCATATTACGATCAAGTATCATTTTCTGAGAGAAGAAGTGACAGATAAACATGACAGATTGGAATATTCTACTACAAAGGAGCAGATTGCAAATATCTTCACTAAGCCACTTTCAAAAAACACTTTTGAGTATCTTCGAGGAAAACTACGAGTAATACTCCCACCCCAAAAATTAACCACCTTAAGAGGAGGTGGGGTAGGGGCTAAGCTAAGAGTTTCATTCTTAGCCTCGAGCCCCAAAGGTGACCCTTTGCCATTGATGTCAAAAGGGGAGATATTTGAGTAAGAGGGAGAGATTTGATTTAAGGGGAGAGCATTGAGTCAAGGGGAGAAGTTTCCCAGGGGGATCAGAACAGACAATGGTTAAGAAAATGGTAAAAGGTAATTGGGTTACCATCAATGACAAAGGGGAATATTGTTGGAAATATGAGCAAGTTTTGTTGTCATTAATGTTAAGAATTCAGAACCAGCGAGCGTCATTTTTAGTGAGCAACATCAATTTTAGTTTTCGTAATCAAGTGCAAAAGGAAGTGTTTTCCTTCATATCAGGTTTAAAGGGAAAAATAAAGTCCCAAGCCAAATAATATTATAATAATTTATTATAATATTAAAAGTGCAAGACCCAAAGAGTTAATTAATTATAAATTAATTATAATAGTTTTATTATAATTTAATTTATAAATTAATTTAATTAACTTTTAAAGTTATTAATTGTAAAGTAATTATAATTTAATTATAAGTTAATTTATAAATTAATTAAGCTAACCTAAAGATATGGTTATAAAGTTTATAATTCGAATTTTTATATTAATCTCACGACATAGTCCAAGACATCACTTTATGCATATAAATAAGGGAATAAACCCAAGACATTAATTATCCATGTGATCGATTGAAATATAAAGTATTTCATGCACAAAGAGGAAGAGAAGGATTCATATGTGTTTTGAAGGTTTAATGAAACAGAGAAAAAGGTAATAGTGGTGAGCCCACTTCACATCCCTAAGCGCCTGGTAGTGCGGTTGGAAGCTGGCGACTGTGCTAGGACGTTCCAGGCACAACGTCAAGGGTTCAAGTTTTGTGGTGTTCATTTTGTGAGTGGAGGAAGTTTTTTTATTGCGCCATCAAGGAAGGTTCAAAGGGAAGGCGGTACCTTTCCCTTTGTGTGGAGGCACGTAGCTCACGTAGTGAATGTACACCTTGCTAAGTTTCTTGGAAGGATGACGTTAGGTGTTTGAAACCTGTTGAAAGTGTTTTTCTAGGAAAAAAAGGTATGCATCGATTTTGATTTTATTTCTAGGGTTGTATAAATTTAGAGGTTGCTTTATTGTAAAAAATAAAGGTTGATTAAATTTTTCAGGGAGATATATGTGTATTAAAAATTAAATATTTGATTTAAATTTTTTGGTGATTAGATTTTATGAAGTTGGAAATTATAAGGTGTACAAGGACTTTTCTATGCTTGTTGTTAAGTGTAGTGTTATGGTGAAATTATTAAATTGAATATTGTGAGTTTGGAGATCATAAGGTGTACAAAAGGATTGCTTATTTTGTATGAAATATAATCTTTTATAAAATTATTTTGTGGAGATCTTGAGAGAGGTTGTGGTAACCTAACCCTAGTGTTGGTAAAGAAAATTTTGATTTTGGTTAAGACAAGTTTTGAAGACATATCTTCATCAAAATAAAAGGTATGGGTAAATCTTCCTTGTGAGAAAAATATTGTTGGATTGTATGTTATGAATGCTAAGTTGGAGTGAAATGGATTGTTTGATAAGCATTGTTGAGTTTGATTGTTAAAGGTTTTTATGAGTAAGATTTGATGATAAAAATCTTGTTTGATAAGCATTATTGGAAACATTGAATGAACCTTCATATGCATGATTAGGATTTGAGAAACATCATGAGCATCATTGTTATGTGAGATTGTTTGATAAGTATTGTTGACTAAAATTTCATTGAGTGATTGGTTGAGTTGAGTAAGCTCTTGTGGAAGCTTGTAATACAAATTTGAAGTAAGTCTTTGTGAAGATTTGTTAAGCAGATTAGACAATTTCTAGAGAGGACTTGTGGATAGATTAATGTGAGCTTTTATGGAAGCTTACAAGGCAAATTTGAGACAAGTCTTTGAGAAAACTTGTGAGTAGATTTTATTGATTGATTTGTAAGAAAACCTTGAGTTAAGTTTTGGGTAGATCTAGCAGAGTTAATTTTTGATTGAGTCAATATTTGTGTTAACCCTTGAGGACATATTTGAGGATAGATTTTGGTGCAAATTTGACTACAGGTTTGTGCTAGACTAGAGACAAATATTGAGAAGATTTATACTAGATTGAAGGACATAGTTTAGTGGAGATTTGAGACAGAGTTGAGAGCTATATTTGGAGGTGATAGAGTTTAATAACACAAGCTTATACTGAGAGGGGGATGAAAAGTATAGTACCCACTTTTTAATTTCTTTCCAAACCAATATCAATTAGTGTCCTTAATTGCAATAACAAAATATAGCAATGTGCATTAATGACATAGATAGAAATATTAATCAAGAGCACAAATCACCACACACAATTGAGATACAAGATTTAACGTGGTTCCCCCAATGTGGGGTAGTCCACAAGATAATCTCCTTATACTATTTTATAAATAAATAGGGATCCTTATCCCAATACAAATTATTACTTTGATCTGCTCAAAGCTAGGCTATCCACTGATCCGATCAGGTAGGCAATCCACTAATATGCTCAACAAGGCAATCCACTGATCTGCTCAGTTAGGCAATCCACTGATCTACTCAGCTAGGCAATCTTGATCTGCTCAAGTAGGTAATCCTGATCTGCTCAAGTGGGCAATCCACCAATCTACTTCAGCAAGCTCACCAAGAACCTACTCAAAATCTACTCCAGCAATCTCACCAAGAACTTTCTCAAATCTACTCCAACAAGCTCACCAAGAACTTGCTCAAATCTACTTAGCAAGCTCACCAAGAACTTGCTCAAAATCTACTCTAGAAAGCTCACCAATAACTTGCTCAACTCTGCTTAGCAAGCTCACAAATAACTTACTCAAAAATATGCTTAACAATATCACAAAGAACTTGCTCAAATATATCCTAAATATGTCCAAAAATATATCCCAAAAGCCTTCTCAAAGTCTCAATCAATCATGCACAAAAGCTACCTCAAATCTATCCAAAAATCTATCCCAAAAGCCTTCTCAAAGGCTCAATCAATCATGCACAAAAGCTACCTCAAATTTTTCCAAAAATCTATCCCAAAAGCCTTCTCAAAGGCTCAATCAAACATGGTTAAGTAGCACTCAAATCTCATCCACAAATCTATGAAGGCAAGGCTCAATTATGAACTCAATGAATGGCAAAGCACTCTTCAATGGATGACAACAATGATCCACAATGATCTCAACTCAAATAAATCTCAACTCAACTCAAATAAAATCAATCTCAACTTAGATCAATCTTATAGAAGCATAAAGAGAATTGTTAGAGACTCAATATGTTCTATTCACAAACTCAATTTCTTTCTCAACTCAAATAAGAATATAGAAGTTTGTTTCATGGAACTTGAACAACCACTTCACACAATCACTTGACTAGGCTCAATCAACTCAACTCAACCAATCACCTTAAGGAAAAACTTTTTCTCACAAACCCTAGTTCAAGCATGAATCAATCAACTCAAAATGTTTCCAATAATACTCAACAATAACTCTCACATAACAATGATACTCATGTTCTCCTCTAACTCAAGTTCAAGTTCTTTGTACAAGCAATGGGCTTCAACAAAAATTCTTATAAAACAAGGTTTAATCACAAATCTCAAACCAGAAAACCTTGAAGCATTCAACCAACTATTTTCAAAAAGGAAAGCACAATAAATACTTTTCTCTCCAATTATATTTCATAAATCAGCCACCATAAACAAAGTTAATGGAGAATATTGCTCATACCTTTTTGATGCCTTATTAGTTGTCCACTAAATCTGCCACACTCAACAAACTTTATTTTTCAACTTTCAATAGGGGTTAGAGATCTTGATTAATAACACAACAATAATATCCAAATAACACCTTATTACTCCTACTCAATAAAATACACCATTTCCCCTCATGAAATAATTAATCCCCTTTGAAAAATAACAAAGCAACCTTCACTTTTGAACCCCTTTACAAAATCAGAAATATCTTTTTACACACACTTTATTTCTCCCTCTAAGAAGGTTAATCAAATAGCACTCGAAATAAGCTTTCCAATGATATATAATATATTATACTTCCAAAAATAAAATCACCAAAAATATCTCTTTTTCTTCAAGTGCATCACAACCCTTATTTCTCCTAGGGTAACTTTAGAAAAATGAAATATTAAAAAAAATATTAAATTGCCTTTGTCCTTGACGGGATCCGATCCCTCAACACCTCCTTGCTTAGTGCCTTAATCGTGGCCAAGCTGTCACACAAGCTATAGGCTTGTTTGGGAGGGAAAGGCACCACGTGCTTCAAAACACTCCTCCCTCTCACGTAAATCAAAAATGCTTTGTGCGCTCTTTCTTCCAATGCCTTCTAACGTAGCCAAGGGGATTCGAAACCTTGAAGTTCATTCTACCAGTTGCCTTAGCCAAAATCCAATTGCCAATGCACCACACTGCCCAAGGTGACTAGGGTTTCACACATCATCCGATTTATTCTTCGCTTCCATCACTTAACCCTCTTTTGCAAGAGCTCTTTTCGCTTTCCAACAATCACATTAATTTATGATCGCGAGCTTAGGATTGATAAACCTTAGGCATCATTTTATATAGTTTTCTCCCTAATATTCAATGACATTAGTGGATTACTTTTATTTTAAATTTTAAAATTTTAATTTTAATTTTAAATATTTTAAAAATTTTATTTTAAATTTAAATAATTTAAAATTTAAACTAAATATTTAAAATTAAATATCTCCATCATCGGAGCACCTTTTTTGATGAAACAAAAAGCCAACTTGGGTTTTAATAAAAACCCATTTCAAATCTGCCATCCATAGTTTTAAATAAAACCTTTTATTTTGCCTACCTTGGTTTTCACAAAAAACTTGTATATATCCATGCTCTCCAAAATATCATAAATGATTATTTATGTAGTGCTTTTACCACCAAAACTCAATGTGATCCATCTGACATCAATTATCATGTGACATCAATGACAACATAAAATAACTCAAATTTCCAACAAGATTATAGAGGATGATAGTATCTAGTGGATAGAGGTCCATTATCCAGGGTAGTGAAGACAAGTCTTCTAAGTGAGGGCAGGAGTCTTCAGTGGATAGAGATCCATAAGCCAGTGTAGTGGAGGTAACAATTATTCTATAATATCATCAGCTAGAGTAGAGGAGAAGGAGTTCTCCTATAAATAGAGATCCATGAACTTGATTACGGAACTAGTGTCTCCTTTGGATAGAGGTCCATAAACTTTTTATAGGGAAAGGATTCCCAAAAGAATTATTGAAGAAAATTTTATAAGGAATATTTTCTTCGTGGAGTAGCCCATATTGGGTGAACCACGTTAAATCATGTCTCTCATATGTGTGATACTTTGTGTGATGTTTACTACTTTAATATTGTTGATGTTATCATATAGATTGAAAAGCAAAATGTTTTATCTTATACTTATCACCCCCCTCTCAGTATAAGCACATGTTCTTCATAAATGGAGTAGTGTGGGCTATTTATACCAATAACAAATAACATTAATGAGTTTAACCTAAGATAACATAATAAGAGGGATTAGGGTTAATTACATGTTATAAAGTGAGTTTAACAATAACAAGATTTACTATAACAAATAGAGGTAACATAATAAAATATTATAATAAAGTAAATATAATTATACAATGCTTACCCTTAGGCCTGTACAAGATTCCATCATATAATATCAACCTTAGTCATGTTAGATTACATTTTCAACAAGATTATCCTTTGCACATATGTTAGGATTATTATCATCATAGTTTAAGTGGTAGGTGAATTAATGTGGTTACAAGTACCACTCATAAGGTTCATAGTTCAAAGTCAATTTAAAGGGTTGTTATCTTTAAAAGGCTCATGATTCCAAGTTACTTGTTATCCATATATGGGCACCAATTATGCCTTAATTGGAAATACAATGTATTTAAATATCATTCAATTGTAATGCAATAGTATTGAAGCTTTAAATATCATCAATGGTATATTAATAGGTAGAAGGAAGAGACACCTCTCCTTTTGCTTTGATCTAGAGAAACCATAAAGGCAATCTATTGAAAAGTCTCAAGGTACATAACTCTACCAAGGACTAGTGGGATTGTACCTCCAAACAATAGGTCTTAGAATTGATAATCCTATAAAAATACTAATCTAAGCACAAGAAGAATGATATTTCTATATTGGAGAGACATCATCAAGAAAAATAAGCTTTCAATGAACTCAATCAAATCCTATGTAAGAGTTATAATTTTAACATGAAGCACACAACTATTATACCTCTATGATATTAATGATTTAATTACAAAACTACTATTTTATAGGTAACTCTACCTTCTCTACGATAAGAACGTGTCTCATGTAGTCAATACAATTATAAAAATCTTTAAAAAAACAACGAAAGGAATTTGTGGATGTATAATTTTAGTACCCATATTAACTATAATATGATGAACCTATGGACATAAACCAAATACCTAATATTATTACCCATGTTAATTTCAATATGAGGAATTTTTGAGTATCAAAAGGAATCATGTGTCCATGTTAGCCCGATGTATCCAAGCTAATATACAAATTGTATCATGAGAATGTCATTCATTGAGAGTACATATAACATAGATAGTAATTTTGGTCATTTGTCTCATCAACTCAAGGTATTTTCCTCCTAAGAAAATATTTTGACTAAGACTACATCAAAGTCATAAATAGATGCAAAAGCATACCAATAAAAAGTAGATATTAAATTATGTTGCTCTTCCTAATACTTTCTATAACATAGGTAGTTCTTTCAAGGATACCATGTGCATCTAGAACACCATAAATACCACAATATTCAAACCAAACTATGATAGAATAAATCTATAGAGGTGTTAGACCTAAAAAATACTCGATGAACTTGTTAGCATTTCCACAAAAATCTTGGTATAGTGTGAAAGTATTTTAACCCTAAAAGTTACGGAAGGTCCTTAAAACCATCTATAAACATTGAAAAAATATGCAAGAGAATAGATCTTTACTTTGAAATAATCCAATAGAGATACATATCTGGTCCTTACCAAATAAGATAGGCCACCATCAATACATTATTTTGTTGAACAAAACTTGAAATATTCTAACAATAGACTCTAAATATCAGTAAGCAAAGCTAGTCTATGAGTTCCACTAAGGTAGAAAAGTAAAAATACTATATTTATCCTACACAACTATAATTATCTCATCGACATACAAATATGAACATATCTTCAAGAATAGAGTCACAATAAGCATACCAGTTCATCTAAAAGGAGCAGTGAAGATTGACTCAAGAAGTTACAAGATTGAACCAAACAATCTAATATTTTATAAAGATTAAAATTGGATTATCTGGTCATGTCTACCCATTCAAATGCCTATACATGTAGTGGTTGGAGTTAAATTCAACATTCTTAGCCAAAGCTAAATCAAAATTATTTTGATTTATCCCACATTGAATGTGGAAAGGCTAATTAAATCTTATATTTTGTTGTTTTTCTTCTTCTATTGAATGCAAGTAAAGAAGGAAAGGTGCCAATACTATTTTAAAACATAAGCATATTTTGAAGAATATTCCCTAAATATTCCAATTGGAAAAGAAAACATCACCTATATTATTCTTCCTAGTGAGACTAATTCTCACAAATTGAGGAATTAATCTAGTTATAACTTTATATACACTCATCAAAAAATAGTTTTTGAGGTTGTTTAGTGGAAATAGATTTTTCTAATTTTGTAAATGTTTAAAATAGATAGTTATGCACCAAAGTTCTTATTGCTTAACTCTCAGCTATTGCAAAGAGACAACTATTCTAATTGGAAGATAAAACTCATAATTCAAGTAGATTTCAAAGAATATTGGAATGTAATGAATGGGTCCACTACCCATCCTCAAGAAGGTGAAAAAGAGAAAATAAATTTTGACAAATTAGATAGAAAGACCAATTTGATTATCATGTTTAATGTCATAGATGAATTCAATTCATATATTTGTGATTTGACTATAGCTAAAGAGGCATATGATAATATTTAAATAGCTTTTGAAGCAAAGAACAAGAACTAGATCTTATTCCTCTAGAGCCAGATCCATTATTTGAAGATAAAAAATGGAGAAAAATGTGAGCCATTTTTTAGGTGAATTGCTGAGCTATGAGCATCAATACAAGTCTTAAGAGAAAAAAAAATTGTTGATACACTTGTTCCCATTATTTATAGATCTCTCTCTTTATAGTAAATGTGTTCACAATAACTTTGAATGTCATAGAAAAACATAAACATTCGATAATTTAGTGAACCCACTTCAAAAAATAGAGGTCTTGTAATTAGATCAAGATTAAGAACAAGTTATTATGAATCAAAGAGGAAAGTAGCCATTCATGAGAGGTACAAAACCTTTATTCCAAAAAAAAATAAGAAATCCTTGCATGTAAAGGATGTTTGAAATTTATAGAAAATATAAACATATAATGAAGGGATGTTGGCATAGCCCCTTCACAAATGGGTCTTCTTATCAAGCAATGAATCCACAATAAAAGAATACATCAATGGATGCAAATTGGAAAGTGATGCATCAACAACACAACAATGTTGTAGAAGACAATAATTCTAGAGGAAAATAAAAATATCACTCTAAAGAAGAGGACCATATTTTTATTACTCAACTAAGTAAATCAAATGATGATTAGACAAATCTTCTACATGATGATTAGACAAATCTTCAAAATGATGATTATAATCATGATTCTTCAAAAAAAGATAAATAAAAAATTCCATTATTTGTGCCCTCAATGAAATAGTGAATACTTAATTGTAGACAATAAATACAGGGTCTAAACAACTCTAATAGATGATGATCAAAATAATATCAATACCATTATCAAATCAACATCAATTAATTATCACAAGTCACAAGAAAACTATTAGTGGTATTACATTATTTGGTACCATGAGTACCATTGTATCTATTTAAATTAGGGAGTGTGTTTATTATTTAGTATAAGTTAAGGTATAAAGAGTGTTGATGTGTCATATAATCAAGTTTGACCTATGAGTAAAAGGTGCCATGTATGTAAGTGAAGAGTTGTGTGAGGTGTCTTGTGTTAAGTAGAGAGTTATGTAATCATGAGACTTTATCATTATGTAATATGTGAGACTCATTATGTAAAGGGAGAAATATGAGAATTCAAGATGAATACATGTGAAGAGTCTCATGTGAATATATATTTAAGACAAATATATTATGTATGGAAGTAGCAATGCATTTATGCATGCTATAGTAGATTTTATCAATAATATTTTAGTGTTTTATGTGTACATTATTATGTGAAAAATATTGTGAGATCCTATGGAATTATATTACACGTAGAGAGGTGATTTGCTAAAAGTGATATTAGAGAAACTTTAGTTAACCTTATCTAGGGTGGAAAAAGAGAAAGAGTAAGAATATTGAATGGAGAAGAACATCAATTTGCTATGGAATTGAATAAGTATCATTGAAGTTGGTACCAGAGCTATGGTGGAGATATTGTTGAGTTTGAAATAGATAATAGTGAGAAGATTATATTTTTGAAGGAGTCAAGTCTTGTAGAAGAAAGGTCCATATTTGCATAACACAAATAGTGAGGATACCATTTTATGAGAAGTAAAGAATTGAAAAGGAAGGCTCATAGTTGCATTGAATTTATTTATGATAATCCAAATATGCATCTATAAAGATTGGATATTGAAGAAGAAGAGAAAGAATATATGTAAGAAGTAAGAAGTTGGGTTGAGATCACCTGAAGATTAAATAAAATAAGGGTTGAGGTTACATAATGTTGATGATAACCAACTAAAAAAGTGTTGGAAATTGTAGAATATTGGAGAAGATCAATTTTTGGGTAAGAAATATTTATTGATTTAAAAAAAAAAATTTATTTTATTGAAAACAAGAAGTTTTTGAAAGAAGGAAGAATTAATATTTTTGTTGGGATATATACGAACAATATTTTTGAACAATGAAATTTTATGGGAGTCATAAAAAGAATTAAAAATAAATTAAGAAAGAAATTATTGATTTGATTGGAGTGAAGAAGAGTTATTAAAAAATACAAAAAGAGATTAATCATATTTTGAAGAAGAGAGAAAAATTGCAGAGGTGATAGTGCTGGAGAAAGCATATTTACAAACAACAAATATTGAAATCTTGTTGGAGAATGTTTAAGAAATTATGAGAAGAATGAAGAGCACCTGAGAACTGTTAAATGTGAAAATATAATTGGAGAATACCATCAATGGTTCTAGTGCTACTATGGATTCACTTCCATACAAAGCTACAATCACCAATAAAACATTACCAACATTACTTTACTAAGTATTCACTTGGTGTTGATAGAAGGAAGGCATTAAGAAACAACCATAATGTTCATATTTTAAGAACCAAAGTAGACAAATTTTGTAATGTTTTTTTATCGAGTACATGTAATAGCTAGCCTTCAAAATTAAAAAGTAGGTTATAATCATATGGTAAAATTAACATATGGATTACGATTAAAGAGAATATTGAAAAAGTTTATGAAGTTAATGAGGAAAATTTGAAAAGACAACAATGATATTTGGGAGAGAAACATTTTTAGCATACCGGATAATATTTTTTTTAGAAAAATCTAGATTATATTAATTTATTAATCAAAACATTACAATATTATGGTGTTAATATTATTCACCAACTAAAAAACAAAATGAGGTGGATAAGGAGTAAAGCATCCATAATTGAATATACATAAGAATAGAAGATTTTAGCAACAAAAAGACTATAGTTATATCTTGCTACAATACACCAAATATCAACATTCATCTATAGGAGAGTCTATTATATGGAGAAATTTTGGGCGTGTCTTTCGTGATATCTTCAAAAGTCTTCAAAGAAAAAATAGAAGTAATCAAAACCTGAACTTGTTAACTGCCTTCTTTTTGGTTTCTTTTTGGACCTTCTGAAGATCCTTAACCATATGAGAAAGCTGATGAAGTATGTAAATAACATCTCATGGTGTGTTGGAAGTTCCATAGACTTGGGAATGAATGCATCCCACATGTAATAAAAGATCAAAGTTCAAGTCTTCTTAAACTATATCACATGGAGGAGTAGATCTAGTAAACACCTTTTTTTATTTGCACTTCAAAATGTGCTTGAGAAGGATGAGTCTGCAAACATCCCAAAGTTTGGGGCACTAATCCAACTGAGAAAAATTATCAGAGAGAGCTTCCAAGATCAAATGAAAGAGGGAAAGAAAAGAGTAGAAGACATCCCAAAACTATTTAGCCATGCCATAAAACTAAAACAAGTGAATTAGAGTTTCTAAAGCATTACAAAAATTACATTGAGGGGGAATGTGTAAAATTTTTGCCAGACTTTCAGAAGATGGAAGTTTTTTATGCAAAAACCAACATCCAAGAAGTTGAGTTTGGAATTTGACAGGAACTTTCCAAATATGAGTAGCAATAAACTACCATTGGATATTGGTAAAATTCACTCCCCACTTGACATTGACCTTAGAGTCTAAATAAGGAGGACACAAAATATTTTTGTATATCCAACAAGAAGTAATGGAAGGGATTATATGACCACTAATCCATATCCATTCATTCCATATATTATGGGTAGTTGTTCCAAATTTTAAAAGGACATA
Source organism: Wollemia nobilis (assembly GCA_028583015.1). NCBI lineage: Eukaryota > Viridiplantae > Streptophyta > Pinopsida > Araucariales > Araucariaceae > Wollemia > Wollemia nobilis. The sequence goes on from JAQPPZ010002226.1 coordinate 17,338,899, forward strand.
ACAAGGAATGGAAGCCACAACTAGGCCATAAGACTCTTTGAACCTATAGGGAAGGGAATAATAATTGCATATTTGATTCCAAGTAAGCATAGAGCAGCTACCCAGATTCCAGATATCTCTAATTCTACTAATACCTTTCTTAAAAAAAGCTAAACCTTGAAAAACATTGCATAAATCTAAAGGTTTATTATTATGGAGGATGATTTTATTCCACCAAATACTTTTAGACAAATTCTCAGACTATGTTTTAAGGAGTCGGATTTCCAAACTGATAAATGAGAAACTGATTGTCAAGCTTTCTATTTTTGGGTAACTGGAATATATCCTTTAATCATAAAGTAAGGTGCATTAAGGACCTTATCCTCCCAAGGGGTTTCTTTTCATTTACCTTTGTGAGTAGCTAGTGAGATTCTATAATGAAATAGGTGTTTCTAATTTTCATCACTAGTGATGGCTCTAGCAACCCATTTTGCAACCAAAATTTTACTTTGGGTAAGAGGATCAATGATGCCTAGACCTCCTAAAGCCTTAGGTTGAGTACAAAGCTTCCATGAGATGGCAATAATTCCCATATCTCCATCCCATTTGGTTCATAAACATTTATGAATAGCTTGAGTTAATTTGTTATACGCTACCTTGGGGGCCATCTAGAAAGAGGAGTAATAAACATGAGAGGCTGCTATAATTTTATTCATAACTTGAATTCTTCTTGATAAGAAAATAATTCGGGTTGGTCAAGCATTAAATTCCTTTAAAGTCTTTCCATAACATAGTTCCATATATCCTTAGGAGAGATATTAATCCCAAATAGAACTCCTAAATAATGCACAATCATACCATGAGGGATGATCTTCCACTTAGTGAAGGAGTTGCAACCATGAGGAGAGGAACAGGTATAGAAGACTTTAGCTTTAGAGTCATTGATATGAGAGCCAAAGATGTCACAAAATAGTTAGACAATATCTTTAGTTGTATCCAACTCTTATTGGGTATTTTGAAGAAAAAGAAGGAATAATTAGCAAAAAGTGAGTTAAGAGCATTCTTATCCCTAAGAAGATTTATATCTTGAATGAGGTCATCTGAATAAGTCTTATGAAAAATATAACCAAGAGCATTAGTAGCCAAAAAATACAAAAAAGGAGCAAGAGGTAACTCGATCTAATAAAACATTGAAGAGAGAAGGAGGTGGAAAGAGCTTCATTAACTTAAACATAAGTTGAAGCATCACCAAAGAGCATACCAATTTGACTATAAAAATTTGGACCGAAACCAAGCCAAGAAAACATATTAAGAATAAAATCCCATCTGATTCTATCATAAGCTTTGTCAAAATCTAACTTAACCAAGAAAGCATCTTGATTGGATTTGATAGTCCATTGCAAAGTTTCCTAAAACATCATAAGATTATCTGAACTATAAAACCCTTTAATAAAAGCATATTGTTGTGGGTAAACAATTGCTTGAGCAATAATTTTAATTTTTAAAGCTATAGCTTTAGCTATGATCTTGTACAAAACATTGAGGAGGGTAATAGGTCTTCGATTGGAGATTTTGTTTTGTTTTTATTAAATAAATACTTCTTATACATATATATATATATCCGTCGTGGGGGTTGAACACAGGTCACATCATCGATAATGTAAGTGGCATCCTTGTCAGTAGATCAAGCACACGGATGATTGGAGATTTTGTTATGAGCCATACCTTTAGGAATAAAATTGATAAGCCGTATATTGATATAAAATTTGAGAGAACTATTATCAAGAGCTTCCAAGTAAACATGATGAATATCAGAGGAAATAATATGCCAATTTGTTTATAAAACTCTATTGGGAGACCATCCAAGCCAGGAACTTTATCATTCTTCATAGAAAAAATGGTAGTTTGAAGATCGTTTATAGAAAGAGGATATTCAATTTGATCCTTAATAATGGGGTCTACTAGGGAGGAAATATGTTCCTACACATATTCTATTAAGATACATTGGATGTCATCCCTTGGCTCCACTGTAAAAAGTCAAGAGAAATGAGCTACAAAAATATTCATGATCTCTTTAGAGTTGAAAAATAATGATCTGAAGGGTCCTCCAACTCAGTGATCCTTTCCAAAATATTCTTATGTTTGACATAGTAAAAAAAATTGGTTCCCTTATCTCCTTTGGAGATCTAATTGAGGCAATATCTAATGTGCACCCCTCTAGCATGGTAAGACTCATAAACTCTAGCTTGATTTTTAACATTATGTAGATCACATTGAACAACAATGTTAGTAGGGTCTTTCATAAGCATGAAACGAAGATGAGATATCTCCTTATGAAGGTGAATCTCTTGAATCTTCTTCCTCCTGGAAACAGAGCATCCATACCATCTAAGGGAAGACATGGTATTGAAAATAGTTGTTTCAAACCATTTAATCGAAGCCAATATTACTAGTTGGTCTGGGAAATCCATTTCAAACATGTTCTACGAGGTGGCAACAAGAAAGACTTTCAAGGTTGGATACATTTAATTTAAAGGAAGTGGCATGGAATTAAGGGAGATAGAAAAAGTTTGGATATAAGACAAGATAGGAAGGAATAAAAAAAAAAGACTTCTCCTTTCGGATGAAATTTCCAGAGCTCAATTGGGGTGGAAGGTGATCAGACAAAGTAGTGTGAGAAAGGACACAAACTTACTCGTGTATGGAGAATTTATCTAGGAAATAATTACTAAAATAAAATCTAACTAAAGAGAAAAGCTTCCTAGTAGAACCTTGATTATAATTACACCATATAAACCAATTATCTCTATGAGAGGAAGCTATACCAAACAGAAGGTCATACACACCTAAGTGATTACGACAAAACAACCAACTACCAAATTCAACACTAGAAAGGGGTCTACTACCAATTCCTGGTGCAAATTTTAATAGAATTAATCTATACATCATACATTATGATAGGTATTTGAGGTGAATAAAGAAATGTTAAATAAAAACATCCACTATAAAAATCATCTCACATGATGTATAACCTTCTAAAAATAATTTATAATGATTATTTAATTTCCACTTAAAAAATTAGGTAATGGTTATATTTCTTTTTATCTACAACTTAGTTTCTCGTTGATCTCCTCAGCGTACGCATCATTGCATTTAAAGCTTTTCCATAAGCATCGCGTGTAGTATTTATTCAATATCAGTGGAAGTAGTGATTGGAATATAAAAAGTCTTACCGTGTTATATAATATAAACTTTCTTTACATCTCATCTTAATTTAAACCCATTTGCTCGTGTCCAACCACTTCAACTACTAAGGGCGGGTGCAAGGCTACATCGCCGTCCGTTCTGGTTTTTTAATTCATTATAGGCCATTTTCTTAAGAGTTAAAGAAAAAAAAAAAAACAAACCGTGCCCGTTGGAAAAAGCACGTCTAATCTTCTAAAATAAACTTTCTCGATAAAACCTCGATGCTGAGTTTGAATTGCGAATCAGTCTTATATATAGATACATACAAATCATAGGTGATTGGATGTCCACCAGAAATTATTTAAGAAATACACTGAAACAATAAAACAACCCTTGATCCTGATCATCGATTTGCTCCCAAGCCACGGTCTTGACAATTCAGTAGCGCTGGTTCCACGCAAGCGATGCTGCAACCACAATATTTGAGATTTTAACAAAACCAATTATAGTAAATTGGAGAGAACAGAAACAACTAGAAGTAATGTTGTACTAACCTTTGGTGGACAACGTCCAGTTGCTATCTTGGCTGATGGCCCAGAAAAAGTAACCCAACAAACTTTTCTGTTTAGCAAACTTAATCTTTCCTGCAACAGACTCTTCATTGTCGTAGCCGACCCACACGTCTCCCGCGTAACTGTAGGCCGAGACGGTAACCTTATCGAACACCTCTGTCGCATTCTTTTCTCTTATGAACTCCTGAATCTCGGAGAAAAACATGACCCCCGTTTCGTCGCTCAGCTTTTGCTTGGCACCCGCAGCAACAGCGGGAGCTCCAATTCCCGTCTCGTTTTGGCTCTTGAGTATCCACGACCGTCCGTAGAGCGGCATTCCCATCACAACCTTATTTGGGGCCAACCCCGACTCCAACCACGATCCGATTCCGTAGCTGGTGCTGACGTTTGAGGTCGGGTCATACAGAGCCGCAGGAGCTCCCGTGGCGGACGTGTCCCACGAGCCGTGATAGTCAAAGCACATGACGTTCACCCAGTCCAAGTTTCGGGCGATGGATGCCGTCGGGTACGCTCTGCGCTCGCCCCATACGAAGAACCGCTGTGCGAAATACACGGCCGCCGTGAGGAGAAGCGGAGGCCGGCGGGAAGATGTAGCCTCCAACTGTATGTTGTGTCTCCACTCTCCGAACAGAATGCCCAAATTGTCCATCTCGATGGTATTTTGAGGAAACTCCCAGTCGAGGTCGAGGCCGTGAAAGCCGTGGCGCCTGGCGAGGGCAATCGCTGATTTTATGAAGACTTTGCGCCGGTATGCATTGCTTGCCATGAGAGCGAAGGCGGTGGAGTTCGAGGCCCCGCCGCCGATGGAGATGAGCGTCTTCACGCATGGATTCTTCTTGAGCACCGTTGGGGTGAATTCTTTGATGATGTTTTGATCATCGGAAGAGACGTTCACCTCGAAGGTCTGGTCGTTGAGATCCGCGAAGGCGTAAAAGATGGGGGTGTAAAGCGCTGCATCGATTGAGGACGGCGGCGTGTAAGAGACTGTATAAGACGGCCAATATGCAGATTTGACATAGTTGTTGCTTGGAGAGGCACAGCGGGACTCGGCTGAAGAGTGAAGCAACAATATCGTCAAGCCTACGATCAGCAAACTTTGTGCGCGCCCCATGTTGTGAAAAAATGAGAGAATTAAAGCAGAAGCTCCAAGGCTGAATGTTGAATGGTAGGATCACCTAAAAGTATTTAACCATTTATATAGTTTCTCTTGGCTTAGCGCTTCCTCATTTTGTTGGACCACTTCTTCGGGCTTTGGTAGGTGTTCATTGCCTTTACAAAGGAATTGCTTCCCAACCTGCACTATAGTCAATAAGTCGGTGGATCACGGGTTGAATTGCTCGTGATCTTTGGCATATGTCAACTATCATCTAGAAGTAAAGTTCCATGTGCGACATTGACTACGTTCGAAGTCAAACTAATAGACGGTCTGCGTTCGAAGCATTGACTATTCACTTATGGTAAATCGTAATTTTGAGATAAAGTGAAAGTCAACCCTAGAAACAACTGAGAATAGCAGAATAAAAGTCATAGTTATTTGGTATTTTACCAGTCTTTTTCTCTACAACTTTGGTATGCCAAAACAAAAGTGCTAGGCCCATCTCCACATTACATGATGTCCTGACATGCATGCCAACAATTTTTTACATGGTGGCCTGACTTTCATGCCAACAATTTTTTACATGGTGGCCTGACTTTCATGCCAACAATTTTTTACTTTTTATTTTGTAACAAGCTCGTTTGCGCATACTTCGTGGTATCAAAATATGATATTCTAGAAGAGAGTCTACCTATTTCCGTTCACATATAATGGTTTCAAGTAGTCTATTATAAACCTTACAAGGTGTTTAGTTAAGTAGAATGCTCATAGACCTTAAAAGATGATGCAGTGGAAGGGGGTTGAATTCCTTTCTAGCAACACAAGATAGAGGAGAGTAAAAATTTTGATTTACGACTTTTTTGTGATGGCAAGCTCAATCACTCAAGACAAAATTTTTATCATATATCAATGTTGGCACCTCATTTTGATGACATTAGTCTCTCCGATAATGATAACACACCAAGATGGATCTATAGTTGACAATCCTCAGACGACAAGTTGTGATAGCAACCTATGTTCTCTTATTTGATGGCAGTCTCTTTCTTGATTGTAGGGTGTCTTCAATTGGCAAGGGCTAGACAATGCACATCAACACTTTTTCTTGATGAAAGACTTCATGTCAATATACATCTAGATGATATTTCTATTCAACTTTCTACATGACGATATTATGTGATTCTAGTATCCTGACTACAATACTTTGACAATGATCCTCTAACAATATCTATATGGTTCTCTCTAGATTATGGTTTGTATTATCTTACTACGTCAACTTGCAAACCTAAAATAATATATTTGACAATGTACTTATCTAATATCTTGACATACCATTAGTACACAATATCCCACACAATGTTTGAAATTGAATTTGCATCAAAATTTACCTTCAAACTATTACATATTACAATATTTTACATAAGCTTGGTTAGTCTATATCCACTACTTGTGGTAGAGAAAATAATCTTATTCACTAATACCCCACTCTCTTGTCACTTTTCCTTTGTCATTTCTTCTACTTTTTTTGCTCCTTACATCCGTCTTTTTGGCCTCTCAAACTTAATGCAATTTATAAGTTCCTCAATCAATTACCTCTCAACTACCCATATGGTTTAGCTACCTAGACGGTGTCCTTCTAATTCTAACATGTCAATTAGTTCCATACGTGGATGCTTCTACATCATACTCATCAGGTAATAGAAAGGTTTCATGAATAATGTTGAAATATTCAATGAATACTTTGTATTTAGTGATCTCTAAAGCATTCATCTACATTGTGAAATCAATAACCTAGTTTTTTCACTTAACCAGATACTAATAATATGCATTACCTCTTGTCCTTCGCGCCACTTTGAAACCTATGATTGTTTTAATTTCATTGTGTTCCTTCCTTGGTAGTTGCACCATCAATTTCTCTTCTAAAATATCAACTATATGATCTTCAACATCATATTTAGGTTGATCATAGTATGGGTACAAGTCAACAACATTCAAAATTGAAAAATATTGATGCCTTCTAGAAGCTCAATTTTATGTGCATTGGTAGTAAACTTTTACAAGATCTTACAAGGTCCAATCTTCTTCTAGTTTAACTTGTTATACATACCCTTTGGATATCACTCCATTTGTAAATGTGTCAAAACCAAATCTCTAACCTAAAACTCCTATGTTATTTCTTTGCTATAACAACCCAAGTCTACTCACTTGGTTGTCCTAATCAAACAAACAAGATAAGTAAGAAGATTAATTTTATTTTTTGTTCTCAACCTACTATTTGCTAGGGTTTTACATTTTGAACCTTCGATTTTTGTCGATCATGTTCTACTTAATGAATGTAAGGGTTCTAGCATAAATATAACTTGTATCTATATGATTATTCTTTCTTCTTAGAGTTAGATAAAGCCTTAACAATTCACTGGCCTAGGTCTTGATCGCACATACATGATACAACTCATGATTTTTTGTCCTTTACCAAACATCGAGGTTAATTTTTAGCTATGTTACCTAACCATGGGACTTATCACAGTACTAAAGAGTAGAAATATGGAGAGGGCATTCCATACCGACTTCTCCTTAACGGATTGATCCAGTCTCATTTTACGACCAAATGTCAATCCAACAATTGCTCTTGACTTGTTGTGTACCTACCCGCACCTCAACATATTGGGTTTTATTTTTCTTCTAAAGAAATCCTTAAATCTCGATGCTTTAGCACATAGGCAAGGTAGAGTAATCTAACTTCAAACTTATGGTTTTGAATTACCTCTATGAAGTTCACTCAATGTAGGCTTCTAAAATAAAAAAGTTTAATCCTTGTAAAAGGTTCTACGTCATCCTTTTATATGACAAAAGATATTTTTGAATCAATTAATTATTTTCCCATAAAAACATTCAATTCACAAGACATGTTATCTCAATTGCTTTCTCAACCCTCAATTTTTCAAGCACATAGCCTAGGAATTTACTTTTATGAATTTTTAGATCTCTTTGTCGGTTTACAACTTGATTTTTAATGAAAACAAGGAATGCTTTCACGAAAAAGACAATTTATTGCCTAGTCAATAGCTACTAGAAATAAATACCACTCATTGCTATTTGGATTAGTTACGGTTACCAATCTCACACAAAGACAGCTTCTTCTAGGATTAGACCTTTAATAAAAATTTAAAATGTGTTTTCAACAAACAACACATTTATATTTCTTTTTATAAATTTATATCATCCATGAAGGGTGCTAAGGTTTTTTAACAAAACATTCTTGCATATTTCGCTTAACCAAATATGTTAGGTATCTCTTAAAACACATCATATTCCACTTAAACTAGGTTTTCTCTATCATTGTTTCAGGACTTTAAACCAAAATAAACTTAACATTATAAGAAGAATACTCTTTCAACACCTAACGCATTTTCCAAAAACATACTCAATACAAATTTCCAAAAATATTAACAATTCAATTACAAAGAACTCACAAAGATAAGTAAATCTTTTGACTATGTAGGATATATACAATTTAACCACGATGAACATTATACGCAGACAACATTGTACATGCACAAATATAGTCAACTCTTGTATTCATCTGAATTGTGAGTCATACTAAAATGAATTTTGAGCTCTACAAACAATACAAATTTATTTGACTAGGTTTCCAAAGTTATTCCATGACAGTTTTCTACACAAATTTTGACAATACCTCGTTGAAAATTTCTTAAATATATGATGCTTGCAAAGCTAGACACCATATTCTAAAAGTTTACATTATATGGTCATTAATACACACCGACAACACAACTAATTTCAAGGAAATGATTTTTGATTTCACAATAAACTCATTTTTTAGCATAAACGTCACAGGTCCATCAACTTCTATCCAACATGTCACTTCCATAGTCACCATCCAGAACCCATTACTACCAGTTTGAGAGAAGTTTGGATTTGCAGAAAATATGGGATAAGATCCCGACTCACATTTTAGATTGCATGCATTCCTAAAATGCAACTATCATTCAAACAACAAACGTATAATACCATATTTTACTTTCATACCAATCAATGCATTTATGCTTATTCACCTTGGATTTCTACTTTATCCAGACAACACTTGTCTAAGCACACATAAATTTTCCATAAAAAATTATTAGCTAGCTCAACCAGCACACATTCTTCCTATGCAATTCTAGAAATTCAATGTTCTTTTCCCTTCAAGAACAACGAGCATAGAAGAATATATATATATATATATAAAGCATAATGTGCAGACTATCCTTTATGTTTTGCAATCAACAACCAAGGACACATTCGGTACAATCCATTCTTTCAAATAAGTAAACTTAATAAATATAAGCTTTTACACAAGGAAATCCACCTAGGATTCTTACTCATTGAAGATTTTTCTGGTCTTCCTCTTACTTTCCTCGCCTAAAACACTCTTCCAGGAAGGATTTTATCATTTTTCTCCTTCCTTCTTTGGTCACATATGTTTATCCGTCCCCCCTCCATTTCACTTCCCAATGTTTTTTCCTCTCTTACCATATTTTTCGGACGTCAAGTAAGGAGGATGATCCAAATTATTATGGCACCACTTCGTTTGGTTATGCACAATTCTACTAATAACTTTGCACTCTAAACTTACCATAACTTTTAACCAATAGTCCTCAATCTCAGATCAACTATATGTATATAAATTTTCACAAGGTTTTAATCGACCAAGAAGCCATGCATATATAAACCAATCAAATCAATGTTTTTAAAGCAACACACCAAACACATTTTTCATGATGCATTCTAATTCTTATGCGTCAAATGATTTCATGCATTTACATATATATTATACCTTTTATCAAGTATCATACACAATACTAAAATAAAATAGAAGGTGGCTTCTATCATCATCGCCACATATAACACAAACACATTCTACTCTATGTCAAGAAAACAATCATTTCTTCCAAACAAGCATGCACACTATCATTAAATCAAAATTCTACATGAAATGCAAGTATGCGAGTGTCCATGTACTCGTGAGCCAAATCATCACTTCCCTTTCTTACACTTTTTCCATTTTGACTGGTTTTTTTTCCTTGTCATCCTTCAACTATCCTACACTCACAAGGATCATAAACAGTACCATGTTTCACAATAAAATAATTAATTTTATTTTCATTTTTTCTTTCTACATCGTGAGAGGAGGATCATTACATCCTCCCCCAATAGAAATAAACACAATCCCTATGTTTTAAACTAGTTAATGCAAAGAAAATCAAATATTGGATTTCAATCACATCTTTCATAAATCAAAGTATCCAAGCAAATTGTTTCCACTTAATCCTCAATATTTTCAACATGATATCATCATAAAATCACATCACATTTTCATACCTTTAGCATATAATCCCACCATATATTATGTCAACATAGGAAACAATCATTTATACTTCATCATATATTCAAAAACATTTCATGAAGCAAAGAAAAACATTTACAACTAACCTACATAGGAATTCCACAACATATCTTACTCTACTCAGTATCTAGTTCCATTCCCATATATACATATGTATATATCGTGTAACTTATATAGAAGTTCCAAATTAAGTCTTTTATCTAATCAAACAAATAAGGAAATTATTGATGCATATCGACCACATCTTCTCACATAGCATTTTTTTTTAGTAGTGGTCCCATTGGACCCGACACTATTCTATGTTTCTCTTCCTTAGATTCTTTGTTTTAAAACCAAGTAGATGAATAGGTGGAACCTTAATCTTTAATGAATTGATCATCTACAATTTGGAAACATCCAACACATGAGCGAGGTCAGACATATATTTTATAAAGAGGGATACATGAAAGACATTATGGATTTTGGATAAGTTGGGTGGTAGAGCTAGTCTATACGCTACATGGTTTATCTTAGCTACTATCTAAAATGGCCCCACATATCTAGAGTTCATTTTGGAGGATTTTATGGAACTCTTAATGGGTTTCACCCTTAGGAATACCTTGTCTCCCACAGAATACTCTCCCTTATTGATATTTTGAGGTCTGTGTAGCTCTTTTGATGATATACGACATATTTCAACCTCAACTAAATTTTATTTTATTGTGCCATCATTTCTTTCATTATTTCTAGTCTAATAACTACCCGATCCTTCGGATTATCCCAATATAAGGGAATTTTGCACTGCCTCCTATATAGAGCTTCAAATGGTGTCATACCTAGTGATACATGATAATTGTTGTTGCATGTAAATTCCACTAGGAAAATCGTATTCCCATTTTGCATGTTGATCCATGCAGTACATTATTAGCATATCCTCAAGTAACTGATTCACCCTCTCAGTCTGTCCATTTATCTTTGGGTGATAAGCAGTACTGATATTCAATTTGGTTTCCAATACCTGATGGAGTACTTGCCAAAATTTAGAATTAAAACAAGAATCTCTATCAAATATTGTAACTTCTACAAAACTATGCAGTCTTACCACCTCCTTGGAAAACTTACTTGCTACGTTGATCATGCCATATTGCATATTTCCTAGTATAAAATGTGTGACCATAGTTAATTTATCCACAATTACCATAATTACATCATGCCTAAATCTTGTTTTAGGCAAGCCCACCATAAAATCCATTGATACTACTTGTCACTTTTGTGTGGGTATCTAATGTGGGTATAGCTTCCCAACTGGATGCAGATGTTCTGCTTTCACTTTTTGGTATTCTAAATATTTTACCACATAATTAGTAATATCTTTCTTCATTCCTAGCCAGTAGTAATCATTTTATTTTTAATTTTCATGCATTTTTACCCCTCTTGGATGTGCGGAATAAGGAGTATTATGAGCATCCTTAAGGATTATTTCTCGCAATCCTCCCAAATTAGGAACTACCAACCTATTCCTAAAAAATAGCAGATCATATTTTAGAACATAATTTGTATCCTTGACAAGTTTTTTCTCAACTTGATCTACACAATATTGACAGTTCTCATATTTTCTTTGACATATTTTAATTTGGTCCAATATATTGTATTGATATTTTGCCATTGTGGTAATACATCCTCTTCTACTTAGATCATCGATGACCTTATACTATTTTCCTTAATTTATTCAATACCAAAATCCTATTTCTCTAAAAAATACATCCAATGACGTTTCCTAGAATTCAGTAATAGTTGAGTAAATATATACCACAGACTCTGGTGATATGTTTTCAACTCAAAAGGTTTTCCCAACAAATAATTCCGCTAAATTTTTAGGGCATGTACCACTGCTGCCAATTGTAGATCATGAGTGGTGTAATTAACCTCATGCCTCTTAATTTTTTTGGACTCATAGGCAATAACGACATCATCTTGGATCAAGATCCCTTCTAACCCTTCAATTGATGCATCAATACACTGTAAACTATTCGCTAGGATCAGACAATTACAAAATTTGTGTCATCATCAACCTTTCTTTCAAAATCTAGAAAGACTCCTCACACTGCTCTATCCACTTGAATATTTTCCCTTTTATTTGAAGGTTTGTAATGGATTGAGCAATTTTTGAAAACCCTCTGGCAAATTGCTTATAATATCTTGCAATTCCCATAAAGCTTCACTCTTTCGAAACATTAGTAGGAGCTGACCAATTAATAATTGCTTAAATATTTTTTGGATCCACTGTAATCCTTGCAGCAAAAATAATATACCCAACATATTATACTTGTAGAGTATAAAAATCACATTTGCTTAACTTTCCATACATTTGATTCCCTCTAAGAATATCAAGCACTATTCTCATGTGCTAATCATGCTCCTCTTACTCTTGGAGTAGATCAATATATCATCCAAAAATACAAGTAGAAATCGATCCAACTATTCTCTAAAAATTCTATTCATGATATTCATGAATGTGGATGGGGCATTGGCTAGCCCAAAAGGTAAGACAAAAATTTAAAATATCCATACCTTATTCTAAATGTTTTTTTAGAAGTGTCTTCCTCTCTAATCCTTAACTTATGATAACCAAAGCTCAAGTCTATTTTAGAAAATATGGTTTCACCTTTCAACTGATCAAACAAATCAGCAATTCTTGGCAGAGAATATTTATTCTTTATAGTTACTTTATTTAGAATTCAGTAATCTATGCACATCCTTAAAATACCATCTTTCTTATTAACAAACAAGATAAGGGCTCCCCAAGATGATACACTAGGCTTTATTAGACCTTTTTATTACAAATACTGAACTTGTGTTTTAAGCTCCTACAACTCTATGGGTGTCATTCTATATGGCGATCTTGCAATTGGTGCAACACCAAGTAAAAACTCTATTCAAAAATAAAATTTCTTCTAAGGCAACAATCCTAGAAGATCCTTCAAAAACACATCCTTGAATGACTGCAATACCGAATATTGCCAAAAAAATATTATATTTGTTTTTTATCTCTTATTTTTTATTCAAATTAACTATGAAAATAATATATTTCATCTTAATAACCTTTTCAATATATATTTCAATAAACAAATATGGTTTAACTTCTTTCTGATCACAATTAACTCTAATCCTTTTATTAGAATCACCCAAAAATTCCACCCATCTCTCTTTAAAATTTAGAAGAGCCTTATGCTCTTTCAACCAATCCACTCCTAAGATGATATCAAATGCATGTGAAGGTGCCACATACAGATGCCAATGGGTTTTTCCTTGTGGCAAGGAGATGTGGGGATCAAACATGCATTGGTCAACATGGTAGGTTTACCCTAAGCCATACTCTACCTTTCAACTTTTAGCCAAAAATACGGGTCTAACAGGTAAATCCCTCACTATTCTAGATGAGATAAAGCTATCTTTTGACCCGCTATCAATCAAAATTTTCATATTTCTATCAAATATCTTGTCATTTATTAATAAAGGAGTGATTTGACCATTATGTTTAGAACTACTTGTGGTGGCATAGATCTTGTGGTTAAATTCCTTTAGAACCTTTGGTGGTAGATCAGCTCTATGGGGATATTAACTGGCATAGTGATCTTCTTTACACATATAACATCTAGTTGGTGGACCTTTGTTTCCCCTATTATCATTCTCATTTATGTTCAAAATGTAGACACCAAAACAGCACCAATCCGATTATGTGACTGCAAACACTGATCGCTTTGACAAACACAGCCCCCAGGGCAGCCCTCAGAGGTTAAACAGTGGTCTTAACCACTTTCATAGCAATTTTGTAAGGTCAAGGAGCAATTTGGCACACTTGGACACTTTGCCCCAGTACTCGTCTCACCCAGGGACGAATTCAAAATAGAATCTGTCCCACCCCAGGACGAATTCTGAATCCGTCCCTGGGTGGGACGAATTCTAAGCTTAATGGGCAAAAAGGCAAATGGTGCCAATTGGCAGCCCATAACAGTCAGTTAAGGACTCCTGCCTTGCACGCATGTGTAGGTGGACAGAGGGGCCGTTAGAAGACTGTCACAAAATGCATTTATCAAAGTTCAAGTCAATGAAGGACTCCCCTCCCTCATGGGAAGACAAGACTGCCACATGGCGCCTATGGCCAACACATGGCATTTGTGCTTCCCTCCCAAAAGAGACCCCTTGGGTCTATAAAATGTGGGACTTTTCTCACCCAAAACAGACAGGTTGATGGAGTTTTCAAGCAACGAAGTCGTCGCCGAATTGAAGACCCACTTGCATCCCTCTTGGTTCACCTTCCCACATACACAAATCTCTTTTGCAAGGGAGGTTGTTGGGTGGCCTTTGGAAGCTCGAACCTTACCCAAATCCAACGCATGGACACCTGAACCTACCAATTCGCCGACCCCCCAATCCTAAAAGGTTTTGGGCCCATCCTTGGTGGATTGGCTCCAAAATCGAGGGCCAACGGTGGGAGGCCCACTTGGGAACCCCCGCACCTCCCAAGTCCTATTTTTAGTTTTTGAGCATTTTAGATCATTTTTCAGATTGCATTTTGTGTTATTAGGTTTGATTAATCCATAGCTGCAATTTTGTAACTTTTGGTCAGATTTTAGTAGGTTTTGTGTTGCTTTGTCGTTTTGCTAACTTGCAGGTGTCGAGGTCAAATTCCCGAGGGTGGAGGCCAAATTGGGAAAATCCGACCATCTGGGTCGTCCCAAAATGGCCCCAATTACATCACCCCCCTGTTTGCAGGCATTTTGTAGGTCTCGGGATCTGACATTGGAGCAGCAGCAAGTCGATTTCTTTAACACAGAAGGATTCGTCCCACCCAGGGACGAATTGCAGTCAGAATTCGTCCTGCCCAGGGACGAATTCCAGTTGAAGGTAGATTGGCCAGCTATCTCAGTGGCAATGGCTTTCTGGTAACTTTTCTTATCTTCTGTCAAGTTCTGAAGCCATTTGGACTCACTGTAATTACTGTTTCAGGCAAATATTTACATGCATATTTCGTTAGTTTTAGAGAGCAAACGCTTTTCATTTGCGGCAGGTGCTATTAACATCTTGGTTGTTCCTTTGTTCGTAGGAGAAGTAGCAGAGGTGAAGAACTCATCGACATCAGCAGTGGCATCATCTTGGCCCGCCCATTGCAATCGTGGGCACGTGAAAAGAGGAATCATTCAGTGATTGTAATCAAACTCTATTTGCGCTCCTAGCCCCTGAAAAGGGAGGAGATGCCATTGTAACAGAGATCAAGGGATATTAATGAAAGGGCTATGTTTTCTCTATTCTCTTGTGTCTCTTCCAATGTGGCAGTGGAGGATGCTGAGGCGGCAGGGGGTGATTTGGTGGGGCCATTGGATGATGCAGACATGGTGGATGTGGGAGATGAGGATGTGGACTTGGGTGTTCTGGAGCAGCCGGACATGCAGGATGTGGAGGAGCAGTTGGTTCCTGAGCAGGCTACTGTCCCTACGAGTCCTATGCATCCGACAGACACAGAGGAGGTGGGGTCGGATGTAGGCGATGAGGTTGCATGACTTACAGAGCTGCTGCAGATGCAGGATCTGGAGAGGGATCTTCTACGGGCTCAGTTGGCAGAGTGGGATAGAGTTTTGGCGCAGCGTGATGATGCATTGTCTATCTATCATCGACGAGAGGCAGAGTGGTGTCTGTACCAGATAGACTTGGAGAGGGAAGTCATCCGCCTTGGCGGGTGGCTTCCTGAGCCTTCGATCAAAGAGAGCAGTCCTCAAAGAAAACATCAACAGCTACCAGACATTTTTCTGAAACTATTCCCCTTAGAGGTTCCAGACGAAATAACACAGTCTCAAAAGAATCAAGTCCCTCCACTAAGAATGGAACAACCGCAATGGGACCAGATTAATTCACTGGAACAGGAAGAGTCCTCAATGTCGCAAGCTACGGATGCTAAAGAGGATGAACAATTTTGGATCTATGAAAGTGATTCAGAAGACGAAACCGAAATGGACTATCTCAGACATGCGCGACGACATCACCACGCTCTAACTCATGAAGATCTAATGGGACAAATGGGTATACGGTTAGGACATGAATGGCACGTAGACCCAACGAGGTGGGACCAAGTGTTAGGCCTATGGCTCCAAATTCAAGTTGAGCATCGTCCACCTCGAGATCCCATCAGGACAACAGTATCGAGGGAAGACCCCGCCTTCCTTTTTGCACATAGAGATGAATTTGCACCTAGAGAGGATCCATTCGTGCCTGTTCTCGTAGAGCCAGATCCAGAGTATAGGGAACATCTAAAAGAATCAAGTCATCACACCCGTGGTTCTAGAGACCAAATTCATTCCATCCACATGATCTCCATTGATTTGACCACACCCATCCGCAATCCGACCGATCCATCACGGTCATTGCATCTAAACATGGATGCCATTGACTGGGATCGCGTCAATTCACCATTGTCACCATCGTAGTACTGGCCTTTCGGTGAAATGCTTCATTTTACCCCAAGGACAACTCAAGATATTTTTCAAGCTGAAGAGGGACCCGAGGTCCCAAACATAGATCTTAACTCAGCTGATGATATCCATTTAATCCCAACTCCACATCAGTTGGAGGACGGATCTCACATGTCAGTCGAAGAGACGACTGACGCAGACATCGGCACAGATCCAATGAATCCAAGGATTCTCAAGCTGGGGGTAAGCCTTTCCCCCAAAGAGCAAGCCGAATATATTGCCCTTATCAAAGAAAAGAAGGAGGTTTTTGCATGGTCATACAAAGATATGCCAGGACTAGACCCGCAACTAGTCATGCACAATTTAACGCTTGATCCGAAAATCAAGCCAGTAAAGCAAAAACTAAGAAAAATGCACCCAAAAGTGGCCTTGATGGTCAAAGACGAATTACAAAAGCTTTTGGATGCACAATTTGTCATCTGCGTGGATTATCCGCCATGGTTGTCCAACATGGTTCCCGTCAAGAAGCCCTACGGGAGGATTCGCATATGCACCGACTTTCGAGACCTAAACAAAGCGAGTCCTAAGGATGATTTCCCCTTGCCAAGCATCGACGCATTGGTAGACGCTACAGACAGGTCACGAAATGCTCTCCCTAATGGACGGTTTCTCGAGGATACAATCAAATTCATATCAATCCTGAGGACCAACTCAAAACGGCATTCACAACGCCTTGGGGGACATTTTGTTATAAGGTCATGCCTTTTGGCCTTAAAAATGCTGGCGCTACATACCAATGTGCTATGACTTATATCTTCCACGATTACATGCACAAAACTTTGGAAGATTACATGGATGATTTGTTAGCCAAGTCTCTCTTGTGCTCAGATCATCTCGGTGACTTAAGCAAGATTCTCGATCGCCTCATAGAGCATAAGGTCGACTGAATCCCAAGAATTGCATGTTCGGCGTCACATCTGGAAAACTCTTGGGTTTTATAGTCTCCAAGAGAGGCATCGAAGTGGACCCAAACAAAGTCAAGGCAATCCTTGAAATGGATCCCCCAACCACTATCAAGCAGCTCAGAAGTCTGCAAGGAAAGGTCGCATCGATTAAACGCTTCATAGCGCAATTATCTAACAAATGCCGACCAATGAACAAACCATTGCATAAGGGGGTCACATTTCATTGGGATGACGAGTGCCAGTCAGCCTTTGATGAAATCAAACAATACTTGGCTTCGCCGCCAGTATTGGCACCGCCTAGACCAGGTGTGTCATTCTACTTATACATCTCGACCATCGAGGTGGCACCGGGCGCAATGCTAGCCCGGAAGAATGAACTCCACAAAGAACGAGCTACTTACTATCTTAGCCGCACCCTGGTCAGTTACGAACTTAACTATGCATACGTTGAAAAACTCGCTGGCAGTGGTGTTTGCTACCAAAAGGCTACGCCACTACATGCTGAGCAACACTATGTATGTTGTGTCTAAGGAGAATCCATTGCGATACATGATGAGTCGTACTTATCATAGTAGCCGCACGGCAAAATGGATCATGTTGTTGATAGAATTTGACATTGAGTTTATTGGGCAAAAATCTATAAAAGGACAAGTCATAGCCGATCAACTAGCAGAGGCTCCTCTTGAAGACAATCAGCCTCTAGTCATAGAACTACCCGATGATGAGGTCTTCCATGTCTCAGAATCGCCAGATTCTGAAGAGCCTGAGTCTCAGGCCGACATAACCTTATTTTTTGATGGTTCTAAATGCGAGCAAGGTGGTGGCGCAAGAATTGTATTCTTCACACCGTAGGGCGCTCCAATGCCCCTGTCATTTAAATTAAACTTCCAGTGCACCAACAACAATGCCGAATATGAAGCCTTGCTCCTAGGTCTTCAGACAGCAATCGCCATGAACATCAAAATACTGAACATCTTTCGTGATTCGCTGTTAATCGTCAATCAAGTCAAGGGAATATATCAATGCAAATGCCCAGTTCTGAAGGCCTATAAAGCCCTCGTGGATAAATTATTGGCAAAACTTGAGTGGTATGACATCGAGGCACTCCCTCGATCATCGAATCATTTTGCAGACACAATGGCCTCCTTAGGGTCACTAATCCCACAAGACCTTTCCGGTGATGTAACAACCATTCAGGTCAAAACCTTATCGCAACCCATGATGGAGCGCGCAAGCTCAGACTTGACGCCAGGAATCCACATGATCCAGATCGAACCATCTTCGGATAAGTTCTTTCGAATCCGAGACTATCCGAAACATGCCAACCGGGGGTCTTTGTTCTCCCCCACTCCCATTAATAGCAACACAACACTATTCTTACAAGTTCTATCCCAATCAGCATTTGTTAGGGAAGAACTCCGGAAGGGATTGGCTGTTCAAACCGTCGAGGTATCCGATCAACAGGATCGGTATTTACCCATAAGAGACTACCTAAAGTTAGGTAATCTACCCTTTGGATTGACGCAAGCCGCAAAACGAACATTCAAACGAGAAAGCGGCAAAATATGTCTTGATAGGAGACATTTTGTATCGTCGCAGCCTACGACGGAATTCTTCTTCGTTGCTTGGACCAACAAGATTCGACTTGGGCAGTCACCCAAGCGCATGACGATACATGTGGCGGCCACTTCAGTGGTATGGCCATTGCAAAGCGCATTCTTCGCATGGGCTATTATTGGCCATCTTTAGAGCGATATTTCTGCGCGTATGTCAAGAGGTGCATAAAATGTCAACATCATGCCAATTTAATGCACGCACCTTCCCAGGCCCTACAAACAGTCCAGTCTGCTTGGCCATTTTTGCAAGTGGGGCCTCGATCTAATCGAAAAGATCTCCCCTGCATCGTCAGGCCGTCACACATTTATCATAACGACCACATAATATTTTACCAAATGGGTGGAAGCAATTTCGTTAACCTCTACGACAGGACCCCGCATTGCGGAGTTCATTTTGCATTACATCATATGTCGTTTTGGTATTCCATCCAAAATAATCTCGGATAATGGGCCATCATTCAAGAACAAATACGTGCGTGCTTTAACCACAAAGTACAAAATTTAGCATAGCTTTTCAACACCCTATTATCCGCAAGCAAATGGGCAAGCAGAGGCATCAAACAAAATGCTATTCGCCATCCTTAAAAAGACCGTCGTAGACAGTCATAAGGATTGGCACATACAAATCCCACTTGCCCTTTGGGCTTATCGCACTAGCATTCGGACGCCCACTGGGGCAACTCCGTTTTCACTAGTGTATGGCTCAGAGGCAGTAATGCCTCTCAAGTTGGAAATTCCTTCCCTCCGCATATCAATGCAGGAATTCATTGATGATGACACTGCACGGCAGGCCCGGTTAGACCAACTTACGTTGCTTGACGAAAGACACGTTAATGCTCTCGAGCACTTACGTATCTATCAAGAGCGGCTTAAGAGAGCTTACAACATGAAAGTTCACCTAAGAGACTTTCGGGTTGGTGATTTGGTTCTGAAGGAAAACCAACAAAACTCTAATTTGTCGTCCCATATGAGAGACAAATTCGTGGCAAATTGGTTAGGTCCTTATGTCATTGATAGCAAAATAGGACCAGGAACGTACAGGCTAGCTTCTCTTGATGGTATCAAGGAAACAGAACCCTTGAATATCAGTCATTTGCGACCATTTCATATCTAAGAAAGCCATGTACCAAAAAAAAAAAAAAAACAAACAAAAAGCTCCAAGGATTATCGCAATCTCTTGGTCACCTAAAAAGCTCCAAGGATTATCGCAATCTCTTGGTCAATCCAAAAAGCTCCAAGGATTATCGCAATCTCTTGGTCACCAAAAAGCTCCAAGGATTATCGCAATCTCTTGGTCAACCCAAAAAGCTCCAAGGATTATCGCAATCTCTTGGTCAACCCAAAAATTAAAAAAAAAACTCCAAGGATTATCGCAATATCTTGGTCAAACAAATCAAGAAATTCAATAAAAACAAAACAACAAAGATCATCAAAAATAACAGAGATTTGCATCTCAATTCTAGGCATACTCGAATTCATCAAAATCAACAAAAACACCATGCATAACTTTTACCACACTACAGTCAGTGGTCTGGGAATGTACCAAGAGTTTCGATGATTCGGTCATCATTTTCCTCTTTAGCCATGTAGTGTACCAAGTCGAACAGATTTTACGAAGGTAGAGTCATACTTGAAATACACCTTGTTACGTAACATCCCAACACAAATCAAAACACTAAAATTCCCAAAATTGTGTGAACGAAAGACGAAACCTGCAAAATAATCTAAGTCACCACAAGCGAAACAGTTATCTTGCTCATCCCCCTGTGCGAATGACCCCTAGAATGCTGAGAGTTGGCAAAAGGACAAGCATCCTCCCTACCCAATTCCCTAAGAATCCCTAAAGTTCTCAATAGTTGCAAAACACAAAAATTTGCAAAATGTCAAAACTCCAAATTTGACAAATATAGTGCACACATCAAAAGGCACAAACAACAGTGATTTTCATCACTCCAAATCCCCAATCCCTTGCTCAAAAAAAATAAATAAATAAATAAACAAAATAAACAGTGATCTTATCACTACAAAAGAGCAAGTATCCCAATACAATTGAAAAAAAGAAGGGAGTTGACCTTGAATCCCTGGAACTCTCAGCATTCTATAGGTCATAAGGCAAGCTTCAGTACCAATTTGGTTGATAGCCTATCGATAACAGAAGTAAACCTCCCGCATGATGATATATCTGTCACATTAACTTGCGTACAGATCAATGTTTGCATGTGGATGAGCTAGCTTATGGCATCCCGGATTACAACGCAGAATAATCTTAGTACATACAACAAAGGAATTCATGGAGCTAATTAGGTGATCCTCAGTACAGGTTCGGTTGAAAGCCCATCTGGCACTAGCGGTATCCTAACAAATACCACTAAATGAACTCAACTGCACACACAGGGATGTTAAATAACTTGGTCAAAAATAGGTCCGATTCATACCTTGTTCAAAAGTCTTGTAAGATAAAGTATAGTCATGGATAGTGAGATAAAACTGTTTGAATCTCAGAAAATCATACATTCATCCCAAAACCATCTGCGCTACTTATCATCCTTATGATACCATCAGAAAATACAAAAATAGCAAAAAAACAAGGTAAATAAAGAGCTTCTTAAAAAGCCTAAAGTGCAATAACCACAAAAATCATTCATCCATTTCAATTTGCATATCACATAGACATAAAAAACATATACATTTATCATAACATCTGCATTCATCAAAAAATAATAATAAACATGCATAACAAAATTCACATCATCACATATACAAAAATAAAACCGGTATATATATATATATATATCGTCAAAAAGATGCCCGCAGGCTACAAAACCGGCCCTCAGACCCCGCAATCATATCCAAACTCAACCTAAGGCGTCGGCCACCATGATCATGCAGGATCGGTGCGACGGGAACTACCCCCCGTGGTGTGGGTCCGACGGGACCCTGCAGGCGGCTACTACTAGCCCCCGCATCATGCCTACTACCACCCCCCTCATCTAACCGCCTGCGGCGAGATGATGCTGACTGCTCAGTCAGACTATCCCTCGTCCGTCGAGAAGATCTGCTGATCGAAGGCTCAGGAAGCCGCCCGCCAAGGCGGATGACTTCCCTCTCCAAGTCTATCCGGTACAGACACCACTCGGCCTCTCGTCGATGATAGATAGACAATGCATCATCGCGCTGCACCAAAACTCTATCCCGCTCTGCCAACTGAGCCCGCAGAAGATCCCTCTCCAGATCCCGCATCCGTAGTAGCTCTGTAAGTCGCGCAACCTCATCGCCTACATCCGACCCCACCTCCTCTGTGTCTGTCGGACGCATAGGACTCACAGGGACGATGAGCTCGCTCGGGCACCAATCGCTCCTCCACATCCCGCATGTCCGCTGCTCCGGAACACCCAAGTCCACATCCTCATCTCCCACATCCACCATATCTGCATCATCCAACGGCCCTCCCCAATCACCCCCTATCACCTCAGCATCCTCCACTACCGCCTCCGTGCCTCCCAGTGGACCCTCTCCTCTCCAGTGCTGCAATACCCACCACGAGTCATACTCAGTGGTAGTATCGATGTCATCCACATCCAACACCTCAATCATCGCATCCGATTCCTCGCCCAATGGCACGAGGACCGGTGGCTCCAGATCCCTCTCATCTCCCCGATGCCGATAGCCTACGGGCTCACCAGGAAACCCCTGGCGCACCCCAAACTGTCATGTAACCCGACGGTACGGAAAGAACTCATGCTCCGTCCCGTGTCACCCAGTCAACCATCGCTCCCTCCGTACCCGTCGGAGCCACTCTCTAGCCTCAGGCCAAGCTGGACAGTCCCGATAGGGACGCCAAAACACCTCCCCTAGAGTGAGCCGAGAAAATGCATCAATGTAGTGCTCAACGGCACCTGCCCATCATCGACTCTGCCCCTGCTCCATAGACCGTCGCCACAAAGTTGCATAACCAATCTCCTCATCCTCCATCGTCGCCCGAGTCGTCCACGGTAACCCGGTAGGCCTCTCAATAGCTATGTGCTGCCAACCCCAGACTGCAACAGAAAACTACAACTGACACCCTTCCACTGTTGACAGCGGACCCCATACAGCTCCCCGTAAAGCTACGCCAACAAATTCCGTCCCCATCTCGGAATCAACGGTGCCTCTATCGGGCACTCTGCCAACTGCCACACCAAATCCAGCAGGTTCCACGGGAACCTCGCGCCTAACGAATCAGGGAGAAGAATGTTAGAAATGAGGCCCATCAGGAATGCGTTCCTCACTCCTAACACCCCCCTCTCCTTCCACCAGCCAACCAAAATCCCGCCAGCCTGGCAATCCGCTTCGGCTGTCTCCATTGGGTCTGCTACACCCAACTCCCCCCCATGCCCAAAACATCTCGTAAGTATAGCAGACCGCTGATCAAACGGAGATGTCCTAATAGGCAGACCATCTATTGAAATCCGAAGCAACCGATAGACGTCCTCAAGAGTCATAGTCATCTCCCCTATCGGGAGATGGAAAGTATTGTTCCGCGGATCCCAAAGCTTGATCAGGGCCGTCAGATAGGCCTGATCTGAAACCACAGGCTCCAGTCGAGCCACCTGCTTGAGCCTAAGGGCACCAAGCCATTCCCAGTCATCATCGGTCAATGCCAATCGCGCCTCAGTAAAGGCAGCGGGTACACGGTACCGGCTCCTAACAACCTGCAAGAAAACAAAAAATAAATAAATAAATAAAGATCAAATTTTTAGTTCTAGGGTTTCTAACCTTAACTGTTAAACAAAAACATCACAAAAAATCTTAAATTTAGAAAAGCGTCAACACAAAAACAATGCATTAAATTAAAGCAAAATAAACCCTAGGGTCACTTATAGGTCTCGCCTCGGCTTCGCCGCTCGAACCCATTTGTGCACTCATGATGGCAGAGAGAATTCCAACAGCGCTTCGCTTCGCAGAATTACCTCCTCCTCCCAGAGCTCCAAAATCGTAAGAAAAAAATGACACAAATGAGCCCAAAATCAAGTTTTGGCCATTAAATAGGCCTATTGCGCTGGAATTCGTCCTTGACTGGGACGAGCGCTCTGATCAGCACTCGTCCCACCCAGGGACGAATTCTCCAGCTGGAATTCATCCCACCCAGGGACGAATTCAGGCCAGCACAAAAAAAAAAAATCAACAAAAATGACTAAAAATGCACTAAAACAAACAATAAAATTGCCTGACAGGATTGCAAATGCACCTGACAACATGGGCATACAAAATCGACATCGGGGTCACAAATTATCACTATCCTACTCCCTAAGAAGGCTACCATAGCCGGACCGCTCCACGGGAAGACAGATTTTTGACAATTTCATACCCAAATGGTGTCACAAAAAAATGCAACATAAAACAAACAATAAACATTACCAGACACAAGTGCTCTTGCACTTAACCTCTTGGCATAGCAAAATTGATGTCGGGGTTTGCATTGTCACTATCCTACTCCCGAAGAAGGCTACCATAGCCGGACCGCTCCACGGGAAGACAGATTTTTGACAATTTAATCCCAAAATGGTGTCACAAAAAACAACAAAAACAGTACAAAATTAAACAAAAACATAGCAAAAACAATGTCGGATACAAGTGCTCTCGCACTTAGCCGCTAGGCAAATAAAATCGATGTCGAGGTCCAAATTATCGCTCTCCTAATTCCCCAAGAAGGCTATCATAGCCGGACCTCTCCACGGGAAATAGGTTTTCGACGATTTCACCTCATTATGACATCACCAAAAGGGTTAACACCCACCAAAAATAGGTTCATATGTTGGAAAAATTGCACACGCTTAACGGTAAACCCTTTAAGGCACACTTGCACAAGTCATCTTGGGTCAAGCGACTCGTCACTTCTCTCACGAAGGTCATTCCCTCATCGATTCGTCGCTTGAGGGGGTAGTCACACTTAGTCACCAACCAACAATCACACACCCAATTAAGGAAAACGACATGCATTCAAAGAATCATTGACAAAGACAATCACGCTCCTGCTTGGGGCAGTAAAAAAGCAACAATCAAATCAATCAAACACTTGGCATTTCGTGAATCATGAACACAAGGTTCCCCCTGAGGATAAAAATGCCCTTCACTTGTTCATGACTGATCAATGTCTAAGTTCAAGTCACACCTCACCAAAACAGGTTAATACTTGAAATCAAATTCCTTAGCTCGTCAGAAGCAAGGATTCAAGAATGCATGCCCTTTCCATACTTGGGGCATCAAAAGTTGGTTAGGTTACCAAGAAACCCTAATTATTAGTGCTTTGGTTATCTATTTTTTTTTTTGCTCAGCACTGTGTCACCCGCAGCGCTTCCCAAAAAGGGGCATCTGTAGACACCAAAATAGAACCAATCCGATTATGTGACTGCAAACACTGATCGCTTTGACAAACACAGCCCCCAGGGCAGCCCTCGGAGGTTAAACAGTGGTCTTAACCACTTTCATAGCAATTTTGTAAGGTCAAGAAGCAATTTGGCACACTTGGACACTTTGACCAGTACTCGTCTCACCCACGGACGAATTCAAAATAGAATCTGTCCCACCCCAGGATGAATTCTGAATCCGTCCCTGGGTGGGACGAATTCTAAGCTTAACGGGCAAAAAGGCAAATGGTGCCAAGTGGCAGCCCGAACGCTCGCTTAAGGACTCTCGCCTTGCACGCGTGTGTAGGTGGACGGAGGGGCCGTTAGAAGACTGTCACAAAAGGCATTTATCAAAGTTCAAGTCAATGGAGGACTCCCCTCCCTCATGGGAAGACAAGACTGCCACATGGTGCCTATGGCCAACACATGGCATTTGTGCTTTCCTCCCAAAAGAGACCCCTTGGGTCTATAAAAGGTGGGACTTTTCTCACCCAAAACAGACAAAGTTGAAGGAGTTTTCAAGCAACGAAGTGTCGCCGAGTTGAAGACCCACTTGCATCCCTCTTGGTTCACCTTCCCACATCCACCAATCTCTTTTGCAAGGGAGGTTGTTGGGTGGCCTTTGGAAGCTCGAACCTTACCCAAATCCAACGCATGGACACCTGAACCTACCAATTCGCCGACCCCCAAATCCTAAAAGGTTTTGGGCCCATCCTTGGTGGATTGGCTCCAAAATCGAGGGCCAACATTGGGAGGCCCACTTGGGCACCCTCGCACCTCCCAAGTCCTATTTTCATTTTTTGAGCATTTTAGATTATTTTTTAGATTGAATTTTGTGTTACTAGGTCTGATTAGTCCATAGCTGCAATTTTGTGACTTTTGGTTAGATTCTAGGATGTTTTGTATTGCTTTGTCGTTTCGCTAACTTGCAGGTGTCAAGGTAAAATTCCCGAGGGTGGAGGCCAAATTGGGAAAATCCAACCATCTGGGTCGTCCCAAAATGGCCCCAATTACATAACCCCCTATTTACAGGCATTTTGCAGGTCCCAGGATCTGACATTGGAGCAGTAGCAGGTCGATTTCTTCAACTCAGAAGAATTCGTCCCACCTAGGGACGAATTATAGTCAGAATTTGTCCTGCCCAAGGACGAATTCCAGTTGAAGGTGTATTTGCCAGCTGCCTCAGTGGCAGTGGCCCTCTGGTAACTTTTCTTACCTTCTGTCAAGTTTTGAAGCAATTTGGTTTCACCGTATTCATCTGTTTCGGACAAATATTTATATGCATATTTCGTTAGTTTTAGAGAGAAAACGCTTTTCATTTGCGAAAGAGTGCTACCGACGTCTTGGTCATTTCTTTGTTCGCAGGAGAAGCAAGCAGAGGCGAAGAACTCATCGACATCAACGGCGACATCACCTTGGCCCGCCCATTGCAATCGTGGGCACGCGAAAAGAGGAATCATTCAGTGATTGTAATCAAACTCTATTTGCGCTCCTAGCCCCTAAAAAGGGAGGAGACATCATTGTAACAGAGATCAAGGGAAATTAATGAAAGGGCTGTGTTTTCTCTATCTGATTGTGTCTCTTCCAATGTGTTTCTTTTCCGTTTCGTGCAATTTACATTTCTAGGACTTAAGCGTACTTAATTTTGAATGCAATCACACTTGGTGTTTCCTTTGACCGGAATCTCGTGCTTTCACAAAAAGTAGTTTCCCTGGCCCTTTCTTAGCTTGCTGATTTTTGGTCCTATCTTCTTGGAAACTCCTTTGTATCTTTATGTATTTACCACTTTGGTAATTAAGTTTATTTTTTTGAATTTGCTTGTTCTTATCTCAACATGTAAGTTAAGGAATTATTATATTATTTTGTAACAACTAATCATTTTCACATTCATATTCAACAACTTAGGATCAAGTAGGCTCTGATACCATATGTAACAACTCAAGTCTACTCACTTGGTTGCCCTACTCAAACAAACAATATAAGTAAGAAGGTTAAAATGTTTTTTTTCTCAACCTATAGTTCGATAGGGTTTTACCTTCAAGGTACCAAGTAAGAATTGATTTAACCAATATATAATTATGACAAAATTTAAATAGTACATCATATTCAACCAAATTTTGGATCTAATACTATTGCAGATAGTTATCCAAGTGGACGAGATAGACCACATCCTATAACTTTGCCATTTAGTAGAGTCAAAAATATAATTTATCATTGTTATTTTATGGCATGAGGATCAATCCATGGTAGGGGTTGTTCTTTAGGGCCCATAAAACCTAAAGGTTTGACGCTTGCTTCCCCATCCCTTAACATTCTAAACATTCAACTTTTGCCGATAATTTTCTACTAAATTAATTTAAGGGTTCTAGCATAAATATACCTCATGTCTATCTAATTATCCCTGCTTCTCAACGTTAAATACAATCTTGACAATTCACTAACCTAGGTCTTGATTACAAATACTCGATGCAACTGAAGATTGTTTATCCCATACCAAACGTCAAGGCTAATTTTTAGCTAAGTTACCTAGGCATAAAATTATCATAGTACTAACGAGTAGTAATCTAGATAGGGCATTCCATACCACATTTTCCTTAATGGGTTGACCCAGTCTCATTTTCTGACCAATTCTACCAATCCAACAATTGCTCTCAAATTATTTTGTGCCTACCCACACCTCAACATATTGGGTTTCATTTTTCTTCTAAAGACATCCTTAACTCTCGATGCTTTAGCTCATAGGCAAGGTAGAGTAATATAAATTCAAACTTATGGTTTTGAATTACCTCTATGAATTCCAATCAACCTAGGCTCCTAAAAAAAATAATTAGGAGGTTTTAACCCTTGTAAAAGGTTCTATGTCATCCCTTTACATGAGAGAAGGTATTTTTGAACCATTTAATTCTTTTCCCATAAAAAACATTCAATTCACAAGATATGTTATCTCAATTGCTTTCTCAACCCTCAAGTTTTCAAGAACATAGCCTACAAATTCACTTTTACAAACTTTCAGATCTCTTTGCCAGTTTACAAATTGATTTTTAATGAAAACAAGGAATGCATTCACAAAAAATATAATTTCTTGATCATTCAATAGCTATTAAAAATAAAGACCACTCATTGCTATTTATATTAGTTACGGTTACCAATCTCATGCATATACATTAGCTTCTTCCAAGATTAGACCTTTAATAAAAATCTAAAATGTGTTTTCAACCAACAACACGGGTTCACTTTCAAACATAGACATCTATATTTATTTTTATAAATTTATATCATCCACGAAGGGTGCTAAAGTTTCCTAACAAAAAATTCAAGCTTATTTCGCTCAACCAAATATGCTAGGTATCTCTTAAAATACATCATATTAAACTTAAACCGGGTTTTATCTATCATTTTTTATGGCCTTTAAACCAAAATAAAGGTAACATTATCATAAGAATACTCTTTCATCACCTAAATCATTTCCCAAAAACATACTCAATACAAATTTCCAAAAATATTAATATTTCAATTACGAATAACACACAAAGATAATAAAATATTTTGACTATGTAGGATATATATATATATATATATATATATATATATATATATATAATTTAACCATGAAGAACATTATACATAGACAACATTGTACATGCCCAAATATAGATAGTTTACTCCTATGTTCAGCTGAATTGTGAGTCATACTAAAATGATTTTTGGGCTCAACAAATAATAAAAATTCATTTGACCAGGTTTTTGGAGTTATTTTGTGATGGTTTTTTGCATAGCTTTTATGAGACCTGACAGTGCCTCATTGAAAATTTCTCAAATATATGATGCTTACAAATCTAAATGTCTTCTTTTGAAATTTTACATTATATGGTTACTAATACACAGTGACAACACAACTAAATTTAAAGAAATAATTTTTATTTCACAAATAACTTGATTTCGAGCATAGACATTAGAGATCCTTCATCGGCTTCTATCCATCTTTTTGCTTCTATAGTCAACACCCAAAACCCATTACTACCATCTCGAGAGAATTTTTTATTTGTAAAATTTATGCGATCATATCCCAACTCACATTTTAGATGTATGCATTCCTAAAATGCTACTATCATTCAAAAAACAAGCATACAATACCATATTTCATTTTGCATATCAATCAATGCATTTCTTCTTATTCAACCAATATGTCTACTTTGTGCAAAAAACACTTGTCTAAGCACACATAAATTTTCCATGAAATATTATTTGCTAGATAACCAAAATACATTCTTCTTGTGCAATTCTAAAAATTCAATGTTCTTTTTTCCTTCAAGCACAACGAGCATAGAAGAATATATATATATATATATATATTTAAAATTCAAGCATAATGTACAGACTATCCTTATATTTTGCAATCAGCAACCAAGGACACATTTAGAAAAATCCATTGTTTCAAAGAAGTAAACTTAATAAACTCAAGCTTTTACAAATAAGTTACTCTTTGAATATTTTCTCGGTCTTCCTCTTACTTTTCTCGCCTGCAACACTCTTCCATCAAGGCTTCCATTGTTTTTCTCCTTCCTTCTCTGGTCACATATGTTTTTCCATCCCTCCTCCATTTCACTTCCCAATGTTTTTTCCCCTCTTCCCATATTTTTCAAATGTCAGGTAAGGAGGATGATCCAAATTATTATGGAACCACTTAGTTTGGTTATGCATGATCCTACCGACAACTCTCCACTCTAAACTTACCATGAATTTTAACCAAAAATTATCAATATCATATCAATTATATGTATATAAATTTTTACAAGGTTTTAATCGACCAAGAAGCCATGCATATATAAACCAATCAAATCAATTTTTTTAAAGCAACTTACCAAACATATTTTTCATGATGCTTTCTAATGCTTATGCATCAATTTATTTCATATATATATATATATATATATATATATATTATACCTTTGATCAAGGATCATACACAATACTAAAAGAAAATAAAAAGTGGCTCCCATCATCATCACCACACAACACAAACACATTCTACTCTATGTGAAGAAAACAATCATTAAATAAAGATTCTACATGAAATACAGGTGTGCGAGCATCCTTGTACTTGCAAGCCGAATCATAACTTCCCTTTCTTACCATTTTTTCTTTCTAGTTGGCTTCTTTTCCTTGTCATCCTACAACCATCTTGCACTCACAAGGATCATCAGCAGTATCATGTTTCACAATGAAAAAAAGTAAATTTATTATTTTTTTCTTCCTTCATCATGAGAAGATGGTCGTTACATTTGGGATCAACATATCATTTGTATTTCTTGGCAGTCTTTTGTAATTCATTTTTCACCTCTTGATGTAAATCATGAATGTAGTCAACAAAGTCTTCTACTATAACAATTTATCTCTATAAACCAGTTGCCCTTTGTAAGACATTTATTCCTCTTGGGTGTATCCCATATACAATTTGAAATGGACTCCTTCTTGTGCTTTGATTCATTAAATTGATGTATACATTTTTTTCTTATGCCAGAATAGTATCCCATACTTTCAACTTCTTAACAACTAAGCATCTCAACAAATTATCAAGGATTCTATTCATAACTTTAGGTTTTTCATTTATTTGTGGATGATATTCCAAACTAAAATTCATCTTAGTACCCAATTTCTTCCATAAATTTTACCAAAAAATGGTCCACAAATTTAACATCTCTATCTGAAATAATACCTTATCCATGAAATCTTACCACTTCATTAAATAATAATGTGACAATGTGAGTAGCATCATTTGTTTTCTTACAATGCATGAAATGTGTCATCTTCGATAATCTATCAACAAGAACTAAAATAGAGTCATCACCCTTTTGTGTCCTTGAAAACCCAAAAATAAAATCCACGCTTACATCCTCCCATGGTCTCTTTGATACCGGTAATGGTTGATACAACTTGGTGTCTTGAGTTCTTCCTTTTACATGCTGATAAACTTGAAAATACTACACAAAACTTCTTACATCCATATTCATTTTAGGCCAATAATAACTTATAAAAAGTTTTTCTATCATTTTTTCTACTCCAAAATGCCTACTTAGTCCTCCACTATGTTTCTCTTTTATCAAGTTCTTCCTTATGGAAATTTGTGGTATACACAATTGTTGTCCCTTAAACAATAATCCCTCTTGGATGACGCAATCTAGCCATGTATTTCTATCTCCTATAATAGGGTTATTGCAAGCTATCCAAGCTTCATTGAAGTCTAAATAATTGTTATAAAGCTCCTTCATAGCATCAAAACCAATGAATTTTATTTGCATCATGTTCATCAAAATATTTCTTCTAATTAAGTCATCAACTACTTAATTCGAATGACCACTTTTGTGCTTCAATATAAATAAATATCCTTGAAAAAATTCCACCCACTTTATATGCCTTTGATTCAACTTATTATGGTTGTTAATAAAATGTAAAGCATGATTATCTGTGAACAACAAAAACTCTTTTAGCAATAAATAATACCTCAATTTCTTTAGGAATTGAAAAATGGCATAAAACTCTTGGTCATAGATCAAGTATTTCCTCTTTGTCTCATTTAGCTTCCCATTAAAATAAGTAATGGGTTTGACTTCCTAGCTCAATACCCCTCCTATTGTTGTTCCACTTGCATTACAATACACTTGAAAGACCTTAATGAAATTTGGTAAAGCTAAAACTAGCTATTCCATTATATTCTCCTATAGAATTTTAGATTCCTTCTGCTACAATCATCCACCTAAGTTGGTGCTTGTTTTCTTTCATTATTTTTATGATTAGAGCACAAATTCCACTATTTTTTATAAACTTCTTATAAAAACTTGCTAGACCATGGAAACTCTTGACCTCAAACATACTTCTTGGTTATGGAATTTACAATGGTCTTGACCTTCTTAGGGTCCATTTGTATCCCCTCTTGTTAAATCATAAAACCCAAGTATATCAATCCCTCCTTCACAAAACTACATTCCTTCAAGTTGACTAGAAACTTTTCTTCCTTCAATATTTGTAAGATTAATTTCAAATGTGCCAAATGGTATCCATTACTTTTATTGAATATCAACATATTATTTAAATATGCAATCACAAACTTACCAATAAATGGCTTGAACACTTCATACATCAAGTACATAAAGGTAGTGGTTGCATTTGTCAATCCAAATAGCATAATTAACCACTCATACAATCTTTCCTTTGTCTTGAACATGGTTTTCCACTAATATCCTTTTGTAATCCAAATTTGATGATAGCCAGTATTCAAATCTATCCCCATTAAAAAATTTGCTCCACTAAAGCAATCTATTAAATCATCCATGCACAAAAATGTAAATATATACTTTATAGTAATCTTATTAATAGCCCTTGAATTCTCCTCCTTTCCTTGAAGGAAGTGCAACTAGTATTACACATACGCTCAAGCTCTCCCTAATCAACCCCTTGTTCAATAGCTCTTGAAATTGTATCTTCATTTTATTTTTCTCCATTGGAGTTATTTTATATGTTAGCTTATTAGGCAAACTTGATCTAGGAATGAAATTTATGTGATTGCTAATAGTCCTTATTGGTGGTAATCCATCCAAAAATTATTTTGAAAAAAAATTGCATACTCCTCTAGCAAATCCTTCATATCATTTAAGATCTCCTCCTTCTTGTCTACCATCTCACCCTTTGTGGGTTTAGCAATCAACTTAAGACACACCTTTATATTTGCCATCTCTTTCAAAAATTATTTTCCTAAAATCAAACATACTTTAGGACCGTTGTCATATTTTTCATATTTTTCCTTTAGTAGAATCAATACATACTTCTTACCATCTTTTAAAATAGTATAGGTGTTTTCCATACCATCACATATTGCCCTATTTTTAGATTGCCAAGGTCTCCCCAAAAATACATGACAAGCATCCATTGGTATAAATCACATAGGACATCATCCTTATAATATCCAATTTGAAAATTCACCTTGCATTGTTCACTTACTAAGATTTGGTGTTCCTATTGCAACCAATATATCTTGTATAAATTGGGGTGTTTTTTCCTCTTCAAACCTATTTTATTGACCATGTTGATGGATACTAGATTATATGTACCCCCACTATCTACAATGACCTTTCAATAATTGCTTCCTGATTTGCATACTATTCTAAAAATATTTCTCCTTTGAACAAGTTCACATTCCCTCTTATATAGCATCAATAGTGTCCTCTTCGTCATAAAATATTATCCATGTTTTGGCTTCTCCTTTTGTTTTGGGGAAGCAACACTTTCTTCATCTACCTGTGCAATATAGTTCTTGATCTCTTTTCCCTTATCGCTACTTTTTTGCGCTTTGGACATTCAAATTCCCAATGACCATATTATCCACATCTATAACACTTTTTAGGGAATCCTCTACCCTTTCTTTTACCAAAACCACCTCTTCCTCATGAGGAGTTTCCACCTCCTTTGATGTTTTGCCTAAAATCATTACAAGAAGTACTAGCTTATCCTCGTTGTTTTTATGTCCTCTTCCACTATTTTTTTGTTCTTGCCCTTGTGAGAATCATAATCTTCCTATTTTATTATTTTGTTTCCTTCACAACTTCTATTTTTCCTTTAAGTCCTATTGATAGGCATCTTCTATTGTACTTATTTTTATCATACTAACTTCATCTTGTATGGAAAATCGTAGTCCATTTATGTACATTAACACTTTCTCTTTATAATCTTCCACATGACCAACCCAAATGGTGAGCATATATAATTCCTCCATGTAATCCTTCACACTCATATCCTTTGTCTTAAGTTTTGCAATTTCTTGAAAGGACCCAAATTGGAAATTTGATGGGAGGAATTTGACCTTCATTTTGGTGATCTTTTTTTCCCATGTTTTCATCATTTCCTTTATTTTTATTTGTATTTCCATTTGAAAATTGTCCCACCATAAGAACACATTCCATTTTAGCTTTTTATAGTCAAATTTCACCTTCTTAGTATTTTCTATTGATTCAAAATCAAAATATTTTTCCATCTTTATAATCTAGTTTACGAGCTCCTATGGATTCAAGCTTCCATTATATGATGAGGTAATTATCTTTGGCTTTTTTTCCTTATTAGAAATTACCTAGATTAGGATTTCTTATAGTTCTTCCTCTTGCTCTTTATCTCAAGCTTCTTTTTGACTAGCTTCTTCTTCACTATCGCTCATATCTGCTACTTGAATACCTCTCCTTTGGGTAATTGAATGCAATATCAGTTTATGTCAAATATAGGATTCAACTCTCAAAATTTGCTTTCTTTCAATTCAAATATGAGCCACCTGAGATTTTTTTATTTTATCTAAAGTTTGGTCTCCTTTTCCCTTGGGTGGATCAAACCTTCTTGTGATTTTCCTTGGTTTCTCCTTGGATGTTTTTATTGCTCGATCTTAGGTTTGGGAACCCTTTCAACACCCCTTCTTATACCTAATAAAACACAATATCACTTTATAGTTTTTGTTTTACAAATACTTTATTTATAATTATTTTAAGAAACACTCTCATAAAAATACTAAAATATTATATATGTTTTCTAGTTAATTAAACCATGTATATATATAGATTTTTCTTTCATAAAATATATTCTTTATTTTCTCTATAAAATATATTCTTCATCTTCCTCAAAGTGTTATGTTTCTATAATTGAATATTTGACATAATTTTCACTAAGAGATAAAACTAACTTAGCTAGATGCCTTCTAAAAATTGAGTTTTACCAAGACAAAGATCAACAACATGATTGAGTAAATTATCTTCTATCTAATTTTTTTATCTATAGATATGCTCAATTTTATAAGACATTGTCTCCACACATCAATGATAATGTTATTTTTTATTCAATATCCACATCAATTTTTATTAATAGCATTATTGAGCATTTGTGAATCCCCCTCAATTGAAATTGATTTTCATCATTTCTCAATTCTACTTTTGATTCTCATAAGAAGTGTCCTAGCCTCTACATAGTTTTTAGTTGAAGTTCCTTATGATTCTGAGTAAGTGATGAAAATTTTACATTCATTATTACAAAAAATACCACCTCTACAATCTTTTTCTTGGTTTCTTATGGAACCACCATCAAAATTATTTTTTTATAAAACCAATTTTGAAACATTTTTATTTTACCATAGATCAAAACAAATAGGCTAGAACCTCTTTTTCAACACATGATATTTACCACAATGAGCACTATGTCTTAACAATTGGTAAGAGAGTTAATAATACATTTTCAAACTTGGGCATAATTTTAAATTTTAGTTTAAAATATGCTACTTTTCCATTTAAACCATGCATTCTAAAATGTGATGGTAAGAGAAATCCTCCATAGAATACATAATGCTTTAGATTTGAAATAAATAATATAATATTTCATCATTTCTTTGAATTTTGATGGAGCTACCAAATATATTCTCATATTTTTTAAAATATAGCCCCAATTGGTGTTAAAAAAGGGGCTTCAAAATGGTATAGTATTTTTTAGATCCTTATCACACAAGGCACATCAAAAATATCCATGATATCCTATTACTTGTATCCTCTTTCTTATAAGAATATTGCTTTGGTTTAATAGCCAAAGGAATATTAAGAGTTTAGGAAGGACATCTAGTGACCATACATTCTTCCAAGGAAAAACATTAGGAGTAGTAAATCATGATTGCTCTAAATCCTCATATCTCAACTTGATTGAGTATCCAACATATTTCTATATATTCCAAACTAACTCATGCTTTTGTATAAATATAAGCAAATAAAAATCTTAATAAATATAAGCAAATAATACTCTTAAGAATCTTTTAATCCTCATGTTCTATTTGTTTGAGTTCATGTTCTTCGAACACATTACTAATAGAAATTCATGATTTTGAGTTCTTATTTACTAATACATTATTTGGACCTTTCATAGGTATATTGTTGATTAACTTCTATTTTTTCCTTGTGTGATAATTGATAGAATATTCTACAGAACCTTACCTTGTGTCTCCTTATCTTGCCCAACATCTAAAAAAATATCTTTGAAATAATTGTTTCCTTCCTTCCTAATATCTTCTTTTTCAATATTTCTTCTATCTAGATTTCAAATATTTCTGGTGCAATGAAAAGAATTTTTTTTTTTGATGTAGCATGAAAATTTTGATATTTATATCTCCTTACTTAAACCGTCTCTTTCTATGGTCCATTTTTTTTCATTTCTAGTAGTTTAGCTAAAAACTTTATTTGTTCTTTTTATTCATTTTTATTTTTCATACGTGTTGGTCTTTAAATATTGATTATATAATTGCATATTGCAAGTATCTTTTGAAGGAGGTATAACTTAGTTTTTATAATTTTATCATTCCTTCACTATTATATATCAATATTCTTATTAAATGTATTATTATTATTTTAAAATTATACTAATTAGTTTAATGAGTTTCAAAGTGTTAAATTATAATATTAGTTTTTTTAGTCACAATAAGCTATAAATTATTTTATATTTTCAAAAAATTAAAATAAAATATTATTTTTAAGAGTTTTTTTTAATTGTGGAAAACATCCTAGAAGGGATGCCACTTTTGGATAAGACCCAAGGAGGCAGGGGTATCCATTCTACCAAACACATCTAGGACTCAAACCTGGCCTACCACCTTTGACATACTCAAGGAGAATATTTTTCATTTTATTTTATTATGACACACACAATAAGATAAAAAAAAACACAACATGAACCATAGAAAAAATACAAGAACAACATAACAAAACACAAACATGACAAAAACAACAAAACACTATAAATACATAACCAATAAAACATGAAAAATAAACACAACAAAAACCTAAAAACTTAAAAAAATAAAATAAAAATAAAAATAAAAACAACCAACAACAGACAATAAACAAAAACAAAAAACATAGAAAATACACACATAAAAACACTAAGTAACACAAACAAACATAAACACAATAACAACAAAAAACAACACAAAGAACACAAAAAGAAAAAAAAACAAAAGAACACACACACCTTAAAAAACTAAACACAAAAAAAAAGAAAAATGAACATAACAATGACCTTTCTAGACCATAAAACTTTTAAGGCAAGAATCAATAGAGGAAAAAAAAGAAAGAAAATATTGAGATAGGGAACTAAAATAACCTGAGCGAACCAAAGAGAAGCAAACATAAAGCAAGAAGAAACTAGGTACCTTCAGAACTGGAGCCATCCAAAGAAATAATAGAAATAAGAGCTTCCCTAATTTGTGAAGCCCACCATCTAGGAGGGTGACCATAACAAGTAAGATCACCTTTGTCCAAAGCCCAATTAGCTAAAGTATCAACACACTTGTTTTGATCTTTGACCACATGATTGTAATCAACTTTCAAAAATTCTATTTGGATTAATTGAATCTTCTTAATAATTCTTTTTATTCTCCAATCAACCTTATGATTCTTATAAGGAGTCTTCAAAATATTAATCATGAGTTGAGATTCAAACTCAACTAACACATTTTTCCATCCAATATTAGTAGCCTCTTGAAGGCCTTTGAGGATACCACACCCCTCAGTGAGGTTATTGGAAAGAGTACCCAAATTCTCAGTAAAAGTAAAAACCAAGGAGCCATCTGAAATTCTACCAATTCCTCCCGCACTGGCTTTTCCAGCGTTCCCTCTAGAGGCACCATCAATATTGAATTTTCCAAAACCCTTAGGAGGAGGTTGCCAATTTCTTGTTCTATCCATATTACAAATACTCACATTCCCCTTAAGTTGGTTTCCCTTAGAATATTTAATCTTCAATATTTGCATCACTTCATCCCATCTTTGGTGGGAGTTTTAGGGGTTATTAAGGAGTTGATGGACTGATCCAACTAAGTTTGCTATGGTATTTTTCCAAATATAGTGAATATCCTTCCTATATTGATTAAAATTTTGAATTTTCCTCTCATTCTAGATATTCCAAAGAAGAATGGTAGAACCCATACAAACTAATACCTAATAAAATTATCAACACCCTCTTACTTAAACCAATCCCTCCAAAGCTGTTCAAAAGTAAAAAAATTGGACCTCTTTAAGCCAAGTAAAGTGGTCATTATCCTCCATAGCTCAGATGCTAAAGTACACTTAATAAAAATATGGCTAATATTTTCTACATTCTCTTCACACATTTCACATATAAAAGGGCCATGAAAACCACACTTCATAAGTTGCTCACCAGTAAGTACCCTACGATGCAATAAAATCCAAGTAAAGAACCTCATCTTAAGCCAAAGATTTTGAGCCCACAACTAAGAAAAGATATCAGAAGATTGGTTGGGATTATTATGGCATAAGGTCAAATAACCTTAAGCAACTGAATAATCACCCTTAGTAGTGTTGTTCCAACAAAAAAAATATTTTTCATGGGACCAAGAAAGAGATCTCATATGAAGGATACCTTAGATATCTTGTCTTTGCCATTATGGGATCTAAATATACCAATCC
The DNA here is from genome assembly GCA_028583015.1 of Wollemia nobilis. Lineage (NCBI taxonomy): Eukaryota > Viridiplantae > Streptophyta > Pinopsida > Araucariales > Araucariaceae > Wollemia > Wollemia nobilis. Next base: position 17,378,039 of record JAQPPZ010002226.1, read on the forward strand.
TAAATAGGGATCCAATATATATCAACCTTTGAATTACCAATATGGTACCGATAGTATATCCAATTAGCTCGGTGAAGTTCCTCTATCCAAGAACTCCAATCAGGAAACTAAGTTATAAAAGGCTTGTGACCATCCTAAGAATCTATCCAAAAATTTTCCTGTTGACCATTATGAATGATCCAAAATAATTTTTTCTTTATAAAATCCTTACCAGTCTTAAGAACTTCTAAAATATGACAAACTTTGGTAGGAAGTTGATAGCAAACAAGGTCTTTAGGACTTTTGTTCTCAGCATATTTAGCACGGAGATTATTGGTCCAAAGAGCATTGGGGTTATGCAACATCCTCCAATATAATTTAGCAGCTAAAAATTTGTTGTTATTAATAGAAGACCAGAATCCTAAACCCCCTTCATTCTTAGGAAGACATAAAGTGTCCCATTTCACCAAGACCCATTTTCTTTTCTCCTTAGTACCACTCCAAAGGAATCAATGACTGATTTGATCCAGTTATCGAAGAACAACCTTTGGGATATTCAACACAAAAGATACATAAATAGGAATAGCTTGAAGGACTGATTTTATTAAGTTGATTCTAACCCTAGAACAAAGCCACCTGTTGGTCCACATTCCAATTTTCTTCTTGACTTTGTCCAAAAGCCAATTCCAATCTTTATTTTTCTACCTTTGAATATTGATGGGAATACCTAAATAAGTGATTGGAAGGGAGGTTTTCTTATATCTTAATTTATCCAAGACCATGGATTATTGTATGGTAGAGCAGTGAAATAAAATAACTTTAGATTTATCTTCATTGATCAACTGCCCAGTAGCCTTAGAAAAATAGCTAATGATTTGCTTAATATTAGAAGATTCCTTAACTGTAGCTTTACCTAAAAGAGTAGAGTCATCCAAAAATTGAAGGTGAGAGATAGGTCTAGCTCCATGAGAAATGGTAACTCCCTTAAGGGTTTTTTTTTCCCTCTTTTTGGTTATAGTCCTACCCAAGAATTTAGTAAGAATTATGAATAAATAAGGAGATAACGGGTCACCTTGCCTAATACCTCTAGAATTTGGGAACGATTGAGAAGGCCTACAATTTATAAGAACTAAGTAGTAAACTGAAGAGATACATCCCATAATCCAATCCATCCCATCCTTAGAGAAATCAAATTGCCTCAAAACTTTGATAAGTGCCAATCCACTCAGTCATAAGCTTTGGATAAGTCTCACCGAATGAACATGGAAGAAGATTTTTGCATATCCATGGAATGGATGGCTTCATGAGCAAGAACTATCTCATATACTATTTGACGCACTTCCATATAACACCCTTGCTTAGGGAAAATAATATTATGCAAAATATGCTTCAACATTTCTACCATGATCTTAGTAATAATTTTGATAATAACATTACATAAAGCAATAGGTCTAAAAGCTGAGATATGATCAACCTCTTGAGCTTTTGGAACAAGAGTAATATAGTTTTTATTGATAACCTTAAAAATTTCTTTGGCTTTCCTAGCTTCTTCCACCACCTCTAATAAATCAGCATGAAGGATATCCCAGAATTATTGGTAGAACTCAATGGGAAAACCATCAGGACTTGGGGTTTCCATTTTTGCATTTTAAAAAATACCTATTGAAGCTCATTGAATTCTAGATTTTTGCTTCTATAAGAGTTCTTTTATTTTTTTCCATTCCTCTAACTGGGTTGTGAGTTTAATTTCATATACACTTCTATTATCTATGAGGCCATCTAAAGGGATTTTCTTATTCAAATTTTCAAGTTGAGCAATAACTTCATGTTTTTTTATGAACATATCCAAACTCCTTCAAGTTCCAAGTATTAGTTCTAGATTTAATGTACTGCAGTATTTTGGAAAAATATAACATATTAGTCCCATGCCTAGGCTTACCTTCCTTCCACCATTGTTGCACACGAGGTCTAAAAGAAATGTCTCTGAGCCACATAAATTGAAAACAAAAAGGAATGAAACTCACATTGAATTTCCACATTTCCACCATGACTGGCCAGTGATTCGAACCAGCATTGTTAAGAGTCTTAAATTTAGAAATGTGACCATGGATTAAGCAATTTTTAGAGAGCAAAAACCTATCCAATCTCTCCATTATACAATCTAAGCCTTGCCTTCTATTAGACCAAGTCATAAGGCCATTATCTAGTTGGATGTACACTTGATGGAGGTTTGCAATATATTTGCTCATGAGGTCAGTGATTTTGTCCAAATTTTTATTTCCCCCCATTTTCTTATCCAGAGAGAGGATGGTATTGAAATCTCCTTCGATCAAGATCCAAGCTTCAGGAAAATGAGAGATAATATGAGTTATATCCTTCCATTGTCTTCTTTTTTCCTCCAAAGTAGTCGAAGCATAAATAATAATGCAGAGCATAATTTGGTTGGAATTTCTACTTTGAATAGTTATAGCCAAAAGACCCCAACTACCAACCATATGATGAATAACTACCTCTTTTGGATCCCAAAGACAAGCAATGCCACCAAAAGTCCCCTGGGAATTGAGAGAAACCACTTTTCCAACTGGCCAAATTTTACTAGCAATTGAGTCCATATCCTCTATTGACATATTCATTTCTTGAAGGAAAACAAGATGTGGATGATTTATCTGAATCATTCTTCTAATTTCATTTTGTTTTGAAAGACTCTCTTTGAGTCCTCTAATATTCCAAGTGATTATCTTCATTAATACTAGGGCTAAAAAATTTGGGAAGGGCATTAATATTACCTTCCTCTACAAGCTTTTCACCTTCTTTTACCATATGATATTGATTGGTCTTGTGACCTACATTTTGATTAGAATCCATCTTCAATTTTTTTTCCATGTTTCTTGACTTACTCCAATAGAATATGAGATAGCTTCTAAACTTGAAGAATGCTCCTACATAGCTAAAATTTTACTAGAGGGTTCAATAAAGTCTGTATTGGGACCTATATTATTTGAAGTTTTGACATTTAAAATATTGTTTTTCTTGTGTAAATTTTCTCCATTTTTTTCTATTGAAAACCTTTGATTTGTTGGTTTGTCTCTGAGTTCTTCCCTTCTATTTAAATTGTGTTTCTAATATTCTTGTTTCCATTATTTCCTCTTCCTCACTTGGAACATCATTTGTGTAAATGATTTCAAACATATTAGTAGATGACTTTGATGAATCCTTCATAACTATTTTTTTTAGTGTTCTTATTATTAGGCATTTGGAAACCTAATAAGTTTATATCTTCTTTCTTTTGATCAGGAATTTTATTTGGGCAAGCACTAGCTAAATGACCATAATCATGGAAAATTCTACAATGAAAAGGAATGTTCTCATAGTCCACTACTTGCTCCCAAGTGCCTTCCCCAAATTTTTATGTGATATTTTTAGGTAGGGGTTTCCCAAAATCCATTAAAACACAAATCCAAGCATAAATAATATGTTCAAAATTTTGAGTACAGTCAGCAGTAACCATGAAAGTTCCTAAAGAGTTTCCAATTGAAGAAAAAATAGTAGGATTCCAAAATTCAATAGGGAGGCCAAAGAGTCTAACCCACACGGGAGCTATAGAAGGCATATCTTCTTTGGCTTTAAATTTAGTATGTCAGGGCTTCATGAAAATCCCTACCCTTCCAAAAAACTAGGGACCCCCTTGAAACTTTTTCTCTCTATATTCATTATTAGCAAATAAAACAAAAAAATAACCATTTGGATAAATAGATATTTGTAACTCACCTTTAGTTTTCCATATTTTTGTATCCTAGAATTTGAAAGCATATAGGCTTAGATGAAAACCCATGAATAGAAAAACTAGTCCTCTTTTTTCCAAATCTTCAATGCCAGTCTAAATGCTACCCATATCAAGCTTAACAATAGGAGCTACATCAGCCGTTTTCAGACATCCTGACTTAGTTTTCCTGGGATCAATATTAGGCATTCTTAGAGGTTTATGGGAAGCCATAAGAATAATATTAGCATTGGGCTAAGTTTTTCCACCATGGAGGGCATTCCTAAAATTTATTTTTTGGGCTGAGTCTTCAAAATTCTTACCCTTGACAGGGGTTTTCATAGCAGAATTATTTTGTGGGTGCACCTTAAAACCAAAATCACTTGATATCTAAGCCATTTTTTATCAATTTCTTGAAATTTGTTTTGTGATATCTTTAATCCTTGCCCTAGATGTCATGGAAAGGTATGGTTTTCACTTTTCTTTTATGCAGCAAATTGGAAGTCATTGTCACTAAATTTCACAACATGATCTATTGAAAGATAGATTTCTAACCCATATTGGATCCCCTGCAACATATCCTACTAAAATATTGAGTATAAACCACAAAAATATTGGCCGCTAGGGCTCGAAGGCCCTAAAAACCAACGTCTGGAGCGTCTTGTACTCAGCCTAGATGAAACCCTAATACAATCACTTACCAAAAATCTCGTTCACACATAGGGATGCGCTAGGATATGTGTTGCTTAAAATGATCTAAAAATTTGTGGAGATGTTCTATATTTTTCAGGCATCTACCCTCAAACTTTCATCTCAATCCGAGTCCGGATGAGTGAGATAGGACCAAAACAAGTTCGATAATTTGGGCAGTCCTACGAAAAACATCCTACATCAATTTTGATTTCCTAGTGTAACTCATTTCATCCTTCTATTTTTAAGAGTTTTTAAACATGGTTTATGCTAATAAATAAATTTCATGTAGGTAGTTACAAAAAATAATAAGGAAAAAACAAGTTCCTATAAGAAAACAATATGGGTGAAGAAAAGCATAAATTTATGAAATGAATTAGAGTACATGTATATGTTAATTTCATGAAACTTTTGGAACATGTTCAAAAAATAAAATAATTGAATAAATACATGAATTTGAAAACATGTGAATGGTGAGAATAAATATAAATGGAAAATAAAATAAATTTCACATGGAATTGGAATGATTTGAGTGGTTGAATTACATGAAGCATGGTGATAAAAAATTTATGAAATATAATTGTTATAAGAAGTGTAGGACAATGGGCATAAGTTTTGGTTGCATAAAATTAAAACATGATGCCTTGGTTACCCACAAAAACTAATGATGCATAAAGATGATAAAACAAGATGGATTAATGCATTAGATAAGCAAATTACGCATATCATATAAATTGAAAATGCTAATAAAGAGAGGGTGATTGGTGCAATAGACATAGCTTACTTTGTTTGGAAATAAGATTTAACTCTAAGTATGGAATTCTTTGTAAATCTCTGATAAATGCAAAAACACTTCATACGTCAAAGTCCCATTATACAAATTATAAGCAAGAAAATGGTTTTCTATATTGCATACCAAACTATCTTAAAGATATAAAATTTATTGGACTATATATTTTTAAGCTTCACTTGAGGCTATGGATATATTTTTTATTATATTTATTTTATAACCCTTTAGGATCTTATAAACCTTTTATAGAAGGGTTTATTGTACTAGTTTATTATTTAAACTAAAGGTTGGTTCTTTAAAATTGATCTAAAGGTCTCGTATATAACACTCTCTATCATGGAGGGCACTTATTTTTATTTAATGAGATAGATTATATTGGTATCTATAAACACCCTTTATATTGTATGTATTCTTCCTATGAGCTATTTTCACTTTTCTACGTAATGTGTTCATCTCATTAATTTCTAGAAAGTGTTGTGAAATCTAACATGGTATTAGAATGGATCTAAATTCTATTACTCTATTGCTTGGATTCGATGACATATATTCTATAAATATTACAATGAGCATTGTGTTTGAAAGTATTTATGGAAGAATTATGTGTCATCAACAATGTTTGTTAGGGTTTGACAAAAAATCCTAAGTGGACTTGGTTCATGGGGACCTCCTTGTATTTAAACAATTATCAATTATCATGGAAGAAACACTCACTAATAGTTCCGTGTTTCCTATATTCAATCCAAAAATATTTTATCTTTGGACAAATGGATTTTCAAGTTGTAGGATTGAATGTCTCAAGGGTTCTCAATACCCTCGATTCTTTCATGAATTAAACATCCATAACCTTTTCTCCTTAAATTTTTGTGGTATTGGTGAAACATAGATGAAATTATGAATTACATGATTATTTATGAAAAAAATAAGTTGAACATGTTTTTTATGCCTATATGTTAAAGAAGTCATGACCAAATTTCCTTGTATGACAAAGACCTCTCATATACATGAAAATTTTCTAAAATATTCTGTCATTTATTTGTTGCATTAGTAAGAGAGGATGTATTGACTACTTCTACTTTAGAAACTATGATAGATATGGGAAAACTATTACATTTTTTATTTTTTACAAAAATTTAGGGGGCAACAATTCAATATTTTTTCCATTTTCCTCCAAGTACCATATTTTTCATAAAAATGATTCTTTTACCTTTGTTTTTCAAATTTTAAATTTTGAAACATGAATATTTATGGGAATATTTCATTCTTGTAGGGAGCCTAGGGATAGGAATACAGGGATATAATATTGTATTGTATAAGGGTATTATGGACAGCTGGCATGGGTAACATATAATACAAGGTGAATTATATTATTATAATGATCAGGATAGGATTTAGAAATCAAATCCCAAAAGTAGAATTATAATATGGGTATATAAATAAGGTATATTGTCATTGTAATCATCGTGGAGATCATCATATGAAGTATTACTTGTAATTTTCTTTGTCCATCAAGTTGCTTATGATACATTTCCCTCTCTAAATGGAGCTCTCATATCGGGATATGTTTTGGAGTTTTACTTCTTTAAGGAGTATTATTTATGTTACCCTACCCTAAGGGTATTATCTATATTTGTCTTATTGTACGGATAATTATATATAAATGAATTATTTCCATTATCAAATAAAGTTTCATAACAAGTGGTATCAAAGCAATGATTCTGGCAAGGTGGGGTTGTATTTTTGTGGATTGCAAAATTACGGTAATTTTTTTCAAAAAAAGGCCTTATCTTTTAGGAGCCATATCTCTAGAAAGGTTAATCTAATTTAGATTATTATTGGATAATTTTGTGTGGAACTTGAAGATATTAAAAATAAGTTGTTCTATGTAGGAATTCAATTAGTGTTAAGGGAGATACGACCTTGTAAACTTAGCCATCCAAAACAATGAGAGTGTTAGGATAAAATTTTCAAAAAGTGTCTCATCTTTTATGAGCCATATCTTTGTTAAATTTTGTCTGATTCAAACAATTCTTGGACCACTTTATGTGAAATTTTAAGAGATTTAAAAATATTGGCTATCTAAATAAATTTAGCAATATTTAAGGAGATACAACCCTATGATGTCAGACATATAGAAAAAAGGCAGTGACAATTTTTTAAATCATGTTTTTTATTAAAAAATTAATATACCTTTTGATTGTGGGTAAGTAAGTCATCTATTGTGTCTGGAGCAAAGTTTTTCTTTTTGAATTTTAACTTCAAATCAATAGGAAAAAATATATTTTTATTAAACCCTTATTTACATTGTTTCTTTGTTGGGGCATGAACTTACAAAGCTACAAATATTTTTTGGAGAATATTATATTGATGCTAGAGAGTGGTGGAAACATTTTAGATCCCTGTACCCTACTAGTTATTATTGGCACCTTATACTTATTTGTTATCTTAGAGGAGAATATTAGTCCTGGTTTTATAATTTTTGTGGTGCCTATAATTATGAACTAACTTGGAAAAATATGGAGCAAACATTCTTGAGTGAGTGGGACCCATAATTATGAACTAACTAGGGGAAAAATGTAGTAAGAATTCTTGAGTCAGTGGGACCCATAATTATGAACTAACTAGGGGGAAAATAGAGTAAGCATTCTTGAGTCAATGGGACTCATATAAAAAAAGAAAAAAAAAAGTATTAAAAATAAAAATGCTTCAAAGGCTATGTAGAAGAAATAAAAATGCTTCAAAAAGAAAAATGTATTAAAAAGAGAGCTATAAAAGTTTAAATAAATGGTAGAATGTAAAAATATGTTAGCTTGTAGATGGAGGAAACCGCACCTTTGGTAGTAGATAAGTTAAAAATTAGACAGAGGGATTTGTTTGAATGTAAAAAGTCTATTTTACAAGTTCATTATTAGATTCAAAAGAAAAATTTTATTATTTCCACTAACCCTAGTAGTAGATATAATTTCATTAATATACTTTGGCTAAGAGGTTTGAGATTCAAGCAGCAAAAATTAAGGACATATTGCTTGAGGGTGAGATGTTCAAATTTTTTAATATTTGAAAATCACCATTGATAAATATGTTTTACATTTAGATTTTCATGCTATTATGATGGATTATGTGGGTATTGTTCTTAGTTATCCTTGGTTGAATTCTTTGAGTATTTTTAATATTAATTTACAAAAGTTCATAAAAGTTTGGTACAACAAAAATAAGATAACAATACAAGATATTTCTCAATATAAGGGACAAGGATTTGAGGAAAACTAGGAATTTTTTAAAAAGAAACAAATTGAAGAACAAATAGAAGAACCTAAAATAGAATCGAAGAAGGAAGTAATAGTAGTAGAAAAGTCTGTGTAAATAATAGTATCAAAGTCCAAGGAAGCTTTGATAGAAGAGAACAAGGGCATGCCAAACAAAGGGCACATGAAAGAATAGTGTACAAGAGAATTTAAAACAATAGATTCAAATACTAAGGAATAAAAGACAATAGAACATCAAGTTAAGGTTACAACATATTACCATCCATACCAGTAGAAGTGGAAATTTTTTTGGAGGTATGGCTTAGGGCAATAATATTATGGTTCTACATGGAATTAGAAGGGCACTAAGTATGGCAATGTTTAGAATACAAAGTAAAGTGATCCTATATTTTAGAATGATGTAGTAGCATTAAGGAATAAGCGGACCCATCATTCAAAATATCATATCTAAGTAGCATAAGTGTGGATCCAATAAAATAATTTTAGATACTCAAGTGGAAAATTAGCATATTTGCATCTACATAGATCACTACCAACCAAAGTTTCACGAGGATGGATGGATGATCAAGATTGATACTAGTTGCTATCATTGCTTAGAAAATCATATTATCTTGTTTCTTCATATATTTTGAGAATGAAATATTTTGTAAGAGTAGTGGAATATAATGAACCTAGGGATAGGAATATAGGAATATAATAATATATAAGGGTATTATGAATAGTTAGCATGGGCCACACGTAACCCAAGGTTGATTATACTATTATATTATAATAATGAGTAAATGAGGGTTTAGTAGTTAGTTTCCCAAAATATAATTAGAATATGAGTATATAAACAAGGGATATTATCATTGTAATCATCATGGATATCATTATATACAATATTAATTGTAATTGTATTTGCTTACGAAGTGGCTTATGAGACTTTTCCTTCTCTAAGTGGAAATCTTATCTTGGGAAGTCTTGTGGAGTTTTCTTTCCTTAAGGAGCATTTTTTGGTGTTGTCCTACCTAAATGGTATCATATATCTTTGTATCTTTGTGTGGATTATTATTGTGGATTAATGATTTGATATGTTTACATATTCGTGAATGATTTCTATTAATGAGAATAAACTTTCATAATAGTTCTCCTAGAGGGAAACCATGAATGGTATGAAGGAATTTCTTTTAGAAGAGTACATTATATTTTGTACATGTTAATATTATTAGGTGCCTTGATTTATTTATGGAATGAGTACTTTATATGAGGTATGCCAAGGATTTGAGTGTAATGGTTTCAAATTAGCCATATCAACTATCTTTAGTTTTATTATCTTCATCCCTAGGCTTAGTTAATCAACCCTTAAGCATTAGGATTAGGGTTAATGTTGATTTAACTTATATATATGAATAGTTATATGATAGTTTGTATCATTCAAATATTATATATTTAAGTTGCCTTGATGTACATATGAGACTTCAACCTCTCTAAGTGGCTAAGAGACTTTACCCTCTTAAAGTGGCTAAGGATTTGCATTGATTTGAATTTGGGATTTGATTATTACATATTGATTTTGTGGTGATTGGATCTAAATTATTATTGCTAATTATTGAATTTTTTTGTTATTTGTTAAATTCTTAAGGTTGCTTCCTAACAAGTGGTATTAGAGCTCAAACATATCACCTACCTCCACTCCTCTACATTGTCGCCCCAAGGACTATTACAAAAATAATTTTCCCATAGCTTCATTGTGAACCATATCTCAATTTATCTTAACGTATATCAAAAATAGTAAAAAAAATCTCTAGAATTAGGTTTTTCATCTTGGAGAATATTAATATGGTGTTTCATATTTTACGTGTGAATTTAAAGATGCAATATATTATAGTATATCATTGCATATCCATTATAGTTATAAATAAGGCACTATTCTCTAGCTCACATTGGAACACACTTGCATGATCCTTAATGTTCAATAAATTGAATGAACAATATTTTTCCTAAACAAAGTGAGATTTCTAGGGGTATTTCTTAATTAAAGTAAAAATAGTTGAATATTACATCCACAACCCTATTATATATGAATATTTCAATAATATTGTAGAAACTCGATAGATGTTTGTTTGTGCTACAAGCCATGGGGAGTGTTTTTTGGATTCTTAAGCATGTTGGACCTCAAGAATTCCAATAAATTTGAAAGATTTCAACCATTTTTTCTAGTAATCATTTCTGATCTAAACTAAAATTATGTTAATCCTTAGCTCCAAGATAAGTACTTAAAAATTCCACCAAATTTAGAATAAAGCCATGTTTGCCCTCTTTCTCTCTAATAATTCTACACTTTTCACATGAAATTTAATGGACTTTATCAATGGAAAAATTGCAACAATAAACTAAATCCCCTAGGCTTTGTGGCTATGAATCCAAAATTGACAAAGTGAATTTGGAATTATATGTACAACCAAAATTATAGAGCATGTGGTCAATTCTTACATTTGATAAATGTTATTTCTATTAAGTGTGAATTCAACAATAGTCAAAGCAAGTATTATTGACAATTATTGAAGAAATCATACCCCTCAGCCATCAAATTTACTTGTATCACATGGTGTTGCCAAGTGCTACATTCACACTTCAAATATTGTATTAATATATTAAGCTACTATCTAAAATAATTGAAAAACTTACAATCATAGTAAAATTAAAGGATTACTTTAAAAACTAGTTTTTTAAAAAAATACTGAGTCCATGGGTTTCGTAACTCATGGATAAATTAAATGTAATGCTATAAAAACCTCGTTGGATGCTCACTTAACTCTATTTTCTAAAGCGAGAGCAAAGAAATTTTGAAAGTGATTTTCGGTATGCCTTTCTTGTTAGAAATAGATTATATTACATTATTTGGGTCATGTAAATATACCTTCACTGGCACATACTTAGTACATTATATTACTTTAGGGAAAATTTATCTAGTTACATCATGCAATGTAATAAATGTACAAGTGTCAATGTGCAACCTATATATGTGCAATGTGTACCTTGTATAGCTAGGTAGAGTGTTGGCCAAGGAACCTATATTCCTATATAAAGGGTCATATATAGTTGTGTCTAAGATAGAGTAGTGTAGGAGAGTGTAGTAGTGTAGAGTGTGTGAGTTATAAGCTCAGAGCTCATTCATTGAGTAGTAGCTTAGATCATGGAGTGTTCATTTTCTCCATAGCTACTTTCGTATTCATTTCCATCATTTTTATTTATAGTGTATTTCAATAATCTCGTAGATTTATTTTTTTCTTATTATTCTTCATCTTGGGATTGTTATCTCCCATTACATGTATCAAAAGCTAACATTTATAGCCAGTAATTTTGGTGGAAATATTTTATTCAATTTTGTTTTTTGGTTTTTTACTTGGTCAAGATAGTGGCCTTTTTGACCAAGTTCTTAATGTTCTTTATGAATATTTAATTTTTATTTGGCTGGATTTCAGTAGTAGTCATATTGGATCTGATATTAGATTCAAAATTCGAGTTAAATGAAAATAAAAACTTCATTTTTTGGAGCCCAAACAAGAAGGGTGGTTGGTGGTGCCTCTTTGGAATTTATTTCAAGTCCTTGAGATATTATGTGTTGACCAAGGTGATTGTATTTCTATTAGTGTTTGTACCAATTTTCTTATGGTGATTTAGAGATCGAACATTTCCCAAGAGCTTATTCAATTTGCTTGAGATGATGTTAGTTCTCAATTCCTAGTCATGGAATCCACACCTTCTGGTTGTATTGAAAGATTCGTGGCAGGTTAAAGGGAAGGACTTGGGTTAATAGTTGATTGAGTGGTAGGTATGTGTTGGTTGTTCTATTGTGGGTCTCAAATTTTTTTACTGTAGTTGGCTAGTTTTGGGTCTCTATTTCTATTTGTGTCCTTTTTGGGATATTGTCTCTTTTGGTGTTCTAGGTTGTTATGGGATATTGAGGGTCATCTCTAGGTGGGATAATTTTATGAGTAATGTTTAGCTTCTAATGTAAAAGTTTGTGGAGACCCTTTCAAAACCCTCTTCTCAATCTAATAAAAAAAATTAAAGGATTAAAATGATGATGACTTTGTAGTACCTTTCATAATCTATTGATATATCCTTCCTAGACTCAACTCTCTAACAAGGATATTGGTCCAGGCATACTAGTACACAATAATAGTAGCTAGGGCATAGACAAAATATTATTAAATATCATATAAAATCAAATAAAAACTTCACATTTCCTAACATTATTGCCTATACCACATCTCCGTTTAGGAATTTTAGAGTATATTACATTATTTGGTAGATGCTAATGTAACTTATGATATCTTCATGATACATTTATAAATAATAGATTAGGGTTGAGTCATAATTTAGAGTGTCAGTTATATTTCCTTTTATGTAAGTGTGAATATGTAAGAAATGCTTGAGTGTCATGTAAATTTGTAATGTGTAGGAAATACATAAGTTTCATGTGAGTTAGTGTGCAAGTGTAATTTGAGTCTATGTGCATAATTGTCTTATATGTAACAATGCAAATATGTAATATAAATATGTGCACAAGTATCTTAGGTTAGATTTTGCAAGTTATAGAAGTGTAATAGTCATGCATATGTGTGCATACATTATAAATTTAAGTTTTCATCAAGTATGCAAGTGTCAAGTAGAGAAGCCAAGAGTCATGAGACCTTGAATTTGGAAAGGAATATTCAAGTATCCAAAGAGTGACACTAATATGGCTATATTATGGAGATAATACTCCATAAGCAATAACCACATACAATCATGATCATTACTATCATATAATTTTGTAATAGAAAGAGGATTAATTAACATTGCATACATTTTGAGAAATTAATATTGTAAGTTGTATTACATGCTTAGTACATTTTTATTAAGGCTATTTACATTCATATTTCTACATATTATTGAATGTTATTTGATATATTATAATATTTATTTTACATATTAATTTGCTCATATTTTTTACTCATATCATTATCTTGACCTTATTATATTGTGACTATATTATATTCAATCCTGTAATATTTAACCTATGATGATTGTGGTAGTATTAAAGGTTAAGAATCCATTAGTAGTATTAGAGCTACCACCAAACTTTGTCCATATTGACAAGATTTCATTTTAACCACTATTACAAGAGTTCATTTTAACCACTATTTTTTCCAATTTGATAAATTTGATTAAGAGTTTGTCCACTTTGAAAAAAGTGACACTCAAACTCTATTATAAGGTCATATTGAGTAGAAATATTGGGTCGTTCTACTAGGTTTAAGGAAAACCAATGAAGAATAGAAACTCAAATATATTGAAGAGTTTAGAGAACCAACTTAGAAGAAAGTTGGTCATTCATGAAGTATATATCCTAACATTGATATTTATAGTGATAATTATATTATTGGATTCTTTAGTAAGGAGGATAATCATATTGAGTTATTATATGTAACCTAAAAAATTATTGATTTTAGAAAGTTAGAATCATATTGGGTTGTTAGGTGCGACCTAAGACATTTAATACTTCATAATTATTGTAGAGATTAAACTATTAAAGTGTGAGAAGATTCCTATAGAGGATACGAAGAGCATATAATAGATAGCAGTATATTGAGAAGCATTTAGAGCTTCCTAAGAAATAAATAGCAATGGATGAAGAAGCATTTAGAGCTTCCTAAGAAATAGATAGAAGCGTATTGAGAAGCATTCAAAGCTTCCTAAGAGAAAGAGAGTAGAATAGAAAATATTAGAACATTGATATATCATTCTTGAAGCAATATAAAGTAAGCTTGTTTCAAGCATTGGATTAGTATCTACATTGATTAGAGCTACAAGATATTAAGAAGATTTAATTTTTATGAAATAGGTCCAAGAAGGTCAATATTGAAGAATAGAGACCCTTCAAAGAAAGAGGTCAATATAGAGAAATATTGAAGAATAGAGACCCTTCAAAGAAAGATTTCAGTATAGAGAATAGAAGTACTTATAGTGGAAAGCAAAGAGGTCCTTGTAAATAAAATATAAGCCCTTTATAGATCAAAATATAGGATTGAATAGAAATAAAATTGAGGTCTTCAAGAATATATTATTGTAATTTTTCTTCATGGTATTTTCATGATGTGGTCTATCGGCAAGGACACCACTTGCATTATTGGTGATGTGACCTGGGTTCAATCCCCACGAAAGATATGTATATGTATAAGAAGTATTTACTCAATAAAAAAATATATATTAATGTAAGTTTTATTTGTGGTATTTTTCATGAATGATATTCGTCATTTTACTTCATATTATTGTTATTTATTATGAATGTTATGTTCATTGATTAGTACATTCATATTAAATTGCTCTAATATTTGAGACTACTCAAGATCCTATATATTTGCGACCTATGATAATATAGCTAAAAAGCCAACAATAGTATCAAAACTACACTGTGTAGACTCTACAAGATCTACTTTGAGTAGTCTATATTTCTAACATCATAAAAAAAATTTATTGGGGTGAATATTTGAATTTTAAGTGAAAATATTAAGACTTGCTATGAGTAGTTTGTAAAGCTAGCACCAGACTTATTTTAGTGTAAATAGTGATGAGCTATCATCAAAAGAAAAATTTGGTGTGAATATGGAGGAAGAGCCACATAGGCCAAGATTGATCTTGGGTTATTGATTACCCTAATTTTTATTAAAAAATATCACAAATTGATATTTTACAGGTAGAAAAGTATAACACCCATTAAATCATTGGAAGAGTGTGGTTTTATTGAGTTGCACTAGTTATTGGAGGCTTAACCTAAGAAATAAAATATTCAAAGAAACAAATGTATTTGTGAAATAAGGAAAGAAATCTTGTAAAGCAAGCTCATACTATCATGAGAAGAGGTCTTCATGAAAGACATAATTGAAATAGAGTAGTGGAAAGCTACCCAAATAAAAATAAATAAAAGATAATTAGAGAGGAAGCCATTAAGATCTTCTTGAGTTATGGGATAACCAAATTAGAGAGGGAGTCATTAAGAGCTTCCCAAGTTGTGGGATAATCAAAATAGAGAGAGCCATTAATAGGTACCCAATTTATGAGATATCTAGTAGATAATATTTTATATAAAGAAGAAAACCAATGAAGCATCCCATGTTTGTCTATTAATGAAGATATAATAAATAAAAAAAATCCTATGAATAAGGTAAAATTCCTATGATTGATATAGAGCCAAGAGCATTTGTTATAGTTAAAATTTGGAAAACTAATTAACATTGAGTCATTATGAGAGGTTGAGAGCCATCCTAAGTTAAGGTTGAGTGCCTAAATGCCATTGCATTCACCTAAGTTCCATTGTGTAGCAAAAGCAACTAAAATTTCAAGTCCCATAGAAGACTAAGTACTGGAATCGATTGAGATTCTAAGCACCATTACATAGTTGATGTATCTAGTAGATTGAAATTCTAAAGAAAAATATTAAGCACCAAAGTCATTTGAGCATTGTTGTAAAATTTGAGAGCACCCTAAGGAACATTGAGACCTTAGCACTTGAGATATTTGTAACATTTCTCGAGGAATTGAAACATCTAAATATTCATGCAAAGTTGGTAGAACATGGAATAAAATAGGGTGTTAATGATTGAAGAGAGCCCTATCAATTTAGATATAATCTGATGCATCTAACAACATCCAATGAATGAGGCATAGCATTTTGTGAGGTATGATTTAAAATTACTTCTAACTTGTGTATGCACTTAAGTGAAATTTAAATTTAAATTTTTTGATAAAGGTGGAGTCATAAGGTTTTATAAAGTTTTTTAAAAAATAATTTTTAATTCAACTGATAAGGATAAGATAGATTAAAAAAATTTAATTTTTAAAATTTTAAAGTTGAAAGGTGATTAATTATGGAGTTAAAGGAATTCTACATTTGATAGAATTTGTTTATTTCAAAAACTTGTTTTTTGAAAATATGAAATTTTCAAACTATGGAGAGATAAGATTTTCAACTTTAAAGGAATTTATTTAAAGGACTTCCATTATGTCAAATAGTAACATTTTCTTTTCTGAATCACAATTTTTAAAGGGCCTAATTTTTCATCATGGAAAAACAAAATAATATTAATTCTTATTGTTGAAAAACTTTAGGAAATAGTGAATGGAACAAAGGATAAGCCAAAAGATGAAAATAAAAAGTGAAAATTTGAAGAAGATGATGCAAAATCCCTTATGTTGATTACATTTGGGATAATTGATGAAATCCATCCATATATAAGTGATGTAGAGACTTCTAAAGCTACTTGGAAAAAATATATGGTATATTTGAAGGAAAGAACAAAGCCATTATACCGCATTTGCAATCTCAGCTATATTCATTAAAGGTTAATAGTGGAGAGAGTATAGAACATTTTATTTGAAGAATAGTTAAATTAAAATCTATGTTATTGAACTTGAAAAAAAATACTACTTGTCCAAGTTACGTTAAGAGCACTTCTAGAAAATTATAAATTTTTAGTCACTTCCCTTCAAGTTCTAAATAAAGAAGCAACCTTTTATAAATTATTTAATATTATTCAAGAATATTAAAAGGATAATTTAGTCAAAGATAAAATGACTAGTAATTCTTTGATATCTAAGGAAAATACACCAAGGAATACTACAACATCATCACAGTCTCAATCTAGATAGAAACAAAGATATTGTCACATATGTAGGAAAATGGGTCATTCTAAATTTTTTTGTAAATATAATTATTTGAGTCAAATTAGTAGAACATTTCAAAGTGGTCAACCAAGATAATATCATCCTCAACATCAATATGGGCCACAATAATAATTACAATCAAGAGAATAAATTCAAAAAGGTAATTTAGCTCAAGAGATTTGAGATATTCAAGAGGTAGAAGAAACTGTAGAAGAAAATGAAATTAGAGCCCTTATAGCAATGATTATAGTTGAAAATAAAAATCAATATAATTATGAAAAATATAAAGAGGAAATTCTTCCAAAACTTCCTATTGGTACTGATGTTACAAGTCACAAAACAAAAGTAGAAGATAATACTATAAAAGTAGATGAAAATTCCAAGATAAGATTCATAACATCTCATAATTGCAAACTTCGAAATAAGACCAAACCAAGGATAAATTATAAAAAGAAATTTGAGGTTCCTTATGGATGGATAAAAAATTAGATTGGAATAGAATCGTGGATATATTAAAATACTTTTATGGTCACGAATAAATTCTAATGAATACTATAGAAAATAGGCCAATAGATCAACATCAGAGTTTCTAGTAGTGCCATAATAAAAACATAAGAGCATATGCAATAATCAAATACTGAATACTAAAGTCTTCAATAACTAAATAATGTAATATATGGGGGTGTTAGATAATATTACATTATTTGATTGGAATGTAAATGTACCATGAGGTATAATTGTACAAATATAAATGTGTACATAATATCATATGATGTGAGTCTATAGTTTTTGAGTGTGATTAATATTTCCCTTTATGTATGTGTCTATATGTAGAATACACACAAGTATCACATATTTATGTGTAAAATTATCAAGAGTGAGAAAGTGCACAAGTGTCATGTAATAAGGTGTGCACATGTGTGCAAAGTATCATAGAATAGAGTGTGCAAGAGTAAATAGAGTCTGCAAGAGTAAATAGAGAGTCAAGAGTCATGAGTACAAGTGGAAATATGAGGAAGCAAGAGGTATGTGAGAATTTTTTTATGCATGGAATAGGAAATATTGCATCTCCCAGATATGTGAGGAGAGAAATAGTAAAAGAGTTAAAGAGTCACCTTTATAAGGTTATATTATGGAGACAAAGCTCCATGTATTGTATCAAAGATTGATTACTCGATATTGAATTTTGTCTACAATATGTGAGCAATATTATTGTAAGTTTTCTTCATGGTATTTTTCATGAATGATATTGATAATTTTACTTCATATTATTTTTATTTTCATTAATGTTATTTTCATTTATTTTGGTCATTTATATTAAATTTATCTTATATCTAAGACTACTTAAGATCCTAGATATTAGGGACCTATAATAATTTAGCTAAAAATCCAAAAAGAGAGAAAACAACCAAAAAACAAATAACATGAAAAACAAAACCTATGCTATGGGGGCAACATGACAAGATCCTAAGGCTCCTCTATGGAAAATGGGATTAATGAACACTTGAATCATCTACCAATAGCAATAAATGAACATAATTCCATTCAACATGAATATTCAAATATGACATACACACATAAGAATAGGACAAAACATTAAATAGCCACAACTTCTTATATATGTTTTAATCTAATTACATTCATGCTAGAGAAAAAGACTTGATGGCTAATTAAAAAAATGACTCAAGTTTTGAGCTAGATTTTAATATAGGGTGAGATGAAATAAATATTACATACAATGCTATATACTAGGCACATATTAGCAATATTATATCCCTACAATAGAAGAAAAAATTGCTACTTAGAAAATTCAAAATGGTCTTTTTCAAAAAATTATTGGGATCCTCTATATTGATTATATGAAATCTTGAGGAATTTGGATCTAGAGCCATTAAAGTTATAGGATTACTTGTTATATTGTATGTGGACTTCTTTGGCACTTTCGTTGTTCACCCATATTGGAAATCTTTGGTGATTGGAATGTAAGATCTTTTTTCTATATATATCCTTTAACTTTGGGTTGCTTTTGGAATACCTCCATATTGTTGCTTTAAATGTGTTTATCATACACCTAGGATACCATGCCCAGGTGTTGAAGATAGCACACCTAGAACTAGGTTACTACCCTTTTGCATGTGATTTCTATTCAAAATCTAATTGGAATTCCAATATCTAGTGGTTTACATGTTTGATAGCCTAGTTGACCTCCTTTCATACAATCATTTATTGAGCTTTGGTTATAACTCTAGTTTTTTTTTGCATGTAATTCTCCTTGCATGTTGGCCAGAGTTTTAGTTTTTGCACTCCATGATCTAGCTGGAATTATTTTTCTCTAGGATTTGCTCCTGCTCTTGCCTAGTATTTTTATGACTACTACTAGACTATGACTATTAGATATTTTGAATGTGTCGACATCCTTATTTTTTTTCTCCTAGTTTTAGTTGTTTTATACTTTGGCCTCCTTGAAGTTGGTTGGTTTTGCTAAGGTAGGGTATCTATTTCCATGTGTAGTGATAATTGACTATATTTAGTACTGACGACCTTCAACTACATTATCAGTTGATGCAAAATGAATTTAATTTCTAAACCCCCTAAATTCATTTTGTCTAAGAGTCCTATTAAAACACCATAAGGGAATATGCAAGGTTATGCATAGTGGCGAATATTCACCAATTGGATGAATATTAGGATTTTCAAACTAGAAATTGGCGAATATGGGGACCCTCAACATCGCCCCATTCACCTAAAATTTTTGGGATCAATGTTTTCTTAGGGTAAATTTGCCACAATATATATCCAAACATAGGTATATTTGTACTTTTTGGAAAGATCTTTTTAATCCTGATCTAATGGTGGTATTTTTATGAATTTATAAGATGATTTAACAGGTCAACAGTGGCCCCAAATATGACCTTAAATTTTAGGGCTTCAAATACCCTAAATTTTGGTGTGAAGATGCTCTATTTGATTTTCTTAGGATTCTCCATGATTCATCTTGATTTTGATTAGTATTCATCATTTTTTTACAAGTACATTTTGACTCCAACCCCTTATGCATAACCCTAGGAATATGGGTACCACTTACCTCTCTAGGTATTATGATTGGTTATTTACCCATTTACAATGGGTTTTCTATGTAGATAAACTATAACCATCACTGTGGTCCCTCCCAACCACATAACCTAGGGCACACATATAAAGTAGATGAGATAAGGCCTTCACTAGAGCCTAATTTTAGTATCTTTGTCTTGATGTGATTGGTCTCATTGGACATGCTAGTTCAATTTTTATCCGATCAATATTTCATGGCCATCCATTGTAGTAGTTTAATGTGTTTGGTTTCTACATCACATGGACAATTCATAGTTTCGAAGTCTTGAGAGTGTGGGATCTAGCTCAAAGGACAACCTCTAGGATTTTCACAAGGTTAGTTTTTTTTTATGTAATTTTGAAGCTCACCTTCCTAAGCTATCCTAAACTAACAATGTTTCCATGGAAAAGGGAGAGAGAAAGAACAACCAAAAAGTAAATAACATGAAAAATAAATCCTATGCTATGGGAGGTGATGCACCAAGATCCTAAGACTCCTTTCTCCAATAGTGAGATTAATGAACATATGAATCATCCACCAATAGCAATAAATGAATATGTTTCTATTCAAAATGAATATTAAATTGTAACATACACACATAAGAACTAGGACAAAACATTAAATAGTCACAAATTCTTACATATATCTCTTGTAATCTGATTGCATTCATACTAGAGAAAAAGGATCAATATCTAATTTATGAAATGGCTAAAGGATCAATATATATTGTAGCATAAGGAGAGATGAAATAAGGATTACATATAAGACTAGTACTAGGCATGAATGAGAAAATTTTGATCCCTACAAAAGAAGATAAAATTTCTACTTATAAAAAATGGTAAAATTTTTCCTCTTAAAATTCAAAATATCCTATTTTAGTTTTGTTTTTGATCCTCTACATTGATTACAGGTAATCTTAAGGACTCTTTAATTGGATCCATTAAAGTTGAAAGAGTACTAGTTCTATTGGATGTGGACTTCTTTGCCACCTTCGTTGCTTGCCCATAATAGTATTATTTTGTGATTAGACTCTAAGATCTTCCACCATTAATATCCTTGTTCTTGATGTCACTTTTGGACTATTTATTTACATACATTCAATATCCCCTATGATATTGTACCCAAGTTTTGAAGGTAGTGCAGATATTATCAAGTTACTACTCTTTTGCATGTGATTTTTATTTAGACTCTAACTAAAAGTTTAATACCTAGTTATTTACATGCTTGATAGCCTAGTCAACCTTGTTTTGTATGGTCCTTTCTTG
Organism: Wollemia nobilis; assembly: GCA_028583015.1. NCBI lineage: Eukaryota > Viridiplantae > Streptophyta > Pinopsida > Araucariales > Araucariaceae > Wollemia > Wollemia nobilis. The sequence continues at coordinate 17,399,571 of JAQPPZ010002226.1, forward strand.
GGCTTTGTTCACAAATCTATTTTTTATTATTTTCTATGCACTTCTCCTTGCATGATGATTGGATTTTTCATTTATGAATTGCTATGGCCTTCTTAAAATTGGGTAGTTTTGATAATAAATGGTATCTATTTTTGTGCGTAGTGACAATGTACTATAGTTATTATTAGCCACCTTCAACTACACCATCATTTGGTGCAAAATGAATTTAGTTTCTAATCCCTCATAAATTCATTATTTCTAATATGGGAAGAGTCTGAAAACACCATAAGGGAATATTAGTCCCACTTAGATCTCTAAGTGTTATTAGGTGCCTATTTAGAATAGGTTTTTATGTAGACAAATTGTATCCATATCTGTGGTATCTTTCAACCATCTAACCCAAGGCACACATAAGGTTTAATAGCCATCATCAATCATTGTCAACACAATGCCAACTTTTATGTCTTATCTTGATCTTTTGAAGATAAAATAGTTTGTTTTAAAATCCACCCAATATTTCTTTCATTTTGTCATATTCTATCACATCCATCCATCCATAATCAACATGTATTTTGTTGGTTATTTTATCTTTGTTCCAACAATATATCATAGAGTGATTATCTCCACCACAAATATCATATGGATGTATATCCCAACACTTAGTTGTCACATGTATTTATTGTCCATAATGACTACAATAAATTATTCTAAATATTTCATCACTACATAGTTTCTCCTTTTACAAACTTGGTGTTCCCACTTCTTATTTGACCAACATGACCAAGGCATTCATTCATTTGTATTACATTTGGATCTATGGTATTTATCATACATTGCTTATTTATTCCCAATCCTTTGTCATCATATCCCATTCTTTTTATAAATTAAGAGCCAATACTTTTGCTATGTTTTTCAAAGTACCCAATCTCTTCATCATCACTATGGTCTTCAACAATGTAGCCTTTGTCATGACCAAAATAATAATCAATGCCAACAATATTATAATGAGTATCCATTACTTTTTCATCATGATGATCATCTTCAAAAACACCACTATCACCAACAATATCCAAGTTGCAAGTATCACAAGAAAAATCTCTCCTTTGGATGAGATCGCTTGTGTAGCAACAAATATTTTCCACTATAGGTTTGGGCTTCAATATCTTATTTGCTTCCTTGAACCTTTTATACTTCTCCTTAAGCATTCCAAGAATAGTTAGTTATTTGTATATCATCTTCATAACACCAATAGGGAATGTAATACCATTTTTAAAATGATCTTCATAAGCATCAACTTCCTTAAGAATCACTTGTACGTTACACCTAAGTGTTGATAATTCTCCACCTTCACTTACTTCTTAGAAATAAAGAACTTTATTTTGTGGCACACACTTCTAATATTTGGATTGTTTCTTATCTAATTTCCTCCTTACCTTTTCCATTTATTCAAATGATATGAATATTTGTTCTTTCACCCTTTGGAGTTTGTCTTCCTTAATATAATAGTTAGGGTTTTGGGTACCACCGACCATACACCTAAAATACAAATATTCACAACCATAGAGAAACCTTAAATAAAACACAACACTAAGATCTTTTTAAAAATTAAGAACTATTTTATCACATTACAAACTATCGAGACCCAAACTACTTTGAGGATTTGAAGTACATTTTTTTTACCATTATACTATGGTACATATATTAAAAACTTTTGAAACACATACCCATTTTTATATGCCATAAATAAATAGTCTATATTGTTATAGATAATACTAACCATCAACTTGATAACATAAAACTCCAAATCCATCTACCCAAAGTTACCCATTATTCAAATATAAAAATTTGATGTACTAAACCAATTAGGTTTTTAGATCCATGATTTCTATATCCTAAAAATTACGCCTAGGAGATACTGACACATGCAATAAAATTTTTAAATCTTGATAGTTGGTGTTAGGAATGATATATCAAGCTCTCAAAAAAGTCTCTACTTTAGAGATAAGTAGTAAAAAGAAAATCCAAGACAAAACACTACCAAGTATGGCCACAAAACTTGAAAGTTTGATAGGTAATCTATTATTTGATTTCACTCAATGCCCAAACACAACTCAAAAATTCTCTACATGCATTCAAAATAAATGCAAATATCGATAAGGTGTACATATCCACAAATAAAATGGCATCAATCCTAGATTAAATTTGATGAATCCATGTCTTTGAACATCTAAATGACATGCAATATATTTTTTCCTCAAAATAAAATTGCATCCCCTAAAATAGATTCTTATTTAGATGCATCAAGTACACAACACAATCAACAAGAATAGGGAAATAATGGTAAGAATTATTTGTTTAGGACATCCTTGGCACCCTTTATGGTGAGATAGGTGTTAACAAGGATTATGTCTTGGGGTTTTAAGTCATGGCTTATGTAGTTTTCCTTCAACTAGAATAGCTTCCCCTTATTCAATATGAAATATTGTCACAACCACATCCTCTACAACTACTCCACTATTTTTACCATCTATTTAATCCTTTTTCATGACTATCATTTCCCTTGCATGCAAGGATTTTACCAACAAGAAAATAGAGAAGAAAAGAGTTGATAGGGTATTGGGGCATAAACTCTCACTGCCTACAGAACCAACATTCATCCTTCACTAATATCCTCTACACTAATACTCCAAGATGCTCACTCCTGGTACTTGGCTTTAATACTATGTGAAGAAGCACTACAAAGATGGAGCAGAAATAACATCACACTTAAAGCAATTTATATATCAAAAGCATAGATTGTGTTCCCAGATATAAAATGAATACATAAACCAAATACACAAGAGTGACTATAGAAAAATAGAAGACGAAGGAAGAAAAATAGTATTAAAGACGAATGAGAGAGAAGGATATAGAAGAGAGATTTAGATGTCATATTTATAGGTAAATATTGATCACGTGGATTCTAAAATGTCAACATTGACCACTTTCAACTACACCATTAGTCAATGATAAAAGAAAATTATTTTCTAACTATATATACATAATTGTTGATGTAATATGAATGAAATTCATTTAAATTCCATATAACTAATTTTAAAATTATCATTTATTAAAAAATATTATTTATTAATAATTCAATTTAAAATATTTTATAGTACTTCATAGTATTTCTTTTAATCATAATATAAAATTTAATAATTTTATAAATAAAAATATAAACTAAAAAATCAAAATCAAAATTTTTTTAAGCTGAAAAGCTTATTGTAGGAGATTAATAATTGTAATTATTAGTGTTATTATTAAACTTTTGATCTTGGTTTTTTTTTTTAAATAGCCACCTAACATGGGCATAATCACATAATCATTAGAAATTCCTTGTTACAGATAATTTGTTCGTCCTTTTCCTTCCTGGCTTAGTCACAACCAGTGGTCTTGGATACAACCTCGAGAAGTTTTTAAGTTCTTGAGTATCCCTTTTGATTTTCAAGGTTTTCTTGCTCAGATATGGTAATATGTTGTGCAAAAGGTAGAAAAGAAATTATCCTATTGGTCTTCTAAGAATTTATCTTTAGCTAGGAAATTTCAGATTTGTTCTAAAGTTATTTCTTATACCCATGTGTAGTATTCTTTGTGTTGGGTCCCTTCTAAGGCCTATTATAAAAAACTAGAAAAGCTCTTGTGGGATTTTATTTGGACCAAGGATAAGGGTTAAAAAAACTTTCACATAGTAGCTTGGAAGTACTGATATCTTCCCAAAGAAAGTGGCAGAATGGGATTATTTGATTGTCAAAAACAAGGTTTTTCTCTTTGTGCAAAGTTGATTATTTGAGACCTTATAGATAATGAAGCTTGGAGAGTTCTTATTAGACACTTCTTGTCTCAATTTTTACCTTATGGTAAAAAAATATGGTAGGATCTTAGTCTGTAAGTTGTTCTCACTACTCCTGTTCCTATTAAAATCTCATGATCCTTTGTAATTAAGAGTATTTGGAAAGCCTAGGAGGCTTTGAAGCCTTGGATGTCTTGGAATGGTTCGAACTCAAGAGTAGGTGCTTTAATCTCCACTATTAATGTTTGGTGGTCTCCTGTTATTACTTATCAAGGTTTGCCTTTGGCTCAAGTTTGGGTTAGAACTAAGAGATTTTATAAAAAATTGTATTGCTTGTTTGTTTGATTTTTTTTTTATCACACCAAGGATTGGTTACCCTGGGACTCTTTTAAGAAATATTATAATCTTAAGCAGGAAGACAAATCCACTTTTGAAATGAAAGTTAATAGATATTTTCAGAACCACTAGTGGGTTAACTGGTTTTGGCTAAAAAAAAGTCATTACTACAATACAAGACTCATTTGGGCTATAGTTGGTTGATGCCACATGTTCCTATGTGGGACAAGTTGAATGCAAAATGGGAATAAATTTCTACGCATACCAGATGGAAGTAGAGATTTAAAATGGCATGGGACTCTTATATTGCACCTAAATAATATTTTTTTGTATGGAGTATTTTGCATCAAGGGTTACCTATTGGGCCTCATCTCCTTTATCTTGGTGTGGCAAATCCTACATGTATTTTTTGTAAACAACCTGAGGACTTTCTACATCCTTTTTGGAATTGTTTGCATGCGCATCTTGCTTGGGAATGACTCCTCTCATTTTTTAGACCTTTTATGAAGAGCTCTTTCTTCTGGACCCATGCTATTCTAGGAGACCATATTGACTTTGATGAAAAACTATAAGTAGTCTGAAGAATTAGCACTATTTTTCACTTGTGGAAGACTCGAAATCATGCTATTTTTTTGCACAAGATGTATCAACTATATTTTCTATTTTTGATAAATATTCCATATTTAAGATTGTTGGTTATAGATTTCTGTTCAGGTCAAGAAGGTGAATGTCAAGCTTCAACATCACTAGAATTTGATGGCTTATTGGGGCAATGATCCATGCACTGTCAATAAATGAAACCCTCGAGTTCAGTCTCCTTCTGAGTTTCAAGAACGACACTGGTCTCCACCTCCTCCATGAGGTAAGAGGCTCAATACTGGTGGAGGGAGTTCTTCACGCCAATCCGGTTAAGATGTGGCTCTAGAATATTCTCAACATATTTTTGGTTGGGGTCCTCATGTTGTAGATGTTCAACATGTTGGTGCAGAGCGTGCAGACGAGGGAGGAGCTCCTTAGACTACTGAAGTTAATGATATTGTCTAAAATTTTACCACCACCTCGGATGGTGGTTGGCGTTATGATGATAGGATGATATCCTATCTCATGGTCAAAATGTTTAATTTTGGTCTATGTTTTGATAGTGGTGTGTGGAGATATGACCTTTTGGGGATATCCTAACTCATGTGATTGGCGCAACTATCTAGTTTTTTTTGTTAGAGTGCTTTTGTGTGTTTCTCCTAACCATTTTGGTTAGTGTGAACATTGGGGTGTGTTAATTCCACCTTTTTGTATGGTTTAATTAATTAATATAATTCGGCTTTTCCATTCTATATATATATATATATATATATATATATATATAATTCAAAAAATATATAGGGTTTTATAATTTTTACTATAAAATCTTCCATGGTGATTTCATGTTAGGATTGTCTTTGTTAATTTTCATATAAATTTTTTTAATGTTGGTAAAAATTTATTGAATCAATAAAACCATACAAAAAACAAAACAATAACCTTATAAAAACCATATACAATTTCAAACAGTAAATAAACAACATGTTAAGTTATTACTGCATTTACAAATGCTTCTAATTCCCCAATCATTTCTGTCGAGATCACATTTTACTAGATCACATTTTAGTATTTTTGGTAGAGCAAGTGATATTAGTTCCATAATTGTAGTAGAATACGCAGAAAATACAGAACATGTTGCACATTCTAGCAACCAGAATAGTTACATGACCGTCACTGGAATTTGAAAGAATTAATATTTCAATGGAATGTTATTTGTGTTTTATTTTAATTATGAAAATTTATTTTTATTATTATTTTTTAAAAATGTTAATCTTATTTTATATTATTTTTTTTAAAATATATTATAAGTCATAAATCTGCTAGTAAATTATACAACCTGTAAGGAATTCCTGAGAGGACATTAACACTCCAACGATTTATGTTTCAATTTAATTATCTCAATTCAAGTTTAAAAAAAAAAAAAAATTCCATACTATTTTCCAAAAATGTCCCATAAACCAATGTAACTTTAAAAAAATCATATTTACATGTCATAGATCTGCTAGTCCAAACATTATACGACCTGCAAGCATATAACCGCTTTGTACTCAATCGTTGCTTTTGTATCTAACTATACCATCTTTCAACGATTGATATTCATAACAATTTTCACTTACTTGCATATGAAATCTTTTTATAAGAATAAGTCATCGAGGAAAATGACTTGCTCTTTACCTCCTAAACATGAAAAAAGACTCTTTGTTCCTTGTTTTAGTAAACATGAAAAAAGACTCTTTGTTCCTGGTTTGTTTAAAACATTTAACAATAGATAGTAGATTGGTAATTGTTTGTTGTGATTTTAACATACTTAATATTTTTATTGAAGTTATTATTATTTGTGTTTTTAAGGGTTAGATAGATTGGTAATTGTTTGTTTGGTCATATATTTATTAAAAAAGAGCTGGATTAAAACTTTGGGGATGTCAGTTTACAAAAGTAATAATTTATTAATGGTCTTTCTTCCACACTTTAATTACTAAAAAATAATATTGTAAATTTAGTATTTTGGGAAAAAAAAGTCATTACAGTAAGGTTTTTTTGTAAGGGTTTCAGTGGGAAAATCATATCTTTTGCATTAACACCGCCTTGAGGCGGTGTTAATTCACCCTTTTTAATGGCTACCGCTCATTCAGTCGGCTCCATTTATTTTGAGTCTGCTGGAGAGCTCAATGGTACCGGGGAAGTGTCCGTGCAAGTTCATTCTGACAATGTATCACGAGGTAAAGGCCATGTCCCTAAAGTTGTAATTCCTTTCCATGAATTCCATACAGCTTGTGAATGGTTTGAGATTCATACCCTGGTGGGTTATTTTCTGGGTCGTATCCCACATGATACCCTTATTCGTTCATGGGTCCAACAAGTTTGTGGCCCATATGGAGTCAAAGTGGAGAATGTACAAAACCTTACAAAAGGGTATTTCCTTTTTTGTTTTTTAGATCTAGATCAAGCACAGAAGGTTCTGTCTAGGGGTCCATGGACTGTCCATAATTCTCTGTTGATTTTGTAACCCTACTCTCAAAATTTCCAAGTTAGCGATCAAGTTGCACTGGAAGTCCCGGTGTGGGTTGAATTCTCTGATATTCTTGTTCCTCTTTGGGGTTTTTTGCAGACTTTAGTTGCCCCCTTAGGTAAGTTTTTTTTCCTTGAGCCAAAAAATCTTCTCTCCGCTCAACCCACTAGAAGGGTTTGTATCAAAGTTGACCTTACTAAGGATTTGCAAGAGTTTATTGATATTAAAATCGGGGACCAATCCATGAGGCAAAGAGTTGCATATATCAATTTACCCAATACCTGTTATCGATGTCAATTTTTAGCTCACAAAATTTGGGAGTGCCCTTTGATGGAATGGAAATATAAGGCAAATCCCTCACCCACTCCTGCGACTCCTGCTAATGGCTCGCGGGGAAACACTAAAGAATGGACTACTGTCTCTAGAAATAAATCTCATGGTACTAAGCAACAAGAAGCTTTGATTTTTGTTGCACAACCTACCCCTTCTCCTTCTCAAGACACGCAAGCTTCTACTGAAGTTATTCAGAATCCTGTTGATACGACCCCTTCGATTGTTGACATGCAACCCCCAGTTCCACCAATGTCTCAACTTCTTTGGTCGGGCCCTTCTTTGGCCTCAGTGGTGGCAGCTCTAGATAATTCTTCAGTGGAGGAGGGTCAGGCCTTGAAGGTTCATCGCTCTCGTAGCCCTATTCGGAATGATAAACGTCAACAACTAAACAGTGATGCTTTCCATGCGACCTCCAACTATTTTGGCTCACTTACAGGTTTGGGTGATGCAGAGGATGTCATGGAGATCATGCATCCTAACAAATCCCAATGATTTTTTTATCATGGAATGTTCGAGGACTGACGAACTCGATCAAAAAATATTTGGTCTGAAATGAGATGTCAAATGTTTCTCGAATGCATGGAAGCCTCGATATTTTATGTCTACAAGAAGTTAAGATTTTTGATTTCAATCTGTAGTGTACATGTGATTTTTTGTGGCCATGAAGTACCTCTTTTGCCACAAAGCATTCCCCGGGAAAAGGAGGAGCCGTCACTATCCTTGGGCCTCGATTACAGAAGAATGTTGTGACTTGGGGTGTTGACCCATTCAATCAAGCTATCTAGATTTTGCTTGAGATCTGTGGAAAACTTCTTGGGGTGGTTAATGTGTATGCCTCAAATGTCGCTTCTGACATATACGAGTTATGGAGATGGCTTGCCATAAATCTACCATTTGCCACTTTGGTGCTCTGTGGAGATTTTATTATGGTGGAGAAATCTTATGAGAAGGTCAGTCATGTCCCGATGCGGTGGTGTTTAGGTGAAAGAGAAGCTTGGTTTTTTATGAAAAACAAGCTTCGCATTTATGACCCTAATTCCTGCTTCTCACCTTCTGACTTCCCATAGGCTCTTTGGTACACCTGGTCCAATTTTTAGGCTACTTCTTCTAGGGTTTTGGTAAGATTGGATAGAGCCATGATTTTTGAGTGTGAAAACTTTCAGTTCTCCCATATTTTGCCTTCTTCATCGTATGTGTTGAATTTGCTTGGTACTTCACTGTCTGATCATTCACCTATTTTATTCTCGGTGGCAATGTTAAACTTTCAACCTAAAGTGCATTCTTCACAGTTTTACCTAAATGTTTCTTTTTTGCATAGCTTTAGCATGAAAGCTCATATATGTCACATTTGGAATTTGATTCCTAGACCTGATGGTATTTCTGGAAGGATTGAATGGTGGAATGCTGCCATTCAATGAACCACTAAGGTGTTGCGAACTCTGGGTGTTGAAATTGAAAAACGATGAAAACTGGCTAATTCTGCGTTGCAAAGTGAGCTATCCAAATCCTATCTCAGGCTTGAAGCCTCTCCTTTCAAATCTGTTGCTCAATCCCAAGTTTATTTCATTTGGCATGAGCTAAAAAAGGTTGATTTGTATGAAGCCAAGGGGGCTCAATTACGTGCTCGAATGCATTGGCTCAAAGTGGGGGACAAAGTGACCAAAGAATTTTTTCAGTGCCTCAAACCTCCTGCTCAACATTCTCAGTTTCAAGCCATTCAAGTTGATGAGCAGAGATTTACAGATCTTTTAGACATTTTCAAAGTATTTGTTTCACATTATCAAGGTGTTTTTGCTTCTCAACCATTGATGATGCTAGAATGCAAGCTCTTACTGATTTTACCGATGTTGTCCCCAACAAGCTTTCTCCTGAGCAAATGTTATTTTGTGACACTCCTCTTTCTCTAAAAGATCTAAAAACTGCCTTGTCACTTATGGCCAATGATAAGGCACCTGGGCTTGATGGCTTCCCATGTGAATTCTATAAAGAATTTTGGGATATGCTTGGTTCTGATCTCCACAAAATTTATCTTGAAGCCCTACAATGTGGTTCACTGGGTTCTATTATTAACAAAGGCAATGTTAAATTTATTCCTAAGTCTGGAGATCCTGAGCTCATCACCAATTGGAGGCTGATCACCCTGCTTAATGTGAGCTACAATATTATTGCTAAAGCCCTTATGCTTAAGCTTAAATCTATTTTGCCTTTGATTGTCGGACCTGAACAAATTGGCTTTGTTAAGGGAAGATACATTCTTGATAATGTTCTTGCTGTTTGGGAAGGTATGGAGTGGGCAAGAAATTCTAAACAAGATGCTTTATTCATTAAGATAGAATTTGAGAATGCCTATGATAATATGGAGTGGTACTTCATAACTGCCATGCTCCAGGCTCTAGGTTTTGGGCCAGTATTTGTGAGCACCATTCTTATGTTATTTCAAGATGCTTCAACTGTTCTTACCTTGAATAATAGTCAATCTCAGTCAATTTCTCTTGGTCTCTCTGTGAGACAGGGGTGCCCTCTTGCTCCATCTCTTTTCATTCTTGCTATAGAGGCTTTTGGCTATTTGTTGGCCCATAATATGGATCAAGGATTAATCAAGGGTATTGCTCTCCCTCATTTTGACCGTCAGTTGGTCAATGATATTTTTGCAGATGATTCCTTCTTAACGCTTCAAGAAGATGAGCAATCCCTTTCCTCGGCTATTAGTTGCTTAGAGGTGTTCTGTTTAGCCTCTGGTTCTTCTATACAATGGAAAAAACATCCTATTTTCTGCAATCTCAATATCAACTGCCACACTGGTTACATCAATTCCAATGGACTTGGATTTATCCAGGTGAGGTGTTTAAATTTCTTGGAATTCCTTTTGCATTTCATGGTTCCTCTGCTCAATTGTGGCAGTATGTTATTGATAAAGTGGAAAAGTAGCTTTCTTACTGGACTAGTAAGAAAATTTCTCTGGCATGAAAATTTTAGATTTGTTGTAAGGTTTTAGCCACTACCCATGTCTATTATTCATCTTGTTGGGTTCTATCCAAATCTTGTTATAAAAAGCTGGATAAGCTTCTGAGAGACTTCTTGTGGGCCAAAGACTCTGTCAAGCAAGGTTTTCATCGGGTAGCCTGGGAAATTTGTTGTTTGCCCAAGGATTGTGGAGGCATGGGTTTGTTTGATTGTCATCGATCTTTAATTTGGGATGAATCTTGGAAAGTGCTGGTCAGGCATTGCATTTCTTCTATTTTGCTTCAGGGGAAGAAAATTTGGAAAGGGGTGGGATTGCAATCCATTCTTACTGCCCTTGTCCCTATTAAAGTTAAAGGTTCTTTTGTCATTCATAGTATTTGGAAAGCTTGGGAGGCCTTCAAACCCTAGCTTAGTTGGAAAGGGAGTTTTTGCAAAGCAGGTGCCTCTTTGTCTTCCATGAATATTTGGTGGTCTCCTGTTATCACTTGGCAAGGTTCTCCCTTAGCTCTAGTGCAGTGGGTCAGAGCACAGAGGTTCTATAAGCGTGGTATTGCTTCCATTTTTTATTTATTCTCCTGACATGCCAGGTGTTGGATACCCTGGGAAATTTTTCGTCAAATTCACAATTTAAATCCTGGTGATAGAGACACTTATGAGGTGGTTATTGATAGTATTCCATTTTCTATTTGGAGTAAACTACATAAGCATTTTTAAAAAACCTGGTGGTCAGATTGGTGTTGGCCTCGAGAGATTCCTGTTTTGCAACATAAAGCTCATATTGGTTACAAATGGCTCACCCCACAAGTTCCAATGGTTGATAAGCTCACTCTGAGATGAAATTTAGTCTCTCTTCCCTCCCAATGGAATAAGAGGTTTCGGATTTCTTGGGCTACTTATATTGAACCTAAACAGAGTTTTTTTGCTTGGAGTCTCTTACATCAAGGGTTACCTATTGGCAGTAGGCTCAAGCATCTGGGTGTTTATAATCTCATTTGCCCAGTTTGTGGACAAGCGAAAGATTTATTGCATGTTTTTTGGTCTTGTGATCGGGCTCAGTCAGCTTAGGAGTGGCTTCTTGAATTTTTCAGACCTTTTATGCAGGAGGATTTTACTTGGGTGCATGCTATTTTGGGTGACCCTATTGTTTTTTCCTTCAAATTGGATGTTGTTTAGAATATTTTTAGAATTGGTACCTTATTTTATCTATGGAAGTCTCAAAATAGAGTTGTTTTTTCTCAGCAAGATGTCAGACATGGCTTCTCTGTTGCTGATAAATATGATATATTCTTTGATTGGTGGTTACAAATTCAAGTACAGGTTAAAAAAGTACAGGTGGAGCTGCAGTATTTGCGTACCCTCATGGATCATTGGGGGAATGCACCCTACATTATGAGTCATGTGCATCTTCCTTCCCCTTCCAGGTGGTAGTAATTTCTCAGCTTCTTTCTTTCCGAATGCATATTTAATACTGTTTTGGCAGTTGTTATTGGCAATTTGTGGGTTGTTTCTGACACTCTTGTATACTCTTAACCACAGTGGTTAATGTATTGGTTTACGGGGTGTGCTAATCTCACCCACCCTTTTTTGTATGATTAAACATTATTTTATTAATATAATGACTTTTTCATCCAAAAATAATAATATTGTAACTAACTCCCTTATATATATCTTAAAAATATATATTTAAAAATTAAAAATTTAAATATTTTAGTGGAAAAGCCCAACAACTAGTTGGAAAAAAACATAACAAAATTATAGTTGTTGAGAGTTAAAAATAAATAAATATTCTAGTGAAAAAGAGCCGTTTGATCATGCAGTCACGACAACATATCAAAATAGCAACTACCTAATAAAGATTCGAAAGCTTTGTAATATATATATAAATCTCATCCTACTATAATTATACAGTGAAGGAAATAATAAACATCGCAGGAAAACAGATGAGAAGATTCTGCACAGAAATTTTAAAACTAATGTTTAGTTCAAAGTTTCACAATACGCGGGTGTAAGTAGTCCGTAGAAATTAAAAATTTGGAAAGAAATTTTTAGTTCAAAGTTTTACAATACCTAGATGTAGGTAGTTCGTAGTCCGTAGAAATTAAAAATTTTGGAATGAAATTTTATGCAAGGAGATCCAAAATGTTATTGAATTTGGGACCACTTTTAAGAAATATATTTTACCATCGGATGCCATGAGAGCATATTATGCAAGGTTTGCTCAAATCTGTGTGGTTTTGAATATATAAAAATAATAATAATAACTAAAATAAAATATATGGTCTGCTTATTGTTATAAGCAATAAAATGGAAACATTATTTGATAAGGTGTAGCTTTTAAATGTGTAATAATGGTGATATGAGTTGGATTAATATTTAAAAAAGATGAATTAAACAGTAGATTTAATTTGGGTAAAAGATTGGATTAAAATTTATTTGTTGTTAATTGTAATTAGAAAGAAATGGTAAAAGTTTTAAAGAAAAATTTTATGCAGGAATGATATTTTGCAAGTTATTTGGAGTAAAGTTAAGAAACTGTGACAGTGTATGATGTTAAATAGGAAACTCAAGTTGATATAAAGACAATGTAAAAGGAAGTTGAAGTGTAGAAAGGTTAAAGTAAAGTTAGTTAGAAGACATCTTTAGAAGGTTGGATTAAATTTAATATTTATGGAATTGCAAGAGGCAATCTCAGTGCAATTGGAAAATCATTCTATCAAATCTATTTCTATTTGGGTAATAAGACAAGGTCATAGGAGGATAATTATAGAAGATAATTATAGAATGGATTCTCAAATTTTGATAGGAGCTCAAGGTTACATGAGGAACTTTGTTTTGGAGACATAGAGGTTGAGGAGGAGGGAATTAGATGATTTAATTCCGATTTATGTAAGTAGAGCTTTGAATACAAATTTTGCGACTTAAGTTAATGACAGATAGCATGGTTATTGAGGATGAGAGGATTGAATAGGTTGATAAAAAAATCCAACTTTTGGCTAATTTGAACAATCAATGCAAACATTAATTTAAAACATTTCGCTCTAATGCAAATTTTAGTTCTCAAAATCTTGAACTTTATAATCATAAAAAATTAAAAGTAAAAAAAAATACTTTGATCTATCTTATAAATATTATATATATATATATATATATATATTCTTAATTGTTCTAATTTTAAAATTTAAAATTACATATTTACTAATTAAAAAAATATTTTATAAAAATGAATATAATGATGATAAGTGATAAAGTTTCTAATATTGTTAAATTTTATTAAAATATTTTTTAAATAATTATAATATAAATTAATTAAAAACCATGAAATTTACTCTATATTTTAATTAACCATGAAATGTCAACCTAGCTCTATCAAAGCTTTTAAGCTAAAAATGCACTCTCACCAATTTTAAATGGAATATTGACCTTTTAAAACATATTAAAACATCTAAAGTGATCCAATAACGTTTACCCAAAGCTCCTTCAACGTGGGTACCATCATCACATCTAGACTTCACGTTAAGATCCACCCAACACCTTCGAGTCTAACCTGCAAATTGCAAGTCAAATTTGGAGTCTGAACTATGTAACCAAAAAAATAAAATTTGGAGTCTCAACCTACCACGTTACCGACATACCTAACTTGTCAGAGAAAGCAAATCCTTGGTAAAACACCTTAAAAAAAAGGCCTAGGAAATGGTCAAGGGGAAGCCCTAAGCCTATCCAATACAGAGGGCACCAGTTTTAATGGTGCATCCATTCTGGACACGTTGACCGATGCCAAGCACCTCAATGGAAAGCAAACTATTTAAACGGATGTCTTTTATAAGTGACATTGACATTCATCCTTGAAGTTTCATCCCAATAGTTTAAAAGATGCGGTGCATGCAAAATTTGCTGATTATAGGCCTGACAATATTCATGCTTCACGCTTCGGCCGAGTCCCGCTGCGACTCTTCGAGCAACAACTATGTCAAATCTGCATATTGGCCGTCTTATACAGTCTCTTACATGCCGCCGTCCTCCATCAACGCAGCGCTTTACACCCACATCTTTTACGCCTTCGCTGATCTCAGCGGGCAGACGTTCGAGGTGAACGTCTCTTCCGACGACCAGAACATCATCAAGGAATTCACGCCAACGGTACTTAAGAAGAATCCATGCGTTAAGACGCTCATCTCCATTGGCGGCGGGGGGTCGGACTCCAACGCCTTCGCACTAATGGCAAGCAGTGAGAACAGGCGCAAAGTCTTCATAGAATCAACGATTGCCCTTGCCAGGCGCCACGGTTTTCACGGCCTTGACCTCGACTGGGAGTTTCCCCAAAATAGTACCGAGATGGACAATTTGGGCAAGCTGTTCGCAGAGTGGAGACACAGCATAGAGCTGGAAACCATATCTTCCCGTCGGCCACGGCTACTCCTCACCGCGGCCGTCTACTTTGCCGAAAATTTCTTCTTATCAGACGAGCGCAGAGCGTACCCGACGACCTCCATTGCCCAAAACCTGGACTGGGTAAACGTCATGTGCTTCGACTATCACGGCTCGTGGGACACGTCGGCCACGGGAGCTCACGCGGCTCTATATGACACGACGTCAAACATCAGCACCAGCTACGGAATCGGATCTTGGTTGGAATCCGGGGTGCCCCCGAGTAAAGTTGTAATGGGAATGCCGCTCTACGGACGTTCGTGGATACTCAAAAGCCACAACGAGACGGGAATCGGAGCTCCTGCCGTTGCCGCGGGTCCCAAGCAAAACCTGAGCGACCAAACGGGGATCATGTTCTTCTCCGAAATTCAGGATTTCATAAAAGAAAAGAATGCGACGGAGGTGTTCGATAATGTAACCGTCTCGGCCTACAGTTACGCGGGAGACTTATGGGTTGGCTATGATAATGAAGAGTCTGTTGCAGAGAAGATTGAATTCGCTAAACGAAAGGCATTATTGGGTTACTTTTTCTGGGCCATCAGCCAAGATAGCAACTGGATGTTGTCCACCAAAGGTTAGTGCAATACTTCCTCCCAGTCATTTTTCTTTCGATATTAATGCATCTGTTTGCTGATAGAATTTGCAAATTTTGTGGATGCAGCATCTTTAGTGTGGAACCAACGCTAACGAATTGTCATTGTTATGCAAAGCGAGGCTGAGGGCGAAGAGACGTAGAGTTGTGTTATTGTTCCAGTCATGTTTTAAAAAGCACTACAGAAGAAAGGCCCTTGCACGGGTTTTAGGGTTTTAGGATTAATGAAGGAAGTGTTTATAGAGCATTGTTATGTGGCTTTGAATCCGGGGCTCATCACCAATAATGTATATGTGGATTCGGATTGGATTTGAATCCGAGTTTCATCACTAATAATATAAATTACTTTTTTGCTGGTAAAAAACAGGGATAACTATTGTTTTCTTGAATTCCGTGGATAACACAATAAATGATATTATAAATACTCTTTAAAAAAAAAGTAACATCTTTAGTGATGGGAATGTAAAAGGAGGAAAGTAAACTATCAAATGAAAAAAGAAATAAATATTATAATCAGAATATAATGTTTTAAAGAAAATAAATATTATAATCAGAATGTAATGTCTTAAAGAATAAATAGTAATAATGAAGATGGTGTGAATATGATTTTTATAAAAATATTTACCAACAAATTGAATTTTTTATAGTATAAACTTTATTAATTAAAAACTAATCAAGAATGTAAGTATGTATTCAAAAAGATTTAGAGCATGGAAATTGTTTATTAATATTTTTGCAGGAGTTATGATACATATGTAAAGGGGAGGGACAATTGTGAGAAGTAAATAAATAATTAGGTTATTGGTTATTTTTGTAGGAAATAAGAAAACATCAAAGTTAGAGTCATAAATGTATATGTTTTTTATTCTTCATTATAGATGTTGAAAGGATCCCAATGTATTTATGTCAAATTTATTGATGATTCACAATTATGATGGAAGACTTTATCTTCTTTAGAATAGAATGTTAATACTTGATGAGTTCACTATATACCTTAACAATATGGGGTAAGTAGACTAGTCCAAAATAGATCATGATAAATCCTAGTATCAACTGGTAGGGCTTTTCACCACTTCCTAGACTTGGCACAAGTTCCAGCTCTTTTGTCTAAGTCTAGTATCAACCTACCATGGTATTATTTCCTATGCCAACACAATTAGCACCATATCAGTTATGATTCAACCAAAATAATGTAAATGAAATGCCAAAAGAATTTAAATACAATATCAACAATCAATTGTTTATCAACTATTATTGAACCTTATCTTAAACAAGTTTGGTTTCTTAAATAATTTTTTTAACAAACTTTAGTAGTGTTTGTTGATTTGAATACCCAATTTTTTTGGCTTGGATAGCACCCAAACAAAATTCTCCATAAGTAAAGTTTAGACTTATCCAAATAATATACATTGTAGATATCTAAGATACATTATGAGTTTGATTCTTTAAATGCATAAGAAAATTATAGAAGACTCTTCCATATTTGTTATACAATAAAAACTAGAGCTTTAGGTAGTTCCATGTTCAAGTCTTTCCATGCTAAAAGTATAATTGTTGAATGTCCTAATTCTAATATAAAATTGTGTAACTACATTTTAGTTGCCCCTATCAAACATTTCACTATTGAAAAATAGATCACTTGGTATTCTCTAATGCTTCTTCATTATCTATTTATGTATAAGTATACATTCTATTCTAGAAGATAGTCATTTGAGAGGAGATATCATATGTTCTTACATATGTCCTACAAATATCATTGTATGGTTTATTTTTGCATATTAGAAGATAATTATGCATGTTTTTTTGTTAATGTTCTTTATATTCTTGGCATGTTAATAGATTGTGTCACCCCATGAAATTGAATCTGCTATCATAGAAAATTTTATAATTATATTACATGCAAGCTAGAATTAGAGTAGGCTATCAGGAGAGTGTAATCACACTAGTTGATCCATATATATACCTTTTTTACCAAACCATAAGATCATAGATGGCTATCAAAATCAAGGTGCTAGATTTTATTCAAATGATGTTGAATGAAGCTTTAATAAAAATAAAGAACAAATATGTTTTATCAGTTTATATAGATCCTTAAGTAGATTCGTACTACAAACCATGCTTTCTCTCCTTCTCTTCTAGGAAGGACTACCAGAAGTTCCACACCATTCAAAGTCCAAGTAAATTTTGATCTTCTTACTTTTGAAGGTTATATTGATATAGAATTCAAGGAAAATTAGTTGGATAAACTATACCTTAGTACTTTTGTGTCTATAATTTCTCTTATGATGAGAAGATAATATTTTCACTCTTGAGAGCCTCCATACAGGCTTATAATTTGTGGGATTCAAATATAAAGTAAGTCAAAATTGATGACTCTAATGTCGATGCATCCCATACCAACCTCATCTAAGCATAATTTATTTAAGTTATAAATAAATATTTCTATATAATCGATGATCATGATGAATATTATTATAAGTGGCAACATCTTAAGCAAGGCATATATCAATGTGTCAAAGACTGTGCCCATGTTTTTCACAAATGTTTGATGAAAATATGTATACATAATATATAGCAACATAGAATAGTCAAAGCATCATATTGGTCTATATAAATAAATATAGACTAATATGGAGTTCCTTTACATCACTATTCTAGGAGACATATACCACTATACAACCAAGATAGAGGAAAATTTCATGGGAAAGATATCTTAAAAGAGAGTGGCATACTCAGAAGTTGCAATTCAAGAAGGATAAGAGCAATCCCAAGTCTAATTCCAAAACATAATATAAGGGATAAACATGAAAAAACCAATCTAAGAAATTCCTAAAGAAATCTGGTAAGTGGTGTGCATATCACAAGAGCAAGTATTGAAATGAAAATGAGTGTTGCACCTTCTAGTCATTATCTATTGAAATGCTAGTGCCACAATCTATAAAAGTACCTACCTCTTCCTCCTAAGCATGGGTTATGGAATATTAGATCATGGATGCTAACCATTATATTTTTATTGCTATAGCAAAGTTATCAATGATTGATAAATATGAGAAGAGTCACCTTTTGCTCAAAGATGTGGTAAATAAAGAGTCATATTTTATTGTCGATGGTAGTAGCTAGAAGACTGATCATGATGAATGCTATCAAAATGATTAAACTGGATGTGATTCCACATCCTTATCCATACAACATAGATGGATTCACTACGGTAAATCCATAAATGACATAGAGTAGCATTGGGTATCTTATGCCATCAATATTTTATAGGATAAGGTAATATATGATGTTGTTACTCTTGTTTTTTATGATGTCTTTATTGAGATAAAATCTATGTAGAAGTGTCATGGAGTCTATGAATCTAGATTCATAAGTGTCATCATGATAATCCATGAACATTGCTACATACTTCTAGAGATGAAACTATCCACCAAGATCTCATTAATTAATGCCAATCAATGTTGTAAGATGATCCATTAGACAAGAAAGTTTTTCCTCCTAAGGATTGAACCACATCAATAGAAGAGGATCATTATTGCTATTTATTGGTATGTTATACATGTCTAATAGGGGCAATATCACCAAATGAACCAAACAAAATCATCCCTTAGTGATGTCTTTACTTCACCTTCAGTGGACCCTCTTCATTATTGTGGAAAATATTTGATTGATCATGTAGATGGATGCCTCTTGTCAATATATCAATCTATTGTCACTTCATTCTAGACAAATATGAAACCAAACACCAAACCCAAATAATAATACAAAAAAATCACATTTGACCTAATGATTCACCTTATAGAATCTTGATTATATTAGAATTAAAAACATGAATAATTGTGACTTTACATTGACTACAAAGTGCTCAACAAGATTGGAGTGAAGAACTATTATTCTATTTCCAAGATTGGCTATCTCTTGTAACAATTAAGAGATGTCAAATACTTCAACAAGATTGATCTAAACTATACATGTCATTCAATCCTAATATCTAGAAAATATCCTTCAAGTCTAAGGATGGTTTTTCCTAAGTGGTTGGTTATGCCTTTTGGCCATACCAATGCACCTATAATGTTCACATAGATAATGAATGACATAATTTGATTATTTATTTATTCTCATATGGTTTTCTACATGGATCAAAATCTAGTATTTAATAGGACAAGGAAGAAACACTTGAAGCATGTTAGTAAAGTTTTGAGTACTTTACACCAATAAAAGCTTTGTGCAAACCTAAAGAACTATGCTTTAGTTGTAATAAGTATTTAGTATGTAGAATTTATTATTGATGAGCATGAATTTCATGTCAATCCAAAGAAGATCTAGATTATTCAATATTGGTCCACCTCAAAGACCTTGGCCAGTCTTCATAGCCTCTTAGGCTTTGTAAATTTCTAACATTAATTTGTATTGGGTTTCTCTACCATCGCTTGTCCAATAAATCAAGTGATCAAGGGAGTTGCCAATGAAAATTCACTTGGATAAAAGCATAAAAAAATATTTTAATAATTGAAGTAATGACTTTGTTCTACTTTAATTCTTATACTACTAAACCTACATTAATATTTTTAAATTAAAACTGACACCTTAGAGTATACACTGAATGCCATCCTTAGTCAACATTGATATCTAATAGCTTATCTTACTAAAACCTATAATGATATAGTTAAGAAATACCTTATGTATTATCATGTGATATACCATTGTTGAGTCTTTCCACCACTATAGCATTGCATCTAGGATAAGGATTTTGCATACACACATACCATGAGCCATTTTAGTTAATACAAATATAGTATAGGTTATCAAATGAGCATCACCAAAAGTGGTTAACTTTCCTACAAAAATTCCATATTAACTTCAAGCAAAAGAAAGGAATCACCAACCTTGTTATAAATTGTCTCAATTGGTTGCTATTCACTATAGTCATCATCATTGTTGATGGCTACGTATTTTATGATTAATGTTATTTTCATCATCTAACTAGTTAGTCTTACTAACCAAAGGAATAGATTCTAGAACTTTTAATATAGGGAAATTATAGGAGTGTTAATACATTTACTCTATGGAAAGGCATATTGAAACATAAAATCTATAATTGGTTTTTTTATTTATTGGTGGGTTTTGAAAGGGCCCAACCCTTTTACAACAAGAAAGAAAAATAGCTGAGACAAAGGAGAAACAAGAATTCACCAGAATCCCAAACTACAGTGCACATAAAGGAAATAGGAATAGACCAAAGAAATCCAAAAATGAAGCAAAGGAAACAAAAAAAACTTCTAATTAAGCATCATGATCACAATCCTACTTGGAGTTCTCGATCTCCTGACTCGCATTGATGGATTTCGAGACACAAATGCCATGTTGAAGGGTGGTGACGACTTTGGAAATAATTGACAGGGAATGCTTGAGTATGTCAGTCAATATTGTAGAAGGGTGTCGACTAGCTTTGGCCATATGGGATTTCCCATTATCATGACTCAACTCTCTATCTTTGGTAATACCCCGAATATCATCAAGATAAACCTCAATCCGGACACTCTCAAGAGAGATTCTAGGATTCTCTTTGAAAATCGAGTCTTCGAAGTTGGTAGTGCCTTTGGCAGCATAGTCCTCAGGATTAGCTTTCTTAGGTGAGGATCTTTTAGGAACAAAATATCTCAATGAGCAGTGCCTAGGAGCAGAGTACGCTACAAAAAGTCTCCTTTTATTGGATCCAAGGCAAATTTATTCTTCGACATCACTATCCTCAAAAATTGGATTGATGAAACTAGATCCTTTCTCAGCACTTCGGTAAACCAAAAAGGAAGCCTTGAGAGAATTTTTTTGAAGCATATGTTTGAAGATAATTAAATGCAAACCTTTGTGTTTCATCTTGACATTGTTGTTCTTTTGAATGGCTTCAACATTGAGCATCATGGATCTAACAAAGTAGTCGAGGACATTGATCTCTTTCACATCTCGAAGATGGTTCAAAAAATTTAGATGAAAACTTCTAAGCAGCTTGTCAATAGCATCCATTGCGAAAAATTGCATGATAGGTATGAGGACTCTACACCATGATTTTGGAAGATATTTCCTCACAATGTCCCCATTTTCACGATCCAATTTTCTTCCATGATCAAGATAGGAATCTATAATTGATTTAATTTGTATGCCAAATAATATGTTAATAGAATCATTCATACATTCTTTTTCAAGTATGAAAAAATATTTGGAGTATATGCTATTTTAGGAAGCATATATTAAATTTGGTAATAGTGTCTTATGGGTGAAATTTACTTTAGAATATAAATAAACAACATCCTAAAAATAAAAACATAAAATGAGTTTATCAAATATGCTAATTAATACTAATATTTTTATAATAATAATTTCTTTCCTAATCACCCTAAAACATAGGTTTCAATTAATTAACACTAATATTTTTCTACATAATAATATATTTTATAATTACCCTAAAATATTTGTGTCAATTAAAAAGATGTTTGAGATTTCTAATTTTGAGAGAACTATTAGAATATATCATGCAATAGACCAAAAGTGATATTTTATTGCAACCATATTATATATCAATTATAGAATAAGAGATGCTCCCTTGAAATATTTAATCCATTTATATGGAAAGTCATTTATTTATGACAACACATCTAAAACATTTAGTAAACACATTAATCTTCATAATGTTGTCATTGTCATTAAAATTTAAGAATTACAATGAATATGCCTCAATCATATAGATATATCTCACTTGAAAAGTGTTGCATGAAACTTTCAAAATGCATATTTTCTACAAACACATCAAATTCAAAAAAACAAGTGTAATTGTATTGATCACTAACACAAAATTTATTATATATAATAACCATAAACAAATTGAGAGGAAAACAATGTACACATGGTTGTTGGTCATTCAAAAGTAAAATTCATTGAGTTTTAGGTTTAAGGGAAGCATAAAAATATAAATTGTTCACACTTCTATAAAGTATAGCATGCAAATGGTATTGTTTATTTTTATCTTATGATACTTGCATATCCTACTTAAGAATGTTTTAATTGAGTAGCTTCTTAGGTGGAGGATGGAGTGTGTCATGCTTGTTATCAACTAAAAATCATGAAACTTCTTTCTCTAGACATCTAAAAGTTAAATACAATGGAGGTATTTATATTTTCATCGATGCACTTTTTTAGTAGTTTTGAAAGTCAATGTAATGATGCATGTTGGCATATAGTCATTGCAAATGTTTAATATATTACAATTTACTTTATATTTTATTCAATTTTCTTATTAACAATAATTGTAATCATTATTTATGTATATAATATAAATATTTTAGCCTTTTTATTGAAAATAAATTTCATGAACATGATTTTTTAAAATAAAGTTATTAATTTATTTTTAAAATATTTTTTAAATTATTTTATATATTTTTTAAGAAATAATTTATTTATGGTTTTTATTAGGGAACACTCTCATCAAAATACTAAAATATTGTATCTATTGTCTCATTAATTAAAACACATTTATATTTTCCTTTTATCAAATATATTCTTAATTTTATTTTTTATCAAATATATTCATCATCTTCCTCAAGTTGTTATGTTTCTATAATGAGCTTCTTGACATTATTTTCATTAAGAGATTAAAATTGAAGAATTTGACAAAGCGATAGTTCCTTCTCATTAATTTCAAATATAAAGGCTACAATGTGGTTACAAGTTGGTTTAACCAACTCGGTGGTTAAACAACCAAATTGGAGAGCGCCTATGAGCGCTACTTTTGGTTATGCAAATAATGGAATATAACAACTTATTCTAACATCCCCCTTATTACATTATTGGCAAATCCCAATTGTATCTCGAAATTTTTCATATTTGATACGTCCAAGTGCTTTGGTAAAGATATCTGCAACTTGCGCATCAGTAGGAATGTATTGAAGTTGTATATGGTGCTTTGGAACTTCATCTTGAATAAAATGACATCTGGTATCAACATGTTTGGTACGTTCATGAAAATTTGGATTTTTGACAAGGTTCAAAACACCTTGGTTATCGCAAAACAAATGAAGAGGAAGATTCTTTGGAAGGCCCATGTTTGTAAGAATGAGACTTAACCACATTATCTCGCAGACTACTTCATTGGATGCATGATATTATGCTTCTGTAGAAGTTAAAGCAACCACATGTTTTTTCTTACTGTGCCATGAGATAGGTCCAGATCCTAGATGAAAAACATATCCGAAGGTGGATTTACGATCATCAAGGGATCCAGCATAATCCGAGTCTGTGTATCCTAGTAAGAAAAAATTATTATTCTGTCTATATTCCAGACCATAATTTGTAGTATCGTGAACATAATGAAGAACTCTTTTTGCTGCTTTCTAGTGACTCATCTTAGGCTCTTGCATGAACCTTGAAATATATCCCACAGCAAAACTGAGATCTGGTCTGGTATTTGTCAGATATAGGAGACTCCCAATCAATTGGTGATAGAGAGTACCATCTACCTGAGGTGACTCATCATATCGAGATAATTTAAGTCCTTGCTCCATTGGAGTTGCTTTTGACTTACAGTTAGTCATCCGATATTTTTCTACTAAAGTATTGGCATATTTCTTTTGTGTTACTCTAATATGAAATTTTTCTGAGTAACTTCTAAACCAAGACAATAGTGTAGAAGTCCTAGATCTGTCATATCAAATGATTGCTTCAAGTCATTTTTCACTAAGTTAATCATTCTTTCTGAGCTTCCTGTGATGATCAAATCATCAATATAAAGTACAAGAATCACTATATTAAAACCATTTTTCTTAATGTAGAGATTTGCATCTGAAGGACTTCTTATGAAACCATGCTGCACAAGGTGACTATCTATCTTGATATACCAAGCTCGAGGATCTTGTTTTAGCCCATACAAGGATTTAATCAACTTGTAGAATTTTTGTTCTTGCCCCTCAACCACAAATCCTTCTGGTTGAGTCGTGTATACCTCTTCTTGTAAGTCACCATTCAAGAAGGCACTTTTAACATCCATATGATGCAATTTCCACCCAAACTGAGCTCCCATGGCACAAAGTACTTGAATGATAGTCATTTTTGCAGTAGGGGAAAAAGTCTCTTCATAATATATGCCTTCTTTCTAAGCATATCCCTTTGCAACAAGATGGGATTTATGCTTATCAATAGATCCATCTGCCTTATACTTAACTTTGAATACCCATTTGCAGCCTATGGGTTTCTTTCCTGTTGGCAGATCGACTAACTTCCACGTATTATTTTTAAGAAGAGATTTATGTTCTACATCCATAGCCTCTTTCCACTATGGTTGATCAAGTTTATATTGAACCGTTGTGGTTTCATTTGTATTCAATGTAGACATATAAAGTTTTTCTCCATCCTCATCTCTTCCCTGTCATATTTGGTACCCACTGACAAATCATCAAAGTGTTGACAAAGTTCATCAACCTCTGAAGTAGATTCTTTTGCTTTCATCTGTTGAGTCATACTGCGAGTACATGGCCTATCAAGAGATAGATCTGGAATGGATTTCAACTTAGCATCTCTCAAAGTGCTAGTATACCATTTTGGAACTTTTTTTTTTTGTTGTGGAAGTTGAACCTCCTTCTTAGGCTCTTCTTCATCTATGTATATAGTTGTGGATGTATCTTTTGATGTAAGAGCTTCATCAAATACAACATCTCTACTTACATGTGTCTTCTTGGTCTTAGGATCAATCAATCGATAACCTTTTGAGTACTCATCATAGCCAAGAAAGATACACTACAGGGTTTTCTCATCCAGCTTCCTCCTTTTCTATTTTGGAATGTGCATGAATGCTTTACATCCAAACACCTTCAGATGAGAAATGGAAGGTTTCTTACCACTCCATGCTCCTTGTGGAGTCTTCCCTTGTAGAGCTCTAGTGGGTTCTCTATTTAGGAGGTATGATGTTGTGTTTACTACTTCTGCCCAATATTGATCAGCAAGATGTGCTCCTTTTAGCATACATCAAACCATTGCCATAATGGAATGATTTCTTCTCTCTACAACTCCATTCTGCTGAGGTGTATAGGCTGTAGTCAGTTGTCTTTTGATCCCATGTTTCTTAAGAAACTCTAAAAACTCTTCAGAGGTGTATTCCCCCCCTCGATCTAAGCAAAGGGTTTTTATCAAACATCCTGACTCCTCAACAAGTTTCTTGAATTGTTGGAAGTAGAGAAACGCTTCTGATTTCAACTGAAGAAAGAAAACCCACATCTTCCGTGAGTAATCATCAACAAATAGTTGAAAATACTTTTTCCCACCATAGCTGGTTGGCATAGGACCACATAGATCGGTATGTACCAGCTCTAAAGGTTTTGCAGCTCGAGAGGAGCTTGCTTCAAAAGGCACTTGATGTTGCTTCCTTGATAAGCAATCTGAGCAAACTGGTAAGATAGATGAAAGTGGTGGAAGACCTTTCACCATCCCATATTTGTATAATTCAAGCAAATATCCAGAACTTAGGTGCCCATAACATTGATGCCAGAGAGAGGTGGCCTCCTTTGTAGTTGTGACCAAAGCAACATGTGGAGTTGAAAGTGCATCGAGAATGAACAAGCCATGTTTGTAGGATCTGATTGCAACATGTTTACCACTATGTGATAAAACATCTCTTCTTGCCTTTGACAACTCGAAACACGACATCCATGTTTCTATCCAATATTTGTGTGACTAAAAGCAGATTATTGGCTAAGCTTAGAACATAGAGAACCTTCTCAATTTGACAAATACCATCAGGAAGGGACACAAAAATATTCCCTTCTCCCTTTACATGATATACTTGATTATCAGCAATTGTGACTGGCTTACCCTCTTTCTCCACAAAAGTATCAAACCATGATTTGTCCCTAGTCATGTTTTTTCTAGCTGTTGAATCAATATACCATACAGCATCTATCTGGGAAGACGAAGTATGAGTCATGAGCACCTTATGTGCTCTTTTAGAGTCAAAATCTGAATCAAACTCAAGAGGATCTGAGTCTGAGTTGGAGTCAGCATAAGCAACATGGCCTTTAGAGTGCTTATGCTTATTGTATTTTTGCTTGTTCTTGCCCTTCTTCTGAGAACCTCTTTCATTGGATTGCTTTTTTTTGAACCAGAACCTGTTGGTTTCATGGTTATTCATATCACAAATTTTGCAATATTTGGTATCCTTTTGCTGATTTTGCTTCCCTTTTCCTTTGGAAGAAGCACCCCCTTTTTGAAACTGGCCTTGCTTTTTACCACTTTGTTGTGTGGAAAGAGCATTATTTGGCACATCATCTTTTTGGACTTGAGTTATCTCCTCAATTTGAAGCAAGTTTACCAGTTCCACAAAATATACTTGTCTACCAGAAACATTGAGAGAAGTGATAAACATCTTGTAGGAACTTGGTAATGCTCTCAAGATGATAGATTTCAAGACATCATCATCCACCGGTTTGCCCATAGCATTCAATTTTGCTTTCAAGTTAGCCACTCTGCAAAGGAATATATCAACTGTTTCCCCAGAATTCATACTAAGATTATGTAGTTGAGTATGAAGATGGAGAATAGTGGATTGATTCTTGCCTTCATATACTGTGATCAGGGCATCCCAGGCTATCTTACTTGTTTTTGCATCACAAATATGAGGTTGCACCTCATCTGTAGTAGCAAGCAAGATAAATACGAGACTCTTCTTGTCTTTTTTATCCCAAGCATCTTGATCTGTTCCTGCTATTGGAGGACATTTTGTAGTGCCAGTCACTACATCCCATAAATCTTCCAACTAAAGTATGGCTTTCATCTTTGTCTTCCATGGAACAAAGTTAGGACCTTTCAACAATTGATAATTTGAAAGATACTTATGAATTGTGGCCATTATGAAGGTTCCTTATATCACCAAGTGGTCTCCCTTTCTTTATACCTTCTAGATCTTTATACTGTAACTATTCAATATACACCCACCCTTACGTGAGGGAAACTATAGGTATATATGAACAATATACTACTCAATATGTACTCGTCCTTACGTGAGGAAGACTATAAGTACACATGAGAAGCACAATATATTGAACATAGGTGATACTGAAAGGGCATCGTATTATTAATGACACCTACCATAGAAAGTTTTATTCTGCATGCGTGGGGCGTAGCTTCCCCTAAACACTTTGGGAAAAAACTTTTATCAAGATTTACACCTAACAACAATCACGATGTGGGTATGAAATGAGAAAAAATAAAAAACTGGTTTGCCTTATTTCTCCTCGACGATTTATAGAGAACAAGCTCAGACGTCATTGTTGCAGCTATATTAGGCAGTGAATATAGTAGTCCAAAACATGAAAGCATTACCTGTAAGTGTGGACCAGAGGTATCTCAAATATCAAACGTTGTTGTGCAATAAATTGCACAAATAGGGTATAAATTTGGGGTCTTATATTTTTTTTAATTCATGATTGTGAATGCAAGAAAACAGAATATTTAAATGCAAAGGAAACAATCATAAATGCCCACAAATTTTAACACCTATTACAAATCTAGCAACTATTATACCAAATAGTTTGATTTCCCCCCTTTATCTGACAAATTTGCAAATGAATCATGAGATCTCCCCCCTTCGAATTGCAAATGAGACAAGGATTGGTAAAAAAAATACCAAATTTTGGAGCTTGGCAAGGTGTCAAATGACCAATTGCAGCGTCAAGGGCATCAAAAAATGAAGCCACCGTCAAATAACGTTGCGCAAGGAGTCAACAAACCATATTCATCATCAAAACTATGCAGGGCGTCAACGAACCACATCTATCGTAAAAACAAAACTGTGCAGGGCCGTCAACAAACCATATCCATCGTCAAAATTGGGCATGGTGCAACAAACCTCCCCTCAGGGACTCGAACCCAAAACCTGCCGCATACTAGGCACTGCCCTGACCACGTGAGCCAGAAGGCCCAATGGGAACAAGCGCGCAACAGGCAATATTTAAAGCCTCGCGGTTGGAGAAGAAACAGGAAAAAAATTATCCCACATGGCCTATGCAACCACTATGGGGGGGTTTAAACAAATTGAAAGCACCTATTGCTTTCGGTTGCCTTCGGGCAACCACCCCCAGCCTATCCTTTTGCCTCCTCAATCGTCCCGTCTCCCCGAACTATCATCCTATCTATGTCCTATCCGCTGTGTCGGTGTCCTCGATCTACGATTTGTCCTTGGTCTGTGTCCTATCTATGTCAGTGTCCTCGGTCTATGGTTTGCATCTTGTCTACGGTCTGTACGTCCTGTCCGCTCTGTCTGCACTCGTCCGTCAAGATCCGTCAATCGCATCCTGTCTGTCTGCTCTATCTATGTTCACCCATCAGTCGCGTCCTATCTGCAATCTGCGTCCTGTCCGTGGCTCTGATACCATGAAGAATTTGACGAAGAGATAGTTCCTTCTAATTAATTTCAAATATAAAGGTTACAATGTGGTTACAAGTTGTTTTAACCAACTCAGTGGTTAAACAACCAAATTGGAGAGTGCCTATGAGCGCTACTTTTGGTTATGCAAATAATGGAATATAACAACTTATTATAACAAAAATTAACTCAACTAGATGCCTTCTAAAATTTAAGTTTTACCAATATAAAGATCAACACCATGATTGAGTAAATTATCTTCTACTTAATTTTATTCTTTGTAGATATGCTCACATTTCTAAGAGATTATCTCCAAACATCAACAATAATGTTAATTTTTATCCAATCACCACATCCATTTCTTTTGATAGCATTAATGATCATTTGTGAATCTCTCTCAATTGAAATGTATTTTCATCATTTTTAATAGCATTTTTTATCCTCGTAAGAAGTATCCCAACCTCTACATATTTTGTTAGTTGAATTTCCATATGATTCTAAGTAAATGAGGAAAATTTTACATTTATTATTTCAAAAAACACCATCACCATCAAAATAGAAGCACCATCAAAATTATTTATTATTTACAAGCTTATCCTTGATATCCTATAGAAGCACCATCAAAATTAATTTTGATGAACCCAATTTTTGAAAATTTCTATTTTACCATAGATTGAAGCAATTTTTTTGTGTCAACTTCATTGTCATAGATGACCCTTCCATGTATATTCAAATATTTTAACCAATAGGCTAGCATATATTTTTCTACACTTGACACTTACTATGATGATCATCTAGTCTACAAACATTTTACAAGAATGTTAATAATACAATTTCAAACTTGGATATGATTTTAAATTTTATTTTAAATATTCTATTATTGCTTCCAGACCATAAATTCCAACATGTAATGGTAGGAGCAATCCTCCATAAAGTGCATAATATTTATCTTTGAAATAAGTAATCTAATATTTCATCAATTATTTCACTGTTGTTGATTGAGCTTTTGAAAATATAGCCCCAATTGGTGTAAGAAAATGGGCATTGAATAAGTAAATGGTCTACTATTTATAGATCCTTATCACACAAGGCACACCAAAACGTTCTATGATATCCTCTTCTTTGTATGCACTCTCCTATAAAATTCATGCTTTTGTTTAATAACCAAAGGAATATTGAGGCTTTAGGGAGGGTATATTGTGATCGAACATTCTTCCAATGAAAATCCTTCAGAGCAGTAAATCATGATTACTCTAAATATTTATATCTCAACTTGACTAAGTATCCAACATATTTTGATATATTCCAAACTAATCCATCCTTTAATATAAAAATAGGTAAATAAAACTCTTAAAATATCTTTTAAATATCATCTGCTATTTATTTAAGTTCATCTCCTTCAACCATGTTACTAATAGAAATCTATAATTTTGAGTTCATATTCAAATTAATATAACCATTGGGATTTGGTAGCTTACAAGCTAGGTATACCCAAGAAAATGGTTTCCACTTTGAATTAGAGATAAGAGGATAAGGGTTCAACCAAGTATCATTTTGTATAATACCCCTCATTGACTAACCATATAATATTTTTCTTGATCGATTATAAACTACATAATAAGAATTTCCATGTTGGAAATCCTTTATGTAGGGTTCATTTCTTGAATAATTTTATTGCATGAAGAGAACATATATATTTTGGAAGTAACATTTTCACCAAATTATTTTCTTGTCTTTGAAATCTTTAGTCAAGTTTTCCCCTTAAGGGTAAAATCATAAATCTAAAAATTTGAAAGCCTACCCCTCCAATATGCTTTCTTTTGCAAAAACTATCCCACTTTTAAAGAGGATACCTAATTTTTTATCACATCCTTTCCAAATAAAATCTCTTTGAATTTTGTAAAACTTCAAAGCGTACCTATTGGCAACCTTGAAATTGATATCACATAAATAGGTATGGCTTGTAGTGTAGTCTTTACGTTTTTTAGACTTCCAACCATGGTTCAGAACTTACCTTTCCATCAAGATTTTGTTCTATCCAAAATTGAGGCCCAAAGCTCTTTCGTTCCTTTATGTGAAAATGGAAGACCCAAATATATTGATGGAAATATTCTAATTTAAAATCCTAAAATATCCATAATGGTATGTTGTAAATCTAAGGTATTGTTGATGACAAGGATCCTATATTTTGTAGTATTAACCATATATCCAATATCTTTCTCATAGCATCATAAAAATGATTTAAGATCCATGGATTTCATCACTGAAGAATGGTCTTGTTAGAATAAATCTTTGTTCTCTTAAGTTCTACTAGGATAGTCTTACTTGAGTTACCACTCTTCCATGAGTCAGGTGAACTCTTAGTTTAGACTAGTT
Source organism: Wollemia nobilis (assembly GCA_028583015.1). NCBI lineage: Eukaryota > Viridiplantae > Streptophyta > Pinopsida > Araucariales > Araucariaceae > Wollemia > Wollemia nobilis. Next base: position 17,430,889 of record JAQPPZ010002226.1, read on the forward strand.
CAGATTTGTTGAGTTGTTGTAATCCAACGGTTCACATTAATCAACTTTGCTATTTATACAAAGTTGATCCCTTGGAATAATCAATCAGTCTTTTGAGCTTCAATTCACTCTTGTGATGTCTTGCATAACTATTTTCTTTTTGGAGTAGAATATTGTTTATCAATATTTCTAACATGGTATCAGAGCGAGGATAGTTTTCTTGCAAGCATTCAATTTTTTTTTAAGCTATTTTTTTAGAATTTGATTCATTGCATTAGTGAAAGTTTGGTCTCTCTGATGGTTTCTCTTGGATACTCTTTGGTGATTTTTACTACTTACTTGGTCCATCTCTAGCCATCACTTAGCCAACTTTTCTACTTTCATGTTGCTTCATTGTAAGTAAAGAAAATTGTATTGTTTTTCCATATGCATCTTGATTGTGCTCTTGTTGCAAGCACAATTTGTTTTGCAATTTTATTTTTTTTAAAAGGGAGGTCTTTCATATTTAATTCCACTCTATTGGATCTAGATAACTTGGTCGCATCGCCATAAAATATTTTTAGGCTATTGAGCCTTCTTTGACCTTTTCTCTGCAAAAGTTATCTTATAACCTATGTAGATCAGCAAGGTAGATGATTTTTTTTGAGGTATAAGAAACGATTCTCCATCTCAATCATCATTCTTCATCCTCTTTAGTTGGAATAGACTTCATTATTTTTTTAACCGTGGCTTTGTGACACGCGAAATCCGACGATAGTCCGGAGCATCTCCAATGGCATAATCGGCGCCCACACTATGGCCTTCGCTCCATTTGTTCCAGACTTCACTTTGTGACACATGGCACCTTTCTTGGATCCAATGCAACGTTGTTGTGGCGCTGCTCATTCATGTGGACAAAAATGCATGAATTTTTTAGCATGGTTTTGTGACTGACGGATCTTCTCCAACGGATTCGCATGATTCGATGTAGTTCTTCTTCAAGTTTCACCTTCAACCCTTGTTCGAGAGTGCATCAATGATCTCAGGAGTGTTAGTTCTTTGCTCTTATCACACTGCACCATTTGAAGAGCCTCTAAAAATGCGTACCCAAACTCTAGTTCTTGATCCCCTCCAAGTTGCTGACTAGTCATTGACTACAGTTGTGGCGTATTTTTTGCAATTTTTCTTCAGTAACGAAGTTATCTTCTGTTCGAAACTTCAGTGAAGGATTTATCATCACCACTTATGCAAATCTAATTGTTTGCTTTCAACATGTTTAAAAGAGCAGCTCCTGCCATACTAAAGACTATATTGTAAATTATCTAAATACATGTGCACTATAAAAAATTTTGAAGACACCTAACCATGAAGAGCAATGCATATTATGATGCCTATGTCACTAGATGTGTTGTTTGCCTAGTGCTCACCTATTTTTTGTTGGACATACCCATCGAAAACTGTTGCAAGCTAATCGTAGAGACCAGCCTTGATCTACTGCAAGCTAATCGCCCGCCAAAGATCTGCTATCGGCTATCACATTAAGGATCTTATACACTAAACATGTGATGGCTTCCTACAGTGCATCACTATTTTTCCAATGTGAGGCTAAACCACTAAAAATAAAAAAGTAGCGTGACTCTTCAGCAAAGTACCTTAGGCAGCAATGACAACAAGCACCAGTATTTGGCCTCAGACGCAAAAGAAATTGGTGACGGTAGCAAAGCATTACTTTTTTCTTAAACCTATCTTCTGCATAGCCATTTTTTTTAAAATATATTTCTTTTGCTCGTGCGTGCATTCTCTAACTATGCAGAAAATGTCTAACGATGACACAGTGACCAGTTCATAGCACCTTTGTTTTTTGGAGAAGTGTCTACTCGCAGGACGAAAGAGCATTCAATTTTTTTTGGTCAGTCAAACTGATTGGCATCGCTTGAGACAAAACAATGAGCAGTACCCCTTCTAGATAGCAGTGCCTACTACATAATAGCAGTCTTATTTCTGCAGTGCCCATCGCTTATTTCTGCAGTGCCCATCGCTTATTTCATATTGATACAGAATCCATATTTTCGATTTTGAGAAGTATACTATTGTAACATAATCATATTTTTTTTTATTCTGATCTGTTATAAGTGCTTTACAGTATACAAAGAAAAAAAGAGAAAGATTTCTCTCATTGTAATTTTCCTCTTTCTTTTTTCTGACTCCACTCACTTTCTTCTTGACTATTCTATAAAGGCACTCTAAGTGGGGAGTCTGCTTGTAAAATCATAAATATTTTTTTTGCGAGGGGTTAATGGTGCTGCTTCATGCACCTATTTTTCTTTGACTTGATTTAGAGGAGTCTTTCTTTGCTACTACTGCATTCCTTGTGTGGCAAATATTGGAGAATATTTTGATGTAGTCATTCTATAGCCCTCTCTTGGCCACTTGGTGTTGTTTCTTTCTTCTCACTCTTTCAGTATATTCTAAATGTTCTAATTACATATCTGTGGTTTTTTTAAAATACTTGATATTATGAACATACAGCAAGCCATAATTAACAAGCATCTATTCAAAGTTTGGCCCAAATCTCTAATAATCACCTATGTTCCACGTATCGTTCTCCTCATACACCTATAGTCTCCCTCACGTTAGGGCGGGTCATTGAGAAGATTTGGTATAAGGTTCTGGCAGATTATACTTGCTTCAAATCGCCTATGTTCCACGTATCACTCTCCAAATTTACTTATAGTTTCCCTCACGTAAGGGTGAGAAAATTGAAGAGTTCGATATAACAGTCTGGCTTCTGCTGCATTAATTCAACAGGGGTTTCTACTGGTGCAACATTGACTTCTCTAAAATCTTACAGTTAAAGGGGGGAATATCGGTTCACTGCAATATTTGTTTTTGGCAAAATGAATACAATTGACCCACTCACCCCTCATAACTACCACACATGGAAACCAAAAATATTAAATCTCATTTCTCAAAAAGGGCTTACACACTTACTAGAAGAGAATCAGCCTGAATTTGAAAAGGAATATGAAAAATTTGTTCATAAAGGAAATATGTATGAAGCAATGGGTATTATAAGCACAAATGTAAATGAAAAGAACTTTTTTGGTAAAGTGAATCAAATAAGGTCAATGCAGCTAGAGGCAGAGTTAACAGCATTATCTCCTGAAGACTTTAGTAATATTGTTGACTTTCTCACCAAATTTAAAGAGGTCCTCACTCAATTAAAAGGTAGTGGCAAGAGAAAAATAGAAGAAGAATGCATCTATATTATTCTCTCTAAGTTAAATGGAATATTTCAAATTTTTGCAACCACATTTTTATCTACAAAAGATGCACTTGGTACAAGTTTTAAAATACCCTCTTTAGAGGATTTTTGTGATAGGCTAACTAGAGAGGAAATGAAACTTGAAAAATATGAGATCTCTCCCTCTTCCTCAAAATCATTAGTAGCATCCACCTCCACTAAAGAAAAATTCAAAAAGAAAGAAAGAGGCCCCATAACTTGTACACATTGCAAAAAGGATGGTCATTCTGGGAATAAATTCTGGAAAAGACTTCAACAACTAGAGGCAGCAATGAAGGATCACAAAATAGACACTAAGAAGCAGATAGGAAAAGCCTTAAATGTTCAAGGTAAAGCTATAAAAACTTCATCAAAATACTGGGTTCTATATTCAGGGGCAACTCATCATATGACTTCCTCTCATGAGTCATTCACTTCAATCTCCTCAAGGTCAACTTGTAGCATATAATTTGGTGACTCATTCTTTATCCCAGTCAAAGGAAAAGGTGACATATACATTGAAGGTGGTTCTATCAATAATGTTCTCTATGTCCCAAATATAGCTACAAATATCCTCTCCATATATCATATTTGTACTTCTACAAAGGGAAAAACAGTTCTTTTTTCACCAATGGGAGTTGAGATAAGAGACTTTCAAAAACCACACTCTCTCATAGTAAAATGAGATATTGATCATAACACTCACCTATTTCACTTCCAGGGATTCAAAAATTTAGATGGGGCCTCCTGTTTTATTGCACATGGAGATCTTGAATGTTAAATTTGGCATGAAAAGTTTGGATATCTTAGTTATAGCTATCTAAAGGAGTTGAATACTCATGAAATGGTAACTGGGTTTCCAAAAGTATATTCTATTGATGGAGTATGTCCTATATGTGCTCTTGGAAAGAAACATCAAGATCCTTTTCACCCAAGTGGTTCTCAAAGAGCCTCATCCCCTCTAGAGTTAATCCATAGTGACTTGATGGTCTTCCCATAGCCTTATTTCAAAGGAGAAAAATATGCCTTAACCTTCATTGATGCTTTTTCAAGAAGAACTTGGGTCTACTTTCTAAAATACAAAAGTGATGTTCTATCCCACTTCAAAATCTTCAAGGCCTTAGTTGAAAACCAAGCCACTTGCAAAATCAAGCAATTTCATACAAATAATGGGGGGAATACTTTAGTAATGAGTTATCCATATTACTTTCAACTCACAATATAATTCATCAACATTCAGTCTCTCATAATCCACAATAAAATGGCCTTGCAGAAAGGAAAAATAGAACTTTAAAATAAATAGTAAACTATATGCTCCACTTAAGAGATCTTCCAACAGTTTATTGGGTTGAGGCCATTAACTGTGCAAATTATATTCAAAATCATACACCTCATAAAGATCTTGGCCATTTGACTCCTGAGGAAGCATGGACTAGCTCAAAACTTGATGTCTCTTTTTTCAAAGTTTTTGGATATACTGCTTGGGCACATATCCCAAAGAAAAAGAGGAAGGCTCTAGACAAAAATAGCAAGCAACTCATCTTTGTTGGTTATTGTGATGAAATGAAAGGCTACAGGCTCCTTGATCCCACAACTCATGAGGTATTTTCATAGAAATGTTCAATTTGATGAAACATTCCCTCATAAAGATCCTCAATATTCATCTTCCAACATTAATTCTCTTGAGCCATCTCCAATATTTGAGCCTCAATATAATGAAGATCCCATCCTTGAGATAAATGACCAATATGAGGATCCTATAATTCAAACTCCAACTCAAAGTCCTACCACACCCATTAACCCTTCCACAATACCAAAATGGGCCTGCATCATAGTTCAAGAGGCCACTCCTTACATCCAAAATCTTCCATCATCCAGAATAAGAAACTCCATGGGTTCTAGACTTGTTTGTCAGTCCATTTATATAGATTCTTAATCCTTCAAGGAAGCAACTGGTATAAAAGAATGGGATGATGCCATGGAGAATGAATTTTCTTCCTTAATCAAAAATAAAACTTGGGATCTAGTCCCTCTACCTAAATGAAGAAATTTGGTTTGCTGTAAATGGATTTACAGAACTAAGTATGGACCTGATGGAGAAATTGACAAACACAAAGCTTGCTTGGTTGCTAAAGGCTTTTCATAGATTGAAGGTATTTATTATTCTAAAACCTTTGAACCAATTGCAAAAATGGATTCAGTAAGGTTGGTACTTGCACTTGATGCCTCCCAAAAGTGACCAGTTTTTCAAATGGATGTTAAAATTGCTTTCTTGCATGGTGACTTAAAAGAAAAAATATTCATGGAATAACCTGCTGAATTTATTCAAGACTCCTCTCTTGTTTGTAGACTAAGGAAATCTCTTTATGGTCTCAAACAAGCTCCTAGAGCTTGGTATGAAAAAATGGACTCCTTCCTTCTTTCCTTAGGGTTTTCTCATTGTGAGTCTGATGCAACAGTCTATATTCATAGGGATGAAGAACACATCACCATACTTGTTCTCTATGTTGATGATCTACTACTCATTGGTAGTGCCATTTCTCACATCCAGACTGTCAAAAACTCCCTTTCTAAGAAATTTGAGATGGCTAATCTAGGTTTAGCTCATTACTTCCTTGGATTTTAGATAACTCAAACAAATGCAAGAATTTCATTATGTCAATAGAAATATACTCTAGACCTTCTTCAATGGTTTAATATGACTGATTGCAAGCCTTCTTCCACATATTTTCAGTCTAGAGTCACTCTAAATACTTCCTACAAGTCCCCTCTATGTGATGCTACTCTCTACAAATAGATTTTAGGAAGTCTATTATACCTCACTCATACTCACCCAGATATTTCATATGTTGTTGGCTTAATATCTAGATTCTCACATCAACCTCATTTCAGCCATTGGCAAGAAATGAAGAGAATACTTCGCTACTTGCAAGAAACTACTCACTATGGGCTCTTATATGAGGGAAAATCCATGGATATCATTGGTTACATAGATTTTGATTGGGCAGGTTCAGTTGAAGACAGATGTTCCACATCTGGATATGTTTTTTGTCTTGGTTCTTCACCTATTACTTGGTCATGCAAGAAATAACAAGTAGTAGCATTATCATCTATAGAGGCATAATACAGGGCAGTAATTTTTGCCAGTTAGGAAGCTCTTTGGCTTCATCAATAACTAAGGGAATTCAATTTTTTCCATGACCAACCAATTACCCTTTGGTGTGAAAATCAAAGCACAATTAATATTGCCCGCAATCCAGTTGAGCATCAGTGCACAAAACACATTGAGATTCACATGCAGTTTATTCAGCAGCATATTTAGCACGGGGATATAAACTTGGAGTACATTCCCATAAAAAATCTAATTACAGACATCTTCACCAAATCCTTTCCTTCTTTGCATTACATTCAGTTGCGAGAGAAACTTGGGGTTAGGCAGTTGCATTAGAAGAGTGCACAGAGGTTTTCACCTCTCTCTTATTATTATTGTTCTTTTTCTTCTTGTAAGATGGTTTTTTCCCATGTGGTTTTTTCACCATCTCTCCTATATGTAAGTACATTGTACATGAGTACCTAATAAGGCCATATTATTGGGACTCATTTTTTTTGGTGTTCAATAGAGGACAATCTTCGTCATCCGAATACATGCCTCTTCTTCTTCTTCTTCTTCTTGAAAGTTGGTTTTTTTCCATGTGGTTTTTTTACCATCTATTCTATAAGAATTCATTGTACATGAGTACCTCTTTAGGCCTTGTTGTCGGGACTCATCTCATGTTGGTACATTCACCCCTAGTATCTTTTGTTAGCATATATATCATAGTCATACATATGTTATATTACATTATTATATTAGGCAAAATAAGTGTATTTATGCACTCTCCAATTTGGGTAGTTATGCACTGAATTGTTGGTGGTTCATCAACTACTTGAACCATATTTCATTGTATTTATTCCAACATTCAATACAAGGTATTTTGCTGCTTGCATTTCAATATGGTATTAGAGCCAATGTGGTGGTGATCGGTGGGCTCGACCAACATGATGCGAGGAGATAGGCAGATAGGTTTTTTGACTCATGCGATGCGAGGACCAATGCAACATCAACAACCCTGACGTTGACAAACATGATGCGAGGACCAACGCAGCAACCCTGATGCAGATAGATAAGAGGTTAATGAAACCCTAATCGAAGGCTAACCAGGAAGATATGGTAAACCAAGAAGAGGCTAATGAAACACTGACCAAAGGCTAACCAGAGACACATGGAATACCGAGACAAGTGACACATGGCATTCGTTGGTTGATCAGACATTTGAATTGGTAGGGTTTGATTAGTTCGTGTATGGAAGGTGACATGGCATTCGATGATTGGGTGTCACACAGGCCAAAAATATAGGCTTTATTACCCAAAGACAATCGATATACCATGTGAGGCACATCAGTTTTAAACCATTTCATGCATGTTTCCTAATGCATGTGGGATAAAAATGGTGTTTTTTTTGTGTTTCTCATAGTGTATGTGAAATAAACTTTGGCAGTTTCTCCTACCTTCTCACAGGGTACTATAGACCAACTAGCGTCTGCATCCATGCTAAGTTTGTAGAGGTTCAGGGTTCCAATCGCAGCGGAGGGAGTTTTTTCATTTTTTGTGTGTGTTGTGTCCACCACAGGTTCAAAGGCACATCATGTCGTGTTTTCTCCCAGTGGCTAGTGTATCCAGAGTGGTTTTTCTACTATTAGTGATAGGTGAGGTTGGGGGTTCCAACCCCATCGACATTGGTACAAAGTAAATTTGTTTTTGTTACCAAACACACAAAGACAACCAAACAAAAATTTGTTTCTAAAATTACTCCAAGTTGTTTGCAACATAATTGCTTCAAGTTATTTTGTGCCTTGAAAGGTTCTCTGGATCATTTTTTTTTCTTGCAAGCACACGAGAGGGCTATTTTTTTGAATTATTCTTCATATACTTCATTTTTTTCCTCTTTTCAAGTTTTTTTTAGAGGGATAAGTAGTTTTTTACGAGGACTTGCATAGTTTTTTCCCATTTATTATTTTGCAACAAGGGGGGTCTCTCATATGCATTTATTTCTTGCAAAATTTTAAAATAAATGGGGGAATCAAATTAAACTAGCATTGTAAAGAGGTGCATTTTTTTCGATGGAAACCGACACCTCAAGAAGTTAAATTTGTGGGCATATGTGGTTGTTGTTTTGCATTTAAATTTCCTGTTTTCTTGCATTAACAATCACACCAATAAAATAAAATAAAATACCCCAAATTTATACACATTATAAAATTCTAGAAGATATAAATATGGGGAGATAAAAATGGCCACTGTTCACAAATATCTCTCAGATTCACAGTTGCTGAAAGGTTCTAACTTTGTTCCATGGAAAACAAATATGTGTACCATTCTTTAGGTGGAATATTTATGGGATGTAGTCACTAGCACTACAAAATGCCCTCAAACAGCAATAACAGATCAAGAAGCTTTTGATAAGAAGGACAAGAGAGATCTCATGTTTATCTTGCTTGCTACTACAAATGAGGTCCAACCTCATATTTGTGATGCCAAAACTAGTAAGGAATATTGGGATGCTTTGACTATTGTTTATGAAGGTAAGAATCAGTCCACTATTCTACACCTTCAAACTCAACTACATACTCTCAGTATGAACTCTAGGGAGACAGTTGACCTATTCCTCTATAGAGTGGCAGAATTGAAAGCCAAATTAAATGCTATGGGAAAACTAGTTGATGATACTCTCTTGATCTCTGTCATCTTGAGAGCATTTCCAAAGTCCTATAAGATGTTGATAACCTCTCTTAATGTATCTAGTAGACAAGTTTCCTTTATGGAATTTGTTAATTTGCTTCAATATGAGGAGATAAATCAGATTCAGAAGGATGAAGTACCAGATAATGCCCTCTACACCAAACAAGGGGGTAAAAAACAAGGTCAGATTCAAAAAGGAGGATCTTCCTCCAAAGGAAAAGGAAAACAACATCAGCAGAAAGATAACCAATATTACAAGATTTGTGATATGAATAACCATGACACCAATAGGTGTTTGTTTAAGAACAAGCAACAAAGTGACTCAGATCCTAATAGAAAGGCAAAGAAAAATACAAATACTAGAATAAGAATAACCAACCAAAGGGGCATGTTTCTTATGTTGAAACAAACTTTGACTCAGATTTTATAGAATCAGACTTAGACTCTGCATTTGAGAGAGCACACAAGGTGCTTGTGACTCATACTTCATCTCCACATATAGATGTTGTATCATATATTGATTCAGGGGCCATTAAACATATGATCAGTGATAAATCATGGTTTGACACCTTTGAGGAGAAAGAGGGTAAGCCAGTTACAATTGTAGACAATCAAGTCTACCAAGTGAAGGGTGAGGGTGATGTTTCTATTACTCTTCTAGATGGTAAATTTTAGATATAAAATGTACTCTATGTACCTGGTTTGGCTAATAATTTGTTGTCAGTCCCACATATGTTGGATCAACATTTGGATGTTGTGTTTCGTATTGCAAAAAGAAAAAAAGATGTTTTATATCCAAAAATGGGAAACATATAGCAACCGGATCATACAAGCATGGCTTGTTCATCCTAGATGCTATTTCAATGCCTCATGTTGCACTGGAAGCAACTACAAAGCAGGCTACTTCTCTATGGCATAAGAGGTATGGGCATCTCAGTTTAGGATATTTGCTTGAGTTGAGAAAATATGAGATGGTGAGAGGACTTCCCAACCTCTCATCCATATTTCCAATTTGCTCGGATTGTTTGGCAGGTAAGCAACATCGAGTACCATTTGAACCAAGCTCTTCCAGAGCTAAGAAACCTTTGGAGTTGGTACACACCGATCTGGGTGGTCCTATGCCAACCAGCTATGGTGGAAAGAAGTATTTTCAATTGTCCATTGATGATTACTCACGAAAGATGTGGGTTTTCTTCCTTCAATTGAAATCAGAGGCATTTTGTAATTTCAACAATTCCAGAAGCTTTTTGAGAAGAAGTCAAGATATTTCATAAAAACCCTCCGCTCAAATCGAGGGGGGAATATACTTCCAAGGAATTTTCATCATTTTTGAAAGAACATGGGATTAAGAGACAACTAACTATAGCCTATACACCCCAGCAAAATAGAGTTGTAGAGAGGAGAAATCGTTCCATTATGGAAATGGTTTCATGTATGCTAAAGGGAGCACAACTTGAGGATCAGTAATAGGTAGAAGCAGTCAACACAACATCATACCTTTTGAATAGAGCACCCACAAGAGCTCTACAAGGTAAAAATCCACAAGAAGTATGGAGTGGTAAGAAACCCTCCATTTCTCATCTAAGGGTTTTTGGATTTAAGGCATTCATGCACATACCAAAACATAAAAGGAAGAAATTAGATGAGAAGACTCTACAATGTATCTTTCTTGGTTATGATGAGCATTCAAAAGGATATCGATTGATAGATCCTATAACCAAGAAGATACATATAAGTAGATATGTGGTATTTGATGAAGCTTTCACATCAAATAACACCTCTACAATTGTATACCTTGAGGAATATGAGCCTAAGAAAGAGACTTCATATCCTCAGAATAAGATACTAAAATGGTATACCAGTACATTGAGAGATTCCAAGTTGATATCACTTCTAGATCTAACTCTAGATCGACCTTGCACTCATAGTATGACTCAGCAAAAAAGAGCAGAGGCATCAAATTCAAAAGTTGATGAGCTTTACCAACAGTTTGATGAACTATCTATGGATGCAACGGAAGACAGGGATATAGATATGGAGGATGAGAGGGTTTATTTGATAGCATTGGATGAAAATGAACCCACAACATTTTAGTATGCACTTAGTAAGCCTCAGTGGAAGGCTGCTATGGAAGAAAAACATACATCTCTCATGAAAAATCATACATGGAAGCTAGAAAATCTGCCTTCAGGAAAGAAGCCCATCGACTGCAAATGGGTATTCAAAGAAAATTATAAGGCATACAGTACTATTGATAAGAATAAAGCCCATCTTATTGCAAAGGTCTATGATAAAAAAGAAGACATAGATTATGAAAATAATTTTACCCCTACTGCAAAAATGACTACCATTCGAGTACTTTGTGCCATGATAGCTCAGTTTGGGAGGAAGTTACATCAGATGGATGTAAAAAGTGCTTTCTTGAATGGTTACCTACAATAATAAGTATACATGATCCAACCAGAAGGATTTGTTGTTGAATGACAAGAACAAAAAGTTTGTAAGTTGATCAAATCCTTGTATGGACTAAAACAAGCTCCACGAGCTTGGTACATCAAAATAGATAGTCACCTAGTGCAACATGGTTTCCAAAGAAGTCCTTCTAATGCAAATCTCTATATCAAGAACAATGGTTCTAACATAGTGATTTTGGTGCTATATGTATATGATTTGATCATAACAGGGAGCTCAAAGAGTATGATTGATGTAGTAAAAGATGATTTGAAACAATATTTTGAAATGACAGATCTAGGGCTTTTTCACTATTGTCTTGGTTTGGAAGTGACTCAGAAAAAGCATCATATCAGAGTCACACAAAAGAAGTATGTCAATACATTGATTGATAAATATTGCATGATAGATTTTAAGTCTAAGGTAACTCCAATGGATTCTAGACTCAAGCTATCTCGATATGATCAATCACCATAGGTAGATGGCACTCTCTATCATCAACTGATTTGAACTCTCATATATCTAAAAAATACTAGGTCAAATCTCAATTTCGTTGTGGGTTATATTTCAAGGTTCATGTAGGAACCAAATTTGAGTCATTGGAAAGCAGTAAAGAGAGTTCTTCATTATATCCTTGGTACTACAGATTTTGGCTTGGATTACAAAAAGACTAGCAAATTCTATCTACAGGGGTACATGGACTTAGACTATGTTGGATGCATTGATGATCGAAAGTCAACTTCTAGATACATTTTTCATCTTGGATCTGGTCTTGTCTCTTGGCATAGTAAGAAGCAGTAGGTGGTTGCTATATCATCTATAGAGGTAGAATATCACACAACCAGTGGAGCATTCTGTGAGATAATATGGTTAAGTCGTATTCTTACAAACATGGGTCTTCCAAAGAACCTTCCACTTCATTTGTTTTGCGACAATCAAGGTGTTTTGAATCTTGTCAAGAATCCAATATTTCATGATCGCACCAAACACATCGACACTCAATGTCATTTTATTCATGATGAAGTTCCAAAGCACAACATACAACTCCAATACATTCCCACTGATCAACAAGTTGCAGATATTTTCACCAAGGCACTTGCCCGTGTCAAATTTGAATTGTTTCGCAATACCCTTGGTATTTTCCAATAATGTAATAAGGGGGGATGTTAGCATATATATCATAGTCATACATATGTTATATTACATTATTATATTAGGTAAAATAAGTGCATTTATGTGCTCTCCAATTCGGGTAGTTATGCAACGAATTGTTGGTGGTTCGTCAACTACTTGAACCATATTTCATTGTATTTATTCCAACATTCAATACAAGGTATTTTTCTTCTTGCATTTTGTTTTCTTTAAGAAAAAAACCCCTTGCGGGGCTGCCTTGGTCTGAGAGACCACGACCAAGGGGTTCTACACCATCAAATTCACCTAGGAGTCATGCATGGCCCTGCCCGCACCAACATTATCAATTGGATTTTGGGTACCCAATTCAAATTTTTGGCTGGGACCTCCCTTGGAGGATTGCCCTCTCCTCTCCAACTCATCTACAACACCTGGGTGTTTTTTTGCTTGCATTTCAATAAAATATTTGTTCTCTTAATTTCTACTAGGATAGTCTTACTTGAGTTACCACTCTTCCATGAGTCAGTTGAAATCTCATTTTAGACTAGTTCATATTTGTTGAGTTGTTATAATCCAACAACTCACATTGATCAAATTTGCTATTTATACAAAGTTGATCCCATGGAATAATCAATTAGTCTTTTGAGCTTCAATTCACTTTTGTGATGTCTTGTATAACTATTTTCTTTTCAGAGTAGAATATTGTTTATCAATATTTCTAACAGGTCCAAAGGAAAAGTATCATCAATAAATTTTAGATGAGACTTAAATGGACCACTTGTTGCAACTTGAATACCTTTGATTTTTCCTTCCACTTTTACCTTTGATAAAATTTTCCCTCAAGCCTCCACAAGAAAAATACATAGATAAGGAGATAGTTTATCAACTTGGCAAATTTCATGGGATGATTCAAATTATCTAGCAAGGGATCCATTTATTAAAATAGAATATTTTGGAGTGTTAAAACATCTAATTTATTCACACCAACCTTGATCAAAACCATTTTTTAGATAATATAATGTAAAAAAACTCTAGTAAACCTTATCCTCAGCTTTGTTCATGTCTAATTTCATAAGCATACCTACTTTTTTTCATGGAATGAAGAGAATTTATTGGATTTTGTACAATTATTAAACCATTATTTTAAAACTCGTAACTAAAAAACACTCAATAGACTAATTTTGGATAGTTACTCAACAACTTGAGAAAACTTAGCAAAAAATTGATGATTTTTTTTCAATAATTTATATATAAGAGCAACAATTGGGCAGCAAAAAAGTTGATTTTATATTAAATATTCATTGCAAAGAGTACAATTTTAGTTTATTATAATTATCAATCCATCCCAAATGACAAATACAACATAAAATGTAATATTTTGAAATGTAAAGTAGTTTTTAACAAACTCCAAATTAACCTTTTATATCTAATAGTGCTCAACATATAAATATCTAATTTATTTTATCTTCAATTCAAAATAATACAATTTTATTATAGTAGGCAATAATACCATTACAAGCCTTTTTGAAAATATTTCTTTTATTTGTGATGTAGATATTATCCCATTTGTGAGTTTAATTTCCCTTTAGGGGTATTCAACTTCCTAAAACTATCCAACATATTTATAATTTACATTCCACTAATATATACATTTAAAAACCAAGGATCAATAAATGTGTATGATACAACTTGAGTGGGCCTACCAATGAAGGCTTAGGTGCTCTAATAGGAAATCCAAGGCTTGGATCCAAAGGAGGTAGATAGCGCATGCAGTCAACTTACAATAGTCTAGGTAATCTAAAATATATAGTGTTCATGGGTTGTAAAAACTAATTTACTTAATTAACTTAAAATGTTTTCAATTTTGGATATAATTATCATTATTTTCATAAAAATAAATATTGTAGAGGGAGAAAACTAGCCTGCTACGTATGATTATTGGCTAGATCCACTGAGAGTTGAGGTGACTGCGGGGGTGTGTTATAATATCTACACTCGATGGACAATAGAAAGGGGTTCACTGGGAATGGTTTTAGGACTTGCTCCAAGTTTAGGGTGGAAATTTTTGGTGTGTCAATTAAGCATACACCTATTTTTTGGCCTTTCTAAACTAAAGCTATGAAAATAAAAGAACAATGCAAGACACACAAGATGCAAAAATACAAGGACTAACCCTAATATGATTCTGTAATTCAATGATGTCTAACCCTAGGGTTTCAAAATAAAGTCTTTGGGTAAGGTTCCAATGGAATGCACAAACAATATTAAAACCCTAGATGCACACTATATGCTTATTCTTTCAAATGCCTAGAAATTTAATCAAATGTTTTTCCTTTACTTATAATCTAGGTTTTGGATAGAAATGAACAAAAGCAAACACCAAACAACCTAAAGATCTATTAGGGAACTTATCTTCTTCAATTTTTAATCCAAGATTTATATTTAATCTAAAATATTCAACAACTTCAAACCTGCAAAATAGCTTCACAACACTAGAAAATTTGATCAATGTTTGGGGGCTTGCTTAGGCCGTTATTTGACTGAGGTTGGAGGCATAATAGTCAAATGCCCTTGGTCCTTTTAGCTGACCATTCAAAAGAAAAATGATATTTGATCCTTGTAACTTGCCAAAATAAAGTGAAATAGATATATAACAATGAAATATAATGTAGATAGGCTAGACATAATAGAACACTAAAATGCAAATGCAAAATCAAGGTTTTTGGAGTGCAAAACTTGCTCCCACGCCCTAATTTATCAAATTTGTGCCCTGTAAAAGGGTAGCACAAATATGAAGTACAAAATTCATGTCTTGTATGGGTGGGGCATGAATTTGGTTTACATACCCTTTTCGGGCCCTAAAACAACAAAAAATAGTGTAAAACAATGAAAAACTGACTTGTGAAGCAACTAATTGTAGAGGGGGAAAACTGCCCTACTACGTAGGATTTCCAAAAAGGTTGGATATGCAAATATAAAAAGCCTTATGGGGTGAACTGTGGGGATATGTTGTTCTCTACACTTGGTTCTAGGGGTAAGGATTCACCAGGAATGGTTTTGGGACTTTCTCCAAGTCCTTAGGATTTTGGGATATTTGATGTATTTAGTTTTAAGAAAAACATGTAAGTTTAGCCTTTCTAGTTCTAAACTAAGAAATATAAATGACAATGCAAAAAATAGAGTATAACAACTAAAAATAGAATGCAAGCATACAAGAGCTAGCCTAATATGATTCTTTATTTTGAATGCTCACTAACCTAGGGTTTATTCCAGAAAACCTTTAAAGCAGAAACATACAAAATAAATAAACAGAAATTATACCTAGATGTAACAGATGCCTAAGAATTAAATTTATATTAGATTAGAAAACTAGCAAGATAAATCAGAACACTTAGCTTTAACCAGTTATTGACCCTAGCTTTTGATGCTTCTTGTGTAATAATATCAAAATACCTGATCCTGCAAGATAATCTAAGAAACACTAAAAATGATTATTAGCATTAGGGGGTATGCTTAGGCCACTGTATAACAGTCCTTGGAGGTGCAGTATTCAATCCCCCTAGGTCATTTAGATGACCTTTCGATACAAAATCAAAAATTGGCCTTTGAAGAATTATTCATAAAAATAGATATGTAGAAATAGTAAAAATGGAAACAAAATATGACAATATGCTTAGTATGCAATAATGAAGCTAACCAAACTATCATAAAATAGAACTTGCCCCTAAATTAATCTCAAGTAAATTATACCTCATAAAAATTAAGCACGATAACACTTCGGTGAAGTCGTTCTACATCATAATGGGGCACGATTTTGCTTCTGTGAACTAAAACCATAAATTAGGATTAGCGAAGTCACACCTCAACAGAATCAAGCATGATTTTGCTTCAAACACAAGAAAAATAAAAGTGCATGCATAGAACGTAAATTGAATGTGAAATCATAGAGAGTGAAACTTAAATGGAGAATGCAGAAGCAACATAAGAAGGCTAAGTATTCGAATTGGCACTCTTTCCCTCTGAGCCATAATGCACATCCACCAAGTTAAACATCAATCCAATACACGCAACAGGAAATAAAACTCTAAAATTTGCACTTTGGGTTAGCTTGCTAAGGACATAGAAAGTAGAGCAAAATAAAAGCAGTAAGCGAGAGTTAGAAGACAAATATCACATGAGCATTAGTAAGTTTGTGATCATGGTATGAAAAGAGTGATATTGCTCTTCCTTTTATAGATGATCATTTCGGGCACAAATAAACTCGCAGATGATGCAAAAAGACGCTGGAGTATTTAAACCTGGGTCTAAGCGTGCCAAAAAGAAAACAAATTAAAATAAAATCATATTAAATTAAAATCAGTGAAGTCACGCCCCATTTTGATAGGGTGCGATATCGCTTCTATGAAGTTGTGCCTCATGAATATGGGGCACGATTTCACTAAAAACACTAGAAAAGACAAAATAGGGGGAGGAATAGGCCTATCCTTACCTTTGGAAGAGCTAAGGGGCCTCTTAAAGGTACTAAGGAATATTTCCCACTCAAAGTGGGTCAATTTTCCATGTCTACATTTTGCCCCCTCTTTGATGCATTTAAGGCTAAGTAAATGTGTCAAAGAAGGATGTAGACTCTTGAAGACAAGTAGACAATAATCACAAATAAGGGGTGGCTAGGTTTGGTTAAAGGGGTTGGACATTACTACCATTAATGCCTCTATGGCTAGGGTGCCCCCTCGAGTTTCAAAAGGAATGAAAATTCCTTAAGAAACTCGAAAAAGGCAAAGCAAAGAAAAAGCAAAATACATAAACACAGAGAATAAAATAAGTAAACAAACAATAGAGCAAATATTATTGGGTACAACATGAATCTAATGTAGCTAGCATGAAATGCATGGATTAATAGAATAAAGGTAAAGAAAGAAGAAGGGAAGAGGATAGAAGAATAAGAATAAGAAGAACAAGAAAAAGAATCCAAAGGTCAACCATAGAAATTGAGATAAGCTTATCAAGAACCCTGAATGAAGGGTGTTATACCCAAAGAGAAGGTTCGTATGTGGAGTTAAAACCCATTATGGATGTAGTACTCGCTAATATGGATAGATGGGCAAAATATGGAGTGTAACCTACTATGGGTGATTGCTCAAATGATCAAATGATAGAGCATAACCCACTATGGATGATTGCTTGCTAGTGACTGTTGTGGGGTGATTACCCGCTAGGATGTATACTGAGGCCTACTGAAATAGCCAAGGAGCTTATCCTATAATGGGGTGTTGAGCCTGCTAAGTCAAAAGAATTGTAACTCGATAGGGGGAATATGCTATTGCTGATGTGAATGATGTATTAGCAAGTACTACCCGATAGGGGTGTAAAAAATATATAGACCAAGTCATATGATCATAAAATAATGTGAGTGTGTGCATGTGCTAGAAGAAATAAGAGGAAGAAAATAAGGAGCAACGAACTATGCGTGTGTACCCCCAACTTGAATTTTCAACTAGTAAAAAGTCAAGAGGGAGGAAATGTGTAATCAAAGAAGAGAATAATGTATATCCTTATCTGAAAAAATAAGACAAAGGAGAAATAAGAATCATGCAAAAATATAAGGACATACCAAAAGAGGATTGTATTCCTTGACTTGGAGGATAAATGATGATCATTATAAAACTTTCAAAGTCAAGGAATACAAGAATAAGAGATAAGAGAAGAAATATCAAAGGAAGCAAAGAAGATAAGAAGGGATAAAATACATGGGCCCTAGGTTGGGGCTTCGGTAGGCATCAAAACCCTAGTGAAAAGTGTGATGCATGTGAGCTATGACCTAACCAGGTATCATGACATGCCATTGTCATGAATCCCTAGAAGCTATATGAACAAACAATCATGAGCAAGCCATAATGCAATTATGATAAGTAGAAGTGCAAGAAAATAGAATTTCAGGCAACCATGCAAAGTAGGACAGGAAATTGTGTAGTATGAGCAAGCAAACAGGTATAATGGAATGATAATGCAAATGCATACCTAATTAATTATGGATTTTATTCTATTTTATGTTAAACAAGCAATCAAAATGATAGTCAACATGTATTCTAATTGTGCCTCCTATCTTAACAAAAAGAACAAGCATTCAAGGGACTGCTTCATAAAATAAAAATCTAGAAGGAAATCCATATCAATGATTATAATCACGGAGAGGCTCCTTCATAGCTCTTTATTTGGAAGCCATAACATGATAATCAATACATTCTTGAACAAAACCATTTTTCTTAACATAAGGAGGAGAAATACCTAACATTGCAAGATCTCTATGAGAAGCAAAATATTTACCATTAGAACACACATAATTTATCATATTACAAAACAAGATGTTAGAGGGATAAGGGGCATCCTCATCCTCATTACTCTGCTCACAACCTTGATGAGATATATCCAGAAGAGGTTCTTGAAGAAATTGATTGTCTTGATCCCATGATGAATTGATTAGAAGTTCGTCACTCACTTTTAGATTTTTGAATTGCTCAAATTTTTGAGATGAGGAACTTGGAGAAACAGATGATGAAAATTAAGGACAAGCATTGAGACCAAATTGAGCTTGTTCAACCATTGAATAATATTCAAATGGATGAAGGTCGTTTGGAATGGAAATAACTTGTTTTTTAAATTTGAATTTCAAACATTGATGAAGAGTAGAAGGGGTGGCCTTCATTGCATGGATCCAAGGACTTCTAAGAAGTAGATTAAAATATGCGGGGCAAGGTACCACATAGAAAAATGTATCTAAAGTTTTAGACCCAACTTTGAGGGTAAGTGATATGGTGCCACAATCTTCTTGGTACTTGTTGTTGAATGTTTTGATGATTGCATCAGATTTAGTTAAATCATCCTCTTTTAATCTAAAATTTTGGATAAATTGATATGTACATAAATTAAGGGAAGAACCATTATTAATCATAACCCTTTTGATAAAGGTTTCCCTAATAAATGCAATAATGTAGAGAGAAAAATCCCAACATAGGTTAGAGGAAGAAATATCGTCATCTCAGAATGTGATGTGATGTGTCCCAAGAAATCTTACAACATTGGCCATATCACTAGGGGAAATATATGGAGGGATACATTGTTGTTTTAGAACATTTATTAAGGCTTCTCCATGAGTAGGAGAATTTTGCAAAAGTTCTAAGAAGGAAATATTTACTGAAAAACTCATCTCCTATTGAGACCGTTGGATCTGTCGATTCTATACCTTTCGTTTTGAAGTAGTTGTTATCATACCAACCATTTGGTTATCATAATGATGTGGTACATTTTTACAAGATACTTGATTAACTTCATGTTGTCCTTAGGTATATTTAGGTTGGTAGTGGACTTTTGTTGACTATTTGAATATTGAGAATTTTTTACATTAAAACGTCCTGCATCAATTAAATCTTGAACCACATGTTTCAACTTCTTACAAGAATTTGTCCTATGTCCTTCTACTCTATGATATGCATAATGTTACCCTGCCTTGTACCAACTAGCTGTAGTATCTGGTTGCCTTATAGCAGGTAACTCAATTATGTTGGCTTCCAAAAGTTGCTTAAGGACTTCTTCCATAGGTATGCCAAGTCTTGTGAAATTTTTTTGTGGAGGTTTTTGAAGTATTATCTTTTATAGGTTGTTAACAATATTATTAATAGGTCTACTATCCATTACACCATCACCTACCACATCCTTAGTATTATACTATGACTAAATAGTTTTATCTTCTTTCACCTTTATTTTTTCTCTTCTGATAAGAGCATGTTCTACTTTTCTTGCTAACTCAATTGCTTGATCAAAAGATGTGATGATTGTAGTTTCTAATGCATAAAAAAAAATTTCTTGTAAATTACTAATGAATATATCAAGCATATATTTTTGAGACACATGTTGTCTTAATTGACCAACTAAACTTCTCCAACGAGCTAAGAATTCTAAAAAACTTTCTTCTTTACTTTGCTTTAAATCATATAGGTCTCTCATTGTCACTTCATTTTCAATGTAAGCACTAAATTGATGAACAAACATCTCTACAGTCTTCTAAAATCTCTTTAAAGAATAATTGGGCAACCAATAATACCATTTCAATGCAATGCCAACAACACTCTTAGGGAACATCTTTGGTAATAACATATCATCATAGATGATATCATGACAAGTTGTTATAAATATTCTTAGATGCTCAATTAGATCTTCTATACCCTTATATATAGGCAAAACATGTATGGAAAAATTCTTGGGATAAGGCCTAGCAACAACCATAGGGTCTAGGGGTTGATTTCACATCTCTTTATAACTGTAAGTAAAACTAGAAGGTTGAATCATCTCCACTTTTAAAACTAATTGTTTTACCATATTTTCCAAATTCTAAACTTTTGGATTACTATTGTGCAATGCCCCCAAATTCCCTAAGGGAGGGGTATAGGTAGGTTGTTGGTGCTTGGATTAATTTGGAGGTATTGATACTATTATGATATGTGATACCTTATTGGAGAGGATAACTAACATTTTGTGGAATAGAGGCAAAAGTGTTGAGATTAGCAGATTGAGAAGGAAATTGAAAATAATTTTGAGTGACACTACTGGTTGGATGAACTTGTGGACTTATTCCAACATTGGTGGTCACAGTAGTGGCATAGGATGGTTGATGGACATGATTACCATGATTCAAATATTCAAACAAAGGGTTATCATGAACAAGCCTAGGAGAGATGATTGGAGGAGGAAGAGGAGGGTCACCTCTTGCGAGTTGAGGTTCCTATTCCATAGCCTTAAGTAAAGCCTCGTTATGGCATTTCATGAAACCCAAAACATGATCAAATGATGTAAATTTAAGGTTCCCATTGGGTCCCTTAGTAGGATAAAGGCTATTATCAATCTCCTCATTTTCCTCTTCTTTTAGATTATGATTTTTTCTATCAATATGATAATTCTCTTGGAAAATCTCATCAAAACTCAAAGTCCTTTGCTCCCTTACAAGGTTGAAATACATTAGGATAAGAGAAAGACTAGGGAAAAAAATAAGGAATGAAAACCAATGAAGACAAAGCACAATAAATTATTTTTTTTTATGTTTTTTTATCTAACACAAAATTAATGATCTTGATTAAATTTTTAAAATAAAAGGAGGTGTTCATGTCGGGTTCACCAAATATGTAGAGGGGAGAAATTGCCCTACCGCATACGATTCCCCAAAAAGGCTGGATACGCAAATATAGAAAGCCTTATAAGGTGAACCGTGAGGGTATGTTGTTCTCTACACTCGATGCTAGGGGGAATGGTTCACCAAGAATAGTTTTGGGCCTCACTCCAAGTCCTTAGGATTTTAGGATGTTTGATGTATTCAGTTTTAAGGAAAACACCTAAGTTTAGCCTTTCTAGTTCTAAACTAAGAAAGATAAATGAAAATTCAGAAAATAGAGTGTAACAGTTGAAAATAGAATGCAAGCATACAAGAGCTAGCCTAATATGATTATTTATTTTGAATGCTCACTAACCTAGGGTTTATTCCAGAAAACCTTTAAAGCAAAAACATACAAAATAAATGCATAGAAATTATCCCTAGATGTAAACTAAATTCTTTTCACTTTTAGATGCCTAAGAATTAAATTCAGATCAAATTAGAAAACTAGCAAGATAAATCAGAACACTTAGCTTTAACCGGTGGTTGACCCTAGCTTTTGATGCTTCTTGTCCAATAATATGAAAATACCTGATCCTAGAAGATAATCTAAGAAACACTAAAAATTATGTTAGGGGGCCTACTTAGGCCACTGTATAATAGTCCGCAGAGGTGCAACAATCAAGCCCCCTAGGTCCTTTAGACGAGCTTTCAATACAAAATCAAAAATTGACCTTTGGAGAATTAATAATAAAATAGATATGCAGAAATAGTAAAAATAGAAACAGAATATGCCAATAAGCTCAATATGAAACAATGAAGCTAACCAAATTGTTAGAAAATAGAAATACCCCTAGATTAATCTCAGGAAAAATTGCACCTCACAAAAATCGAGCACGATAACACTTTAATGAAGTCATGCTTTGTCAGAACAGGGTGCAATTTTTCTTCTATGAACTAAAACCCTAAATTAGGGTTAGCGAAGTTGCACCTTAATAGAACTAGGTGATATTTCGCTTCAAACACATTAAAAATAAAGTGCATTCATAGAACGTGAATTGAATGCAAAATCACATAGTGTGAAACCTAAATGGAGAACACAAAAGTAACATAAGAAGGCTAAGTATCCAAACTGGCACTCTTTCCCTCTGAGCCACAGCGTGCACCCACCAAGTTAAACAACAATCCAATCCATGCAACAAGAAATCAAACTCTAAAATTCGCACTTCGGGTTAGCTTGCAAAGGATACGGAAAGCAAAGTGAAACAAAAGCATAATCTAAGTGTTAGAAGATAAATATTGCATGAGCATTAGTAAGTTTGTGATTGTGATATGAAAAGAGTAATATTGCTCTTCCTTTTATAGACGATCAAGGCAAGCACAAATAAACTCATAGCTGATGCAAAAACACGCTGGAGGGTTTAAACATGGGTCTAAGCAGGCCAAAAAGAAAACAAAATAAAATAAAATAATATTAAATTAAATTAAAATCAATGAAGTCATGCCCCATTTTGATAGGGAACGATATCCCTTCCATGAATTCATGCCTCATGAAGATGGGGCGCGATTTCTCTAAAAATACTAGAAAAGGCAAAATAGGGGGGAAGAGGCCTATCCTTACCTTTGGAATAGGTAAGGGGCCTTGTTAGCATAACATAGTGCATATTACATTTTTGGTTTAATTTAAGCGCCTTTTGTGTTTAAGCGCTTTAGGGGGTAGTTCCAAAAAGGTGGTTGGTTGGTTCAACTAACCAAACCAATCCACATGAATTGTATATATTTCAAACCATTTCAATATATCAATTGATTTGCCATTTGTAACATGGTATCAGAGCTAGGTTAGGCCAAGACAAAATCCACGATGGTTGGACAAGGTGTTTGTTTAATAACCACTCCAATATTTCTTTTTTGTATGCACAAAAACCAGACCAGAATAGCACATAGACCGTAGACCAACGGAGACCAGAATTGCACGTAGATCGAGGTGAGGCAAATAGGTTGAGTTTAACGTAGATCAAGGTGAGGCGGATAGATTAGCTAAGTTGGACGTAGATCGAGGCGAGGTGGATATGCTGAGTTGGACGTGGAATTGCACATAGATCAACGTGGCTTAGTTGAGTTGGACAGTGATAGACACATGGAACAACATGTAGATTGAGGTTCGTGTGAGGTTATGTGGCAGCTTGTTGTTCATCAGCGATAGGAAAAAGGGTAGGGGTGACTATCCGAAGGCATACACTTTAGTACTATCTTGATTCATTTTAAAAACCGACTACAATGCATCCACATGATGCGTGTGGGATAATTCTCACGTGTTTTTAAAAAAAACATTAAATGCTGCTTATTTAATACTATTGTGGTGCTCTCCTCTTCACAAAAAGCTTTTTAGCTTGGATGGTTTGCACGCACTGTGTTCTATATGAGGTTTGTGGTTCGAATCCTATGGGTGAGCATATCCGTATTTCAAAAAAAAATTGACGCCCTTGTTCGATAGTGACGCCTGGAACGCATCAGTGACGCCCGTGTTCGGTTGTTGACGCCTGGAACGCATCATTGACGCCCGTGTTCGGTTTTTGACGCCCAGAACGTGCCCGTGATGCCTAGAGCATGACAGTGACACTTGTATCATGATAATTATGCTTTCCAAGAACATTTAATGCCCTACAAATACGGAGTTATTCCCAAGCAAAATAAGTTGATGCTCAACAACTTTTTTTTATGCCAGCAAAAAACAAAAAAATGCAATTTTTTATCAATTTTTTTTTACACTTTCTTGTCAAATAAGGTGATAGGAGTTTTGTTTTTGTTCTCAAACTAGAAGAGGAGCACAATATTCTAGGTATTCTTCCCTAATTTTGCATTTGCTTCCTTTCAAGGTTTTTTTTAGAGGGATAAGTCATTTTTTTTTTGGAATTTGAAAGGGTTCATATCCATTCTTTTCTCCTTGTTTATTTTGCAATGAAAAGGGGGGATATTCAGCATTTTTCTTGCAAAATTATAAGAAAATGGGTTAATCAAAACAAAGGGGGGAATATAATTGTTGCTTTGTGGAAAATTCAATTTTTTCAAACCGGTATTGTAATAGGTGCATTTTTGGTGGAAATCGACACCTACAATATTTAAATTTGTGGGCATTTGTGGTTGTATTTTGCATTTAAATTTCCTTTTTTCTTGCATTAACAATCATACAATAAAGCAAAATAAAATACCTCAAATTTATACACCTATTTGAGCAATTTATTGCACAACGGCGTTCGGTATCTACGATACCTCTGGTCCACACTAACAGTTAATGTTGTTATGCTTGTAATACTATATCTAACGCCTAAAATAGTTGCAACAACGACATATGAGCTTGTTCTCTATCAATCATTAGGGAGAAAAAAGATAAACCAGTTCTAATATTCACTCCATTATTATCCTAATCATTAGTTTTGTTAGACGTAAATCTTGACGAAGTGAATTCCAAAGTGTTTAGGGGAAGTTACGCCCCACGCATGAGGAAGTACCTTATATGGTAGGTGTCATAAGCAAAATTATTCTCTTTTAGTATCACCTAAGTTCCACATATCGTTCTACTCTTATATATACTTATAGTCTCCCTCACGTAAGGGCGAGTATATATAGAGGAGTTTCGGTATAAAGGCTTGGCAAGTATAAAGAAAGGGGGACCATTTGGTGTTATAAGGAACCTTCACAATGGCCTCTATTCACAAATATCTCTTAGATTCATAGTTGCTGAAAGGTTCTAATTTTACACCATGGAAGATTAAGATGTATGTTATTATTCAAGTGGAAGATTTGTGGGATCCCTAAAATAGCAGGAGAATATCAAGAAGAGTTTGATAAGAAGGATAAAATAAGTCTCATTTTTATCCTGCTTGCTACTACATATGAGATCCAACCTCATATCTGTGATGCCAAAACTAGTAAGGAAGCTTGGGATGCTTTGATTATTATTTATGAAGGAAAGAATTGGTCCACTATTCTACACCTTTAAAATCAACTTCATACACTTAGGATGAACTCTGGTGAGACAATTGATCTCTTCCTATGCAGAGTGGTAGAATTGAAAGCCAAATTGAATACTATAGGACAACCAGTGGATGATACTCTCTTGACCTTTGTCATCTTGAGAGTATTACCCGAGTCCTATAAGGTGTTGATTACCTCTCCTAATGTATTTGGAAGACAAGTATCTTTTGTGTAATTAGTGAATTTACTTCAAATTGAGGAGGCAAATCAGTTTTAGAAGGATGAAGTTCTCGATAATACCCTCTACACCAAACAAGGGGGCAAGAAACAAGGTTAGTTTAAAAAATGAGGATCTTCATCAAAGGAAAAAGGGAAACAACATCAATAGAATGACAAAAATATTTCAATATTTGTGATATGAATAACCATGACACCAATAGGTGTTGGTTTAAGAACAAGAAATAGAATGACCAAGATCATAAGAAGAAGGCCAAAGGAAAATACAAACCACAAAAAAAGACTAAGCAACCCAAGGGACATGTTGCTTATGCTGAATCAAATTCAAACTTAGAGTCTACAAAATTTGACTTAGACTCTGAGAGAGCACTCAAGGTGCTCATAACTCATACTTCATATCCACAGCTAGATGTTATATGGTATATTGATTCGGGTGCTAGTAAGCACATGACTGGTGATAAATTGTGGTTTGAGACATTTTAGGAAAAAGAAGGTAATATAATCACCATTGCTGACAATCAAATCTACCAAGTGAAAGGTGAAGGTGATGTTTCTGTCACTCTTCCAGATAGCAACTATCAGATTGAAAAAGTACTCTATGTTTTAGGATTGGCTAATAATTTTTTGTTAGTCCCTCAAATATTGGATCATGATATGGATGTTGTGTTCCATGTTGTAAAAGGAAAAAAAAATATGTTTTATTACCAACAAAGGAAAACATGTAGCAACCGGATCATACAAGCATGGCTTGTTTATTTTAGATGTCGTTTCCACACCTCATGTTGCCCTAACAACAACTATAAAGGAGGCTACTTCTCTATGGCACAAAATATATGGGTATATCAGTTCAGATATTTGCTCGAGTTGAGCAAATATGAGATGGTGAAAGGACTCCCCAACCTTCATACACATTGTCTGTATGCTAAGATTGCTTAGTAGGGAAGAAACACTACGTACCTTTTGAGGCTAGCTCTTCAAGAGTAAAGAAACCATTGGAGTTGGTGCACACCAATCTATGTAGTCCTTTGCCAAACAGTTATGGTGGAAAAAGGTATTTTTAGCTGTTTTTTGATGATCACTCATGGAAGATGTGGTTTTATTTCTTCAATTGAAGTTTGAGGTATTTCTATACTTTTAGTAGTTCAAGAATCTTGTTGAGAAGGAGTGAGGGTGTTTCATCAATACCCTCCACTCAGATTGGGGGGAATATGCCTCCAATGATTTTTCATCATTTCTTAAATAACATGGTATTAAGCGATAGCTGACTACAGCCTATACTCCCTAGAAAAATGGAGTTGATGAGAGGAGGAACCGTTCCATCATGGAAATGAGTCATATGATTTTAGGAGCACATCTTGAGTAGACGTTTTGGGTAGAAGTAGTGAACACAGCAGTGTATCTCTTGAATAGAGCTCCCACAAAGGCTCTACATGGCAAGACTCCACAAGAAGCATGGAGTGGTAGAAAACCCTTCATTTCTCATCTAAGAGTTTTTGTATGTAAATATTTCACGCACATACCAAAAAAAAAATGAAAAAAGTTAGATGAGAAGACCTTGCAATGCATTTTTCTTGGTTATGATGAGCATTCAAAAGGATATTGATTGATAAATCCAATAACCAAGAAAATATACACTAGTAGAGACGTGGTATTTGATGAAGCTTCCACATCCGATATCACATCTACAAATGTATACCTTGAAGAAGTAGAAGAACCTAAGAAGGAAAGTACTCCCCCAAAGAAGAAGGTTCCAAAATGGTATACCAGTACATTGAGAGATTCTAAATTGAATTCACTTCTAGATATAACTCAAGATCGACCTTGCATTCATAGTATAACACAATAGAGAAGAGCAGAGGCATCATATTCAGAGGTTGATGATCTCTGTTAATAGTTTGATGAACTATCTATCGATGTAGAGGAACACAAAGAAAGATATGTGGTTTATGATGAACGATTTTATATGACAACATTGGATGCAAATGAACCTACAACAGTTCCAAATACCCTTAGTGAGCCTCGGTGTAAGGCTTCTATGGAAGCAGAACATACATCTTTCATGAATAATCATACATGGAAGCTAGTTAATCTGCCTACAGGAAAGAAGCCCATTAGTTGCAAATGGGTGTTCAAAGTGAAGTATAAGGTAGATGGTACTATTGATAAGCATAAAGCATGTCTTGTTGCAAAGGTATATGCTCAGAAAGAAGGCATAGACTATGAAGATACTTTTGATCCTAGTATGAAAATGACTACCATTCGAGTACTTCGTTCCATGGCATCTCAATTTGGGTGGAAGTTACATTAGATGGATGTAAAAAGTGCCTTCTTGAATGGTGATCTACAAGAAGAAGTGTACATGACCCAACCTGAAGGGTTTGTTGTTTAAGGGCAAGAACAGAAAGTTTGTAAGTTGATAAAATCCTTGTATGGGCTGAAACAAGCTCCTCAAGCTTGGTACATAAAAACATACAGTCACCTAGTGCAGCATGGTTTTCAAATAAGTACTTCAGATCAAATATCTATATCAAGAACAATGGTTCTGACATAGTGATTTTAGTGCTATATGTAGATGATCTAATCATAACAGGAAGCTATGAAAATATTATTGATACAATCAAAGATAATTTAAAATAGTCATTTTAAATGACAGATCTAGGACTTCACTATTTTCTTGGTTTGGAGGTGACTCAAGAAAGATATCATATCAGAGTCACACGAAAGAAGTTTGCCAAGCCATTGATTGATAAATATCGTATGACTGATTATAAGTCTAAGGCAACTCCAATGGAGCATGGACTCAAGCTATTACGATATGATCAATCACCTCAGGTAGATGGCACTCTCTATCGCCAACTGATTGGGAGTCTCATATATTTGACAAATACCAGGCCAGACCTCAGTTTTTTTGTAGGTTATCTTTCACGGTTCATGTAGGAACCAAAAGTAAGTCATTGGAAAGTAGCAAAAAGATTCTATTATATCCGTGGTACTAGATATTTTGACTAGGAATACAAAAAGAATAGCAAATTCTATCTACAAGGATACACGAACTCAGATTATGCAGATCTATTGATGATTGCAAATCAACTTCTGGATATATTTTTCATCTTGGATCTCGCCCTATCTCTTAGCATAGTAAGAAGCAGTAGGTGGTTGCCATATCTTCTACAGAGGCATAATATCGTGCAGCTAGTGGAGCAGTCTACGAGATAATTTGGTTAAGTCATATTTTTACAAATATGGGTCTTTCGAAGAAACTGCCACTATATTTATTTTACGACAATCAAGGTGTTTTGAATCTTGTCAAGAATCCCATATTTCATGATCGTACCAAACACATAGACACTCGATGTCATTTCATTCATGATGAAGTTCCAAAGCATCACATACAACTCCACTACATTCCCACTGATGAGCAAATTGCAGATATTTTCACCAAGGCACTTGCACGTGTCAAATTTGAATTGTTTTGCAATGCTCTTTGTATTTCCCAATAATGTAATAAGGGGGGATGTTAGCATAACATAGTGCATATTACATTTTTGGTTTAATTTAAGTGTATTTTATGTTTAAGCGCTTTAGGGGGTAGTTACAAAAAGGTGTTTGGTTGGTTCAACTAACCAAACTAATCCACATGAATTGTATATATTTCAAACCATTTCAATATATCAATTGCTTCATCATTTGTAACATTAAAGGTACTAAGAAAGATTGTCGACTCAAAGTGGGTCAATTTTTCGTATCTACACTAATGTAAATCTAGAACCTTTTGACCTCATGGATAAAACAAGGAGCAATGAAGAAGTGGAAGAAGCACTCCAAGATGGTTGATCTCTCCAATCATAAAGACTCATCCACTTAATCCCCAAGGGCAGTAAATGCCAAAGCACAAAATAATAAAACAACACTTTATAAAATAAGGGAACTTGTTAGCATGAAAAAATGAGCGAGTCAAGAATTAGAATCTCTAATTTTTTTTTGTGGTAATAAATGGAATCCAATCTTCTTTTTATAATAGGTTTGAAGGGCAAAACAGGTGGGAAAATGAAATTTCACCATAGGCAAGGGCCAACCCTAAAACAAGCCAATGAGGGGATGGGAATTAGTGAGAAAAACCCCTAGAATGCCAAATTTATGCCTAGTAATTACAGGGTATAAATCTAGAAAGCTAAATTAGTACCTCGTATGGACTAGGTGTGGATTTGGTAAAGCTAAGGAAATAAGGCTAAGGGAGAAGGTAAAAAGGGCCCAAATTTACACTTGGTAAGCTTGGGTGGCTAGCTAAGGGTCTAAGGAAGAATTGACCCATTTTGGTGGGTCAATTTTCCATGTCTACATTTTCCCCCTATTTGATGTATTTATGGATAAATAAATATGTCAAATAAATATGTAGACACTTATGGGTGAAAGCAACAAACACAAAAATGGGTGTTAGCCTAAACACCTTAAATTTACATGCAAAATGAGGCATTACTAGTATTAATGCCTCTAAGGCTAGGCTGCCCCCTCAATGTTTTAGAAGGAATACAAAAGTCTAGATAAAAACTCAAATTAGGTGAACAAAGGGTAAAAAAAATGAGAAAAAGCAAAATACAAGATAAGGAAAGAGAAAAGGAAGAAAGGGGAGGAGAGAGAATAAAATAAGGGAAAAGAAAAAATAAGAGAGAGAATAAAGGGATGGAAAAAAAGGGGACAGAAAAAATAGGAAAAAGGAGGGAAAAGAGGCTTATTTTCACCGTGTGAGTAGGAGAAAAGAGCTCTGGAGAAGAAAGAGGAGAATGACACTATCAACTCACCATGTTGTCATGATGAGGGGTGAGGCTGACATCACTATTCATCAAGTGAAGGTATGGATCGAGAACCACTTGCTCATTTTGGATTTTGCACCTGTGCACACAAAAAAAATAGTAGTTTTTGTATTTTATTATTTTTTAGTCAATTTTTGGCACAATTCACCATGGGGTGCAAATCTAGTTATGGAGTGAAAATTTGGTAGTGTAGCCAAGCCAAATTCATACAATTCACACTCGATCATTCTAAGGCATGAATTTGGTGAATTTTGCACAAAAATACTTTTATTTTTAAATTTTTATGTGTTTATGATTTTTATGTGTGAAATGATGAACTGATGATAAAATTATGTTATTATGTAGCTAGATGTACTCAAGAATAGATATTGGTAATCAGTGTTAGCTTTTGATGAATGATACATGAGAGATAACAATCACAAGATGCAGAATAAGATGCAATAAAGAAAATTTGCTAGATGATTGAAGTATGTTTGAATATAAAATATATAAAAGATTAAAATGTAGCTATGGAGGAAGTGAGCACTCCATTAACAAAGCTACAAATCTACATCATATCCATAACCATTAAATGGTGTGTAAAACAATCCACTAACCTATGCTATCTAACAGTGTCTCCCTACTATCCTATATATCTATCTAAGAGGCCATACTTATATATGCAAAATAAGATGCTTGCCCAACTCTCTAACTAGATGTGCATAGGACACCTTGCACATGTACAACTTGCACATGGACACTTGTCTATTTATTACAATGCATGAAGTCACTATATAATTTGCACAGGAAGTAATCTAGGTTTGTATCTTGGAAGATACATTTACATAACCTAAATGATGGAATAAACATTATTTCCAACACCCCTCTGTATTACACTATTTGGGTATTGAAGGATTTAACCTTCAATATGGTTTTTCTTTATTTTTTTCTGCTTGATCTTTTTTTGTATTCTTCATATTTAGGTTCAGTAGTTAATTTTCAACCAAAGCTTCTTCCTTGGCTTTGCCCTTAATTTTGATTTTTGTGTTCTTGTTGGAGATTGATCTACT
This sequence comes from Wollemia nobilis, assembly GCA_028583015.1. Classification (NCBI taxonomy): domain Eukaryota; kingdom Viridiplantae; phylum Streptophyta; class Pinopsida; order Araucariales; family Araucariaceae; genus Wollemia; species Wollemia nobilis. The sequence goes on from JAQPPZ010002226.1 coordinate 17,462,702, forward strand.
ATCAGGCTCTTGTGAAGATGATTCTCCTTTCTTGTGTATAGAAGCTTCTGAAAAACTACTTAAGGCATAATATTTTGAATTAGTAGAACCAGAAATATTGATGCTACATGAGGATTGGAAAAAAAATCCAAGATATGATTCATCAAGTTCTAACTTCTTTTTGAGTGATTCTATCATTTCTTTCTTTTCTTCATTTTTCCCTTGTAGTGTTTATACATGAGCAATGCCATGTATAATATGCTTGTAAAGTCTAAGGAAAGTACAATATCACCTTTTCCAACGGTAATTGCATCATTGAGATAAGTATGAAGATATCATTCAATAGTATCAAAATTATCTTGTAGGGCTTCACTATGGATTATTTTTGAAGCTAAATCTAACCTTCCTTATGATTTCATGAGAAGATTCATGATTCTAAGTTTTATGGCATTAGCATTTTGCTTTTTGTAGCACTCATTAGTGGAAGTAGACATTTTTATATATAGCTCCTTGATTGAAATATATATAAGCTTGTTTTGTAAAAACCTTTATAGATCCTTAGATTTGTGGAATACCTTGTAACTCCCACCTAATTTTTAGGTTTTAAAGAAAGCTTATATCTTCCCAAATTGATAATCTTAGATAGATATTAATGTTATCAAGTTCTGTATAATACCTTATGACTTCCTAATGTTTTGAAGTATGCTATAGTGCTTTTGTAAGAATATAGTTCAAATTCGGTTGATTTTGTACAAGTTTTCCAAGAATCAAAAATCAACTTTTAACGTCTTATCACTCCTAATTGAACTAAGCACTATTTCAGTTTTTAAGAGGTCTTGATGTTGGAAATCGTTTGTCCCATTTTTAGAGATTTGAGACAAGTAAAAAATAAATTTATCCAACCTTAATAAAATCCCTTAATAACCTCTTTTATATTCCTTGGATTATTTCTAGTTTCCAAATAAAATAAATTTGATGGAGCAACCCTTATGACTCCCAAGGTTTGGAAATTTAGAGAAATGATAATAATATTTACAATATAGTTTAATCCAAGTTAAATTCCTTATTCCTCCTAAGTAGGATTGCAAATATTAAAATAATAAGATAAGTTTAAGCTTTCAAAAACCTAATTTTCAACCTTAGTTTATAATCCTTATAACTCCAACTTATGAAAGCAATGAATAATAGGATTTAGACCTTACCTTATATGCAATATCTCCTTGATGTTCGGCACTTTCCACAGAAAAATATAATAGTGTCTTAAGTGTACCTTGAGTGCTCATATTAATGGAGATTAAATATGAATGGTGTATGTAGGTGCTGAAATGTTGAGCGTCAAATAATGGGGAGCCTTTAATGCTCCTTCTCCTTTGTCTTAGACATTATAGAATAGTTTTGCTTCTTCTCTAACTCCCTTGACTGTGTTATGTTTTTTCTTTGAACATATTTATTATGCTTCACTCTTGCATGTTGGTCTTGGACTAGAAGATGCCTTTTAAGAAATATGGATCATAGCCATTGTGACAAGTGTCACGTTCGTTATGAGTGAGCACTCCCTTATTTATGTAACACTCTAGAATCATTCACCAACACTTCTTGAAAACGTATAGGCCCTTGTGTGAAGCTGATAAAGGTAACCAAGTGGCACATATTTGCTTGTAACTCCTTTGTACAAGCCTCTACAACATTGAGAGGAATGATGACTAGAATACCAAGACTCAATTCAGCATGGAAACCCTTCTTGTAATACCTTCGAATATGGATATTATAACTCCATAACATTCTATCTTTCTAACATTGCTTAGGCAGTAAGCAAGTTTTCTTGTAATGCCCTCAAGGATGGAGATTATAACTCCATATATCCTTTTTTTCTAATGTTTCTTAGGTAGCAAGCAAACTATATTTTTCACAAGTGAATGGGTGATGTGCTACGGAGCTTGGATGGCGGTTCGATGCTTTCTTTGGTGAGTGGTCTTCTCTGATATTGAGGCCACAAATGTAACACCCTTCTTCATTTATTTTATGCCTATAAACACATTGATTTCACTACTGCTAATTTGATGTCTTTTTTAGATTGATATACACTCGCTTGAATACATAATTGTGGCTCATGGATAATCTAAAATGAGCTTTTATTTTGTAGATACGTACATCCAAGGATGAGCTCTCGAATGGATCTGGTGAAGATCAAACAACACAAACAAATGATACACAGGTGTTATTCCTTTGTTCCTGTAAGAGAACCAAACATTTCATTACTTTCATCCCAAAAATGAGGATACAAAAGAAAGAGCCCTTTTACAATTTCGAAAATTCCCTCAAATACCCTGTTTTCCCCTTTTCCCGCCTAAAACCATCTATTTCAAATTTGAATTTTGGGGGCAACTTGCCGAGGTCATAACTTCGCGCTCGTTGACCCGATTGACTATTACAACATATTTTTGGAAAGGGCACGAAACGAGCTAAGTGGGGCAATCCTTGGCTCTTTGCACCAAGGCCTATGTCTAGCTGAAAATCCTCAAATTCGACCTCTAAGACCTTCAAAAATCTCCTGCAAGTTAAACTAGTTTTACTAGTTTTACTAGTTTTACAAAATTAAACAATTACAATTTTTTTTGGGTGATGCAAGATCACTCTTACACCACTGGATGCTCCTGCATCAGACACCCAGGGTAATTTTGAGAAGTGACCTTCACTTCTCTATTGTTGGAAGAAAACCAAGGCGTTCAACCTCAGCCTTCGACAACCAAGATGAATCTTCAACAGGTCTGCCCTTCCACTTAACCAGATATTCTGCATACTGCCTATTTTTGGTACTTTTGCCGATGTGGGTATCCAGGATCTCTTCTATCTCTTCCGTATCTGGAGTAGATGCTGGAATATTCCACAATTCTGCTACTGGTCCCTCACCATTGTCTCCTTCATGGTATTCTGCCAAATCTGAAATGTTAAAAATAGGTGATATGTTAAGCCCACTTGGCAATTCCACTTCATATGCATTGCCTGAATCCCATTTTTCTATGATTCTGCATGGTCCAAACTTCTTCATTTTTAGCTTGTTATAGGTTTTAGCAGGAAACCTTTCTTTTCTTAGATGGACCATAACTTCATCTCCCACTTCAAATTCCTTAAACCGTCGCTTCTGGTCTGCCCTTGTCTTGTACTGAGTATTCATCTTAGTAATATGCTTCTTCACTTCTTCATGCAAGCTCTTCAGATGCTCTGCAAAGTCCTCAGCCTCAAGCACTGCACTTTTCCCCTGTATCCATCTTCCTCAACTCAGAAGCATTTCTTGGGCTGCTCCCATATATTATCTGGAATGGAGATTTATTAGTACTCCTATTGACAGAATTATTGTATGCAAATTCTACCTATGGAAAAACCAAATCCCATCCCTTGGGCTTATCTCCTACCAAGCATCTCAGTAGATTACCCAAACTTCTATTCACCACCTCTATTTTTCCATCAGTCTGTGGGTGGTATGCAGAACTGAATTTTAGATCTATCTTCAATTTCTTCCATAAGGTCCTCCAAAAATACCCAACAAACTTGGTATCCCTATCAGAAACAATACTCTTTGGTAGACCATGAAGTCGTACCACCTCTTTGAAAAACAACCCTGCAACATGAACTGCATCATTAGTTTTCTAGCAGGGAATAAAATGTGCCATCTTTGAAAACCTGTCAACCACTACAAATATGGAGTCATTCCCCCTCTATGTCCTTGGTAGGCCAAGAACAAAATCCATGTTGATGTCCTCCCATGGTCTCTCTGGTATAGGTAATGGCTGATATAATCCAGTGTTCTGTCTCACACCCTTGGCCATCTGGCATACTCTACAACTTTGCACAAATCTCTTCACATATTGCTACAACTATGGCCAATAGTAGTTCTCACTAACGAGGGCAATGGTCTTATCTCGACCAAAGTGTCCAACCAACCCTCCACTGTGCTTCTCCTTGACTAGATTCTCCCTCATTGAACTCCTTGGAATGCATAATTGATTTCCTCTGAACAACATTCCATCTTGGATCAGAAAATCCAACCACTTAGTCCTGTCCAAAGTAACAGGTGCTAAGCAAGCCCTCCAAGCCTCTACAAAATCAGGATCTTCAGGGTACAAACCCTTAAGTTCATCAAACCCTACAACTTCCACCTTCATTTCTATCAATAAACACTACCTTCTACTTAAGGCATCTGCAACTCTATTTGACTTTCCACTCCTGTGCTTCAACACAAAGGTATAACTCTGTAGAAACTCAACCCACTTCAAGTGCCTCTGATTTAGCTTCCCTTGGCTATTAATATATTGTAAGGCCTGATGATCAGTATATAGAACAAACTCTTTTGGCAACAAATAATGCCTCCACTTCTTTAGAGCCTGAACTATAGCATAAAACTCTTGATCATAAACTGAATACTTCTTCCTAGCATCATTGAGTTTCTCACTAAAATAAGCAACAGGTTTACCTTCTTGACTCAATACAACTCCTATGGCACTACCACTAGCATCACAATCTACCTGAAATACCTTATTAAAATATGGAAGTGCCAAAATAGGTTGCTCTATGACCTTCTTCTTCAACATATCAAAGCTCTTATCTGCTCCTAAGGTCCACTTAAATTCTTTCTTATCCCCTCTCATTGTTTTTGTAAGGGGTGCACAAATACTGCTGAAATTTCTAATGAATTTTCTATAAAAACTTGCTAGACCATGAAATGATCTTACCTCAGTTATGCTCCTTGGAGTAGGCCATTCAATGATAGCCCTCACCTTTTTTGGGTCCATTTTTAGACCTTCGAATGAGATGACAAATCCCAGATACACTAACTCCTTCACAAAACTGCACTTCTTCAAATTAATCAGCAACTGCTCCTCCCTCAACTTCTCAAAAACCCTTCTGATATGCATCAGGTGCTCTTCCAAGGTCTTGCTAAATATTAAAATGTCATCCAAATAGACAATGACAAATTTTCCTAAAAACTCCTTCAATACCTCATTCATCAGCCGCATGAATGTGCTTGGTGCATTGGTTAGCCCAAATGGCATGACCAACCACTCATACAAACCCTCTCTGGTCTTGAAGGTTGTCTTCCACTCATCTCCTTCTCTCGACATGAATCTGATGGTACCCACTCTTCAGGTCAATCTTTGTGAAGTACTTGGCTCCACTCAAATAGTCCATAATGTCATCCATCCTTGGCAATGGGAATCTATATTTTATGGTGATCTTGTTAATAGCTCGAGAGTCTATACACATTCTCCACTCTCCATATTTCTTTGGTGCTAGTACTATAAGTACTGCACATGGACTCAGGCTCTCCCGAATCAGTCCCTTTTTTAGCAACTCTTGGACTTGCCTGTTTAGCTCCTCACTTTCTACAGGAGTCATTCTATGGGCTGCCTTATTGGGTAAACTAGATCCTGGTACCAAATCTATATGGTGACTGATCTTCCTCATTGGTGGCAAACCCTTAGGCACATTATCTGATATAATATCTAGAAATTCTTCTAACAGACCTGAGACTTCTATTGGGGTATCTTTGCATTCTTCTTCCCTAACTCTAGGAATTAATGCATAGCACATATGCTCATGCTTCAAACCATCCAAAAACCTTCTACCTTCAACTAAATAGATTCTAGCACTGCTACATACCTTTTCATCCACCTCCTTCAGGGGCTTCAGCTTATGGTGCACTCCATTCTTTGTTAGGGAGTAAGTGTTGGCATGACCATCATGCACTGCACACCGATCAAACTGCCATGGCCTTCCCAACAGCAAATGGCAAGCATCCATAGGTAGGATGTCACACAGGACCTCATCACGGTAATTCCCAATATTAAATTTTACCAAGCATTGCTCACTGACCAAAGCCCTATGGTCCTTCTGCAACCATGCAATCCGATATGGATGCGGGTGTCTCTTCCTCTCTAATTGCAATTTGGTAACCATTCCTTCTGAAACTAGGTTATCTGTGCTACCATTGTCTATGATAATATTACAGACCTTACCTGCACATTTACACCTTGTGTGAAATAAGCTCTTCCTCTGATCTGGGTCTCTCTCCTCATTCAACAAGGCTCTCCTTGTGATCAACACTTCTCCTCTTTTTGCTTCTTCAGAGTGCTCAGATTCAGCATCTTCATCAACAATAACAGCTTGGGCATTACCTTCGGGTCTCTTATTTGTCCTCTCTTGGTGTTGTGGACACTCGTATGCTCGATGTCCTTCTTCCCCATAGTGGAAATAGGTTCCATGAAATCCTCCTCTTCCAAACCCTCATCCAGACCTTCCTCTTCCTCTCTGGTAACCATTGTTCTGATCATGGGGGCGGTAAGCATTATCTCCCTTTTGGTCCTGACTACTGTTGGCTTCTCCATTCTTCTTATGATCTTCATTTCATCCTCCATTTGTTCTTCCACCAGTTCTTCCACCATGACCTCTTCCTCTTTGCTTGCTCTCAAACCTTCTATTCAACTTCTCTTCAACCCTCAGGGCAAACTGGTAAGCATCCTCTATGGTGGTCATCCTGACCAGACTTAACTCCTCTTGAATACTTGCTCTTAACCCATTAATATAATGGGCTACCTTCTCCTTGTTGGCCTCAGAATGGCCTGTTCTGATTAAAATTTTATAAAACTCCTTTGTGTATTCTTTGACAGACTTACTTGACTACCTCAAACCTTGCATTTTCTTTAGCAGATCCAACTCGTAGTCAGCTGGAATGAACTGCCTCTTCAACTTCTCCAACATCCACTCCCATTTTGTTATCCTTTCTTTTCCTCTTTTGTTTTTGTCTAGCTGCACTCCCTTCCACCATATGCTGGCATGACCCTTCAACTTGGTCTTAGCAAACTTGACCCTCTCAGGATCTTCAACCTCCTCATACTCAAAGTATTCTTCCAAATCATTGATCCAATCAATCAACTCCTCTGGATCAAGATTTCCAGAATACGTAGAAACCTCCATCTTCGATCTCTTTCCAATATGAGATATGGCTCTGTATAACCTGGCTTGTGTAGGATCTACTACCTCTTCTTCTTCCTCGAACTGGTCCTCTTCTTCTTCAACTTCATCTTCACTACCATCTTCTCTCCTTGGCTCAAACCCTCTACGTAGCTCCTCTTGCAGAGCCTGAACTTACCTCTACAAAGCTCTGAAATCTTCTTCTAGCACCATATTTCTCCCACCACCATGGTTTCTTCATGGAGGCATTCTGCTCACTTCTCTCACAAACCCTAACCACAGATCCTGGTGTAAACTGCCTCACGTCCGATGATCTATTTACACACTCAGGAACTCCCGCTCTGATACCACTTGGTGAAGATCAAACAACACAAACAAATGATACACAGGTGTTATTCCTTTGTTCCTGTAAGAGAACCAAACATTTCATTACTTTCATCCCAAAATGAGGATACCAAAAGAAAAAGCCCTTTTACAATTTTGAAAATTCCCTCAAATACCCTGTTTTCCCCTTTTCCTGCCTAAAACCATCTATTTCAAATTTGAATTTTGGGGGCAACTTGCCGAGGTCATAACTTCGCGCTCGTTGACCCGATTGACTATTACAACATATTTTTGGAAAGGGCACGAAATGAACTAAGCGGGGCAATCCTTGGCTCTTTGCCAAGGCCTGTGTCTAGCTGAAAATCCTCAAATTCAACCTCTAAGACCTTCAAAAATCTCCTGCAAGTTAAACTAGTTTTACTAGTTTTACAAAATTAAACAATTACAATTTTTTTTTCGGGTGATGCAAGATCACTCTTACACCACTGGATGCTCCTCGCATCAGGATCCTTCTAGCTCGGGTTGAGGAGTGTTGACGTCCAATATTCAATGGCTTTTCTTTTACCTATGGAAAACGTGCCCTAAAATGGCACTTTTAAATATGCACTTATGTTGTCAAAAAAACATATTAGAGTGCAAGATGATGTATTATATTTTGTAACAAGGCTTTTAATAAACCTTCTTTTTCACTCTATTTCCATATTTGTAGATTTTGGTTTTAAGGAAGATTTCTTGCAATATAAGGGTTTGAGGTTGTCTTTGACAATAGACACACCTTCCCCTTTTTACTTGGAAACTTTTGATAGCAAGTCTAAGTTTCAATAACAATAGATAGCAGTTCTTTTAATTGATGCAATTTTTTCGCATTGTTTTCTTTTTGCATTCACTTGTAATGCTTCTCAATTTCATAAGCTTTTATCTCTATTTTTGGTTAGTTATGTTCTTCTCCAAATCCGGATGATTCTAACCCTTATTTGTGGCTTCTATTGGCCACATCAAGTTGCATATTTTTGTGCTTCAATAGTGTCTTTAGACATTTGATACAGATCAGATTTTGTGCCTTTTAGGAAATACAAAACTAATTTTCTTTTTGAGAGTAGTATTATAGTACAAAATTTTTAATGCATGAATATTACACCTTATCACTCCAATCAACTCTCAAAGAAATGCACTTAATAATCTATTGAAACTAATCAAGAATAAGCTAAAAATAATCTTTAGGAGTTATTCTGCAATTTCACTACAATCAATGTTGTAGGACTTAGTCTTATTTTTCAATAATAGATAATAGGTAGTTGATAGAAATTAATTTGGAATCTAATCAACTCCTAATAAATGTGTAATTGAATCCTTAAAAATAATATGTTTTTCCTTTGCACTTTAGAAGATTGAAAATCTAATTTCCTTTTTACAACTTTAATCTAAATTCAGGTGCTTTAATAAATTCAATAAATAGTTTAATTTAATGAATCTTCTTGCACCATAAGTTGCATAACTTTTTCTGTAGCTCTTATCCCGCCTTTGTAGAGAATTTAGGCCTTGATATATAGGAACACCAAGTTGTTACTTTTGGCAGGATGTCTTTCATAACTCCATAAAATAATGGTCTTGAAATTTCTTTTACGAGCCTAGTATTTGGTGGATTTTTCTCATCATGTGTTTTCCTCCTTTTGCTGTATATTTGGAGAAGTCTATGTCTCTAGTGCAGTGCCTTCTTACTATGAGAGGTAATCCTCAAATATTTAATATTTGGTGAGCGGTCATGGAATCAAAGCGGTGGTGCGTGGGGCATGGCATTTTTACCTTATGGCTTGTCCCATAGTACATCATGATCAGGTTGGGTGATGCATTTCATTGGTATTGGGCTAATGGACTTCTTTTGTAGTTATTTTTCCCATGTCATCCATGGTACATTGTCCAACTTAGTAGGTGACAACAATGGCATAGGATTCTACTTGAATAGCTTCTTTGTGAGCATTTTGCACAAGCGAAATATCGGGTGGTTGATGAATGATCTCGATAAAAGTTGTCTGGATTACTTCTATGCTCTACTTTACAGAATTCAGGTATTTAACTCGTTGTACTTCATTGTATGTGCACGATGGTATAGATATAGACAAGAAGCAACATCTCAAGATGAAGGTATGACATAGACATAGGGACCCGAGATCAAAGAACATTGTCAGATGTTGTTGAGAAGACCCTAATCTTTTTAAGTTTGTTCGTTCGCCAACCTGTATGGTTGATGTTGCAAATGTTGTTAAGAAAAGACATAGTAGACAGTTAAAATATGTTATATAGGATGTTAGGGAAAAGGACTTTATAGTTATATATCTTATATTTTTATTGAAAATAGATGGGTTATTTTGGTTCAAGATGTAAGAGGTTTTACTTGTTAATTTCTATATATATTATATTGTGTTATATATTTTATTTTATTTTTATTATATGAATTTTAATATTTAATATTTTTATTTTTTTTTTAAATTTAACAATTACACATAAATATTATATTAATATTTTATTTTATTTTTATTTGGCTATTGATTTCAATGCTTCTATCATAGAAGAAGATATATTGGTTATTGATTTCAATATTTTGTTGTAAAAGATACATTGGTTATTGATTTGCAATGATTTCTTGGTGTGAAGCAAGATTTATATTGAGATGGATTTCAATAAATTTGTTTTGTGGAAATAGAGAGATGATTGAATTGTTTCTAGAATTTCCTTATAGAAAATGATAGGAATGAGAGATTTTTTCATCGAACCTCTTGTGGGAATATGAAGGAAATGTTTGTGTATGATTTTTGGAATGTTTTGATTGAATGAATAAGAACTTCTATTTGATTTGAGTGTACAATAATGATCCACTCATAGAATATGTAGTTATGTGATAGTAATTGGGAATACTTATGGATATACATGTTGTGCTTTTGTTGGTTGTTATGTTAGTTTACATCCATATAGAGCAATGAATGTTTGATTATAGCGGATCTAGCCAGATACTGTAAAAAAAATCCCCCTCTCAATGTGTGTGATATGAGTGCTGGAATTGGTTGTTGCAGAAGGACATTTGAATAGGCAATTTCCATTTGGAGTACACTTTAGTATCACTGAGTAATCAGCTTGTAAACTATGTAATACATTCTTGAGATCTACGTGGAGTGATTGTATCTTCCATGAGCTATTATGGTATTGAATACCATGTTCATCCAATAGAGAACACTCTGTAACTTTATGAATATTGAAAGGAGCTTCACATGTGTAATAATAATTTTTTTGTGTGTTATCTAGAGAGAAATAATGTAATATGAATTTATTATGTTGTTATGTGTTAGAGATCTCCTTGTCTTAGTATGTAGACTTAGATCTGGATTTTATAGTTGGTAAGATACTTATTGTTGTGGAGTTTTTAAGGATGGTAGTTAGGATGCGTAGCTTGAGATAAATGATAATAGATAATGATTTATTGAGTAGTATATGATTTAGTAATTCATTCTACATTAAATTGAGGCATCTAGAACCGGCTTACTTTCCTCTGGTAATTAGGAATGTTGTGTAATTTTCTATTTTCGCTTGACTAAGAATGAAGTCGAGGCTAAGTTTTGTCATACATAGGCATTGGTGTTGAAATGTGAGTATGAATAATCTAGAGTGGAGCTAGAGCAACTCCGTTGACCTCCGTGAGCACATGTGTGATAGAAAAGCCTCATTGGAGGGCTTGTATTATATTAGATGGTTTAAAAGGATATTAACCCTAGTAATAATTATGAGTTGATAATAGTACCCAAAGGGATAAATGGAGGTAGACTTTATCTAAGGAAATATTGTAATACATAGACTTCCACCTTCAGTCAAAGGAATGACCGTACCTAAATGACCATTCATACAATTTATGTGATAATGGTCAAATCTCTAAATACTTGATGCATGGATTTGAGTGGTCATAGAATAATCTATTATTTTCGATTGACTGAAAAGGATAGTAAGACCAAGTTAGCAAACTAGCTCCCTATAGGGAGAAGGATAGTTTGGATTGCACCTAGCACACTTGCAAGAAATACCTATGTAAGTTGTGAGGATGGGTGAGCCTAAGAGGGCCTAGCACACTTGCAAGAAATACCTATGTAAGTTGTGGAGATAGGTGATAAAATGAGAGGTTTAGATATCTTATATGAGCTAAAAAAATGGGTTAGTAAATTGGGTGATGACAGGTTCCCTAGTTGAGGGGTATAGATAGGTTGTTGAATTGGATCTTGGCTCATGTTGAAGGTATTAACACTATTATGGTATGGGTTATGATATGAAGGATAACTAACATTTGGTGGAATAGAAGCATGAATGTTGATATTAGCTGAATGAGGAGGAAAATGAATATAATTAGGAGATGCAATACTAGTTGGAGGAACTTGTGTAATTATCCCAATTTTGGTGGTCATAATAGTAGCATATGTTTGTTTATGTAAAGGATTTATCATGATGTAAATATTCAAACAAGGGGTTGTTATCAATATTCCTAGGAGATATGGTAGGTGGAGGAGGCACCTCACCTATTTTGAGTCGAGATTCGTCATCCATAACTCTAATCAAATTCTCCCTATGGTGTTTTATGAAATCCCATAAATGATCAGCTATTTTTAATTTCAATACACCATTAGGACCTTCATAGGTATCATATTTAGTATCATTTTTAACATGTTATTGCTCTTATACATCAAGGTTAGGATTCTCTCTATCAACCTAATCATATTCTTGAGGAGTTTGATCAGATTCCAAACGCCTTCACTAACTCCTACAGAATGGAGCCATTATGATAAATGAAAGGATAGAGGAGAAAACTAAGGAAATACACACAAGAATATTCTTAATATGTTTCTAAATATTTTAAACAAACAAAATTACCAGTCTTGTTTTAAAGTTTTCAAAAAAATACAAAGGAAGAGACTTCCTATATTGGTCACTAATATGTGTGTTCACATCGAGTTTACCAAATATGTAGAGAGACAAAAAATTCCCTACCATGTACGATTCTTGGCTAGATATTTTGGTAACCAAGGTGAACCACAGAGATGTGTTATAATCTATACACTCAATGGATAAAAGAAAAGGGATTCACTAGGAATGGTTTTAGGACTCGCTCCAAGTACAGGGTGGAAATGCTTGGTGTGTCAATTAAGCATACACCTATTGTTTGGCCTTTCTAGACTAAAGCTATGAAAATAAAATAACAATGCAAGACACACAAGATGCAAAAATACAAGGACTAATCCTAATATGATTCTGTAATTTGATGATGTCTAACCATAGGGTTGCAAAACAAAGTCTTTGAGAAAGGGTCCAAAGGAATGCACAAAAAAAATTAAAACCCTAGATGCACACTATATGCTTTTATTCTTTCAAATACCTAGAAACTTGATCAAATGTTTTTACTTTACTTATAGTCTAGGTTTTGGACAAAAATGAACAAAAGCAAACACCAAACAACCCAAAGATCTATTAGGGCACATATCTAGTTTGGTAGTCGATCCAAGATTTATCTTGAATCTAGAATATCCAATAGCTTCAAACCTACAAAATAGCTTCACAAACACTATAAATTTTGATCAATGTTTGGGGGTCTGCTTAGGCCACTATTTGATTGAGCTTGGAGGCATAGTAGTCAAGCCCCCTTCGTCCTTTTAGTTGACCGTTCAAAAGTAAAATTATATTTGAAATTTGTAACATGCACAAAAATATAGATAATAGCAAAATATAATGTAGACAGGGTGGACACAATAGAACACTAAAATGCAAATACAAAATCAGGGCTTTTGGGGTGTGAAACTTGCCTCCAAGCTCTAATTTATCAACTTCATGCCCTATAAAATGGAATCACAAATATGGATTACCAAATTTTCACCCTATATGAGTGAGGGATGAATCTGGTTCATATGCCCTTTTCGGGCCCTAAAAAAATAAAAAACAAAGTGTAAAACAGTTAAAAATGGACTTGCGAAGCAACTAATGTAAATGTAGAAGTTGATGATATGATGGAGAAAGTAAGGATTAATTAAGAAGTGGAAGAAGAACTCCAATATGGTTGATCTCTCAAATCATCAAGACTCCTCCAGTAAATCCCTAAGGCATCAAACACCAAAGCATAAAACAACAACTTGTAGTAGAAGGGCACTTGTTAGCATGAAAAAATGAGTGAGTCAATAATTAGAATCTTCAAAGAATTCATATTTTGGGGAGGTAAGAAATGGAATCCAATCCTCTATTTATAAAAATTTTGGAGGGGAAAACTGGTAGGAAAATGAGATTTCACTACGAGCAAGATCCAACCCTAAAATAAGTTGAAGAGGGGAGGGTTTTTATTGGGAAAAATCCTTAGAACACCAAATTCACACCCAATAATTACAGGGTGTGAATCTAGCAAGCCAAATTCATGCCTTGTATGGACTTGGTACAAGTTTGGTAAATCTAAGGAAACAAGGCTAAGGGAGAAGGTAGAAAAAAACCCAAATTTGCACTTGGCAAGCTTGGATGGCTGGCTAAGGGTCTAAGGAAGAATTGACCCATTTTGGTGGGTCAATTTTCCATGTCTACAAATCCTTAAAAATATATAAAAAGGATAATATAAATTTCTTTTTATTAATAAAAATATTTATTTTTCAAACAAGTTTTACTATTTAAACAAAAGTATGTCATTATACCCTATATTATATAGAAGAACTAAGTCAATCCAAACTTTTTAAAATTAAAGTTAAAATAAAGTAATATATTTAAAAGTAAAAAGTTGACCTTTCCACCAAGATAAAATAAATTATAATTAAAAAAATAATAATAAAATTAATTTTTATTTATTAAAAAAATATTTCTAAAACCTCATGATAGACTCTACTTGTATGAGTTTCAATAAGTAATAATTGAGTACTATGCAAGTAATAGGATCCTCTTTCAAAGTTATAATCATTAAATCCTCCAAAAACATCATTCCATATCTTGGATCCATCCATCGGAACTCCCTTGTTTGCCATAACATTAGTTGCAACATTACCTTCCCTATAGATGTGTTGGATCACAAATGACTCTATGTCTGATAGTATATTTATTGCATCCTAAATAATACTTTCAATGATCTAGGTAGTGGTTTCCTTAGCATTCAAATTGTTAATAATATTCATAGAATCTCCTTCCACTATAAGCTTCTCAACATTTCTTTTTTTTGCAAGCCTTACTCCTGTAATCATGGCTCTCATGTATGTTACATGGTTTGATGTATGGCCAAAGTTCACCACGTAACAAGATATCACTACCCTTGAGCTAGATATCAGAACCCCTCCCCCTCCAACCTTTATTAGATTACCTTTAGAGGCTCCATAAAAATTCAATTTTACCCACACTAGGGGGAGGATTCCATCTCACATTTCTCTTTAGCCAACTAATTTAATTCCTTGTAGCTCTCAGCAATCCCTAGTCCATTATTATTTCTTCCTCCAACTCATTTTCATATATTTGGTTTTCCATATTAGCAACTACATTTTCAGCAATGGTAGCTTTGATACTCCTTTTAATGACCTCTACACTATTAGTCTTATTCTAGAATACTCATTTATTCCTCTCCCTCCATACCTACCAAATGAAATGAGGTAATATAAAAATCCAAATTTTCTTCAATTGGGCGCTATGATAAGGGTTAACCCTACTTTCCCATAAGACCTTCAAAGACTTTTTTGTCACCCATTGAATTTTAAGTGACTGAAGAAGAGCATGCCAAACCTCCAAAAGGAAGGGGCAATGGAAAAAAATATGATCAACTATATTCTCATCCCCACAACATAAATAACACCTATTAGGAATGATCATCCCTCTTCTTCTAATATTTTCCACTATTAATATCCAATTTTGTAATGCTATCCAAAGAAAGAAAGACATATTCAATAGGATATTTTTAGTTCAAACTCTATGTGAGGTAAAATTATGATTTTCTATATCCCTTTCAAAGGAAAAAGATTAGTTAACAATAAATATTCATTTAGGATTAGGACACTAAAAGAACCTATCCTCTCCTATATTGAGCTAGAGATAGTAATGTTGTAAACTGAGATTGAGATAATTAAGCCTACTTTGCATAATTGCATCAACTCCTTCCAACTGCAGCATGTATCACAGTGCAATTATCTTCCTCCTTGATGTACTCCTAAACCATGTTTCCATATTTTTGCTTTAAAGGCCAAATGATGCACTTTTAGTAATCATGAAAAATTAAAGGCCTCTCCATGACCCATGCATCCTCCCAAAAGTGTATCTTATCACCTATTTCCATCTATCATCTTAAACCTTTCCATAAGGAATTTCTTATTTTGATCAACTCCTTCCACAAATATGATCCTAAAGGTGGATTTAAGCTATAAGCAAAGGGGATTTTGTTCTCAATATATTTTGTAGAGAGGATCTAAGCCCAACATTGATCATGTTCAATCATTTTCTACCACTCCACTTTGGCTATTAAAGCCTTGTTCATCTACTTCACTTTTTGGATGCCCAAATTGCCTTCTACCTTAGGCCTACAAATTTTCTCCCATTCCACCAAACTAATCCTCTATTTTTCTTTTGCACCAATCCAAAGAAAGTTCCTCTACATTCACTCCAATTTCTCAGCCATTGATGCTAGGATTTTAAATAAAGATATCATGAAAATGTGTAGGTTTTGTAAGGTTGCCCTTAATAATTGTAATTTCTTCACTTGAGTAATGGAAGAGCCTTTCCATCCTGCAATATTTCTATTGAATCGCTCAAGCACTAAATTCCACTATTATCCTTTCATTCTATCTACAAAAAGGGGCATTCCCAAATATACAATGGGAAAGTTGTTCACTCTACAACCAAAATTTCTTACAATTATTTTTTTTTTCTAATTTGGGGAGCGTTAACAAAGAACCAATTTTTCAAGAAATTAATTTTTAGACCTGAATTTGTCTCATGGGCTTTGAAAATTTGCTTGATATTATCAACTTCCAAAACTAATTACTCTGATAATATTATGGTATCATAAACAAACTACTTATGAGTAATTATATCTAAATATGATGTTGGCCAAGTTTCTTTAATCAATGTTACATATTTTGTTTTAGTTAAACTCCTTCCTAGAGCCTTAGCCACTATTATGAACATATAAGGTTATATAGGATCACCTTGTCTTAGCCCTATTTTACCTGGAAATAAAACTACTAGTTCTCCATTTACTATCACTAATATCGAGGGGTGGAGATGCAAGCCATGATCCAAAGCCTCCAATTTTCCCCCCCAAAAAAAAAAACTATAGTACTTTATCCAAAAAATTCCAAGAGACTTTTTGTAGGCTTTATTCATATCCAACTTCAATAGCACACCTTCTAATCCTCTCATCCTCATAGAATGTAGAGATTCATAAACAGTGATTATCCCATCCAAGATCTACCTTTTTTTAACAAAACCACTCTATTGGGGGGAGATAATCTTAGGTAAAATTCTCTTCAATCTATTGGCTAGAATCTTTGTCAAAAATTTATAAATGGAATTGCACAAGTTTATTGGGCAAAATAATTTTAGCATGTCTGCTCCTTGCGTTTTTGGAATCAACACTAGGAATGTAGAATTTCATCCCTTGAGAATTATTTTTTTCTCGTTGAAATTCTAGTAAAGCCTCTAACATATTATTCTTAATAATCTACCAATAAGTTTGAAAGAAACCATTTAGAAAACCATCTAGACATAGGGCTTTATCCTTCTACATGCTAAAAAATTCCCTATGCACCTCCTCCTCTAAGAAAGGATTGTCTAAAAAAAGATTTATTTCACTATTCACCACTTGGGGAATATTCTTTAGCAATTTGTTAATTGATTCAACATTTGTTACATCTTCCATGCTAAGGAGATTTAAAAAAATAAAAAATTGCTTTCTTTTTAATATCCTCTTCCTCTTTTATTTCCTTGCCCTCTTCTATATTCAATATTCTTATTTTATTTTTCACCCTATGTCTAATAGTTGTGAGATGAAAAAATTGGGTGTTTCAATCTCCTTCTTTGAGCCATAAAGTTCTAGATCTATGTCTCCAATGGACTTCTTCCTGGGCTAGTAAAGTATGGAGATCAAACAAAAGCATTTTTTATTTTCTATCAAATTCCTCCATGTACCCCCAATTTTGAATTTGCTCTTCCACCTCTTCCAAGATAGCATTTATATTACTTTTTATCTCTTTTAAATGACCAAAAACCTTCTTGTTCCAAACCTTTACATTTTTCTTAACATTTTTCAACTTCTGAGAGACTTGGAATATTTTGGATCCCCTAATATCAATGTTCCACCATTCTAAAATCTTTTGAGCTAAAGAAGGATGTGACATCCACATTAATTCAAATATGAAGAGTCTACCTTTAACTCTTCTTTCCTCCAACACTTCCAAAAATAGTGGTGAATGATGAAAGGTAATCTTTGGGATGGCTTTGAGATAATAGTTATCATAGTAAGTTAACCAATACAATCAGTCCAATCTAATTTGAATGCAGTTGCTTCCTAACCTCCAATTAGTCCAGGTGTATTTATCCCCTTTCATAACCAAATCCATCAATTCCCATTTAGAGATAAAATCATTAAATTCATCCATACAATTAGAATAACCCAAACTAACTCCCTTCTTATCACTAGGATACAAGGGTGTGTTAAAATATCCAAAAACTATCCATGGCCACTAAGACACCTCATGAAGATTACTAAGGAGCTCCCAAACCTTTTTTCTTCCTTCCTTAGTGTTTGGAGCATACACATTGGAAACAACCCAAGAAAAATTTATGATTTTATAAGTCAAGAGGACAACACACACCTTGTATTTCTTTCAATACATTTACCATCAAATCTTATAGGGTCCCACATAGTCTATAAACCTCTAGAGGCTCCCACCATTGAACTTTCCACCATATTCGCTTCCTTCCAAATAGTATTTTTAACCAATTAAAAATTTTGCTCATCAATATTAGTCTCTTGAATCAAGAAGATACCAAGTTTATATTATTTTATCATCTCTCAAAGTACCCAGTGTTTTGTAAGGGTATTCATACCCCTGATGTTCCAAGATAAAAAAAAGTATTTCTTAGATTTTGGTGGGTTCTTCCCCCCACCCAAATCTAAAACCTTTTGAGTACCATTTGCAACTTATTTCGTTGCCTCTCTAGATCTAACCACTCTATTTTTTTACCTTCCTCTAGACATAGAAGATCCCACATCCAATATTTTCTTGGCACACTTTAAGAGAGTCAATAAATTCAAATTCACTTCAAACTTTTCTATATATGTATCCTCTAAATACTTCCACTCTTCTATATCCATTTCCTCTTTTGGTCTATTCTTAAATCTCTCTCCATTATGTTTTTTTCTCTTTTGGTGAGGTGTTTTCACTAGAGAACTCTCATCCTTGTTATCAAATTTTTCCCTCTAATACCTGATCATGTTTTCCTTATTTGTTTCTTTACTCTAGATATCATAATCTACTTCAACCATTGGATTCTTAATACTTGCAAAGAAGTTCTAGTTCATGAATTTAACTTTGTCATAAGAGGATTCCTAGAAACTTTCTTTCTCAATGACAAAGGGATTTTGATCTATGAGGTTTGTCTGAATCTCTTCTTCCAAAATTTCCTCTTCCTTCATTGTCTAGGTCTCTAAGTCTATGATAGGGGTTTCTTGGACATCATCCTTATTTGATTTCTTCTCCACTAGAATGAATGGGTCTCCCACCTATTTGGATCTTGAATCTAAAACCTCTTTCCTTTGTCAAACTTTTTGAGGGTTGCTCTCCTTCTTATTTGGGCATAAATTTCTTGAATGCCCTAGTTTCTTGCAAAAATTACATCTTGAGGGACTATTCTCATATTCAATAGACTGCATCAAACTTCCATATTTATAAATAAGTTCTATTGAGTTGGGGAGTTCCTTTTCCAAATCAGCATTCACACATATCCTAGAATACACTAGCGTCAACTTTGTTAACATTGCAGGATTGATCGCAACCAGACTACCAACCTCTTTAGCAATACCTATCAACACTTCCTCATGCTATAACTATAAGGGCAAACCCAATAATCTAATCCAAATAGGATCTTGATGAATGCTCTGCTTATCTTGGTCAAATTCAAGGCCCTATTTTTGCATAAATAAACCTTGGTTGACCTAACCATAAATGTAATATTTTGGTATCTTGATGGGATTATAGAAGCAACATATAACTTATTAAATAAAAAATGTAAGCTACATGGATGAGATTTTAATACATGCATAATTTCTAATTCATTGTAATACGGCTATATGGTCATGGTATAATACAAGTGAGACTTGTTTTAATCTTGCATAACAATTGTATAAAAGAAATTAAAAGATATTTATAATTTTAATTTCCAAATTGTTGTAATACCACTATATGGTCAATGATATAATAAACAATATTAGTAAAAATTCAAATTATGAGGATGTACCTTGT
Source organism: Wollemia nobilis (assembly GCA_028583015.1). Taxonomy (NCBI): domain Eukaryota; kingdom Viridiplantae; phylum Streptophyta; class Pinopsida; order Araucariales; family Araucariaceae; genus Wollemia; species Wollemia nobilis. The sequence goes on from JAQPPZ010002226.1 coordinate 17,482,471, forward strand.
CAACTCATCCACGATACTAAGATTTGACCAAAAGGATGGAGCAAGCATGAATGAGACTTGTTTTAATCTTGTATAACCAATGTATAAAAGAAAATAAAAGGTATTTATAATTTTAATTTCCAAGTTGTAATACCGCTATATGGTCATGGTATAATACAAGTGAGACTTGTTTTAATCTTGCATAACCAATGTATAAAAGCAATTAAAAGATATTTATAATTTTAATTTCCAAGTTGTAACACCTATATATGGTCAATGATATAATAAAAAATATTAGTCAAAATTCAAATTATGAGGATGTATCTTGTCAAATCATCCATGACACTAATATTTAACCAAAAGGATGGAGCAAGCATGAATGAAAATAGGAACGAGATCAGGTGGTTAGCAAAATGATATGAAAGCAAATATTTGTGGAATAGAGGCTTTGGTATTAAAACAAGGTAGTCTTCCTTTGGGGGAGATAAGACATATTTATTCTTTGGGATAAACAAAAGAAAAGACCTACCTAGAAAGAGCTCTAAAATAAAGATTCACAAGCGGGATGCGGAATCCAATTAGGGTTTTTACCCAATCAAAGGAGGATTTGGTAACTGGTGCGGCTAAATACCTATAAGGTCAAAAAATCCTACCAAATGTGGACCATGCTGGAGGTAGTGGGAGGTACAAGGAAGTATTAATAAAAGGAACCCAAATCATTCATAGATACTCTAACTGATTTAGAAGAGCATATCCATTGCTTAGAACCAAATAGTTTAGTATATGGTAAGTTGAATATTCCAAAAGGTATCTATAATGTATGCATAAATGTCTTTCAAAGGCCTAAAAAGGAACATTTTTAGGTGCATGAGTGGCCTTGGAAAGCATTTAGAAATGGAATTTTGAGTCTTAGAAGTGTAGGAGAGAGGAAAGTGCACATTTACTTCATAGAAATTTTCTACTATTTTTTTTTACTTATGAGGAAGATTTACAATGAATTCTTAATGGGGGCTATTAGTTTGAGGCTTAGCAATCTTATACTTGAGATGTTGGACAAGTAACTTTAAGCCAAAACTAGAGTCCATATAAAGAGCCCTAGTTTAGATATGTCTACCAGCCTTCCCTTGGAGTTCTAGGAAGCAAAACTTTTGATGGCCATATGGAACTGGGCATGAGGTTTTCTAGCAATGCATGCTACCACTAGGATCAAATCCAAAACCTCTTTTACTAGAATTTGTATTAACTAGAATATAGATTAAACATACGAGGAAGTTATCCTCATGGCTATAGGAGTATAATATGTTAGCAAATTGAGTACAATAATAGGTCATTTAATCAAGAACTACTCTAGAAAACAACTAACTAAGGAACCTAGGGATAAGAGAGTCTAGAAAAGAAAAATAAACCTAGATGAAGACTCATTACCAAGTGAGAATGATGGCTAAAATATGAAGTAGGAAATCTCTGTTGGAAATGTTGAGTAGTTGTTTTGTCATTGATGTCAAGAGTCAGTTTTAGTGATGTCAAAATTCAATGCAAGAATTTGATAAAAGGAGGGTTAAAATATTTATATTTTAAGCCCAAGAGATTTGGTTTAAAGCTTCACATTATTGGTCAAAAGGTTGGCTAAATACCCTGAAGGAAGGAGATACCTAGGCCCAAAGGAAATAATATTATAATATTTATTATTATAATATTAAGGTTGTTAAGATAAGGCCTAAAGGAAGAAACACCTAGGCCCGATGGAAATAATATTATAATATTCATTATTATAATATTAAGTGTTAAAAATAATGCCTAAGGTTACTTATAAATTATTTATAATATTTATATTATAATTAATTTATAAAATAAATTAATTAAAACCCTTGGTAAGGGTTGGGCGCAAAAACATTAAAGTTTAATTTTTCCCCCATCAACGTTTGAGCAAAAAGGAGTATGGTATTTATACTATAAGTTTTGTGGCATTAATGTAAGTCTCAAAAAAAGGATATGCATGTATTGAAAAAGTGGTGCGCAAAAGGACAGAAGCTTTTATTTTAAAAAAACAAGGGAAATCGTGGATGAATAAATTGACAAGGGTTTATATCCTTATCACCAACCAAGTGGTTGTGCTAGTGGCAAAGCTTGGCAGCGTAATTCATGGACGAATGGGAGGTCTTACGTTCGAGTCTCGATGGCAGTAGAGGGGAGAAAGATTTGTGGTTTTAGTTTAGGCACCAAGCGAAAGGAACAAAGCGCGGGAGGCGCTTTAGTGGTCTCAAGTGAGCATCTAGCTCACGCAATGGTTAGGCCATGGCTAAGGCACTATAAATAGCGTGACAGTAGATCGAATCCCACTAAGGTAGCGCACAAAAGGTACTTAATTTTTGCATTAATAATTTGCACTTTTTCTAAGACGTATGGTATGCGCTTTGTGGAGATATAAGGTGGTTAAAATAAATTTTATTTTTGCCATATTTGAGGGTGTTGAATGATTTAAATTGAGATTTGATAAGTGCATTGGAATATTTCTGAATGGTGGTTATAATTATTTTGAAAATGCATTTTTGATAAGTAGGGAGATATAAGGAAGTAATTTTGATTATTCTATGCATTAAATTTCTGAAGGAAGTTATAGTGAATTATTGTGAAAGTGAAATATTGGAGTCTTTGTTGATTATGTTTTTTCTAAGAGGGAGTTAAAAGGTGTATAAGGAATTTTTGAATGTATGTATATTTTTCTAAAATATTTTGAAGGGTTTGATTATTGGAGTTGATGCAATATTTTGAGAAACCAAGAGAGTGGTTTGGAATTTATTTGGGCATACATATTGAAGGTTTGCTAACTCATAAAGAAGTGTTGTGCTAACCTTTATAGTAGCAAAAGTCATTGTGAGTGGAATGGGTTTTGAAGACATATCTCCATCAAAACAAAAGGTATGGGCACATCATCCTTTGATTAGAGTATTGTTGAATTGAATGTTGTGAAATGCAAAGGTGGAGTGAAAAGGGTTGTTTGATAAGCATTGTTGGAAATGTTTGAGTGAGTTTTCATATGCATGATTGGTGAATATTTAAGAGAACATTTGAGTTAGAGATTGAGGATTGTTTGAGTTAGGGTTTGAGATCCATATTGTGCACTTTTGTTGGAAGTAGTGTGAAACACTTGTTTAGGGTTTGTAAGCAAGTTGTGTTTCATTGATTGAATGATTGAGTGAAATTGTTAGGCATTGGATTTGAGTGATATTGAAAGTGAATGTGCAAACATTAGAAACTAGATTTGTGAAAGCGATAGACTTAATGATTGAGTAGAACATATTTGAGTTTTTGATAGAGTACAGCATTCTCTATATGTTCCAAAGGTTAAATGAATTCTGAATAGAATATGTCTAAACTACTTCAAGTTAAAGGAATTACTTTGAATATTAGATAAAGTAATTGATAGCATTGTGTGCAATATTTGAGTTTGATTGAGCATATCTTGTGAGATGTATTGAGCATATGTTTGAGCATATTTGAGTAAGCTTTTGTGAAAGCTTAAGGACAGGTTTGAGCAAGCTTTTGTGAAAGCTTGTGGGTAGATTTGAGGTAAGTCTTTTTGAATACTTGAGAGCAGATTGAGCAAGTTCTTGAGAGTATTTGAGGGTACATTTGGGCAAGTCTTGGTGAAGACTTGTAGGCAGAGTTGAGAAAGCTTTTGTGAAAGCTTGTAGGTAGATTTGAGACAAGTCTTGGTGAAGACTTGAGAGCATAGTGATCAAGTTCTTGAGATTATTTGAGGGCATATTTGGGCAAGTCTTTGTGAAGACTTGTAGGAAGTGTTGAGAAATCTTTTGTGAAAGCTTGTAGGTAGATTTGAGATAAGTCTTGTGAAGACTTGTAGGTAGTGTTGAGCATGTTTTTGTGAAAGCTTGTGGGTAGATTTGAGGTAAATCTTGGTGAAGACTTGAGAGCAAGTTAAGCAAGTTCTTTAGAGGAGTTGAGGAAATATTTGAGGTAAGTCTTTGTGAATACTTGATAGCATATTTGATTGATTGATTTGTTCAAGCTTTGTGTTAAGGCTTGGGGTAAATATAAGAAGAGTTGATTTATGATTAGATCAAGCTTTGTGTTAAGGCTTGAGGATAGATTTGAGGATAGAGTTTGGTGCATATTTGAGAGAATATTTGTGCTAGAACTAAGACAAAGTTAGAGTAGATTTGTACTAGATCAAGGATAGTGTTTGGTGTATATTTGAGATATAGTTGAGAGCAAGCTTTACAGGTGATAGAGTAGAGGACATTAGTCTCTAGTGGATAGAGATCCATTAGCTAGGGTAGTGAGGATAGAGGTCTTCTATGGAGAGAGATACACAAGCCAGTGTAGTGGGGGTAGTAGTCTTCTAGAAGATCACCAGCCATAGTAGAGGAGAAAGAGTTCTCCTATGGATAGAGATCCATGAACCAGAGCAAGGGGAAAGATTTCTCCTATAGAGTGTGATCCGTGAAGCAGTTGGGAAGATAGATTTCTTATGTGGAGAGAGATCCACGAACCAGTTGAGGAGAAAGAATTCTCCTAGGTCAAGTTCCACAAACCAGAGAAAAGGGGAAAGATTTCTCCTATGGAGAGAGATCCACAAATAAGAGCTTTAGGGGATTGGTGTCTCCTTTGGATAGAGGTCCATAAAAATTGTAATAGGGAAGTGATTCCCAAGATATTTGTTGAGAAAATTTAGTAGAAATATTTTCTTCGTGGAGTAGCCCACATTGGGTGAACCACATTAAATTGGTGTCTCTATTGTGTGTGATGATTTGTGCATTGATTTGATTACTGTTTTTGATATTGTCATTGATTATATTGGATAATATTATTTGTGAAAGAAAAGTAAAAGTTGATCTTATATTGTTCACCCCCCCTCTCAGTATAAGCTTGTGTTCTTCAATTGGTATTAGGGGTTCCTTCGAAAGAGTTTAACAACTTGAAGGAAAAGTATATAGGAAAATAAATGGCATCTTAGTGGATCTTCAGTAAATAAGGAACCATTGTTTGATGGGAACAATTATGCATTTTGGAGTGTAAGAATGAAGATTTACCTAATGGCACAAGGAAATGAGACATGGAAAGTAGTTGAGGATGGGTACACACCACCAACTACACCTCCTACAGATAAATATGGTAAGATCCTACATCTGAATAATTCAAAGGTAATGAATGCAATCTTTAGTGGTTTAAGGGAATCAGAGTTTGTAAAATTTATGCATTGCACATCAAAAAAAGAGATTTGGGAAAAGTTGAAAACATATGAGGGAGACAAAAATGTCAAGATGGCAAAATTGCGAAATCACAAGAAAAAATTTGAAGACTTGAAGATGAAGTATGAGGAAGACATTGCTACATACTTCCTCCATTTGGATGAAGTTGTTAACTCCATGCAAGGACTTGGGTTTAAAGTTGAAGAATCATATGTTTTTCAAAAGGTTTTAAGGTCACTCCCTAAGAGGTATAGTGAAAAGGTTTCAGTCATAGAAGAAACAAGAGATATTGAAACTTTGACTAGGGATGAGTTACATGGAACTCTCATAGCTTTTGAGATGAGAATAGGAAAGGATCCTATCCCCAAGATAGAGGAATCCTTCAAAGTAGCAAAGAATACAAAGGATAAGAAGTCAGATTCAAGTAATGAGTCATCCAGTGAAGAAGAAGTAAACTATGGCAGAAGGAACAAGGACTCAAGAAAGCACAAAGGTACAAAAATAGTTAAGTGTTTCAATTGTGGTAAATATGGTCACTATGCATCTAACTTTCCACAAGCTAGAAGTAGCATTGGTGAAGAGAAACAAGATCATAGGAACAAGGAAGCAGGAAAATCTAGGTATAAAAAGAAAAACAGGTATGGACAAAACAAGCATGAAAAGAATTTTTTTAAGAGGCATAAGAAGAATTTCTATGCAGATAAGACAGGCAAGAGTTCAAGTGATAGTGATGAAATATCTTTAGGTAATTATGAAGAAGAAATTCTCTTCTTGGAAATAGAGGAAGAAGGAAGTGCTTCTATTGGAGATAAATCTAAAAAGTATGAGGATGCTCTTGAAGACAAAGAAGTAGAGAAAGAATTAGAAAATGAAGAGGAAGGAGAAGTTGATCTAGAAGGTGAGCTTATTTTTTCTCTTAAGGAATTAAGAAAGGTAAGAAAGCAGAACTCAAAACTCAAGCTTCAATTTCAAGAATGTGATGAAGAGAAAGGAAAGCTTATACAAGATCTGACAAATTCAATATCTAAGACAAGGAGATTTAAAGAAAAGTTAGAGGTAAAAGTATTAGAATGTGAAATATTAGAACATGAGGTAGCTTCACTAAGGAAGGAAGTGAAAATTCTAAAGATAAGCTACATAGGTTTGGAAGAAGCTCAAAGACCTTGGATAAGATTATCAAGGTGCAAATATCTTCATCAAACAAGACAAGACTTGGTTTTGAAGATGGACAAAGAGAACAAGGAGAGGAGTCAATCTCAATATCCAAAGAAGAAGATGTTTCAAAAAAAGAGAGTGAAAGAGAAAGTGAGACTTATGAGGATAAGTTGGAAAATAGAAGGTTCGCCAAGGAAGGAAATAATGCACAAATAAGAAATAGATGGAACAAGAAACATCACAAGGAAGAAAGGACTAAGAGACCAATGGGGTCAAGGCAAAACTTCTTCAATGGACGTTGCTTCTCATGTCATAGGTTTGGTCACAAGGCTATGCAGTGCAGGACACATGAAAAGAAGGAATATGGTTTCACCAAGAAAATTTTTAAAAATGGACATCTCTTTCAAGGGTATTGTCACTCTTGTAATGAGTTTGGTCATAAAGCAATTCATTCCATGGTTCATGAGAGGAATGGATATGGCTTCACCAAGAGGAACTTCAAGACATTTGCACCTTCAAGGAACTACAACATTAAGTGTTATAAGTGCAATAATGTTGGGCATGTGGCTAAGTGGTGTAGAACAAAATTTCCAAAGTCAAGCAAGAATAGGGTTACTCAAAAGAATAAGAAGGATCGGTTTAGGAAGAAGGTGGACAAAGAAAAATATCAATGTATGCTGGGAGTAGAAATACTTCCACCCCAAAATTAATCACCTCAAGGAGAGGAGGGGGGAGGGGGCTAAGCTAAGAGTCTTATATTTAGCCCCAAAGGTGTCCCTTTTCCATTGATGTCAAAGGGAGAGATATTTGAGTTAGGGGAAGAGCATTCATTCAGGGGGAGCAGTTTCTCAAGGGGAGAAAAATTGGAAAAAGGAAAAAGGGTTTTCATCAATGACAAAGGGGGATATTGTTGGAAATTTTGAGTAGTTGTGTTGTCATTGATGTCAAGAGTCAATGTCAGTGATGTCAAAAGTCAGTGCAAGGATTTGACAAAAGGAGGGTTAAAATATTTATATTTTAAGCCCAAGAGATTTGGTTTAAAGCTTCACATGATTGGTCAAAAGGTTGGCTAAATACCCTGAAGGATGAAGGAAGAAGATACCTAGGCCCAAAGGAAATAATATTATAATATTTATTATTATAATATTAAGGTTGTTAAGATAAGGCCTAAAGGAAGAAACACATAGGCCTTATGGAAATAATATTAATTATTATAATATTCAATGATAAAAATAATACCTAAGGTTACTTATAAATTATTTATCATATTTATGTTATAATTAATTTATAAAATAAATTAATTAAAACCCTTGGTAAGGGTTGGGCGCAAAAACATTAAAGTTTAATTTTCCCCTCGTCGATGTTTGAGCAAAAAGGAGTATGGTATTTATACCATAAGGTTTGTGGCATTAATGTAAGTCTCAAAAAAAGGATATGCATGTATTGAAAAAGTGGTTGATGCGAATTCGTGAGCGCAAAAGGACAGAAGCTTTTATTTTTAAAAAAGCAAGGGAAATCATGGACGGATAAATAGACAAGGGTTCGTACCCTTATCACCAGCCAAGTGGTTGGGTTAGTGGTAAAGCTTGGCAGGTAAGTCATGGGCAAATGGGAGGTCTCACATTCGAGTCCCGACGATAGCAGAGGGAAGAAATAATTTTTGGTTTTAGTTTAGGCGTCAAGCGGAAGGAACAAAGCGTGGAAGGCACTTTAGTGGTCTCAAGTGAGCATCTAGCTCACGCGACGGTTAGACCATGACTAAGGCACTGGTAGCAGTGCGATAGGGGATCGAATCCCATCGAGGTAGCATGCAAAAGGTATTTAATTTTTGCATTAATAATTTGTGCTTTGTCTAAGTCGTATGGTATGCGCTTTGTGGAGATATAAGGTGGTTAAAATAAATTTTATTTTTGCCATATTTTAGGGTGTTGAATGATTTAAATTGAGATTTGATAAGTGCATTGGAATATTTCTGAATGGTGGTTATAATTATTTTGAAAATGCATTTTTGATAAGTAGGGAGATATAAGGAAGTAATTTTGATTATTCTATGCATTAAATTTCTTAAGGAAGTTATAGTGAATTATTGTGAAAGTGAAATATTGGAGTCTTTGTTGATTATGTTTTGAATGTGCTAAGAGGGAGTTAAAAGGTGTATGAGGAATTTTTGAATGTGTGTATGTTTTTCTAAAATATTTTTAAGGGTTTGATTATTGGAGTTGATGCAATATTTTGAGAAACTAAGAGAGTGGTTTGGAATTTATTTGGGCACACATATTGAAGGTTTGCTAACTCATAAAGAAGTGTTGTGCTAACCTTTATAGTAGCAAAAGTCATTGTGAGTGGAACAGGTTTTGAAGATATATCTCCATCAAAACAAAAGGTATGGGCACATCATCCTTTGATTAGAGTGTTGTTGAATTGAATGTTGTGAAATGCAAAGGTGGAGTGAAAAGGGTTGTTTGATAAGCATTGTTGGAAATATTTGAGTGAGTTTTTATATGCATGATTGGTGAATGTTTAAGAGAACATTTGAGTTAGATATTGAGGATTGTTTGAGTTAGGGTTTGAGATCCATATTGTGCACTTTGGTTGGAAGTAGTGTGAAACACTTGTTTAGGGTTTGTAAGCAAGTTGTGTTTCATTGATTGAATGATTGAGTGAAATTGTTAGGCATTGGATTTGAGTAATATTGAAAGTGAATGTGCAAACATTAGAAACCATATTTGTGAAAGCGACAGACTTAATGATTGAGTAGAACATATTTGAGTTTTTGATAGAGTACATCATTCTCTATATGTTCCAGAGGTTAAAGGAATTCTGAATAGAATATGTCTAAACTACTTCAAGTTAAAGGAATTACTTTGAAGATTAGACAAAGCAATTGATAGCATTGTGTGCAAGATTTGAGTTTGATTGAGCATATCTTGTGAGTTGTATTGAGCATATGTTTGAGCAGATTTGAGTAAGATTTTGTGAAAGCTTAAGGATAAGTTTGAGCAAGATTTTGTGAAAGCTTGTGGGAATATTTGAGGTAAGTCTTGTCAAAGACTTGAGAGCAGATTGAACAAGTTCTTGAGAGAACTTGAGGGCATATTTGGGTAAGTCTTAGTGAAGACTTGTAGGTAGTGTTGAGCAAGCTTTTGTGAAAGCTTGTAGGCAGATTTGAGACATGTGTTGGTGAAGACTTGAGAGCATATTGAGAAATTTCATGAGAAGACCTAAGGGTAGATTTGGGTAAGTCTTGGTGAAGACTTGTAGGCAGTGTTGAGCAAGCTTTTGTGAAAGCTTGTGGGCATATTTGGGCAAGTCTTGGTGAAGACTTGTAGGCAGTGTTGAGCAAGATTTTGTGAAAGATTGTGGGGAAATTTGAGGTAAGTCTTGGTGAAGACTTGAGAGTAGGTTGAGAAAATTCTTGAGAGGACTTGAGGATAGATTTGTGTCAAGTCTTTGTGAAGACTTGATAGTAGAGTTGATTGATTGATTTGTTTAATCTTTGTGTTAAGGCTTGGGGTAAATCTAAGCATATTTGATTTGTGATTGGATCAAGCTTTGTGTTAAGGCTTGAGAAAAAATTTGAGGATAGAGTTTGGTGCAAGTTTGAGAGTATATTTGTGCTAGACCTGAGATATATTTAGAGTAAATTTGTACTAGACCGAGGATAGTATTTGGTATAGATTTTAGACAGAGTTGAGAGCAATATTTGGAGGTGACAGAGCAGAGGACAGTATTCTCTAGTGGATAGAGATACATTAGCCAGGGTAGTGAGGATAGAGGTCTTCTGAGTGAGGATAGAGGTCTTCTATGGAGAGAGATCCACAAGCTAGTGTAGTGGGGGTAGTAGTCTTCTAGAAGATCACCAACCAAAGTAGAGGAGAAAGAGTTCTCATGTGGATAGAGATCCACAAACCAGAGCAAGGGAAAAGAGTTCTCTTGTGGAGTGTGATCTATGAAGCAGCTAGGAAGATAGATTTCTTCTGTGGAGAGAGATCCATGAACCAGTTGAGGAGAAAGAGTTCTCCTGGGTCAAGTTCCACAAACTAGAGAAAAGAGGAAAGAGTTCTCCTATGGAGAGAGATACACAAATTAGAGCATTAAGGTATTGGTGTCTCCTTTGGACAGAGGTCCATAAATATTGTAATAGGGAAGTGATTCCCAAGAGATTTGTTATGAAAATTTAGTAGAAATATTTTCTTCGTGGAGTAGCCCACATTGGGTGAACCATGTTAAATTGGTGTCTCTATTGTGTGTGATGATTTGTGCATTTCTTTGATTACTATTTTTGATATTACCTTTGATTATATTGGATAATATTGTTTGGGAAAGAAAAGTAAAAGTTGGTCTTATATTGTTCACCTCCCCCCTCTTAGTATAAGCTTGTGTTCTTCAATCTCAAGGAGGAAAGACACAAAATAACAAGTCCACAGTTTTACCCCAAATTAACATTAAAAAATAGAAGATAAGGCAAAACCTAACATAGGATAAGAGATTCAGGTATAAGTATAAAAAGTATAAAACTATAATCTAAAATGGAAGGTGATAGTAGATGAGGTTTTTTCTCAAGAAAACTAAGCTTATGATGTATCAGTATGGGGAAAAACTATGTTGAACAAAGAAATTGAAGTGGTGCTAGAAACCCAATTTCAAAGAACTCAAGGAACTATTATGGAAAGCCCTCTTAAACTACTAGATGATAAAAATGTACATTTTTCAATACCTAGGGATAATGGTTCGAGAGATAAGAGAGACTCTATATTAGAACTAAAACTAAAATCACCTAAGGACTTCCCGTTAATATCATGAGTAAAAATACCAAGAAGAAAGTAAGACCCTGAGTGGAAACATGGGAAAGGGCTTTCCCAAATAAATTGGATGGGGAATAACAAATTTAAAGCTCAATAAAATCTAGAGAAAAATATCATGCATTAGAGTAGATCAAAATAGACTGAGATGAAGGACTTGGAGTTTGGAATTAAGAAAAGAGACTGAAATAAATAGAAGAGGATAAGCAGAGAACCTTTTTGGGGATGGGTGTATCCACCCACAATAACCTAAGAAATAAGTCATTAGTTGGAATTCCAAGGGTATTAATGCTCCTAGAAAAATTTGGTTAAATCCTTGAGAATGGATTACCAATCGTAGATTCTACTATTATAAAAAGCAAAGCTAGATGAGGTGGAAAGTAGAATATCAAGAGATAGTTTTTAGAAGTAAGTAGACTTTACAAATGTGAACTTTAGAGGGACATATATGTTTAGTGGAAATGAAACTAATGACAAGTTTTTAGGGACTATTGTTGTTGTTGCACCTATTGAGGCTACTATATGATAAATTATTGTTATGGTTACAATTGTACAGGTTATTGTTGTAATTGTATAGGTTGTTTTGCAACTACTAAACTTTGAGTTGGTCTAACTAGTGAGGTGGGAACTATTGCAACTATTGTAGCCTTTGATGTTGTTGTTGTACTTACTCTGGATATGGTTGTGGTGGTTGTTTTAGCTAAAATTTCTACAACCATTGTTGTAATTGTTGCATAAACTACAACTATAACTAATATAGGGATTGTTGTGGTTGAATCACTTTTTGTATCAATAGTTGGTGTTGCTCCTCATGTTGTGTAGGCATCTATTGTTGTACAAGAAAATGTTTCTAATCTATTTATTGTGATGGTAACTGGGGCTGAGTATTAAGATTTTGATTATGTTATTGTTGACTAGAAATATGTGTATGAATAAGAGCTAGATCAATTGCATTATTCATTACTTTTCGTGCTTGTTTGGAAGTCATATTTATATGCTTTGTTTGGATTGGTGTGATGTTGTATATCAAATATGTTTTATTTTTGAGGATATGTCTTGTTTAGGCAACATAGTTCTTGTTAAATTGTATTTTGCTTTATAGTTATATATTATAAGAAAAGGATTAGTATTCTTATGCACTTGTCTATTTGTTGTTTGTTTATAGAATAGATTAGAGGATTTTGTGGGATCCCCAAAAGGATATTAGTTGGGGAGGAGTTTGGGCATGTGCTCATATAGGGTATTTTTAACATGAGGCCAAGATTTGGAGTTTGACAATATAAGGAAAAGGAAAGGAAAGTTGATATCTAGTTTTAAAAAATACCTCTTTTGTAAGAGGAAAAGAACAACCCTTTGAAAATCCTACCCTACCATTAATACAAAAATATGATATAATAACCAATGTATAAAAGCAATCAAAAGATATTTACAATTTTAATTTTCAAATTGTTACAATACCACTATTTCTTTTTTTCTTTTTTGGTTACATAGGAGAGTTGGTCACAACCACACTATTTTTAGTAACTGACAAGCGCAAGGTTCAAACCATAGGGTATGCTCCCACCAAACCTAATTCACCTTGTTATTGTTGACCTAGCATGAAGGGGACCATCAATCACTTAGGATTCGTAGTGTCATCATCAGTCATCATCGATCTAACGCACACTCAAAGGATTCAGATCAAACTACTACCTTTACAAACAAGCTACCTCTGAGGTTTGAACTTGGATGTCTTCTAAGCACTTACCAATCCACCTAGCCCTCAAGGGCTACAATACCACTATTTCAATATTATATAAGATATGATACTTATCTTAATCCCATATAATCAATGTATAAAAATAACTAAAAATGTTTTATATTTTTTATTTAGAAGTTAATAGTATATTACTATATAATGTAGGTTCAAGGGTTTGATCGATTGGTATCTCAAGACCTCATAGTTCTAGAGGGCATGTCGCGTCAGCACCACTGACTACAATAAAAAGTGGAGCAAGATTCGAACCCACAAAGAAAGCAGTGAAAAATATAATGAGTTAGTGACTCTTCTAATATATGAAAAAAATAAATAAAAATAAAAATGTTATTACATAATTTAAGATATAGTAATAGGTTTGTTCAAATCTCCCGTAAATAATATATAAAAACAATTAAAAGATGGCTTATAGTTTTAATTGAATGGCGTTGCTTTGATGTTACCTCAATCATATAAATTTATATATATGATTAAATTTAAATATTGATATAAGTATACTTGTTCACACAGATACACTGCATCTTTTGCAAGCGTCCCTTGCAATTCCCTCGAAAAAGATATATATATATATATATTCTTGCAATTGCTATTAATTAAAATGTTTGTAGTCGTGTCAATGTTGACAAATTTGTATAGTGAGCTGCGATTACCATGCTAAAAGAAAGTTTGAATCAGTCAGCATACCTTTATTCTCATCTAGATGCGGCTGCTATCCACAAATTCGATGGTGGTTATGACAAACGACTATAAAGTTTCATTTGACCCATATCCGGTCTCCAAAGAAAACTGCACGTGACGACAAGCCGACACAAAAAAATAAAAAAATTACAATTTGAAAGAGGCAACACAGCAACGCGTAATAAAGAGTGCGGAACTGGTCAAGTCGCAGCTGATACAGTAGTGTTGAGGGCTCACATGAATAAGCTATAAATCCATTCGAAAGGAAACGAAGAAAAGTATCTACCTCATCTCTTGTATTATTCTATTTTGGAGCTTCTGATTTAGCAATCGTAACTATTCGCAATCCCGACAATGCAAGGCGCTCAAAGTGTTCTGCTGATAGGCTTGATGATAATTTTGCTTCATTCTTCGGCCGAGTCCCGTCGTCTCTCTTCGCGCCCGAACTATGTGAAATCTGCCTATTGGCCCTCTGGCAGCATGTCCTACAGGCCGCCCTCCTCCATCAACGCAACGCTCTACACCCACATCTTTTACGCCTTCGCAGATTTGGACGACCAGACGTTCAAAGTGAACGTCTCTTCCGAAGACCAGAAAATCGCGCAAGAATTCACCCCATCTCTGCTGAAGAATAATCCCTCTGTCAAAACTCTCATCTCCATCGGCGGCGGGGCATCCAACGCCACCGCGTTCGCACTCATGGCAAGCAATGCCTCTAGTCGCGCGGTGTTCATAAAATCAGCGATTGCCCTCGCCAGACGTTACGGCTTTCACGGCCTAGACCTCGACTGGGAGTCTCCCCAAACTACCACCCAGATGGATAATTTGGGCATTCTCTTCTCAGAATGGAGAAAGGGCATACAGTTAGAAGCCGCGTCTTCTGCTCGACCTCCGCTCCTGCTCACGGCAGCCGTCTATTTTGCTCAAAATTTCTTCTTGTCGGACGACCGCAGAGCGTACCCAACGACTTCCATGGCCCAAAACCTTGATTGGGTGAACGTCATGTGCTTCGACTATCACGGCTCCTGGGACACGTCTGCCACCGGAGCTCACGCGGCTCTGTATGATCCCACCTCAAACATCAGCACCAGCTACGGAATCGGATCGTGGTTGGAGTCGGGGTTGCCCCCGCAGAAAGTTGTGATGGGAATGCCTCTCTATGGGCGTTCGTGGATACTCAAGAACCGCAACGAGACGGGAATTGGAGCTCCTGCTGTCGCCGCGGGTCCGAAGCAAAACCTGAGCAACGAAACTGGTGTCATGTTCTTTTCCGAAATTCGGGACTTTTTAAGACAGAAGAACGGGACGGAAGTGTTCGACGAGGTAACCGTATCGGCTTACGGTTACGCTGGAGACGTGTGGATTGGCTATGATAACGAAGAGTCGGTTGCAAGGAAGATCGAGTTTGCTAGACAGAAGGGTTTGTTGGGTTACTTTTTCTGGGCACTCAGCCAAGATAGCAACTGGATCTTGTCCACCAAAGGTTAGTAAATACTTCTCTTTGCTACTACTTTTGTTTAGATCTTATTACGACTGTTGCCGACGGAATTTGGAATTTTTTGGATGCAGCTTCTGTCTCGTGGGACAAATGATATGAATTGCATTTACCGAAGGGTTGGTGGTGGTAGCTGATTTGATATGAATTGTATTTAATTTAAAAGTTAGAAGATTGGTAGTTGTTGTATATTTGATGGTGGGTTGTTAAGTTGGTAGGGGTTGAATGTTTGCTGATATATTATACAAATAAAAAATTAAATCTTATTAACTTTATCTTTATCCAACATACTAAAATTTAACTAAAAAATATTAAATTGTATTTGCTGTGAGCTGAGATGATAGAAGGGGAAAAAACAATGAGTGGATTCACTTTCTATTGTGTTTCAAAGAACTTTCTATGCCCGAAAGACTATTAATCTAAAATATGGGGACTGTATACACGTGATATTCGATCTCTTAAGAGCTCACTCATTAAACTTGATAGGAACATTAGGAACATTTGTGTGAGCCAATAAAATGACTTTTCTAGTATAATTTTGTCTGAGAAATCAGAGATTATGTAGCATGAAGATTATAAATGTGCAAATTGACTTTTAAAAGAATCTTAAAAGCAATTGATAATAAACTTTTTCTATCGAAGATTATTTATAAAATAATTATAAATATTAATAGTGGAAGCATGTGTTATTTTATATATATATATATATATATATATATAATATATATTTTTTTGGACATTAGCGAAGTCGAACCCTTATATCTTCGTAATGAGCACCTTTTACTCACCACGATTTTGAGGCATGTCACCGTTATTAACAAAATAGTTGGAATGTTTTTCTAAAAATTTATAAATAAATAAATATATAATTTTATAAATTTGTAAAGATTTTAGTAAAATTGTATTGTTTTTACTAGTGGGTTAAGTGGGTTATATGAAAGTGAAATGGATCAAACTTATATTAAATTATTGATTATATTGTTATAGTATTTTAACACTATTTTGGTTATTCGTATATGTTGTTTTATAATATTTGAATTTTGGCCTTTATAATTTTATTACCACTTAAACTTATGTCATTTGATTCAAATATTAAGATTCACTTGGTATTGGAACCTTATTGATGATCATTATTTGATCTCACCATTTAATTTAAATGTTAACATCAATCAAGAATTGGAACATTGGTTTATAGTTCAACAAGATTTGAATTTGGGTCTCTCAATTGAAACGAAATATTTTTATCATATGATTTAAATGTTAAGGTTCACATTGGGATTGGAACCTTAGTTTAAGTGACCAATTCATCTCATGTCATTTAGTTCAAATATTAAGATCCATCTATGGGATTGGAAACTTGGTTTATGGTGTAAAATTACATATGTTATTGGGTCATTTAGACCATATCTAGATTACCTTTCTATTAGAAGTATTTCTCATCTCTCTTAAATAGTTAATTTTCCTCTTTAAAATTCTTGATAATATTTTCGTTAAGCAATAGATTCTCCCTTGGCAAATTGTTTTCTAAAATTTAAAATTTACCAGGATGAAGATTAATACTATGATTAGCTAAACCATTATAACCATATTTATCTTATATATAACTTTTTAACATTCTCAAGAAATTGAATCCATTAATGGTTTTCTTTTTTTTTGGTTACATAGGAGAGTCGGTCACAACTATACTATTTTTAACTAACAAGAGTAGCGGTGCAGGGTTCAAACCATAAGGGCTGCTCCCACCAAACCTATTAAAATTTGATAGACAACAAAAATAATGTTATCATTTATCTAATATTCACATTATTTTTTAATAATGATAATAATTGGTGAATCCTCATCAATCAAAATATGTCTTCATCCATTCTCGATGATTTCTAGTAGAAGTGCCTCAGTATCTACATATAGATCCTATGCATTAACTCCCTTGTCACATATCACCCCTACATATATATTTGAATCCTATAATAAAGCAAATAACATATATTTTCCATATTTAAGACTTCTCATGATTAATACCATGGATTTAAGCATGCTACAATAGAAACAAGAATACGAATCCAAAATTCGATGTAATGTTGAGATTTATTTTTGGAAGTTTTATTAATCATAAATTCAAAAAATGACAAGACCAGCCCTCCATAGAATGCTTAATGCCTTACCTTGGAAATAACTTATCTAATATTTATTAATTCTTTTAATGTCTATAAAAATTATAGTAGATTCTCATTTTTTGGTAAAAGAAACATCCCCAAATGGTGGAAGAAAAGGAACAATATGAAGAACACAAGCTTATACTAAGAGGGGGGGATGAACAGTATAAGACCTCTTTTTACTTTTTCCTTTATACTTCAAAACAGTAAAGCAATATACCCAAAGCAATATCAAAGCAATGCACAATATCATCCACAAAGTGACACCAATTTTAACGTGGTTCACCCAAAATGGTTGGGCTACGTCCACAAAACCTTTCTCTAAAAGTTATCTCAAAGTTCTTTGGGAATCCTTCCCAATTACAATGTTTATGAGCCTCGGCCCAAAGGAGATACCTTCCCCCAATCAAAATTTATGAGCCTCTACTCAAAGGATATGCCTTCCCCTCTACTCTAGAAATGATCCCTCAGAAGATCAACTGCCTCTACCTCTTTCCGAAGACGTGGAACTCCTTTCCACCGAAGACCTCCTATCCTCAATGCTTAGCCTAAGAGACCTCTCCGCGCTTCTATGATCACGTCCACGGTAGCTCAGCAAACTTATACCAACACACGCGCGGGCGATCTAGTACAAGTCTTCCTCTGTGTTAGATTTGTCCAACGCTTGAACAAATCAATCCTCTACACACAAGCCTTCTCAAAGACTTGCCAAATCTATCCTCGAGGTGTCTTCTCAAAGAACCGGGGCCACCTCTATCCTCAAGTTCTCTAATAGAACTATCAAACTCGACCTCACAAGTCCTCTCTAGGACTTGTCCAAAATCTCCTCACAAGTCCCCACCGAAACCCCCGCCCAAACTGCTCACAAGTCCTCACCGAAACCTGTCCAAAAACTCAACAAGCGCACCAAAAAAAAAACTTTCTTAGTAGGAAATCACAAGGTGAATTGTTAGAGACCCAATGTGATTTGTCAAACTCATAGAAGCATAAAGAGAATTTTTAGAGACTCAATATGTTCTATACTCAACTCCCAATCTCAAAACTCAATTCAAATCCACTTAGCTCAAACTTAATCTCAAATCTAAAAACTCAACTCAATATCTGAAATGGATAGGATAGACTTTCTTTCAAGAACATGAAACCCCAACAATTGCCAACTATGCAAAGAATCACATAACAATGATACTCATGTTCTTTTCACCATAAATTAGGGCTTCAACAACAATGCTCATCAAAACAAGGTTCAATCAACACCATTCAACTCAAAACACAACCTTGAAGCATTTCACAATCAACATCAGAAAAGGAAACAAGTAGAACTCATTTTCTCTCCAATATTGTTTGAACAAAAAGCATCCACCAACTCAAATCATAATAGCACAAAAAAAATTTTCAAATCATAAACAAAGAAGTAAGCCCAACACTTTAACCAAGTAAAGAATAGCTTGATTATTACCAATTTAATGAAAGCAAATGTCAATCTCAAAGTTGGCCACTTAAGGTTTCACAACTTCACACAAGAAGCAATTTTAACCTTAAAACATCATGCTTTCATTACTATAATCAACCAAAAGCACTTTCAACATTACAAGAAAAAATTATCCCTTATACACCTTATTTCTCCCTTATAGTCTTATCAAAAATAAAATTTATCTCTCATAATAATGCAATAAGATATTTCAAACAACACCTTCAAAAGAATCTTTTATCAAAATAAAACAAGCTTTAAACTCCTTATAACTCCTAAGCTGTTTTTCCCTCTAATAAACTTCCTCCATCCGCAAAATACACTTAGCAAAAATTAATTTCGAAAATACCTTGGCCAACATCAAAAATCGTGCTATGGAGAAATTGCGCATGAATTCTAACACCACCCGCTGCATCCACTTCACGATGAAAAACCCTTTTGCGTTATTCAAATGTGGAACTTCCCATTCAGGTAGCGTGCCAACAACCTAGCTGCTACCGGTGCACCAAAGGCGCCCAATGAGGTTTAAACCTCATGTTGTTAGCCTTGTTCCTTCTACGCCAGGGATTAAATAAAACAACAATGCCTCCCTTTCTTCTGACGTGAACACGAAGATGAAAACCTTATGACGGATTTATGACAAACGATGAGTACAAAAAAATAAACAGTAGATTCATGAAAACGACGAAGACATAGTCGAACAGTAGATCACGAATTCACAGCGAGCAACTCTTTTTAAAATGCAGATGGGATAATTCTTGATTTTCATCGAGGGAGATTTATATGCATTTTTACCATAAGCTCTTGACGTCGGCGAGGAGTTTAACACGTCGGTGGAGGTCTTGGCTAGCCACAATCTTAAAATATAGCGCCATGGGTTAGGATAACCCATTGAACAATAATTTAATATTTATTTAAAAATAATTAAAGGGAACCTTAACAAGGTTTTTAATTATTTAAATAAACACTTCCTCCTGACCCAAATGCATTAAACTAATGCATCCGAATCTTTAAACCCAACTTGGGGTTTACAAAGACTTTGAAACTATGGCGTAACCTTCATCAAAACAAATTATTTGACATCAAATCAAATTCCTTCAAGAGCTTCTTGACATCAATGACAACTTATACACTTGAGCAAAGGCAATGTACCCAAAGTACCCAAATTGCCAACAATCTCCCCTTTGTCATTGATTGTAAACGTTCACAAACACTTCTCAAGAGCCAAACAACCAATGCCAATTGAGAATCTTCCTTTGAATTTTTGCTCTCCCTGACTTGAAGCTCTCCTCTTCACTTTGAAGCTCTCCCCCTTACTCATATCTCTCTCCCTTTATCATCAATTGCAAAGGGTCACCTTTGGGGCTTGGGATTGAGAATGAGCCTCTTAGCTTAGTCCCTCCCCCACCTCTTGATGAGGTGATTAATTATAGGGTGGGAGTAAAACTCCCATTAGGCACTGATCATCATCAGCGTCTATAACTTCCTTTTTGGGCCTTCTCTTGAACTCTTTGTCCATATTCTCCCTTTTTCTTGTTCTTTTTCTCATCCCTGTTCTTGTCCATGCCTTGATCCTTGGACCCGATCATGCCCTTTCCTATTTTTGTATTCTAGAATTTTAGCTCTACACTATCTGATTATGTGACCTTCATTGTTGCACTTGAAACACTTGATGATGTTGTTTTCTCTCGAGGTAAACCTGATCTTTGAATCCACCAGTTCTAATTAAACCTGTTTTGACCAAACATGTTCTGACCAAACCTGTTCTGACCAAACCTGTTCTGATCAAACATGTTCCCGTTATTTGCCTTGTAATAAACTACCTTGTGCCCAAACTGTTGACAAGAGTAGCAATACCCTTGAAAGAAACTAGCACTTCTAAAATTGTCATTTACCTTCTTCACTTGAGCCATGCAATGTGAAGCCATGTGAACAAACCTGTGACAAAACATCTCCTTGAAACTTTCCTTTATTTGACCTCTTAGGTTCAAACTTCTTCTTCTCATTCCATTTTTTTTCTTTCTGCATCTATCATTCATGGACTCCTTTTCAAGTACTTTCCTCATCGAACTCTCTTCCTTTTGGAGTCTCTTACTAGACTCTCCAACTTGTTCCTTGTGTGGCTTAACAAAACCAAGGCTTTTTATCTTGTCTTTCTTTGACCTTTGATGAGTGACTTAACAATTTTGGAGCTATCTTGAAACTTAAATCTTATCCTTGTACTCTTTAGTTTCCTCTTTCAAAGAAGCCATTTTTTCTAACTCACTATACTCAAGAACCTTAGACTCTAACTCATCCTTGAGTTCTTGTGTCTTAGCTATAGAGAAGTCAAGACTTTCTATAAGATCATCTCTTTCCATAACAACATTCATCTAACTTATCCTTGAGTCTAGCATTCTTCTTTCTTTCCTTTTTCAAAGCACTAAGAGCACTAATAAGTTCACCTTTAAGATCTACTTCACCTTCCTCTATATCTTCCTCTATTTGTTTGCTTTTTGAATCATCAAAGCCTTTTTCATATTTCTTATCACTAGAGGTTCTACCCTTTTCAAAAACCATACATGCATCTTCTCTTATAGTTTTGAAGCATCCTCATACATACTAGAAACCAAATCATTATTTGTGCAATCATCCTCAAGGTGACCAAAGTTTCCACATCTAAGACATTTCATGATAATGAATCTATGTTTCGGTTCTTCCTCTTTTTCTAATATGAACAACATCTCATTTTCATCATCACTTGAAGAAATTTCACTATCACTACTAGAACACTTACTTGCTTTTTCTAGGTAGAAACTCTTCTTGTGCTTGTGAGAATACCTCTTTCCTTGATTGTTGTGCTCATCTTTGTTCTTCCTGTGATGCTTGTGCTTTTGAATCCTTGCTCTTAGAATCCTTTTATCTTCATCACTTTCATTCTTGGGAAAAGTAGCATAATGACCAAACTTTTCACAATTGAAACATCTTATATTTTTCATACTTTTGTGTTTTCTAGAGAACTTGTCTTTCTTGTTGTAATATGCCTCTTCATCACTAGAAGACTCATCACTATCTTGAAGCTGTTTACCCTTGTATTTCTTGGTAGCCTTGAAAGTCGCCTCTTTCTTGACATCAACCTTCACTTGAGTTCTCAACTCAAATCTGAAGTATACTATGGAGCTCATCCTTTTTCAACTATCCAAATCTTTAGCTTCCTCAATAGCAAAAATATTTTCACTAAATCTATTAGGAAGAGATCTTAAAATCTTATCACAAACATCATTTTCAGCAAGCTCAAGACCTAAGTCTTTCATGGAGTTAACAACCTCATCCATACGAAGCATGTAGTCACTAATATTTTCATCATCATTCATCTTGAGTTGTTCAAACATACCTTTGAAGTGTCTCAACTTGGCCTTTCCACATTTGTATCACCGTATGAACCACCTTCAACTGTTTCCACATTTCACTAGTTGTCTTGGTGAATCACTTTGGTGAGATCTCTTTCTATAAGCCTTTCAGATTGCATTCATTGCTTTTGAATTGTTGTGATGTAGGAGCATTTCTTCTTTAGTATTAGGACCATGTTCAGGAATAGTGTACTCATCTTCAATCACTTCCCAAACCTCATTCCCAAGTGCCATTAGATGAACCTTCATCCTTACACTCCAAAGACCAAAATATGACCCATCAATAATAGGTGCTGCATTGCCACTTGAATGATCCATTGTGTTCTTTACTAGCTTTTCCTTCAAGCTATTAAACTTTTCGAAGGCACCCTATACCAATTGAATAACACAAGCTTATACGAGAGGGGGTGAACAGTATAAGACCTCTTTTTACTTTTTCCTTTATACTTCAAAATAGTAAAGCAATATACCCAAAGCAATATCAAAGCAATGCACAATATCATCCACAAAGTGACACTAATTTTAATGTGATTCACCCAAAATGGTTGGGCTACATCCACAAAACCTTTCTCTAAAAGTTATCTCAAAGTTCTTTGGGAATCCTTCCCAATTATAATTTTTATGAGCCTCGGCCCAAAGGAGATACGTTCCCCCAACCAGAATTTATGAGCCTCTTCTCAAAGGAGATACCTTCCCCTCTGCTCTGGAAATGATCCCTTAGAATATCACCGCCTCTACCTCTTGCCGCACGTGGAACTCCTTTCCACCGAAGACCTCCGTCCTCAATGCTTAGCCTAAGAGACCTCTCGCCTTCTATGATCATGTCCACAACTCAACTTTACCAAACACGTTAGTCGTCTAGTACAAGTCTTCCTCTATCCTTCGATCTGTCCAACACTTGAACAAATCAATCCTCTACACACAAGCCTTCTCAAAGACTTGCCAAATTTGTCCTCAGGTTCTTCTCAAAGAACTAGTGCACCTCTGTCCTCAAGTTCTCTGATAGAACTATCAAACTCACCTCACAAGTCCTCTGCTAAGACCTGTCCAAATTTGCTGACAAGTCCCCACCGAAACCTGTCCAAAACTGCTCATAATACCCCATCGGAACCTATCCAAAAACTCAGCAAGCTCACCAAAAAAAAAACTTTCTTAGTAGGAAATCACAAGGTGAATTGTTAGAGACCCAATGTGATTTGTCAAACTCAATCTCAACTCCCAATATCAAAACTCAACTCAAATCCACTCAACTCCCAAGGAGAATTGTTAGAGACTCAATATGTTCTATACTCAACTCCCAATCTCAAAACTCAACT
Organism: Wollemia nobilis; assembly: GCA_028583015.1. Lineage (NCBI taxonomy): Eukaryota > Viridiplantae > Streptophyta > Pinopsida > Araucariales > Araucariaceae > Wollemia > Wollemia nobilis. The sequence continues at coordinate 17,505,875 of JAQPPZ010002226.1, forward strand.
CAAATCCACTTAGCTCAAACTCAATCTCAAATCTGAAAACTCAACTCAATATCTGAAATGGATAGGATAGACTTTCTTTCAAGAACATGAAACCCCAAAAATTGCCAACTATGCAAAGAATCACATAACAATGATACTCATGTTCTTTTCACCATCAATTAGGGCTTCAACAAAAATGCTCACCAAACAAGGTTCAATCAACACCATTCAACTCAAAACACAACCTTGAAGCATTTCACAATCAACATCAAAAAAGGAAACAAGTAGAACTCCTTTTCTCTCCAATATTGTTTGAACAAAAAGCATCCACCAACTCAAATCATAATAGCACAAAACAACTTTTCAAATCATCAACAAAGGAGTAAGCCCAACACTTTAACCAAGTAAAGAATAGCTTGATTATTACCAATTTAATGAAAGCAAATGTCAATCTCAAAGCTGCCCACTTAAGGTTTCACAACTTCACACAAGAAGCAATTTTAACCTTAAAACATCATGCTTTCATTACTATAATCAACCAAAAGCACTCTCAACATTACAAGAAAAAATTATCCCTTATACACCTTATTTCTCCCTTATAGTCTTATCAAAAATAAAATTTATCTCTCATAAGAATGCAATAAGATATTTCAAACAACACCTTCAAAAGAATATTTTATCAAAATAAAACAAGCTTTAAACTCCTTATAACTCCTAAGTTGTTTTTCCCTCTAATAAAATTCCTCCATCCACAAAATACACTTAGTAAAAATTAATTTTGAAAATACCTTGGCCAACATCAAAAATCGCGCTATGGAGAAATTGCGCACGAATTCTAACACCACCCGCTGCGTCCACTTCATCATGAAAAACCCTTTTGCATTATTCAAATGCAGAACTTCTCGTTCGGGTAGCGTGCCAATAGCCTAGCCGTTACCGGTGCGCCAAAGGCGCCCGGTGAGGTTTAAACCTCACGTTGTTAGCCTTGTTCCTTCTGTGCCAGGGATTAAATAAAACAACAGTGCCTCCCTTTCTTCTAACGCAAACACGAAGACGAAAACCTTATGGCGGATTTACGACAAACGGCAAGTACAAAAAAATGAACAGCGGATTCACGAAAACAGCGAAGACACAGTCGAACAGTAGATCATGAATTCACAGTGAGCAACTCTTTTCAAAATGCGGATGGGATAATTCTTGATTTTCATCGAGGGAGATTTATATGCATTTTTACCATAAGCTCTTGATGTCGACGAGGAGTTTAACACGTTGGCGGAGGTCTTGGCTAGCGCCCACAATCTTAAAACATAGCGCCATGGGTTAGGATAACCCATTGCAAACAATAATTTAATATTTATTTAAAAATAATTAAAGGGACCCTTAACAAGGTTTTTAATTATTTAAATAAATACTTCCTCCTGGACCCAAATGCATTAAACTAATGCATCCACCTGAATATTTAAACCTGCCAACTTGGGGTTTACAAAAGACCTTTGAAACTATCATGTTGTAACCTTCATCAAAACAAATTATTTGACATCAAATCAAATTCCTTCAAGAGCTTCTTGACATCAATGACAACTTATACACTTGAGCAAAGGCAATGTACCCAAAGTACCCAAAATTGCCAACACAATAAAAGTATATGTTTGATGTTTCTAGTTCTTATAAAAGGTACCCAAAATAGTCTATGATACCCTTTTCTTTGCAAATGGTTATTCATAAGAATTTTGTTTTAGAGTTCTAACTAAAGAAATATTAATGCATTGGGAAAGGCCTTAAGTGAACAAATACTCCTCTAAGGAAATCCTTAGAGTCAAGAATTATAATTATTGTAAAGCATTATATTAGGCAAGTTGATCAAGTATCTCCATTTTTTATAGATTTTAAAATAACTCATTCTTTCGTTAAAAGGTGAAAAATAGAATTATTGAAGCATCTTTTGAAGTTCATTCATTACTTGTTTGAAGTTTGTCCCTCAACCAAATTTTTAATAGAAATCCAACATCTATAATTATTGTTCACATTTAAAATTATTCTTGACTTTTGAACCTTTATGATCCAAACAAGTAGGAGCCAATAATTGTTTAATAAAAAATAAGGGGATAAGGCTTCAACCAAGCATCAAACCAAAAAATTATAGAATTCCCTTTATTTTCCAATGATCAAGGTATGTAACCTTTTTGCAGTATGGCTTTATGCTCAAAATTACCCAAAAATCTATATTTGTATTCCAACTACACTATGAGGGGCATAACTTTGTGCTCAAGATTTTGTTTTGATTCATTCAATAAGCATGGAAATATTAGAGAGAAAAAAATAATACAAAATATAGAAGGATAAGATACATGTATGTAATTTTTATTTAGTATGCACTCTATAACTCATGGAGGATGAATCACCATATTTCGATATGGGTGACTTTCTAACTCCTTGAAGGTGAACCACCACATTTCTATATGGGAATATGGTGAATCACCTTCCATGAGTCATAGAGTGCATATTAAATAAAATTTGCATACATGTGACTTGTCCTTTTGTATTTGGTCTTCTATTGATGTGTCAACATAGCTAGAAATGTAGTTTTGCTATAAAAATCTAAAATTAAAAAATTACTATTTTATAGAATATTTTGTTTTACATTTTTGGGGGCCTCTCGATAATTCTTCCAAAAACATGTCGACAACTATGTCTATGATAGATTTTCCTATGAATATTATTGTTCTCTCTAATATTTTTGTAGACACCAAAACCTAGATATTCACAAAACCTCATTTGCATCTCACACCACAATTTGCATAATAAAATATATGCCTAAATCTAAAATTAGACATAAATTCTGCACAATAAAAGTATTTTCCAGATTTTATAAATCTGGAAAATCTGCTTAGGATACCTTGTCTAATCACTAGACATGTATCCTAGCCACCTCACCAACATCCCTTATCATATCTCTCACACTCATGTCCTCTTTGTACCTTCACATGGGACATCCCTTACACCTCACTCCACTTGCAGCGACATCACCCCAGTTAAGTGAGACACCCCATGTGACTCACTCTACATACCCCTTCCATTTGGCAGCCCTGGATTTCCACTTAGCAATCCTAGCTTAACACCTCCTTTTTGTGACCATTTCATAAAGACCCCAATATTGGGGACCCCCAAAAATTTTAAGATTTTGGATATCATTTTAAAAAAATTCTTTTTTGCAATGATTCTTATTATTTTAATAAAATATGACATTGTGTTTATGTGGTTATTTTGTTTTTATGTTTAGCTTAGTTTATTTTGTTTTATATTTTTTAAAGTGTAATTTTATATTTTAAATGTTTTGAATGTGAATTTATTAAAAGTTTATAAATTCAAATTAAATCATTTAAAATTTTATTAAATTAAAAAAGTTTTCATTTAAAAGTGTTTGGTATATTTCATAGTTTTAATCTCTTGATATTGTACACAAGATGTGTAAGGTTCGAGACACCAAATGGCGATCATTAAAGAGGCGTGGAGGTGCCCACCAAGGGCATTTAGCTGAATTGAAATACAATGCAAGAGTTGATGGTTATAAGACCTTCTTCGTATAACTACCTGTTGTGTGTGGGATAAGATGAAATTTTTTAGGTGAGCTATTTGGAATTTCATGGATATTAATGTGCTCAAAGGAATGGAATTAGGTGTGATAGCAATCTGTATAGTCCAGAACATGTATCAGAGTTTGTGTATATACTTCACAATTGGATTTGGGGTCATCATGTTAAAATTATTGATGGAGCAGATAGCTTTAGTAAGAACTGTGTCTTTGGCCACGATAGTTTTGGGGTGGTTTACAAGGAAGTAGTAAGTTTGTATGAACTTCAAGGAAGTTATAATATTCATTGTCAGCAAGTTGTGGTTAATTGAGCTTGGTAGAAGTGAATTTTTATTGAAAATGCAATCCACCAGTTAGATGAAAGAAGTGTATCGATGATTGCTTTTGAACGATGGGCCAATGAAATAGTGTATAGAGGGCACAGTATAGATGTAAATATTTTTGGTATCCACATGTGTCCAAGCTCCACGTTGGATGAAGATAGTGCAGCAACTCAAATTTAGTTAAAATTAGAAACAACCTTAGTAGGCTTTATCCTAATATTTATCACTTTGGAATTATGTGTTAATGATGTTAAAATAAATGCATGCATGACAAAGTATTTAGCACATGAAATGAGACTATAAATTTCAAACTGTTATGCTCATATTGGTCATGACTTCAACATCGATAGTGGAGGTGTGAGAAATCTAAACTTCACTACATAAGCGGGCTTAGTAGTGGCAACTATGGTGAACATGTCAAAAATGTTGGAATGTTGTAAATCTCACATTAATACTCACAGGTATAAAGTATGGAGATATTCAGTACCTAGATTCAATACCAATATCCCATAAAAATACAGCTGGTGAATAGTAGTGAGATTTACGTAGTGGTGGTGAGCAACAAAAAACAAAAAATAGATGTCTTTCAGAATTCATCGAAAATACAGGAACAATGTTCACATGATATCAAAATTTAGCATATTGTAATTATTGAGGCATCATAGAAGCTGTTGAATTTAAACAGATATCATTATACTCACAGTATTTGAAGTCAAATAAAAATCGTTATTATAATTTATGTTGCCTTATATATATCGTTGGAATATCACTAGATAGTTTTCATGAAACAATGGTTAGTGAAATAGTGAATATTTTTATTAAAACACTAGATAATATATATCATAATGAGCTTCAGTATTGGTGTTCGTCATATTTCTAGTGAAACACATGGGTCATTGTCAAAATTTCTTGTGAGGCATATGGACAACATATGAGTTTCGATAATATTATTCAGGGCTTTGGTTGTCTTCGTTTTAAATATCTGTACCTGCATCCTTTCGGGTTCCAGAGTCTAGACAAATGAAATGTTGATGCATGATTAAATTTATAAATAGAAGAATGTAGCAATGTGTTCGAAAATCATCCAGGGCAACGATGGTGTTATCTTCCACGATGATAATGGTGTTATTTCACACTGCATATATTTCAATATGATCACCAGAAAGCTTGGACTCACAAAAATTGGTGCTTGTAAATCATGGAGTGTTAATATCATCGGTTGCAGAATCATGTTATGCTCAAATGAGTGAGTTTCCCTTTTGCGAATGATGAGAATTTGAATTACTTCATAGAAGGAAGAATACCCATAAAATGTACACAATGTGTTATTTTACGTGCTATTATTTTTTGTTAAAATTCAGATGATTAGCGGTCTGGAAACAAGCTTTAACAAAGCCAATCTGAAGATTAAAAGAGTACCGGTGTCAAAATCTTATATTTTCTCATGATATAAAGAAGGTTTAAATAGGACAACATATGGTATTAATATGTTTTGTTGAAAATATAAAACAGTCTTACAGTTTTTCGAACCGTTTCAAAATGTATGAAAATCTACGAAAGAATTTATAGGGAATTATAAAAAGTTATAAAGTTCATTTCTAAAGCTTGTTATAGAAACTATCAAAGAACTAAAAGAAAAATAAATTTTCACATTATAAATAACGAATGAAAATCCAAGAACAGGGGTCGGAGAATTTGGGAAAAAAATCAGAATTGCAGAGGAAGCGTTTTGAATGATTTTGGAAACTCTCCTTCCACGCTAGACTGAAGTTTCACCATGGGATGTCGTTTATGCACAGAGTATTCTGTATTTTTCATAATTTATTGAAAATTTATATTTTATAATATTTTGGAAATAAATGAGTTTTATACATGTTGATGGTTAACTCATTTCTTATTTTTCAATATATTACATTTATCCTTAGAAGATTGCACTGCATTAAATGTTTAATTGTGTGAATTCGGGTCATATTTAATGTTGGTTTTGCAGGATATAAATTTTGCAGGGCCTATGGGAAATTTTAAAGTTTCAGCATTTTATTTTATTTTATTTTATTTATTTTATCTCTTTAGCCCTAACTTTTTCATTTTTTTTTAATTTTTCCAAATAAAATTAAAAAAAAAAATTCAAAAGGAGAGAGGCACAGACAAAGAATAAGCTTAAAATTGTTATTTAAAGCAATTTCTATTTTAGTTTGAAGCAAATTTGAAATTATAAAATTATTTATAAGATTCACATTTTTTAGGAATTTTATAATTTCAGAATTTATTTCATTTTAAGTTTTGTATTTTATTTTCATGCAATAAATTAACTCAACTTTATGAAAATTAATTTCATTAAAGGGAGTAATTTATTTGGCATTCAAAAGGCCATTGTATTCAAGCAATAGATTAATTTTCCTTTATGAAAATTAATTTCATCAAAGGGGGGGTTAATTTATAAGGGTTTCAAAGGTTATTACATTTTAAGGTTAATCTTTTAGATCATTTTTCTTTCATGTTTGAAGCAACATAAAATCAATTCACTCATCATTTCATTAAAGTTTCATGAACAATCACTTGCATAGCATAATAAAATATTACCAACATAGGCCCCTTGTTAACAATTATTTGCAAATCACTAAGGTATTCTAAGCACTTATTTGACATATTTTCATGATACACAAACACGCATTAAGTAAAGGAACCTTAGAGAAATGTGTATTTCTTTACAAGAGAGGTTTTTCATTTGAAATCCTAACTGTGATGGGAATTTTGCAATTTAGCAAAATTTCCACTTAATAGAATTGGTGCTAGAAGGAGGGCCTGAAAGGTAATATTTTTAATTTTTAGATTTTGAATTTGTACAATTTTTTTATTAAAAAAAAACCAACAATTGTAAAATTTTCTGATTTAAGTTGCATTAATGTTAGTCTGCTATAAATTCATAAAATGGTTATGATTCAATGGTGGTAAATTTTTTTATACATAGCCTTGCATGTTGAAATTGGTTCAATGGCAGAAAATTATTTACCCCATTATAAGCATGATGGAATTAATACGGTAGAAGAACATATTCATGCATATAAAAACATTATGGTTCATTTTCAAATTATGCATGAAGATGTTATCTGTAGAATGTTTCCATACACATTAGATGAGGTTGCTCATAATTGATTTATTAATTTACCTGCAGGTTTTACCACTTCTTGGGATCAATTAGAAATAGCATTTCTTGAGCACTTTAGAAAATTGATTGACACAGATATGATATCAAATCAGTTTACCTCTATTTATAAAGAGCCTAGTGAATCTATGAGTTAATTTAATGATAGGTTCCATAGGTTGTATACTGAAATAGAGATACATTTCATCATTTTAGAAGAAGTCATTCAAATATACTTGGAAGCCTTAGATCCTTTTACTATTAAGTTTTTAGAAAAGCTTTTTAAAGATCCATCCTTGTCGAGAGCCTACAGTGAGGCAATAGTTGTAGAAAAGTGGTGGATTTTGAAAGGGGTTGATGTGGGTAAATTATTATTACTTAACCCGAAGGTTTCAAATCAGATACCACCTATTAGTCATGATACACATTTTTCTCTCATGTTAAACTTTTCTTTAGGAGTTATGGATTCCGATCAATGTCGACCATATAATCTGAACCCCTCGAATCAAACGATGTCTAATGTGAGCAATCAATGTGATGAAATTGAATGTCCTAATTTTACAACCACCTTAGGTATTGTTCAAGAGGAGGTGCAAATTTTGAAGCCAATATCCACCAATGAAGATTATGGTAAACAAACCCATCAAGTTGTAGAGATTGGTTTATTTTTATTCACAAAGGAGGATTGGGAGAATTATAGAAAGCACAGTACAAGAATTGATCTCACTGAAGAAACCCTTGACCCACAAAAAGTGGTTGAAAATAAATCTAAAGAAGGTTATAGCATAAATGATTTTGAATCTAAAGAGTGCATAGAATAAATGATAGATTTTCATCATTTATTCTAGGAAGATAATGATTTTTTTTTGCAAACAGGTAAAGCTTCATAATTAAATGATCCTAGATGTGATTTCATTAAAAACTGCAATGAATTGCAAGAAAATAACACCCCAATGATGATAGATCAAATGGTTGATGATAAAAGTATATTACTCGAGGAAAATGAATTTTTTGAAATTAAAGATAAATTTTTTGAAATTGATGAAGATGAATTTGAAAAGCATTTGACTATTGAATTTAAAGAGTGTGAAGAAGTGGTTGAACATCACACCCTAATTTTAGAAGATGATTATTATTGATGGAATAAATGGGAGGAATTTGCTACTATTTTTAATGAAGTACTCGCTTCACCTAAAATGCAGGACAATTTGCAAAGGTTAGTTCTAAAACTTATAAGAAACATTACTCAAGTATAGGGACAAATGCATCAAGATGCATATCTTGATAATTTTATAAATAATCCTCATGAGATAAAAATCGAATATATTAAAAGTGATATTCTTTTAGATAGTGGAAGGGTCCTAGAGTGGACTAGTTTTGAAACATATGATAAATTAGGACCTTCCATAAATTTGGATGAGGTTATTGAAAATGATGATCAAAAACTTCAGTATCCTCAAAATAATGATTAGGAAGAAAGGAAAGAGGGATGTATTTTCATCAAATATTTTAGGAAGATAATTTTTATAATGGTTGGGGAAGATATGAAGAATTATTTGTTTCTCATACTCGTACTGATAAAATTTCTATTTCACTTGATATGCAGGATGTTGAAATTTCTATTTCACATGAAGATTTGACAATTCCCATACAATCAAAATATGGCAAGCCATTTACAGAAATAGAAAATGTTCCAAAATCTGATCATTTCGAATATGAGTTTGTGGAACATGTTGCTGCAATAGAAAAGGAATAAATGGTAAATGTTTCTTACCATTCATCTATTTTAGATGAGGAAGATGTAAGATCTTTTCTTTCATTTTGGCATACTAAAAATTTGGGTGCAAATTCCCATGTTTATCTTGAAGATTCAAATGAAGAAACTTTATGTATGACTAATAAAGAATTAGAATTTTCTATTCCTCCTAAAGAAAATATTGTTTTATTAGATCAACAAGATTTTTGGTTTGAAAAGGATGAACATATTCTTGATTGGATGCCTAATTTTGGTGCTTTTGAAAAACAAGTCATTGATGAAAGTAAAGGGATACAAGATGATGATGGTGATGATGATAGAGACCATTAAGAAAAAGGAAAAATTACAATGGTTCACCAAGTAGTGGTAAATAAAAGTGTACAAAAGGTAGAATCTTATCCTTTGTGTCCAAACATTCAAGAATCAAGTAAAAAATTGCATAACTATTTATTGGATTCAGATGTTATTTATGATGAAATGCCATTGGAGGTTGATAAAGAACTAGAGTATATTTCTACTCATACCACAAATAAGGTTGCTTTGTTAAATGAAAGAGAAGTAGATATGCTTGAATTGTTGAATCAAGTTCATCAAAAACTAACAATTCAATCTAAGGTACAAACTTATAATGATTCTCATTTAGTACATATCCTAGATTCTTGCAAATTGTTGCATGAGTATAATTGACCTAAAATCATAGATGATTATTTTGCTTTAAAACTTTCAGAAGTAGCTTCTTATTTGAAATAAATCTTATATGTTTGTGAAATATAATTCAATTCAGAATAATAAATCGAGTTTTAAACTACACACCTCATTGAATAGGCAAAAGATAAATAAAAATTATGTATTCACTTGCAAGTTATATGAATCAAATCCTAAAGATGGAATTGTTTATGAACTTGAATCAAATTGGTGGAATGAGAAAGGTAAAATGAAATTTGTTATATTGTTTGGCCTAATCTTATTTTGGTTGGATTTATGTAAAACTTGGCATGCATATAATAATATATGTCTTTTATAGGGTGCCAATCATGTTTGGGATCTAGGGAAGTGATAGCATAAATTTGGCATCATCTTGTATATAGTGTATATTTTTGTAAATAGCTTTTTGAGTTTTTTATATTTTTGTTTTTTTTGTACATAATTTATTGTTTCATGAATTTTTTTTTTTTTTTTATGTTTTTGGTTTTTGTGAAATTGTTGGATGTGTTTCCATTGTTGTTTTTCAATAATACTGGCTTATGCCAAATTTTGGGTTTTAGTTCATGTTATCATTTTTTTGTTTAAAGCTTGTTGAAATTTTTGATATCGTTTCTTTGATTGAGGTAGTTGTGGAAGTTGCGATAAATATTTGATGAATTTATTTGGTATTTGTTCCTATGTCACTCAAGATAAATTACATGTTTTTGAAAATATATGAACCTTGAAGAAAAATAAAGTAAGATGGTTAGTATATATCCTTGTCAATTTGGAACAAGATATGCAAATTTGGAACCCTGAAATCATTTTGCAAAAGCTTCACAAATACTGCAACACATTAAAAGAATATTCTTTGAATGCTTGAAGGATGAAATTATTCAATTTTGCAGATTAAGGTGAAAATCCAATGAACTCAATTTTTAGCCTTACTTGATCTCTAACCCAGGTGGCAGATGAATTTTGTAAAAGCAATATAAAGCTTGAATAAAAAGTAAGCAAAGCAAATACAATGAAAAGTAAAGTCAAATTAGTCACCACAGTCTAGATAATCTTCATCGGGGCTATAAAAGCTTGACGGGTAGTTGAGCTATGTCTATACTGAAATAATAATAATAATTAATAAATATATATATATGTAAAATTCATCTAATATTTGGGTGATTCATACAACCTCTACTAGGGCTATAAATGCTTGGATGGTAGTAGAGCAATATCTTGAAGAGAGCAAGGTTACCTCCACCGGAGCTATGGACACTCGACTAGAAGTGGAGCAATGCAGAGGTGCAATTATAGGAGAAAATTTGTATAGCCAATTGCAAAACTAATAATGGAAATCTGAATAGTTTCAGTATTTCAAAATGAATCACATTTCACACATCGAGCAGAGGTGAATGATTCAGGTGTTCCAGATTAAAATTGTCTATTCAATTTTTTTGGATATTATTGATGTTTATTCTTCTAATGTTTAGGTTTTATTAGTTTCAGAATTGGATTCTTAAATCTAAATGTTCAAGAACATTTCCTAGAAGAGTCACCATTTGTTGTGACCATTTCACAATGACCCTAATATTGGGATCCCCAAAAAATTTAAGATTTTGGATATCATTTTAAAAAATATATTTTTTGCAATGATTCTTGTTATTTTAATAAAACATGACATTGTGTTTATGTGGTTATTTTATTTTTATGTTTAACTTAGTTTATTTTATTTTATAGTTGTTAAAGTGTCATTTTTTATATTAAATATTTTGAATGTGAATTTATTAAAAGTTTATAAATTTCAATTAAATCATTTAAAATTTTATTAAATTAAAAAAAAAAATTGTTTAAAAGTGTTTGGTATATTTCATAGTTTTAATCTCTTGATATTTTACACAGGATTTGTAAGGTTCAAGATGCCAAAGGGTGATAATTAAAGAGGCGTAGAGGTACCCACAAAGGGCATTTAGCTAAATTGAAATACAATGCGAGAGTTGATGGTTATAAGACCTTCTTCGTATAACTACCTGTTGTTTGTGGGATAAGATGAACTTTTTCAGGTGAGCTATTCAAAATTTCATAGACATTAATGTGAGCTATTTTTCAGGTGAGCATTTATGCTGTGAGTGTGATAGAAATTTATATAGTCCAGAACATGCATCTAAGTTTGTGTATATACTTCACAATTGGATTCGAGGTCATCATGTTAAAATTATTGGAGCAGGTAGCTTCAACAAGAACAACATCTTTGGCCACGATAATTTTGGGATGGTTTACAAGGATTAAGTTTGTATGAACTTCAAGGAAGTTATAATATTCATTGTCAGCAAGTTGTGATTAATTGAGCTTGGCAGCAGTGAATGTTTGTTGAAAATGCAATCCACTAGTTAGATGAAAGAAGTGTATCGATGATTGCTTTTGAGCGATGGGCCAATGAAATAGTGTATAGAGGGCACAATGCAAATGTAAATATTTTTGGTATCCGCATGTATCTAAGCTCCACATTGGATGAAGATAGTGCGGCAACTCGAATTTAGTTAAAATGAGAAACAACCTTTGTAGGCTTTGTCCTGATATTTATCACTTTGGAATTATGTGTTAATAATGTTAAAATAAATGTGTGCATGACAAAGCATTTAGTGCATTAAATGAGTCTATAAATTTCAAATTGTTATGGTCCTATTGGTCATGACTTCAACAGCGGCAGTGGAGATGTGAGAAATTTGAACGTCACTATGGAAGCAGGCTTAGCAGTGGCGACTATGGTGAACATGTCAAAAATGTTGGAATATTGCAAATCTCACATTGATACTCACAGGTATAAAGTATGGAGACCTTCGATGACTAGATTCAATAGCAATGTCCAATAAAAATGCAGCTGGTGAAAAGTAGTGAGATTTACGCAATGGTGGTGAGCCATGAAAAATAAAAAAATATATGTGTTTCAGAATTCATCGAAAATATAGGAACAGTGTTCACATGATATCGAAATCCGATATATTGTAATTATTGAGACGTCATAGAAGATGTTGAATTTAAATAGATATCATTATACTCACAGCATTTAAATTCAAATCAAAATAGTTATTATAATTATGTTGCCTCATATATATCATTGGATTGTCATTGAGATAGTTTTTGTGAAACAGTGGTTAGTGACATAGTGAATATTGTTATCAAAACACTGGATAATATATATCATAATGAGCTTTAGTATTGGTGTTCGTCATATTTTTGGTGAAACACATGGGTCATCATTAAAATTTTTGGTGAGGCATATGGACAACATATGAGTTTTGATAATATTATTCAGGGCTTTGGTTGTCTTCATTTTAAATATCTGTACCTACATCCTTTCCAGTTCCAGAGTCTAGACAGATGAAATGTCAATGCATGTTTAAATTTATAAATAGAAGAATGTAGTGATGTGTTCAAAAATAATCCATGGCAATGATGGTGCTATCTTCCACGATGACAATGGTGCTATTTCACAGTGCGTGATGTTTCAATGTGATCGCCAAAAAGCTTGGACTGGTAAAAATTGGTGCTTGTAAATCATGGAGTGTTAATATCATTAGTTGCAGAATTATGTTGTGCTCAAATGAGTGAGTTTCCCCTTTGCGAATGATGATAATTTGGATTGCTTTGTAGAAGGAATAATGCCCATAAAATGTACACAATTCGTTATGCTACATGTTATTTTCTGTTAAAATTTAGATGATGTCGTGTTTTATGTTGTCATTGCATTTTATGAGGAATTTGGAGAATGATATACCTAAATATTGATAGTAAATGAAGATTTACCCAAAGGTTGCAAAATCAATAGACTAGGCAAATTTTTGTTTAAAAGTGGAGTCTTTTGCATAAAAACATTATTATATATGTACATGTGTGCACATAAAGATGCAGAGTTTAAATAATTGCATACATTATTTCTCTAAATGAAGGTACTATGGTAATGGGTAATGAGTTGCATGGCCACATCAGTCCCAGTGAAGTAATATTTATATCGTAAATTTTAAATATTATGGGGAAAGGTTAGATTACCTGGACACAGATCAGCAACAAACTAAATTCTATAGATCTTGTGGATAAAGAGTTGGATGATAAAATAGATGATTTCACAATTGGCTTATAATATGTAGTTGTGACGCTAATTTAGCAGCAAAGAGAATAGCAGGAATGGGAATTTTTGGTAGTCGCAGGTGGAAGATTATTGTGTTTTTGCTCAGAGGCCGTCGTGCGACATATGGCAAGACGAATGATGACTACTGGATGATAGCGCAGATTTTTTATGATGTATAAGATCGATTATATCCACTATACGACTGGTCATTGAAGTATTAGTGATCTGGAAATAAGATTTAACAAAGCCAATTCGAATATTAAAAGGTTATCGATGTCAAAATATTATTTTTCTCATGACGTAAAGAAGGTTTAAATAGGACAACAAATGGCATTAGGATGTTTTGTTGAAAATATGAAATAATCTTATAGTTTTTAGAACCATTTCAAAATGTATGAAAATCTACGAAAGAATTTATAGGGAGTTATAAGAAGTTATAAAGTTTGTTCCTAAATCTCGTTATAGAAACTGTTAGAGAACTAAAAGAACAACAAATTTTCACATTATAAATAAGGAATCAAAAGCCAAGAACAGGTGTCAAGAGACTTACGAAAAAAAACTAGAATTGCAGAGGAAGTTGAACGTTATCATTTGAATGATTTTGGAAACTCTCCTTCCACGCTAGACTAAAATTTCACCATGGGATGTCGCTTATGCACAGAGTATTTTGTATTTTTTAGAATTATTGAAAATTTATATTTTGTAATATTTTGGAAATAAATGATTTTTATACATGTTGATGGTTAAGTCATTTCTTATTTTTCAATATATTACATTTATTCTTAGAATATTGCACTGCATTAAATGTCTGATTGCGTGAATTCGGATCACATTTAATGTTGGTTTTGCAGGATATAAATGTTCCAGGGTCTGTGGGAAATTTTAAAGTTTGAGCATTTTATTTTATTTTATTTATTTTATCTCTTTAGAGCTAACATTTTCATTTTTTTTAAGTTTTCCAAATAAAATATAAAATATAAAATATAAAAGATAAATAAAATCCAAAAGGAGAGAGGCATAGGCAAAGAATAAGCTTTAAACTGTTATTTAAAGCAATTTCTATTTTAGTTTGAAGCAAATTGGAAATTATAAAATTATTTATAAAATTCACATTTTTAAGGAATTTTATAATTTCATACTTTATTTCATTTTAAGTTTTGTATTTCATATTTGGCATTCAAAATGCCATTGTATTCAAGCAAAAGATTAATTTCCCTTTATGAAAATTAATTTCATCAAAGCGGGGGTTAATTTATAAGGGTTTCAAAGGTTATTACATTTTAAGGTTAATATTTTAGATCATTTTTCATTCATGTTTGAAGCAACATAAAATCAATTCACTCATCATTTCATTAAAATTTCATGAACAATCACTTGAATAGCATAATAAAAAATTACCAATAGAGGCCCATTGTTAACAGTTATTTGCAAACCAAAGGTATTCTAAGAACTTATTTGACACATTTTCAAAATACACAAACATGCATTAAGTAAATGAACCTTGGAGAAATATTTATTTCTTTACAAGAGATGTTTTCCATTTGAAATCCTAACTGTGATGGGGATTTTGCAATTTGGCAAAATTTTCACTCAACACTCCCTTTCCCTCACAAATTCCAAAATGGCCTACAAAAGCAACCATACCTCATGAACCAAACAAGGATAAGAACATACACCGTCAGGCTATTAGAATCATACCAGGAGCTAATATGCATCTTGAGGAAACCAGAGATTCAAAGCCCCGAAGTGCCCTTTTGAATATTTCTACCTTTTAGCCTCAACCGCTCGTTTGCAGCTACACAGTCACAATCGTCCTCCTGTGGTTTCCTAACCACCCGTACATGGTTTATCAACCCCAACTGCGCATCTACGATTGTTTAGAACCCAGAAAAGCATGACAAGCATATTGGTAAAATTAATTTTTAGCAAGGCAGTTTAGGTTTTTTTCTATGTTTTGTATTGTATTTCATGTTTCTGCAACTAGGGTTTTGTAGTGACATTTGTTATCTTGAAAAACATGTGCTACTGACCCTTGTTTACTTTATCATGTGTATAGGAGACAGGTACTTGGAAATATTTTGAAGCTAGAGTGGTCCCATTGTTGGATATCAAAAGCCCACTCACTCTTGGAGTTGTAGCAGAGGAGCAAAGAACACACCATATCTTGTTGAAGAGTCAAAATACCCCCCTATAATATCATTATATTAAAAAAAATATATTGTAAAATTACCCCCAAGATATTGGGGCAAATCAAAATCATTGTAAAATTGAGATATTCAGGCTCCCTTGTATCAATATAAAGAAAATCAATTTTTATAGTCTTCTCTTTTATGTTTTGTACATTCTGGTGTTCAGTTATTTTGGCTACAGAAATGGTGATCATAGTGGGACCCCCTAAGGGTTATATTTTTGATTGCCTTGCTTAAATCTATTATTGATCTGTATTTTTATGTGATTACAAGTTTTTGGAGCTCAGTCATGAGAGGATTGGAAATCAAAAGTCAACGGATCGAGAGCTCATGTCGATTTAGCCTTGTGCCTGAGAAATCGTGTGCTTGCGATTACAAAACGAGTGAACCATGCATTGGTAGTTGGACTTCTATAAAATCTTGCACTAGTGGTTTGAGCATTGCAAAATCACAGATTGGTGATTGAAAGCATTGGAAGGAGCAGCAAAAGGATAGCAAGTTCATACATTTGAAACCCTCCTTCCTCTTTCTTTAAGCTTTAGAATTACATTAGGTTAACTAAGAGTATTTGTCCTTGTTTTACATTTGTTTGCATCTAAGTCTTAGGCTAGGCACATAAAAAACAAATCAAAAGAATCTTCATTTTATTTTAGTCATTAGAGCATCTACATAGCCTGATTAGGAATAGACTAGATTCATTTAGGGTTTCATACCTACTCTATCTTATTTTTTGGCATGTAGCTAAAATCGCGGGTCCACGGTTGGGAACTCTCAAACGTGCATACACGATTGGCTAACCATAAATTCATGATTGACCAAACATAACCATCCATTGATACATTCTTAGGGTTATACATTGCACATCGCTTACAAAAGAAACAAAAAAATAAACTTTTCAAAAATCAAAAACAAAAATCAAGCTTTATGAAAACTTAGGAATAAAATTGTTTGCTTTATGTGTTTTTTACTTGTGCTTCCATCACACATTCACACACATATATTCATATTTTATATTTTATCCTTCCCTTAGCATATGGTAACAACCTATAGCCAAGCCAAAAAGTTAGCCAGATTTACAGTCAATTACCTTCTTCCATGGAGCCTCCATCTCAGTCCTGTTAGGACCCTAACACTTTGATGGTAGGATAAGTCAGTGTAGCCCCTACTATATCCATGAACTTGAATGTCAAACACTCTAGTGGTATCCCTATCTCAAACATAGATGTTATGCAGAGGGCTACTCATGCCACCATCCCTAAGACTCCTAAGAGTGAGCCACCTACACTATCGGATGATCATGTCATATATGTGGACATGGATATTTTTAGGCTATACCTAAATACAACTAGTATGGTCTTTCCATTATTTCCATTGCTTACCATTCCACCCCACACCTTTCCTCCACCATAGTATAAAACCATCTTCTCGCAACTACAGTAGTCCAACTGAATCTTCATGAATCCACTCTTTGAACCGATTGCTACCACCCTAGACCATAATCATCCATCATTATCTAACCATAAACCCTTCATCTTACCAAATTAAAACATCACCTTCACCAATCCCCTCTACAAAGTGTAAGTCAATGCTACTTCACAGGTCCCTGCATCCATCCCAACTGCATCCATAGATCCCATGTCTCGTAACATCCTCTATTCAGTGGCAATACCTTTTGCCATGTACCCTCCACCTATATCCACTAACATGGTTGGCACGCAACTGGCCCAACCATATACCACATACATGGCCATACCATCTTATCTATTATTACCATGTAGTAAGCATTCCTATAGTTACAGCAACAAATCATGGATAATTCTAATCGAATCATTAATCCTAATCCATAGTAGATGTCATAGAGGATAGATCAAAACCAACCATCAATATCTCATCAAAACACCTTCTTCACTCAAGATCCATCTTGGGTGTTGCATCCCCCAACCACAACCATAACCACTAATCCACTTCATAAAATGTATGCTAACTCTTCAAGTCAACATGCCAACATACCCCCATCCCCTCATAACCATAAAAATCATCATCAAAAACCATACCATAATCCATCTCATGCTAACATCCCATATCATCCAAACCCCACCAATAATGCACACTATTTTTAGCAGTAGCAAACCAACAAGGGTTTTAACCCTCTAGAAGATCCAAATTTTCAATTTTTACAAAGTCATATTAATAGTGTAGCCATGCAAACATTGGATATGCAATACTAGAAACCTACTCTAAGGTAGCTACTCAATCATCCAATTCATGCTTCGGTACCATCATCGCCATATTTGGTAAACTTTCAAATACCAAAGTTTGATCAATTTAATGGGGATGAGGACCCTTAAGAGCATGTGGCTGGATTCATTAATGCATGCTTCAGAATCAAAAAACAATGATGCACTCATGCTCCATATTTTTTCTCAAATGTTTGGAGGAGATGCCCTAGATTGGTACAACCATTTGCCTCATCAAAGTATCTATACTTCTAAGAAACTAGTGGATCAACTCTTGGAGCAGTTCTCCCTAAACATTAGAAATAAGACAACATTTACCAATTTTCTTAATTTGCAATAATATGACGAAGAATTGGTCTATGATTTTGGCAATAAATGGAGGGCAATCATGACAAAATTGCCATTCTCTCTATCTATGGTAGAATTAACATGAATGTTCACAAGAAGTTGTGCTAAGCCTATCTCCTTGTTATTACAACTACATCAATATAGAACATTCAAAAAAGCACTCGCCTAGGCTAGAGTAATAGAAGATATTAAAATTCAAGAGGGCGAGATAAAACCAAAAAAAAAATAATGGAAGCCCAAGAATCAAAAGGAAAATAACCACGGTCAATCCAAGGATAGCCAAGTTAATCAAGTAGTATTAGACCAACCTTCACAGTAAACCCAAAAAGCCCAAGTCCAAGTACAACAACCCCAACAACAACAACAACCATAACAATAGAATAATCAAGCGGTTCCACCCCCACAATAGCTGTAGAACCAATCTGAACCTATATAAAATCAATTGCATCAATATAGGTCTAAACGCATTTACACCCCATTACCTGAACCATATTCATCCATTTTCCAAAAGTTGTATGAGGCACATGCTTTCACATTATCGAAAATGAAGCCTAAAGATCCTAATAAGCCAAAACCTAGAAACTACAGAGAGCATCTATACTACATATTTCATCGATAGAAAGGGCATGACATCGAGACTTGCTTTGGGTTTAAGAATATCATGCAAGATTTACTTGAAAAGGGAAAGATCAAGATTGATAACCCCTTAGCCCAACCAAATAAAAACCTTAGAATATATCAAACACCATTACCTCATCATGAGGTAAATCAACAAGAAGCATGAGCATCAACTTCTACAGCTCCTCCTAACCAAGTTAATCATGTATCGCAACTATACCAAGGTTTTGAAAGGGCTATTAGTGTAGTCACCTGAGGGCAAAGAAAAATGAATCGCACGTAAACAAATGAGACAACCCAAGAAGTACCAGCTCATAAACCACCATTGAAGCATCCACCTCAGCACCTAAATCATCTACATCCCAGTCAACTCAAGTTCCAGTTCATCTTACCAATTTAGGTATTGTCAAGTACATAGTTGAGAGTGTCATAATAAAACCACCAATATAGTCTATCAGAGATTACGATCGCCCGCGTGACCCACCTTTAGCTATAGGTGCAGTGTACAAAATGGTTTCCAAGCCAAATAGGATCAACTTTTTATATGGGAGAGTGGATTCTTCGTCCAATCCACTTCCTCCTAATGAGGAACCCATACAAGAATTTTATTCCAACCTAGAATATTTATCCAACCTAGATTTTCCCTTGCAATATTTTCGTAGGGTTAACTGGCAGATATTTTGTCTTGGATGACATGAACAGGGTCTACATCACATCATTGAGTCCCAATATCAAGAAGTGCATGATCACTTTGGATTAGGATATAGTTCATCAACCTCAAACTCCTCTTTCGAGCATACATTCTAACGACTCACACTTGATTCTGAAGAAGAGGATGAGGAGAGCGAAACTAGTGATGATAGTGATGATGAGTATTTAGATCCTAACTGTATACCTTATTTAAATGAGGCTTTTCTGAATATTACATTGCATACATCTATGATTGATTATATTTTTTATGATTACATTTTCGATGAGAATTTTGAGGAATTTCAAGAAATAGGACCAAATCTAGATATGATCAATCATATTTTTGATGGTCTTCAAGAAGATGTGGTCCCTATAGAGCCCATCAAGAGATATGAGTGTTACACCACAATGTTTCCCATATATCACTCCATATTTCGCTTCAATAAAGAGCACAAGTGACCTAAACTAGATCCTCGACCACCATCTTGGTTGCATCCGCAATATCATTATACACCCTTCATAGTTCAGTTGCACCCTAGAGAGAGTGAGAAATATAGTTCACTCCTCAAATTGCATCCACCTTATTTCCACCAAGTTAATATGATTTTTGTTGACTTGTTCGCCCCTTTCTGCAACCTGTATAATTTGGTGAAGTTGATTCCAATAAAAGTTAGCCCTATCACTATGGATAGGATTTCATCCTTGCCATCCATCATTGAATTTATAATGTCTGAATAATTTCTAAGAGCCTCAAACTCTTATATTTCTTAGCAATATTCACCTCCGACTGCTTCCATTTTTCAAATCAAAGTGGAGGCTTTACTCGAGTCCTTTGAGCATGTGGATAATGATATCCATCTCATCCCAACTCCACATTAGTTAGAAGAATGTTTGCATATGCTTATTGAAGAATCCATCGATGTGAATGTGAGTCAAGCCATAAATTATGAAAATTGTAAAATATTTATTAGCAAAAGATAAAGAGCGTATGATTGACGTTTTAACAAGGAAGAAAAAGATTTTTGTGTGGTCATACAAGGACATGCCTGACCTTGATACCAATTTGATGGTCCATAACCTCACCTTAGCTCCTGAAGCTAAACCATTCAAATAGAAATTGAGGAAACTTCATCCTACCATCGTACTCATTGTAAAAGAAGAGTTACAAAAATTATTAGATGTGGGTTTCATAGTACCCATTGATTATCCATAATGGCTCTCAAATATGACACCCATTCACAAGCCAAATGGGAGGTACGTATATGCACAAATTTTAGATTTTTAAACAAAGTGTACCCTAAGGATGACTTTTTGTTACTGAACATCGATCAACTTGAATACTCCTACGTAGGCCATGAAATGTTTTCATTAATGGACGGTTTTTAGGATACAACCAGATTCAAATCAATTCTGAGGACCAACATAAAACAACATTCACTACACCTTGGGGCACTTTTTGTTACAAGGTGATGCCATTTGGTCTTAAAAATTCAAGAGCAACTTATCAACGTGCCATGATGTATATCTTCCACGACTATATGCATAAAGTCATTTAAGACTATGTGGATGATATAATCATAAAATTCAAAACACATCTTGAGCACATTGAAGTACTAGAAAAAAAAATTGATTGATTGCTTGACTATAAAGTGAGGTTAAATCCTAAGAAGTGTGTATTCAAAGTCACATCAGGTAAACTTCTAGGATTCATTATCTCCAAGCGAGGCATTGAAGTGGACCCTGATAAGGTCAAGGTCATTATTGAAATGCCCCTTCCAAAAAAACTTAAAGAGTTGCATAGTTTGCAAGGAAAGACTCAATCCATTCGTCGGTTCATTGCACAACTCTCAAAAAAATACAGGTAATTCAATCACTTTCTATAGAAGGGGGTGATCTTTTCCTTGAAAAAATAATATCAAGAGGTTTTTTATGACATCAAGAAATATATGGCTTCACCACCAATACTTATGTCACCTCATCGAGGAGTCATTTTTCACCTTTACATTTCTACAAAAAAAATTCATTAGGGATAATGTTTATGCAGAAAAACAACAATTACAAAGAGCAAGCAATTTATTACATTAGTTGAACTTTGGTGAGTTATGAGACAAGATATGTTTATGTTGAGAAGTTGTGCTTAGCAGTAGTTTTTACCACTAAGAAACTCAGACATTATATGCTAAGTAACACCACCAATGTCATAGCTAGAGAAAATCCTCTACGATACATGATGACTCGCACATACAACAATACTCGAACTGCAAAATGGATAATACTTTTAACAAAATTTGATATCGAATTCATTAACCAAAAATCCATCAAAGGTCAGGTGATAGTTGATCAACTTGTAGAAGCTCCGTTTCCAAATGATCAACCTCTTATTATAGAGCTTCCACATGATTTGCACTTTGACTTGTGAAAGAAGAGAGTGATGTCAACATCGTCCTTAAGAGGGACTAGTTCTTTTTGTTTAGTGACAAAAAATATTGAATCATCAATCCACTGGCCTACAATACGCAGTTCGTGGCATATCCTACCTCCCCCCCGTGGACCTGCAATACATAGGCTATGGCACAAAACCCCCCACCCCCATGGGCCTACAATATGTAGGTTGCGACACAGCCTCCCTCCCTCTTCGACTTGCAATACGTAAGCCACGATACAAAACCACCCACCCTTGTAGGCCTGCAATCTGCAAGTCACGTATTAGCCCCCCACTTCCTTCTCGAACTCTCGCACGACCCACACAAGGACCGCCCATCTTCCCTGCTCCACCCTGCCCTGCCCTACCCTGCCCCCCTCGTCCTCCCCGATCCGATGTTTCACCCCAGGCCCCAACTTGCACTGCACGGTCCTAAAACATGTAGGCCTGATAGGCCTGCACTACATAGGCCTTTGGTAGGCCTGCACTACACAGGCCTATGGCCTAAAAAAATAATAATAAATTAAAAACAAACAAAAATTAAAAAAATATAAATCAAAAAATTATTTTAAAAAAAGACACGCGCTCTGAGCGTGCACCTCATGCTTTCACATTAATTAAAAACAACACAAAACCTTTAAAAAAATCAAAAATTAAAAAAATTAAAAAAAAAAAGTAAATAAATAAAAAAATCAAAAAAATGTTTAATAAAAATGGTGTGTGCCCCATGCTTTCATATTAATTTTACAAAAAAAACACAAAACCTTCAAAAAAAAAATCAAAAATTTAGAAAATAAAAAAAAAAAAATCAAAAATTAAAAAATAAAAAAATAAACTAAAAAATCAAAATAGGAAACGTGCATTGACCGCGTGCCCCCACTCCCTTACCACAGTTAAAATAAAAATAAAAATAAAAAAACATAATTTTTAATTTTTCTTATTAAAAAAAAAAAAATTATTATTATCAATTTTTTTTTTTGAAAAAAACAACATTTTTTATTTTTCAAATTTGCTTTCTCAAAAAAAAAACAAAGAGATTTCATGTTTTCAAAATTTGTTTGTCCAAAAATATATTTTTTTTCACAAAAATTAGCTTATATTTGTAAAAATATTTGCATTTGTATGTTTTAAGTTTTGCATTTAGGCATAAAAATAAAATTGCATCATAGATATACATAACATCATAATAAAAAGAGCCTTCACACACTTGCACATGAACATTGGAAAGGTTGGACTTCAACACCAACCCCCAACAGATTACCCTAGTATTTGGCCAAGGCCGATCCAAGAACTGTCGTAGCCATGGAAAATAGCACACATTCCTCTTTAAAGGGTGTATCGCTATCCACAGTGAACTGGGTGAGGATCGATAGAACCTAGGCTCCCTCATCGGATTTGGGCTTCATGACCAAGTCTTTATGGGTTTCACTTGGACTTCATCACCAAGTTAGGGTGTGAGAGCATCTAGGTGAACATCTATTTCATCTAGTTGTAGGAGGAAGAGGTCCAACAATATCAATATCGTATTCTTTGAAACATTCTAAAGGAAAATAAAGACATAAAGGAGCTATGTATATCCTATATTCTCAAATCACTAACAAACATTACAAGTTTTATACTAATTAATAGAATCTTTGAATATTTTTGACCAATGGTGTCCTGCATAGAATATCTTCTTGGTTGCAAATGGCCCAAAGAAGTACCCTCTACACACTCCATTATGGAATTTTTGAACCAATATTTTCCCTTGGTTTTGTCCAACTACTCCTTAATATTTCCCATCTAATCATACTCAATATAATACTTCTTACATAATCAAGTAAGAATAACTCATTTGGAAAAATATTTCTTTTTATCTTTGCTATAATACCTTCTAGAAACATGAACTCATTCAAGTAGTTCTATATGTTTTTATATTCCTCTATAAAAACCTTAATGAAAAGTATTGTTGCATTAGGAAAAGCGTCTTCATCCCAAGTAGGTATTATCCTATCATAAGCATAATTCAATACATCAACATTAGCATGGATCCTTCTTGGGCTATTTTCATTATCAAACTCATATCCATGTAATAAAAATATAAATCATACAATTCTACAAGAAGGATTTGATTTTTTTACAATATACTTTGGTGATCTTTCATCACTGTAAATTTTTGTCCCAACAAATAGCTTCTAAATTTGTATAGTTAAAGCTTCTTTCTTAAAAATAGTGTAATTAAATTATACACTATTCATCTTCCTACTTGCAAATAGATGGGATAATCATTACCATTTTCATCCTTCTGGATCAATGTGCTTCCCAAGGATGCATCTAAACCATATGTCTATACCACAAATGGTTTACTCCAATTTAGATGCCTGAGTACTAGAGAGGTTACCAAATCTTGCTTCAAATTCCTAAAAAGTTTATCTTGCGTCTGTCCTTGGTTCATAAGGTACATTCTTTTTCAAAAAATGAGTTAGTGGATGGGCAATTTGAGGGTGGGGGTGGGGGAAGTAACACATGCACGGAGTGTTACTTTCCCTACCCCCACCCTCATATATGAGGGTGGGGGTGGGGGAAGTAACACTCCGTGCATGTGTTATGAGGGTGGGGGTGGGGGAAGTAACACATGCACGAAGTGTTACTTCCCCCATCCCCACCCTGGAAGTAACACATGCACGGAGTGTTACTTACCCCACCCCCACCCTCATAACACATGCACTGAGTGTTACTTCCCCCACCCCCACCCCGAAAGTAACACATGCACGGAGTGTTACTTCCCCCACACCGGGGTGGTGGTGGGGGAAGTAACACATGCACGGAGTGTTACTTCCCCCACCCCGTGCATGTGTTACTTCCCCCACCCCCACCCCGAGGGTGGGGGAAGTAACACTCCATGCATGTGTTACTTCCCCCACCCCCACCCTCACCCCGGGGGTGGGGGAAGTAACACTCCATGCATGTGTTACTTCCCCCACCCCCATCCTCATATATGAGGCTGGGGGTGGGGGAAGTAACACATGCACGGAGTTATATGAGGGTGGAGGTGGTGGAAGTAACACTTCGTGCATGTGGTATGAGGGTGGGGGTGGGGGAAGTAACACTTCATGCATGTGTTATGAGGGTGGGGGTGGGGGAATTAACACATGCATGGAGTGTTACTTCCCCCACCCACACCCTCATAACACATGCACGGAGTATTACTTCCCCCTGACTCCATGCATGTGTTATGAGGGTGGGGGTGGGGAAAGTAACACATGCACAGAGTGTTACTTCCCCACCTGTCCTAAGAATGATAATAATTTACTTTTATTTATATAAAATGGAAAATATTTGATCTTCTTAGATTTTTCTTACTCTATCTCAATATTCAATTTTAACACTACTTGTCCCAATAAAATACCTTTAGAGCAATAAAAATGATTTTAATGGATTTAATTAATCCTTATTCTAGTATTCTAAATGATTTTTCCATATGAAACAAATGGTCTACTTCCTCCCATATATATCATAAAAAACAATATAATAAAATTTCTAATATAAGGCTCAAACCCTTTATTCATCAATCTTTGAAAAAAAATTGGTGAATGACATAGACCAAATGGCATAATCCTATAAGCTAATGTTCCCCATCAAGTGGTAAATATGGTCTTTATCTATTTTTCTATAAAACATTCCTAATTATACATATTGTAACCATCTACAAAGTTGTATTAGTCATGACATGCAACTTCATCCAAAATATGATCTGAAAAAAGGAAGAGGATAATAATTCTTTCTTGTTACTTTATTTAACTTTCTATAATCAATACATACCCTTAAATTCCCATTTTTTTTACTAGTAATGGCAATTGGGGAAATCTACTCTATATTATCTATTAGAAAAATAAAACCAAAATTCAATAATTTATCTATTTCTTCTTTGAACATCTTAGTAAAATTAAGAATCATTTTGTATGGCATTTTATTTACTAATTTAGCATCAGCATTCTACCTAATTAACTTTTTGTAACTCCTTATGGTCAATTGTAAAAATATGGATATATCTACAAAATATTTTGAGATAGTCTCCTTTCAATTTTTATTAGTGGCATACCCAATCTAGACTTTTTGGATTTATTTCTTCATCTCTTCCTTTGTAAATTGTCATAGGGACCCAATAATAACAATTGGGATGATATCCATCACCTATACATTCACTTTAATTTCATCATATATGTCCACCTCACTTGTAAAGAACACTCTAAATATGTCCAATTATCACTTAATTTTATAGAATATTTTACTAGGCTTTGGGTAATTACATGTATTTTCACCTTCTATCAATCAAGACCAATGGTTATTTATCCTTCATTCCAATCATTTCTAGCATAAATTTGTATTATTCATCACATACGTAATAACATGGGTGAACAACATTGTCATCTCATAACTTAAAAATCTAACACACATGCAATACTCATTACAAATATAGCCACATTTGATACAATTCCTTTTGATTTGGATTTATCCTTGTTTAAGATTCTCAATATTAGCCTTGAGTGATTATAACTTTTAATATCAACATATTCATAATAAGATTCAATCATAGCATTAACATAACATTAATAGTAGGACCTCCATCTAAAAAAAAAATTAGAACATATGACATTACACAATACCTTAGCTTGTGGGGCATAAAAAATTCCTTTAGCTTCTAGTACTAGAACTTTAGGCTCTTTTGTACAAAGCACTCAATCTATTTCATAGATTTCTTCTCTTTTCTCAAGATATAGCATAACATTATCCAAATGTGATATTGGCAGTCTACTTGGAGAGATCTTCTAATATGGAATATGGTGCCTATGATATTAGAAAATACTAGACTCCTAAGTTTATTCTCTTATGCTTAGTACTCATTTATCCTTTAATTTTTTTAGCATGCCTATCATCTTCATTATTCTTTGTATTAGTTCTCTCAGTTTCCATGACATATAGCTCTTTAACATTTTTTAACTAAATCAAGAACATTAACAAGTGTTTTTCTTCATTGTTATTTTTAGTTCTTGAATATGCTCTTTTAGGACAATTTGACATGCAATGACCACTTTTGTTACATTCATAGCAAACCACTTCTGAAAATTTTCTCCTATGACTTTTATCCCCTTCTTGAAAAGGTTAAGTAGTCATATATTTTTATTTTAAAATAGTAATGAATAATTATCTCATTTTCTTAATTAGATCTTCAAATTTATTATAGGTAGAGAAGAGATAGCACTTGCTTTAGTAGGTGGAAAATCATGTGAATATAGAAAAGCAACTTATATTGATTTATCCTTCAATCTCTCTTCTTATCATTTGGTAACCTTATAATCTTATAGAATGGTTAACAATCACTCATACTTAACTTGTTGTCTTATCTCCACCATTAATCCTACAATAAATTACTTCCATAATATGTTTTGCACTCCATCCAATAGTTCATATGGTACTACCTTATTTTGGATTTACACTTCAACCTTCCTCTTGATCTCCTATACTTCGGCATAATAGTACTTAGTAGTTTCATTGGTGTCATAGATTAACTTGGTTATTTATATCACTAAATCATAATATTTTTTTCTAAGAACAATATTCTTCAACCATTCATTTATTTATCATATCCCATGAATACTTAGTGCTATCATCCTAATTCTCATACCACCTAAAGGCAATACCAAGAAATATTGGTAAAAATAATGGTCATTATTCTTCCCTTATTAAATAAATACAAATTCTTCTCCTTTTATATTTTTGAGTAAAATACTTCGCATTCTCATGAGGTTGTGCTAAAAAAATAGAAATTTTACCCATATTATATATTAAATGTACCTTTTATTGGTGCTTGGAAGCCCAAGGATGATTACAACCTAAACTTTTATTTTTTCCTTTATAAAATCCCTACAAATTTGCCAACAACACAACCTAATCAGTTTGGTATTATCTTCTCAAATGCTATAAATACCATGAGATTCAAAGGATTAATCTCATCTAATTTTACCACTAATTCTTCTAATAATATTAAATGAATTTCAATATACTAATTATTGTAGAAAGAACAAGAAAATAAGATATTGAAGTGTTAGCATACAAACTTTAAAGTACACCCAAAAAAATATATCTTACAACTAATCTTCACCATACAATTTTTACCATGATAAAACAATATTTTATCATGATAATACAAATGACAGTACCCATAAAAACCCCATTGCAACTTGAAGAAGGAAGATCTTTGATTAGTGAGACTAGATTCACATGAGACTTTTCACCAAATTATAACAAGAAATTATTATGGATTAGATGTTATAGATGTTTTAACTTTACCTGGAAGTTGAAAAAAATTTACTTGGCTCTATCTTCCAACTTCAGATAGTTGTTCTTGCTAAGAATTTTCAAGAGGAAATGAAGAATCAAGGTACAAACTTCAAACCCTATTGGTGGATACAAGGAATCAAGGTACAAACTTCAAACCCTATTGGTGGATACAAGGGTTGTATCAATATTTTAAATGGTAAAGTGGACGACCTCAATAGGACACTTATGGCTAAGATGGATTAAGATTTTGTTCAATGACTTGCTAAGATTAAAGATTCAAGTGTTGGAGATTGTAAAGAAGCTTAGTTTTCCACCAATGGTCACTAGTTCTTACTAATAAGATTATCATTTTTGCTTTTGATTAGTGGTGGTATAGATTGTTCTAGTCGCATTTTTAAGTTAGTCTTCTAAACTCCTAAATAAGGTTGAAAGGAACCTGCACTTGCGTATATGGGTTAGTACTAGCTTTAATAATTAAATCTAAGTACTTGAGTTTCTCGTATATGAATTACGTGGATGTTTTTGTCAAAGTACAGCAATGCTACCTCTACGATGTATGAACTGTTATCACACAAATTTTAAAAAATCGAACGGCAAAGATTATGTAAGCTTACAAATTTAATTCGTTCAGTGTCATGGAGCAAAACTCATTTATCATATACCAATTTTAAGAGTTACCAAACTGGTTCGGCCGTCCGATCTGATCTGATATATACACCATACCACGGTTACTTCGCTGAACGTATAAAGGAACAGTATTTTACAATATTGTATGGTTTGTGGTTGTAAAGGGGAAAAAAATTTGTTTATTACTTTTTTAGGTTTTAGCTTATATGTTAATATTTGTATGAATAATGTTGTTTATTTAGTAAATATAATTATTTAATTATATTTATTATGAAATCATATACAGTCTTTAAATTCTATCTTAAATTAAAATAAACAAGACATCAATTGTATATTGCGAGAAACATATTCTGCATATCCATACGGAGCAACATGCCTTAAAGATACAGCATGTTCAGAGGTTTAACTTCTACTCTCGACTTTAAAGCAACAACATACTGCAAGAAACATATCCTGCATAACCAGGAACATGCCTTAAAGATACAGCATGTTCAGCGGTTTAACTTCTACCCTCGACTTTATTAGGTGATCATAAAGCAACAACATACTGGGAGAAACATATTCTGCATAACAGATACAGCATGTTCAGCGGTTTTACTTCTACCCTCGACCTTATTAGGGGATTGTGGGTTCGAGCAGAGTCCCCACGTCGTACCAAACTCTGCCGACATTTATATGATTTGATTGGTGAATAGCACAGTTCGTCAACGTTAATTCGGCGTGATCGCGAATGTGCGGTCTTCGTTGGTCTGGTGGCGTACATAGAGGATTCAGATCAGACTATTATCGTCTTTGTCAGTCTGCTGCGCATTCTGAGGATTCAGATCAGACTGCTATAGTCTTCGTGGGTCTTCAGAGGATTCAGATGAGACTACTACCTTTGCAAAGGTTAGCTTCCCCAAAGTTTAAAAGTAGGTCTCTTCTTGATAAGTCTCTTCTTGATAAGTGTCCAACCATTCTTACACTTACCAAACCACCTAACTCTTGGAGATAACATCTTAAGTTTAGCTGTTTTGATTGGCATGTCGTAGGAATTCGAAACGAACATTAAATTTTTGTGGGACTGGTATTCAATTCTGGTTCAATGATTCAAAAAAAACTTAAATTCCAATCAAAACTATAAAGATATGTATATGAATATGTACATTGTGAATTTATGAAGCCACCAACACCGTTGTTTTTGTTGCCACAGCATGCTACACACAATTTCCCTCTCCTGGAACTGTGTGAGATACCTACCATATTTGGAGTGCGGAGGTCCTTGACTATTTTTACCGTGTACGTTCGACTTTCGGTTTCAACATTTATTTTCTAATATCAAAGTCACTTCAAAGAGGTTAGCAATCTAACAAGCAGCCTATCGGAAAATTCCAATATTCAGCTTGTGTTCTCTGTATCCCATGTCAAAGGCCTATATCAGTTTTTGGATTTTGAGACAAGCAGCTTAATAATTGGTATACAGACCTGAGGGCCCATAACATTAAAAAAAACACACTCTTTATGTGTGAACTCTAATGGCAATGAGGAGTGCAACTGCTGTGGGTGAAGTTGACAGAACCATAATGAGCAACTATTGCAAATTTAAGTATCACGTTTCCAACATAAAAGGATTAAAGTGCTATCAATGCCAGTTTGTTGTACTATCCATGTATGCAATGTAAAAATGAGGATAAGCCTGAAGATTGCCCAAATTCATAGTCAATTAATACACCATTTTCTATGGGATTAAAAAATGCTAAAAGAATATCAAATAATTAATTAAAAATTTTACTCATACTATTTTCACATTTATCGAGACTGCATGCACTGGTTAACAGTGCTATTAAAAGCAAATATTCTAATCTCAGAATTATTAGGAATAGAGTTCAGCAAAAAGCAGGATGTGTGTGAGCTTTATGTTGTTAGTTCTGTTTTTTATTTTTCTTCTTTTACTGAATGTTAGTGCTTTAGTCTTTTAGCGCTTTCTGATTTCGATGACCTTTTAGATGTCTTTTGTATGCCGGCTACTTATGTTTTCTAGTGTCTGTTGCTCCTTTGTATCTTTTGTCTCTAATTTAATTCAACTTTTTCTTTAAAAAAAAAGTTATAGGAGATTTTCTATATTGCATATATGGACTTCCATCACAATTGCAACATACTAGTTGAGTTGTGATATCATATTTGATTACTAGCAATGCTCCTCAAGGACAAAAGACACCTATTAGGAATGAAATAAAAAAATATTCAGTTATTTAATAACTTAATTAATTATATTATATTTTTTAACTTTAGAAATTTTTTAAGGTTTGAACCTTGTCATATATAATTGTCATGTTATAATATTAATATATGGTCATGATATAGCACAAGTGAAGCTTGTATCAATCTAGTATAACTAATTAAATAATAATAATTTAATTATAAGTTTACGTTGAATATTGAAGAGAAATTAAGAGCATCGATAAATTAAATGCAAAAAAGCAAGAATCGCAGAATCAAAAGAAGAATATTGCATAAACACACATAACACAATATTTATCTTGGAAACCCTTAATCGGGAAAAACTAGCAAAGTATTATTTTCTTATTGCATTAACTTGACAGTCTCCAAGACAATAAGGTTCTTTTGTCTCTCCCCAAAACCTAATGCAAGTACGATATATATAACAAAGGCACAACACAAATTTTACAATATCATGGATGAAAAAGCATCGGTTCAAATATAGTAACCCGCAAACCCCATGTGGGTCTAAAAATAACTTTAAAACACCCTAAAAATAATTTTCCAGGGGTTGCCGCCCCCGGACCCATGGTTTTTGGAGGGCTACCACCCCTGAACCTTGACAAGTATAGGTACAGAGTGTTCAATATCTTTTAGTGTTAACCCCACCATAATAACATGGAAAATATTCAACATATTTCCAACATTCTCCCACTTGTTGAATACTTTCCATAGGGGCCAAAAACTTTTGTTGTCAACTGTCAAGAGCAACCATGGCCATAGATCTTCTACACCAAGAAAATTTTTGAGCAGGTACAGCCTTTGTTAACGAATCAACAATATTCTTCTCTATATCAACTTTCTCCAATATCACCCAGTTCTCTTGAACTTTATCTCTCTCAAAATGGTACTTGATATCAATATGTTTTGACCGATCATGAAAATCAAGATTATTGGCTAAAACTGTTACACTTTGACTATCACTGTTAATTCTCATAGCCTTCTATTTAAGACCAACTATTGAACACAACCTCTATAGCCATAGTGCTTCTTTACAGGTATGAGTTGTTGCAATGTACTCTTCTTCTGTGGTGGATAAAGCAATTGATTACTTATTACTCATCCAACCTACTTCCCTTCCAAACAACCTGAACACATAAGCACTTATGGATCTTCTCTTGTCAATATATTTAACCCAGTTAGCATCCACAAACCCTTGTATATTTACAATATCATTGGCTCCAAAATTTCCTTCATAACAGATAGCATAATCTGTAGTTCCACACAAGTATCTAAAGATCCTCTTCATAGTAGCTCAATGTTCATTTCCTAGATTTGACATATATCTGCTAACTACTCCCACTACATGTGCAATATCAGGTCTAGTACAGACCATTGCATATATAAAATTACCCACAGCACTAACATAAGGAAAATGATGTATGTCTTCAATTTCCTCATTTGTTTTAGGACACTGTTCAACAGATAAATATTGACCAATCACATATGGAGTACATACCGGTTTACAATCATGCATTCTAAAATTTTGTAGTATCAAATCAACATTTTTTTTTATTTAACGAAAACTCTCTCTTTGCACGATCCCTTATTATTTTCATACCCAAAATAAATTTTGTAGCATCCAAATCCTTCATGTCAAATTTAAAATATAACTGAGATTTTAGTAACTTTGTCATCTCCTTATTGTTCCCAATTAACAGCATGTCATCCACATACAATACAATGATAACAAAATTTTAACCTTCCTTTTTGAAATATACACATGGATGTACTTTGCTTTTTCCAAGCCCAAGTATCAAAATAAACCTGTTAAATTTTTGGTTCCACATCCTTAGAGACTACTTTAACCTGTAAAGAGACTTCTTCAACTTGCATACCAGGTCCTCTTTACCTTTTATCTTAAAGCATTCTGGTTGTGACACACACACACACAAATATATATATTGTGACACACACACACAAAAATATATATATATATATATATATATATATATATATATATATATCTTCATCAATTTCACCATGTAGAAAAGTTATCTTTACATCCATTTGTTCTATTTCAAAATCAATAGCAGCAAAAATAGCCAACAGCAATCTAATTGAAGTTAGTTTAGCCATAAGAGAAAAAATCTCACCAAAGACAATTCCCTCAACCTGAGAAAATCCTTTTGCTACCAAGTGATCTTTGTACTTCTCCAACTTTCCTTCTACATTGTACTTCTTCTTGAATAACCACTTACAACCAACAGGTTTTCTGCCAGGAGGTAATTTCACTAGGTTCCATATCTTATTTTTATCCAGGAACTCCATTTATTCTTCCATAGCCCTTTTCCAAGACTTATTCTCACTTGAATGAAGTGTCTCCTTTACAGTATTGGGTTCTTCATTGGTAATTGATAAATTAAATGCAAAAAAAAAATTGAAGGACTATACCTATCTGGAAGTCTTCTCTCTTGATCTGATATCCTCAAAATTAGATTTTTAGGTTCTGCATCTCTAGCTTCCTCCTCGCCTTCTTCCTTTGAATATTCCTCTTCAGACTCTATAATTCAGATTCTACCACAGGTTCTTTCTCCTATTCCAAATTTACCTGCACTATTTCTTGTTCTTTGCTTGGTTGCATTTCCTGCTTTAGAACCCCTTTTGTTTCTCTAAATATCACATTAATACTGTAAGAAACCTACTGTATTTATGGGTTCCACAACTTGTATCCTTTAGCACTAGTACTATAACTTATAAATATGCATTTTTTAGATTTATAATCTATCTTAGTCCTTTTCTATTTTAGGACATACATATAAGCATCACAACCAAAAACCCTTATATGCCTGACAGGGTTTCTTACAAATCCATACTTCCTATGGAGTCATATCCATCAAACCTGAGGTATAAGATCTATTGATGAGATAACAAGTTTTTAACATAGCTTCTACCCAAAATTTCTTTCCTAACCCTACACCACTTAGCATGCTTCTAGCCTTATCCATCAATGTCTTGTTCATCTATTCTATAACCTCATTCTGTTTTGGAGTATACGAATTATTTCTCTGCCTTTCTATTCCACAGTCCTTGCAAAACTACTCAAATTCATTAGAGCAATACTCACCACTATTATCACTTCTCAAAAACTTTATCTTTTTCTCTATTTGACTTTCTACAAGAGCCTTAAACTCTTTAAATTTATTGAAAACCTTAGATTTGTTCCGTAGAAAATATACCCAAGTCTTTCTTTAGAAGTCATCTATAAATGTAACAAAAAATATAGATTTACCTAATGATGATACTTTTGTAGATCCAAACATGTCACTATGAACTAGATGTAGGACTCCTTCAAACCTTTTATCACTACTTGGAAACTTGAATCTAGTTTGTTTTCCAAAAACACAGTTCTCACAAAAATTAAAATTTAATGGGCAATTAGAAATTCCTTCAACCATACCTTTCATTTTTAATGTTTGAAGTCCTTTCTCACCAATATGCCCCATGCATTGATGCCACAACATTATCTTTGTTGTAGGAATACTCATAACCATTTCAGTTGTATTATTTTCCTATACAATTGAAGATTTATTGCAATTAATACTTACAGTGCTAGCCTTAAATCTAAACAAAGTTCCTATGCGAAATCCCCTTACCAACACCAAGGCTCCATGAATCATCTTGCAGCTATCCTTATTGAATACCACATTCACACCTGCATCATTCATATTACTCACGGATATTAGATTCCTTGCCAAACC
Source organism: Wollemia nobilis (assembly GCA_028583015.1). Taxonomy (NCBI): domain Eukaryota; kingdom Viridiplantae; phylum Streptophyta; class Pinopsida; order Araucariales; family Araucariaceae; genus Wollemia; species Wollemia nobilis. The sequence continues at coordinate 17,540,889 of JAQPPZ010002226.1, forward strand.
TAAAATATGCAACACACCAAGAAGGGTTTTAATTCTTCCATATTTTTGCCTCAACTTGACTCTTCCTAGATATATTATTTTATATGTCAAATTGTCTCCCAAGAAGACTTTACCTCCATCTATCTTTTTATATTCACTGAACCCCTTCCTATGAGGAGTCATATGAAAAGAAGCACCTGAGTCAATCAACCATGAGTCATGGCATTCACTTGAGCATGTTATAGATAAGAATAAGTCCCCTAAATATTCATTTGTGGTCTTCATTTCTATAGAAGTTCCTTCATAAGATGATCGATTATTATCAACCTTTCTAAATAAGGTCAAAATATCAATATAATGATCTTGAGACTCAAACCCTTCAAATTATCTTCATAATAAGTTTAGATGAATTTTAATGGTAGACAACACTAGGATGATGTATATTATAATCCATTTAAGGTATTGTTGGATGTTCTTCTTTTCACAAAGAGAAGATTCTAATGGCAAAGAAGTTGGATTAAAATGATACAAGTGCTAGGAGGGGAATTTGTGTCCAACTCATATCTTACATCCTCCTTACAATTGTTCATCTCTTCCACTTCCTTTAACATGTAGGTGAATTTTGATATTCCTACATTTGGAGGAAAATTAATATTGATGGAGCAGATCAATAAATGCACTAAATTTCTTAGCAAATAAGTTATTTGATTAGAATAAGGATGAAGTTTTTCTAATGAATAAAAATAAATCTATTACAAACTAATGGGATACACATGTCAATTGCATGAAAGTAGATGGCTCAAATATAGAACCCAAATAGAAATATTTTGTTATGGATGTTAAAGAGGAATAATATCTTATGGATGTATATGAATGTTAGTATATATTATGAAAGTAGTTATGTCAAGAAAAAGGTAAATATGTCTAGGAATATACAAATATATTTTATAATTTGATTGTAAAACTAAGCACATATTGAATTCTAAAGTATTCAAGAGATCTACTATGGTATATTTGAAAGAATATTGATTTAAACCACTTTGAAACCCATGGTGGATCTTACAAGCTTGTAGTAAAGCTTGATCAAAATTTGATGAAGTACAAAAAGGATATGGTCTAAATAATAGAAATCAACCAAATAATCCTTAGAAAATTTGAGGTAATAAGCAATAAAAAAAGAAATTATAGGCATAAAAGTAGTAATATAAGAACAAATATACATAGAGAAAAAATAAATGCTAGAGATAAAAATTAAAATGGATATCGAAGAGAGTGTTTCAAGAAAAGAACCTCAACATCCTTGCACATGGTGCAAATTCACCATAGTAACACAAGAAGAAGATTGTTGATATAAATCATTCTTAGTAGACATAGGTCAACCCTTCCTTCACCATCAACACAACTAGACGACCCTTAAGATAAGTGGTTATTCTACTCTTACATGTGGATGTAGGGTAAGCCTTTGTATTTTCTATTGATAGTGGTAATCAAAACAATTTGAACTCTCTTGATAATATTCTAGTCACTATTGGGGACTAATAGTATGGAGTGCCAAAGGTAACTCATACCTATGTATATCTAATCAATTCTAAATAGTGAGAGAAGTTGATTAAGAAAATACATAATAGAATTTTTTTATTTACTTGTTTTTCCCATTGGAGTACTACTTTATGATGTAATAAATCATTCTGTTGAATTGGATCTAGGATCCCCTTGTCAAATAGCCTTATCTCTCACAAGTCAGTAGTAGAGAACAAAAATATCATAAGTAATATCCAAGATTTGACTTAAAAAGAGCACATATGATCAAGTTATTCACCATGTGGTAGTGTCATTGTATTGGCTCTAAAGAAGCATGGGATGTGGAGATATTGCACTAACTATCATGATTTGAACATGATCATCATTAAGAATCATCATTCTCTTCCTTATATAGGTTATTTATTGGACCAGCTTCATGATGTAAGGTACTTACAAAAATAGATCTCAATGTGAGGCATCACCAACTCCTCATTGATCTTATTGATGTATGAAAGACTAATTTCAAATCTAGATCAAAAGTCAAGATGGCATTTAATCCTAAATTTCTTCCACCCTACACATTTTTCTCCTTCAATATTTGTAGTAAACCACTTAGCCATGTGTTTACTAAGGTGGCATGTGAGTTATCTTAATTAGTTAGAGAGCACTTAAAATTTGTCAATACTTCTCCATGAGGGCATGCTCCTTCCAAATAGTTGTTGGCGTGGATATGGTAGTTAAAAATCTTATCCTTTATTCTCAACTATTTTATGAGTGGAAAATTTAATATTTTGAATCAATTACTCAAGGGAAGGAAAAAATTAATGATAATAGTGGAAAGAAAGTGGATGTTTGTGTTTTAAGGATGCAGCTCAAATCTATATAGACAGGAGAGAGTATTTCTTTCTTTTAAGATGGTATTTTTTATGGGTAGAAATATTGTATTAAAGAGGTTTTTATCAAGATCCAATAGCTAGTGTTTTAATATATTGCTATTTTATGAATCTTTAGGGTTTTTCATTTCTAGCGCTGAATTTATCTATTTGTGTTTTAATCATTTTGCAGGAGACATAAAAATTGCATAGTTTACCCATTGCCTCTAAACTTTTGCTCATAAATTTTAGCCTCATCCAATCATGTTTGATAGAGTTTCAAAGGTGTCAAAGTAGGTGTTTTAGATTTTTTTTAGCACTATAAATTAGTAGAAATTATATTCTTTAATAATTTTTCAAGATCCATGGAGATCAAAATTTTCATCCATTGACTCTGAAATTTTGACTTGTTTATCTTTGTTATATATTCTATCAGTGGTCAAAATTTTAGATTTATCTAAGCTCATTTGATAGGGTATCATAGGTGTTGAAATAGGTGTTTTAAAATTTTTTACAATGTTTATCAAAGGAAGCCATAATTTTCTAGATTCATATTGTGCTTTGATTTGGGGATTAGGTAGTGATATAATCAACCACATAAGATCATTAGTCATCCTCAAATATTTCATAGGTAATACCTATTCTAAAGGCTAGTCATGTTTTTCATCTTAACCAATAAATCTTCAACCCTTATGTGGTTCATGGATGATATCTTGTGTTCCTTTTTTAACTTCTTTGTAGTTGTCTATCAAGATGACATTCTTATCTTAAGTTATACATGGAAGCAATGCATAGAAAATTTTTAACAATTATTCTAAAAAAAATTATACACAAATTTTACTCCAACTTGGAGAATTGTTCCTTTTGAATTATAAAAATCAATATGTTGGATATGTAGTGGATATAGAGGGAGTTCATGTTTTAAAAAATATATATATTATACCATTTAAAAGACCCTTATAGATATTTGAAATTTTTTAAATCTTATTAATTTATACCATATTTGTACTTGGATGCTCATATATTACTTAGTTTTTAAGTGAGGTGACTACGGACGAAGAAAAAACTAGCTTCCATTGGATAGAAAATAAGCAAAATGTATTTTAAAAGTTGAAAGAGCTTTTATGCTCTACTTATGTTATTTTGTTGTCTCATTTGTAACAACCCTATGAAATAATGATAGATACATTAGAGTATGCACTTGGAGCATTAATCACTCATCATGGGAACCCAATTGTATACCATAGTGAGAATTTCAATGAAAGCAATTAAAAAGTATTCCATATATCATAAATAACTCTATGCTATAGTTTAATCATGAAAGTAATAGAGGTGTTACCTCTTAGGTAAGAATTATATTATTCACAAGACAATGGATATTCTTTAGACTCAAAGTAAGTTGAGATCTAAAAGGTATGAAAAGAAATATATCTATCTACAATAATTTTAGTTAGTTATCACATATAAGAAGGCACATATCAAATTAGTAATAGACTACCTAAGTAGACCAACACTACTTGTAGTTATAATAATTATTTATTGTTGTAGAAATGTGACTATAACTGGACCTTACTTTATGATAGTGATTCTAATTTGCTAATAATATACGGACGGAGAAAAAACTAGCTTCCATTGGATAGAAAATAAGCTAAATGTATTTTAAAATTTGAAAGACCTTTTATGCTCTACTTATGTTATTTTTTTGTCTCATTTGTAACAACCCTATGAAATAATGATAGATACATTAGAGTATGCACTTGGAGCATTACTCACTCATCATGGGAACCCAATTGTATACCATAGTGAGAATTTCAATGAAAGCAATTAAAAAATATTCCATATATTATAAATAACTCTATGCTATAGTTTAATCATGAAAGTAATAGAGGTGTTACATCTTAGGTAAGAATTATATTATTCACAAGACAATGGATATTCTTTAGACTCAAAGTAAGTTGAGAGCTAAAAGGTATGAAAAGAAATATATCTATCTACAATAATTTTAGTTAGTTATCACATATAAGAAGGCACATATCAAATTAGTAATAGACTACCTAAGTAGACCAACACTACTTTTAGTTATAATAATTATTTATTGTTGTAGAAATGTGACTATAACTGGACCTTACTTTATGATAGTGATTTTAATTTGCTAATAATATACGGACGGAGAAAAAACTAGCTTCCATTGGATAGAAAATAAGCAAAATGTATTTTAAAAGCTGAAAGAGCTTTTATGCTCTACTTATGTTATTTTGTTGTCTCATTTGTAAAAACCCTATGAAATAATGATAGATACATTAGAGTATGCACTTGGAGCATTACTCACTCATCATGGGAACCCAATTGTATACCATAGTGAGAATTTCAATGAAAGCAATTAAAAAGTATCCCATATATTATAAATAACTCTATGCTATAGTTTAATCATGAAAGTAATAGAGGTGTTACCTCTTAAGTAAGAATGATATTATTCACAAGATAATGGATATTCTTTAGACTCAAAGTAAGTTGAGATCTAAAAGGTATGAAAAGAAATATATCTATCTACAATAATTTTAGTTAGTTATCACATATAAGAAGGCACATATCAAATTAGTAATAGACTACCTAAGTAGACCAACACTACTTGTAGTTATAATAATTATTTATTGTTGTAGAAATGTGACTATAACTGGACCTTACTTTATGATAGTGATTCTAATTTGCTAATAATATACGGATGGAGAAAAAACTAGCTTCCATTGGATATAAAATAAGCAAAATGTATTTTAAAATTTGAAAGAGCTTTTATGCTCTACTTATGTTATTTTGTTGTCTCATTTGTAACAACCCTATGAAATAATGATAGATACATTAGAGTATGCACTTGGAGCATTACTCACTCATCATGGGAACCCAATTGTATACCATAGTGAGAATTTCAATGAAAGCAATTAAAAAGTATCCCATATATTATAAATAACTCTATGCTATAGTTTAATCATGAAATTAATAGAGATGTTACCTCTTAGGTAAGAATGATATTATTCACAAGACAATGGATATTCTTTAGACTCAAAGTAAGTTGAGAGCTAAAAGGTATGAAAAGAAATATATCTATCTACAACAATTTTATTTAGTTATCACATATAAGAAGGCACATATAAAATTAGTAATAGACTACCTAAGTAGACCAACACTACTTGTAGTTATAATAATTATTTATTGTTGTAGAAATGTGACTATAACTGGACCGTACTTTATGATAGTGATTCTAATTTGCTAATAATATACGGACGGAGAAAAAACTAGCTTCCATTGGATAAAAAATAAGCAAAATGTATTTTAAAAGTTGAAAGAGCTTTTATGCTCTACTTATGTTATTTTGTTGTCTCATTTGTAACACCACTATGAAATAACAATAGATACATTAGAGTATGCACTTGGAGCATTACTCACTCATCATGGGAACCCAATTGTATACCATAGTGAGAATTTCAATGAAAGCAATTAAAAAATATCCCATATATTATAAATAACTCTATGCTATAGTTTAATCATGAAAGTAATAGAGGTGTTACCTCTTAGGTAAGAATTATATTATTCACAAGACAATGGATATTCTTTAGACTCAAAGTAAGTTGAGAGCTAAAAGGTATGAAAAGAAATATATCTATCTACAATAATTTTAGTTAGTTATCACATATAAGAAGGCACATATCAAATTAGTAATAGACTACCTAAGTAGACCAACACTACTTGTAGTTATAATAATTATTTATTGTTGTAGAAATGTGACTATAACTGGACCTTACTTTATGATAGTGATTCTAATTTGCTAATAATATACGGACGGAGAAAAAACTAGCTTCCATTGGATAGAAAATAAGCAAAATGTATTTTAAAAGTTGAAAGAGCTTGTATGCTCTATTTATGTTATTTTGTTGTCTCATTTGTAAAAACCCTATGAAATAATGATAGATACATTAGAGTATACACTTGGAGCATTACTCACTCATCATGGGAACCCAATTGTATACCATAGTGAGAATTTCAATGAAAACAATTAAAAAGTATCCCATATATTATAAATAACTCTATGCTATAGTTTAATCATGAAAGTAATAGAGGTGTTACCTCTTAGGTAAGAATGATATTATTCACAAGACAATGGATATTATTTAGACTCAAAGTAAGTTGAGAGCTAAAAGGTATGAAAAGAAATATATCTATCTACAATTATTTTAGTTAGTTATCACATTTAAGAAGGCACATATCAAATTAGTAATAGACTACCTAAGTAGACCAACACTACTTGTAGTTGTAATAATTATTTATTGTTGTAGAAATGTGACTATAACTCGACCTTACTTTATGATAGTGATTCTAATTTGCTAATAATATACGGACGGAGAAAAAACTAGCTTCCATTGAATATAAAATAAGCAAAATGTATTTTAAAATTTGAAAGAGCTTTTATGCTCTACTTATGTTATTTTGTTGTCTCATTTGTAACAACCCTATGAAATAATGATAGATACATTAGAGTATGCACTTGGAGCATTACTCACTCATCATGGGAACCCAATTGTATACCATAGTGAGAATTTCAATGAAAGCAATTAAAAAGTATCCCATATATTATAAATAACTCTATGCTATAGTTTAATCATGAAAGTAATAGAGGTGTTACCTCTTAGGTAAGAATGATATTATTCACAAGACAATGGATATTCTTTAGACTCAAAGTAAGTTGAGATCTAAAAGGTATGAAAAGAAATATATCTATCTACAATAATTTTAGTTAGTTATCACATATAAGAAGGCACATATCAAATTAGTAATAGACTACCTAAGTAGACCAACACTACTTGTAGTTATAATAATTATTTATTGTTGTAGAAATGTGACTATAACTGGACCTTACTTTATGATAGTGATTCTAATTTGCTAATAATATACGGATGGAGAAAAAACTAGCTTCCATTGGATATAAAATAAGCAAAATGTATTTTAAAATTTGAAAGAGCTTTTATGCTCTACTTATGTTATTTTGTTGTCTCATTTGTAACAACCCTATGAAATAATGATAGATACATTAGAGTATGCACTTGGAGCATTACTCACTCATTATGGGAACCCAATTGTATACCATAGTGAGAATTTCAATGAAAGCAATTAAAAAGTATCCCATATATTATAAATAACTCTATGCTATAGTTTAATCATGAAAGTAATAGAGGTGTTACCTCTTAGGTAAGAATGATATTATTCACAAGACAATGGATATTCTTTAGACTCAAAGTAAGTTGAGAGCTAAAAGGTATGAAAAGAAATATATCTATCTACAATAATTTTATTTAGTTATCACATATAAGAAGGCACATATAAAATTAGTAATAGACTACCTAAGTAGACCAACACTACTTGTAGTTATAATAATTATTTATTGTTGTAGAAATGTGACTATAACTGGACCGTACTTTATGATAGTGATTCTAATTTGCTAATAATATACGGACGGAGAAAAAACAAGATTCCATTGGATAAAAAATAAGCAAAATGTATTTTAAAAGTTGAAAGAGCTTTTATGCTCTACTTATGTTATTTTGTTGTCTCATTTGTAACACCACTATGAAATAACAATAGATACATTAGAGTATGCACTTGGAGCATTACTCACTCATCATGGGAACCCAATTGTATACCATAGTGAGAATTTCAATGAAAGCAATTAAAAAATATCCCATATATTATAAATAACTCTATGCTATAGTTTAATCATGAAAGTAATAGAGGTGTTACCTCTTAGGTAAGAATTATATTATTCACAAGACAATGGATATTCTTTAGACTCAAAGTAAGTTGAGAGCTAAAAGGTATGAAAAGAAATATATCTATCTACAATAATTTTAGTTAGTTATCACATATAAGAAGGCACATATCAAATTAGTAATAGACTACCTAAGTAGACCAACACTACTTGTAGTTATAATAATTATTTATTGTTGTAGAAATGTGACTATAACTGGACCTTACTTTATGATAGTGATTCTAATTTGCTAATAATATACGGACGGAGAAAAAACTAGCTTCCATTGGATAGAAAATAAGCAAAATGTATTTTAAAATTTGAAAGAGCTTTTATGCTCTACTTATGTTATTTTGTTGTCTCATTTGTAACAACCCTATGAAATAATGATAGATACATTAGAGTATGCACTTGGAGCATTACTCACTCATCATGGGAACCCAATTGTATACCATAGTGAGAATTTCAATGAAAGCAATTAAAAAGTATCCCATATATTATAAATAACTCTATGCTATAGTTTAATCATGAAAGTAATAGAGGTGTTACCTCTTAGGTAAGAATGATATTATTCACAAGACAATGGATATTCTTTAGACTCAAAGTAAGTTGAGAGCTAAAAGGTATGAAAAGAAATATATCTATCTACAATTATTTTAGTTAGTTATCACATATAAGAAGGCACATATCAAATTAGTAATAGACTACCTAAGTAGACCAACACTACTTGTAGTTGTAATAATTATTTATTGTTGTAGAAATGTGACTATAACTCGACCTTACTTTATGATAGTGATTCTAATTTGCTAATAATATACGGACGGAGAAAAAACTAGCTTCCATTGAATATAAAATAAGCAAAATGTATTTTAAAATTTGAAAGAGCTTTTATGCTCTACTTATGTTATTTTGTTGTCTCATTTGTAAAAACCCTATGAAATAATGATAGATACATTAGAGTATGCACTTGGAGCATTACTCACTCATCATGGGAACCCAATTGTATACCATAGTGAGAATTTCAATGAAAGCAATTAAAAAGTATCCCATATATTATAAATAACTCTATGCTATAGTTTAATCATGAAAGTAATAGAGGTGTTACCTCTTAGGTAAGAATGATATTATTCACAAGACAATGGATATTCTTTAGACTCAAAGTAAGTTGAGATCTAAAAGGTATGAAAAGAAATATATCTATCTACAATAATTTTAGTTAGTTATCACATATAAGAAGGCACATATCAAATTAGTAATAGACTACCTAAGTAGACCAACACTACTTGTAGTTATAATAATTATTTATTGTTGTAGAAATGTGACTATAACTGGACCTTACTTTATGATAGTGATTCTAATTTGCTAATAATATACGGACGGAGAAAAAACTAGCTTCCATTGGATAGAAAATAAGCTAAATGTATTTTAAAATTTGAAAGAGCTTTTATGCTCTACTTATGTTATTTTGTTGTCTCATTTGTAACAACCCTATGAAATAATGATAGATACATTAGAGTATGCACTTGGAGCATTACTCACTCATCATGGGAACCCAATTGTATACCATAGTGAGAATTTCAATGAAAGCAATTAAAAAATATCCCATATATTATAAATAACTCTATGCTATAGTTTAATCATGAAAGTAATAGAGGTGTTACCTCTTAGGTAAGAATGATATTATTCACAAGACAATGGATATTCTTTAGACTCAAAGTAAGTTGAGAGCTAAAAGGTATGAAAAGAAATATATCTATCTACAATAATTTTAGTTAGTTATCACATATAAGAAGGCACATATCAAATTAGTAATATACTACCTAAGTAGACCAACACTACTTTTAGTTATAATAATTATTTATTGTTGTAGAAATGTGACTATAACTGGACCTTACTTTATGATAGTGATTCTAATTTGCTAATAATATACGGATGGAGAAAAAACTAGCTTCCATTGGATAGAAAATAAGCAAAATGTATTTTAAAAGTTGAAAGAGCTTTTATGCTCTACTTATGTTATTTTGTTGTCTCATTTGTAAAAACCCTATGAAATAATGATAGATACATTAGAGTATGCACTTGGAGCATTACTCACTCATCATGGGAACCCAATTGTATACCATAGTGAGAATTTCAATGAAAGCAATTAAAAAGTATCCCATATATTATAAATAACTCTATGCTATAGTTTAATCATGAAAGTAATAGAGGTGTTACCTCTTAGGTAAGAATGATATTATTCACAAGATAATGGATATTCTTTAGACTCAAAGTAAGTTGAGATTTAAAAGGTATGAAAAGAAATATATCTATCTACAATAATTTTAGTTAGTTATCACATATAAGAAGGCACATATCAAATTAGTAATAGACTACCTAAGTAGACCAACACTACTTGTAGTTATAATAATTATTTATTTTTGTAGAAATGTGACTATAACTGGACCTTACTTTATGATAGTGATTCTAATTTGCTAATAATATACGGATGGAGAAAAAACTAGCTTCCATTGGATATAAAATAAGCAAAATGTATTTTAAAATTTGAAAGAGCTTTTATGCTCTACTTATGTTATTTTGTTGTCTCATTTGTAACAACCCTATGAAATAATGATAGATACATTAGAGTATGCACTTGGAGCATTACTCACTCATCATGGGAACCCAATTGTATACCATAGTGAGAATTTCAATGAAAGCAATTAAAAAGTATCCCATATATTATAAATAACTCTATGCTATAGTTTAATCATGAAAGTAATAGAGGTGTTACCTCTTAGGTAAGAATGATATTATTCACAAGACAATGGATATTCTTTAGACTCAAAGTAAGTTGAGAGCTAAAAGGTATGAAAATAAATATATCTATCTACAATAATTTTATTTAGTTATCACATATAAGAAGGCACATATCAAATTAGTAATAGACTACCTAAGTAGACCAACACTACTTGTAGTTATAATAATTATTTATTTTTGTAGAAATGTGACTATAACTGGACCTTACTTTATGATAGTGATTCTAATTTGCTAATAATATACGGGCAGAGAAAAAACTAGCTTCCATTGAATATAAAATAAGCAAAATGTATTTTAAAATTTGAAAGAGCTTTTATGCTCTACTTATGTTATTTTGTTGTCTCATTTGTAACAACCCTATGAAATAATGATAGATACATTAGAGTATGCACTTGGAGCATTACTCACTCATCATGGGAACCCAATTGTATACCATAGTGAGAATTTCAATGAAAGCAATTAAAAATTATCCCATATATTATAAATAACTCTATGCTATAGTTTAATCATGAAAGTAATAGAGGTGTTACCTCTTAGGTAAGAATGATATTATTCACAAGACAATGGATATTCTTTAGACTCAAAGTAAGTTGAGATCTAAAAGGTATGAAAAGAAATATATCTATCTACAATAATTTTAGTTAGTTATCACATATAAGAAGGCACATATCAAATTAGTAATAGACTACCTAAGTAGACCAACACTACTTGTAGTTATAATAATTATTTATTGTTGTAGAAATGTGACTATAACTGGACCTTACTTTATGATAGTGATTCTAATTTGCTAATAATATACGGACGGAGAAAAAACTAGCTTCCATTGGATAGAAAATAAGCTAAATGTATTTTAAAATTTGAAAGAGCTTTTATGCTCTACTTATGTTATTTTTTTGTCTCATTTGTAACAACCCTATGAAATAATGATAGATACATTAGAGTATGCACTTGGAGCATTACTCACTCATCATGGGAACCCAATTGTATACCATAGTGAGAATTTCAATGAAAGCAATTAAAAAATATTCCATATATTATAAATAACTCTATGCTATAGTTTAATCATGAAAGTAATAGAGGTGTTACCTCTTAGGTAAGAATTATATTATTCACAAGACAATGGATATTCTTTAGACTCAAAGTAAGTTGAAAGCTAAAAGGTATGAAAAGAAATATATCTATCTACAATAATTTTAGTTAGTTATCACATATAAGAAGGCACATATCAAATTAGTAATAGACTACCTAAGTAGACCAACACTACTTTTAGTTATAATAATTATTTATTGTTGTAGAAATGTGACTATAACTGGACCTTACTTTATGATAGTGATTCTAATTTGCTAATAATATACGGACGGAGAAAAAACTAGCTTCCATTGGATAGAAAATAAGCAAAATGTATTTTAAAAGTTGAAAGAGCTTTTATGCTCTACTTATGTTATTTTGTTGTCTCATTTGTAAAAACCCTATGAAATAATGATAGATACATTAGAGTATGCACTTGGAGCATTACTCACTCATCATGGGAACCCAATTGTATACCATAGTGAGAATTTCAATGAAAGCAATTAAAAAGTATCCCATATATTATAAATAACTCTATGCTATAGTTTAATCATGAAAGTAATAGAGGTGTTACCTCTTAGGTAAGAATGATATTATTCACAAGATAATGGATATTCTTTAGACTCAAAGTAAGTTGAGATCTAAAAGGTATGAAAAGAAATATATCTATCTACAATAATTTTAGTTAGTTATCACATATAAGAAGGCACATATCAAATTAGTAATAGACTACCTAAGTAGACCAACACTACTTGTAGTTATAATAATTATTTATTGTTGTAGAAATGTGACTATAACTGGACCTTACTTTATGATAGTGATTCTAATTTGCTAATAATATACGGATGGAGAAAAAACTAGCTTCCATTGGATATAAAATAAGCAAAATGTATTTTAAAATTTGAAAGAGCTTTTATGCTCTACTTATGTTATTTTGTTGTCTCATTTGTAACAACCCTATGAAATAATGATAGATACATTAGAGTATGCACTTGGAGCATTACTCACTCATCATGGGAACCCAATTGTATACCATAGTGAGAATTTCAATGAAAGCAATTAAAAAGTATCCCATATATTATAAATAACTCTATGCTATAGTTTAATCATGAAAGTAATAGAGGTGTTACCTCTTAGGTAAGAATGATATTATTCACAAGACAATGGATATTCTTTAGACTCAAAGTAAGTTGAGAGCTAAAAGGTATGAAAAGAAATATATCTATCTACAATAATTTTATTTAGTTATCACATATAAGAAGGCACATATCAAATTAGTAATAGACTACCTAAGTAGACCAACACTACTTGTAGTTATAATAATTATTTATTGTTGTAGAAATGTGACTATAACTGGACCTTACTTTATGATAGTGATTCTAATTTGCTAATAATATACGGATGGAGAAAAAACTAGCTTCCATTGGATAGAAAATAAGCAAAATGTATTTTAAAAGTTGAAAGAGCTTTTATGCTCTACTTATGTTATTTTGTTGTCTCATTTGTAACAACCCTATGAAATAATGATAGATACATTAGAGTATGCACTTGGAGCATTACTCACTCATCATGGGAACCCAATTGTATACCATAGTGAGAATTT